>OY728125.1:2004677116-2005927116 GCA_963277665.1 Viscum album
CATAGCCAAGGCCTCGTGCCAAGACTACAAATAAGATTTTGTCAAGGCCTTGTGCCAAGACACTAGTTTGTCTCATGAGACCTACCGATGCATCGAGGAGCTATAGCGGGCTCCACCCGTCACTTATTATGTCCAATGCATTCCCATATGAAAAGGTTTAAACATAACATAAACATTCGTATTAAAACTAGCATACGAAATGTCAATACTTTCACAATAAACTATGAATGGTATAAAAATAGCACATCCACAGTCAAACATATCACAAAACCTTCAATACAATATAGAAGTTTTGTATCATAATAAATCAACTTCAAATAATCTTAAAATCCATCAAAGGATGTTGACATAGATGAAATCAAAATTCTTTTTAAAGAAATATCTCCTTTTATTTTGAAATCATTTAAGATCCATATAAAATAAAACATTTTCTTTGAAAATATTCTTATAAGCTTGTAAGGAAAGCTTTGAAGATTTTATAACGGCGTAAAATAACCGCACCCGCCGTATAAGTTAAAAAAACATTCTTACCTCAATTATGTCGAAAAGGTTAAAAAGGACCTTGTTTTGAAAACGACGGAATGATTCCTTTATAAACCTCTTATAAAAAGTCAAACAAGGGTATAAATGACTTTAACCCATATTCTTGTAAATAGTAAATTTTTTTGAAATACATTTCGAAGAAACATGGATGTGGATGATAAAGAGATCCCAGTAGATTATTACGTATAATACAACCTCGGATAATGAAGAGATTGTGAAATAACCCTTACCATGTACTTTTCCTTGGTTGTGGTAGGTTAACCTCCTGTATAATGGTGAAATAATTGTTATTAAATTATACAAGAATCATATACATTAATATGATATCATATATGATCTTTTAATATTGATTTGATAATAATATCTTAGTATTATCGTTGTTTCGGGTGTTAACTTACTTGTTTTCTTTCATATGTTTTGTTACGTAAGACATGTTTGTAAAGGATAGGTTGTATATTATTCATATCCAGAATGATATCAAGTCCTTAAACATCATTTTTAAATCATAAAATGATAATTACGCTTTAATGGTTACGATGGAGAATGAATCTCATCGCGTTCATGGAGACGGTAGTCCGTACGTACGCACGAGCGACAATATCATTCTTTTGATATTAAAATAATATATAAATGGATGGTATATCATATATACAGAATCATTGACATGTTATATTTATTATTTACATGAGTTACACATCATTATTATACCCATCCAAATAATATTATATTGAATAACAATTACACCACGACGTGGAGACGGTAAACCGTACGTACGCACGTATGGTGACATGTTATTCAAAGGGTGGATAGAATACTGAATATGATTGTACCATATTTATAATAACATCACAGTATATGTGAGATACTGGAGTTATTATTTCATAATGGTAAGAACAAAGGAAGAAGAAGTGGAAGAAGAAATGAACTTAGAAAAGGGTGGTGAAATCATTACCTCTTCTTCGGGTTCTTCCTTTTGATTTGATCAAAAGGGCTCCTTAGGTTGGCTTTCTGATCAAACTAAGGCCTCTAGGTTGTATTGAGGGATGTTGGGAGAGTATTTGGGAAGAGTTTGGCCGAACCAAAAGGCTTTGAAGGTGTGAAGAATGAGAAGGAGGAGTGCCCTCTAATAAGAGGGGTGAGGGGCACCTTTGGAAAAGCTAGAAATATTAATTTATAATAAATTCATATTCGGTTTCCAATGGCTCCAAAATTGACTATTCAAAGGTTAAGGTGGGGATAGGTCGAAAACAACTCAACCAATAGAATTTAGACAGGTTTGGGTACTTATATTAACCTTATCTTTAAGTATTAACTCTAAGTTAATTAGTTTCACTTTTACAATGTCTCTTTGTATTTTTATATATTATGGTTAATAAACTTACTATGTACATCCAAGAGACCCCCAAGTGGTCCATTAATGATTAACCTATCATGATATAAGTCTCTTGGCCGAACCTTAGATTTTTAGGAATTTAATATCAATTAATAATATAATATTTTTTTTAAGAATTCTTTTATGTCAATTTTGACACTATTCATTAGTTGATTTCTGTGAAACTCATAACAGATTTATTACTTCGAACAAAGTCAATTAAATCAATCCTAATATATCATATTATCCTAGAAAATTAGTTTAATTCATTAAAAGTTTCATATTATATTTATTTGGGTATTTATAATATCACTTATTTTAATTTTTCACTATTATAGTAATTACTGCATCATCATTGTGTCATAAATAAAATAAATTATTTAATGTCTAAAAATTATAAGTAAAATATAATTATGTAGGAAATCGTTTTAGCTTTCTAATGAATATTTATAATCGAAAATCCAACATGTATAACCCTATGTAAAAATTGTTCTTCTAAAAGATGTAAGCTTATGCCATTTTTATTTTTATTTTATCTTTATTAATATAAAGTGTCCCTACCACATACAAGTGGCTCCAAGGGGTCCCCAAATTGACCCAAGGATGCCCATGGTCGGGTATGTGTCCACCAATAAGGTTAGGACACGTTTTAGGGTAATTTTGTATTATTATAATATTATTTTTTAACCCTTATTTACCGGATTTACCCTTTAACCATGGTAAATAAAATATTTACCACAGTAACTATTCAAAATGTCTGAAAATAAAAGTTACCTATTTACACAATTTGAACATCCTGATTCCAAATATGGAATCCATTTTCCTAAATTCAAAACACAGAAGTGGCAGAAATTAATTTAAAATTAATTCCCGCTGTTAAAACAAAAAGCGTGTTTTTAAGAGATAATAACTATCAAAAGATTGACACTTGTTTATGTTCGGTTTAATTGTAAAATTATGTCCAATGACCAAAATTATATTAAATGGTAAAAATATATTCTAAATATACTTTAAAACCACTCAAATTCATAATTTATCACTAGTAATTAATTTGATTAAAAAAGTTGTTTTTAATTAAAATTTAGTAATTTTCACTATTCATCAAAATATGAAAGTTATCCGAAATGTACCAAAATTTCACCCTAGGCTAAATTCGATATTCCGAATCCAAAAATGAAGTCCATTTTCAAATATAAAATATATATAATTTCAAAAAGTAGGTATTACTATTAATAACGGCTAGTTTGATTAGTTATGGTGTGTTAGAACTCGGTGTTGCGTACAACACACGCTATCACATTATTCGAAGGGAAACGTACCGTAGAAGCTTGGGGTGTTACAATACTGATGTATAAATAGTTCAAGTGTAATTTTATGAACCTGATACTTTAGTTTTTGAACAACCACAACCTACATCCTCGGATCTGTTTTGAAAAATTGATTATCATCCTCTAATAAAAAATTCCTCTAAAATGGAATATGGTCATGAAAATGATTATAAAGTATTTACCATAGATGATTTTTTACATTATGTTGATGATCAGGTTTTACAAAACCCAAAATAGTTGTTTCTTATGAATATTCCCTGTGATAGTATCACTGGGGATGCAAATAAACCTTTAAGGATAAGATGTTTTTTATGAAATGGGTTAAAACCACCAGAATTTATTTCCCGATTAAAACCGAAAATCATTTGATGAAGCATTGGATGATGATGATTGGATTAATTCCATGAAATATTAAATAAATGAATTCGAAAACAATAAAGGTTGGACCATAGTTGGATGACCTATGGAAACATCTGTAATTTGAGTAAAATGGGTTTTTTGAAATAAATATGATGAAAATGAAAACATTTTAGTAAATAAATCTAGATAAGTTTCCAAAGTATATAATCAATATTATGGAATTGAATATGATGAAACCTATAATCTAGTATGCAGATTTGGATCTATTCAAATTCTATATTCCATTACAACATTCTTTAATTTCATACCATTTCAAATGGACGTGAAGTGTGACGTCCTCAATGGATATCATCCATAGGATCTTTATGATAATAAAACTCTTGGTTTTAAAGACAAAAACATCATGAAATTGTTTTTAAACATTCCAAAGTTTTAAATAGACTTAAACAAGAACCTAGTTCCTGGTATGATAGAATTACCTGATTTTTGTTACAAAAAGTCTATATTAAGGGAACAACCGATCCAACTCATTTTATAAATAATGATTAGGAAACTGTTTTTATTATTCAAATTCATGTTGATGAAATTATAGTCGTACCAACTCATCCATCATTATCCAATTCATTTTATAATCTCAATAAATATGATTTTGAAATGAGTTTGATGAGTGATTTATCATTTTTCCTTGTTTTAATTTTTTTTTTAAAATCCAATGAAAAATGTATATCTCAATATAAGTATATTAATGATCATTTTATGATGTATGGATATGAAAACACTAAAAGTACCAGTACTCCAATCAGTACCTCAAATTATCTTTATATTGATGATGCTATGAAACCAATAGATCAAACAACTTTTAGATGTATGATTGGAAGTTTATTATATATAACATCTATTCATCATGACTTATTGTTTTCAGATTTTTTATATCTAGGATATCAATATAATCCAATGTAATTTCATTTAATAGTATTGATAAAAAATTCACTATATAAAGGGAACAATGGTTTTAATTTTTTTATAATTATAGAAATGATATTATTTTAAAAAGATTTTCATATGTTTATTTTAGTGGATGTATAATGATTTTGAAAATTATATTCAATGAATAAAATTTATTAGAATATTCATTGGTTTCTGGGACGTGCAAGAATAAACACTCTATATAACATTCCACTACTGAATCTGAATATGTAGTAGTTGGAATTTTTTATGCTCATGTGTTGTGGATGCAACATAGACTAAAATAATATGGAATTATTTTTACCAAAACACAGATAATTTGAGATAATACTAGTTAAATTTCCCTAATCTATAACACTACACATCAATATAATGAATATAACATAGATATTAGGCATCCCATTCTTAGGGATCACGCACATAAAAGAGATATCATTCATCCATTTATCTAAATGCAAGACCAAATTACTAACATTTTTTTCGTACTCCTTATCCTCCTATTGATTTGAATACATTAAACCAATGTATGGAATGATAATCATAAGGTATTCTTACATATTAACTTTTTTAAAACATATCATCAAACATTATGTTACTAATTTTTATAGAGGGAGTAGAATTTGTTTCTTTCAAAAATATATTAGTCTATTTTTTAGAACATAATGTTTTTTCAATTCCTTAATAAAATAGTTCAAAAACTAAATTTTTTCTCATTTTTGTAATTAATATTTTTGGAACATAAAATTTTTTCATTTCTTAATAAATATTTCTAGAACTAATGGTCTTTACAAAGATCATCATGAATACTGAAAATCATTTCTACATAATCTGAATGTTATATTTACTAACATGAATCATTATAATAATTTTTTCATTTTAAAAATTTATATATTATTTTAAAAACCCTAATTATATTCACAATCCTTAAAAATGTTATTTCATTAAAACCAACAAAAGAAAAGAATATTGGAACCATTCATCAGGATGAATATCAACCATCAGATTAGATATTGTAAATTTCATCCACGAGACCTGTTTAAGAATTTGAATAGTCACCACAATGCCTATTTAATGAGACCCCATATTTTCATCCCTCATAGGTGCTTTTAGAGTTTTTCACTACTGCCCTGCCACTCTTTATGTCTGATATTTCGATTATACAGTTACCTTTCATTCTGAATTTATCTTGAAGGTTCTCCAAAGAGTCTGATGTATTCTCAATGTTTCAAGGAAGAAAAGGAATTGTTAATTTTTATATAAAGGCTAGTGGGTAAGGATTTTATTGTGAATTATAATTACTTGATTACAAATATTATCAAGATAAAAGTATGGGAAATAATTTTTTGTGCTAACGAAAAGAATCTTGATCCAGTTTACATGGACATTATAGTGGGATTATATGATTCTATTAGTTTCTATGTGCAAGGTATAAGAAAAACATTTATGTCCAGTAGGTATGGAAAGTCATATTCTCTATCCGTCTATAAGGAAACATGAATCATAGATATTTCCCTTGATGTTGAAGCTATTTTATTCCCACAACAGTTACCCAACAAATAATTATATTTTGAGAAGAGTAAATCTTACTAATGGATAGATCTCATAAATGTCAAAAAAACCCATGATTTCTTCATCTCTCCGCAAACCACTGGTTTGTATCCTTATGGATGTAAGGCTTCCATATTCCAAGGAATGATGATATAGATTCACTAAATATATGAGATATATTTCTCTTATATTTTTTCGGTAAATCTAATATAGAATAACTTAGTGAAACATATCATTCTCGAAATCAATAACATCATGAGTTGTAACATAAATTATCAGGTTTTTATGTATCTGGAAATTTTATTGAAGATCAAAGTATTATGTTTGTAATCATTCTATATCCCATGAACCTCAAAGGATAAGAATTTCAAGAATACGATACTCAATGATGAGACGCATAGAAGGACAAAAATAGTATTTAATGTTGAATCTTGTGAGTTTTACGAGCTTCTTGCTAAGAATAAATATCCCGAATCTAAGAAAGATAAAACTGTTGAAAATTTAATGAAAATAATGTTTGTAGTGTCTGAACATAAAAAACCCAAATCCATTTAGGATCCCCAATCAGCACCCCCTAAACGGATGAAACAAAAGATGTTTTCTGATGATATTGTTGCTAAGTGAAGGGAGTATAAGAAGAAGTGAAAATAAGGATTACATATCTTTATACTGGAACTTATAAAGGTTGTGACTATAAATATTTTTAAAGCTCAAAATCTAAGGAATCAAGAAGAGGAGAAAAGGGAAAAAATAAAAATAGTTGCAAGATGAAGTTGCTCAGTTTTTTAATCGATGTTTTTGAAGCCTTAGAATATATTCATGTGCCATAATCCTTCTAGAAGGAACATTTAGTCATATATCATTTTTTTGATGAAGAAGAAATATAGAAATAATAAGAAGAGGAGGAATAATGTGAAGATATAATTAAAAATTGATGAAGAATATAGTTATAAGGAATTCCCCTCTAAGATACTCTCAATAATAACTTCCCAAGCCCCATCCACTAATATTGCTTCACATAAGTTGAAGGATGATTTTAAAGAAGTGAAAGTTAATAATGGCTATTCTATTGAAGAGAGTGATTACAATAATGACATTGTTCCAGAAGATGATGATAAAGTTAATTATATAGAAAAAAATCATTAGATTATAAGCATTGTTGAAATGGTTATTGCTAAAACAAAATTAGCCCTTATGGATACACCATATAAAGGGGATTTTTTTAAATTATCCAAATAAAAGGATGTAAAAGAAGGAAAATATACCCCTCTAGGGAAATATACTTCGATTCAAAATAATTATTATACTTGGGACATGAATTTGTGGTACAATATTTTAAGATTATTGTTGATTCAACTCTGTTTTTTTCATATATTGAATCCTCATGTCAACAGAATCATCAGTAAATGAACATGAATATATATTCTACACGCTTTTTAATGGAGACATTAATAAAGAAATAATCCAATTTCAAAACCATCATGATCAACTATAATGTTCAAATATTATCTTGAAAAATGGATATAAATTTGACGATGTTAGTGGTTGATTGTCTTAAACCTGTTTCTAATCATATAGGTTCACTCATAAATGATTTAAAAAAGTCTGATAAAGAGATCAAGAATTTTTCAGAATGTCTATGTCAATAGCATGCTTCCTGGATCCAAGACGATAATGATCAATATAGAAAAAGAAACATTGTTTCTATTTCCCAAAAGTGAGAAACCAATACCTCTTATCAGTTAGTAGAGAAAATAAATTTTCAATAAGATATTATCAAGTCTCAAGACAAAATTATTTAGACTCTTGAGAAGATGAACCATGTGTAACACCCCCAGATTTCATATTATGTTATTTCTTCAATGTTTTTTAATAACATGCACTACAAGGAACATTGAGATCAAGCGCACCACGACTTGCCATACTAGACGATCAAAAAGAGGTTATGAATATTATTACCAAAATTTTTAATTTTATTTAATCTTTATAATTTTAGAATCCATATTATGAGTTTCTTAGACATCGTATAAGAACAAAAACATTTTTTTTCAGATAAAAGAAGTGTTTTTTAAATTAAATTTTATCGAATTTTAATGTATAGTAATTTTTAAATCCATTATTTGAAACATTTTTATATTAAATTTCAAAAAACTAACTTCCTATTTAGAATCCAGACATAAAAATTTATTTTTGATAAATTTTTGATGTTTTTCTGATAACTTTCATATTTGGTTGAAAAGTGAAAAATACAAATTTTTAACTAAAAACATCTTTTTTACTCAAAATAATTAATAGTGTTCAAATATACATTTGAATGGTTTGGATGTATAATTAGATTATATTTTTACAAGTTAATTCAATGTTGTACATTGGATATAATTTCACTTTGAAATTGGATATAAACAAGTGTCAATCATTTGGTAATTATTATTTCTTAAAAAAATAAGCTTTTTGGTTTTCACAATAGGGAATTAATTTTAAATTAATAAATTCAATTTCTATATTTATAATATAGAAAAATAGACTTCATTTTTGATTTCAGAATATCAAAATTATCTTAGGGGGATTTTTTGGTATGTTTCTGAAAACATTCAATTTTTTATGAACTATGAAAAACAATGTGTTATTGGTTAAAACCGACATTTCATTTAAATAATTATTTATTTTATTTAAATTTATTTTAGGTCAAAATTGATACATAATACCTATATATGTTCAATGTAATTCATTGGAGTCATTTTATAATAAGTTTTGATATATATAAAATTTAACTAAAATTTTACAGTCTTTTACCCATCTCTTAGGAGTATTTGCAATTTTGAATAAAACAAAATTTGACAGCTTCTATGAAATGAATTTAAAATTTTAAAGATACATGGTTGACATAAGTATGTAAAATTTAGTTCAATATGATAAAAATAATTTTTGGTGAATAGTACCTTTTGACTTTTTTTACCATGGTTAAAAGTAAATTGGGTAATTAAAGGTAAAAATGATATAATTATTACCCCAACACATGTCCTAATTCTATTGGATATGTGTAATTTGACCAAAAACAACCTTAGGAAAAAAATGATCTTTTAGGTCATCTTGGATTGGATTAGGACATTAATTATTATTTAATTCAAAGATGGGTTAAAAGTGTTAAATTCAATGTTTAATAACTAATTTTATTAATATAGTGTTACAAAGAAGATAAATTCGACAATAAAAACTCAGTAGAAATATAAAAAGATTTCCCATATAATGGTATTTTATTTACAATTTTTAGACATTAAATAAATTAATATATATATGACATAATGATAATGCAGTAATTACATATTAATGATATTTTAAAATAATTGATATTATAAATACACAAATAAATGTAATTTGAGAATTTTTATAAATTTCATTAATTTTATAGGTCAATATGACTTGTTAGGGTTTATTAGATAATTTTTCTTCAAGTTAATAATGCTCTTATAAATTTAGAAAAAAGAAAATACCAAATAGTGTCAAAAATGACATAAAAGAGTTTTTAAAAACAATATTATATTATTAATTGGTATTATATTTCTAAAAATATGAGGATCATAGAAAGGGATTAAATAATATTATATGTGTAATTAATGAACCACTTGGGGTTCTCTTTTAGTATTATAGTATGTTTATTAACCATATAATATATAAATACAAAGAGGCATGGTCAATGTCAAATTATTTAACTAAGAGTTAAATCTAAAAGATAAGGATAAAATAGTGACCCAAACCTATCTAAAACCTGTTGGTTATGTGGTTTTAAACCCATCCCTAAAATATCATTTGAATAATTCATTTTGGAGCCATTCGAAACCGTAATTGATTTTATTATAAAATAATATTTCAATCTATTCCTAAGGTGCCCCTCACCCCACTTATAAAAGGGAACATCCATTATCTCAAATTCACACCTTCAAAGCCATTTATCCTGGAAAAAATGCACCCTAATATCCCTTACACTATCCTCCCTCTATCCTAGAGGCCTTAATTTAGTCATAAATCAAACTTAAGGAGGACTTTTGATCAAATCAAAAGGAAGAACCTGAATAAGAGGTTAATATTTCATCACCTCTTACACATTTTTTTCTTCTTCAACTTCTTATTTACTTGTTGTTTCCATTCAAAAATAACAAATCTATTATCTTCTATATACTGTGATGTTATTATAAATATGTTACAACCATATTCATTATTTGATCCATCCTATAAATGACACAGTCACTCTACGTGTGTATGTACGGATTACCGTCTCCGCGTTGTGGTTTAGTTAGTTATTCCCATACTTTATCATTTGGATGGGTATAATAATGAGTATAAATGATGTAAATAATTAATAAAACATGATAATTATTATTTTTATATGATATAACATCTAATTATATATTATTTTAATATAAAAAGAATAATATTGTTGCTCGCGCGTACGTACAGATTACCTTCTCTAAGAACATGATGAGATTCATTCCCCATCGTATCTATTCAAGACTAATTTTCATTTTATGATTAAAAATAATGATTAAAGACTTAATAAAATTCTCAACATGAATATTATACATCATATCCATAACAAACATACATACATAACATCACATATAATGGAAAATGAATTAGTTAACATCCGAAATGACGATAATTCCAAAATATTGTAAACCAAGCAATATTAAATTATCATAAATGATATCATATTAATGTATATGGTTCATTTATAATTTAATAACAATTATTTAACCATTATACTAGAGGTTAAACTACACTCTATCAAGGAAAATTATATGGTAAGGGTAATTCTTCATTCTAATTATTATCCATGATTGTTTTTGTGTAATTATTTTCTAGGACATGTTTATTATCCATGTCCATGATTCATAAAAGAAATTTAAAAATGATTCTTTTAATGTAGTATTTAGTTAAAAAATCATTTCAAATGTTTTAAAAATTTATTCTTCTAAATCATTCTCATTCATGTCCATATTCTCAAAATGGTTTTATGGATTTATTTATATAGACATGAATGTATTTAAAATGTGAATTTCATTCAAAAGTTTAAAAGTTGTATGGGACACAATGATTCAAAAATATATTTAAATGTATTATTTTCAATATTATGTGACTATTAAATTTTCTCATTAAAAAGGGGTATTTCTATCAATTCATTTTTTCGATCATGTTCATCTATGTCAACATCCATTGATAGGTTTTAATCTTGTGGAAAGTGGATACAAATATTTCTTATTGTATTGAAGGTTTTCTGATATGTCTGACTATAGATGTGTTATTTTTATACCAATAATGGTTTATGGATAAAGTATTGAAATTTCATATGATATATTTTATATGAATGTTTATGTTATGTTTAATCCTTTTCATTTGAGGAATGCATTGGACTTACTAAGTGACGGGTGGAGACCACTATAGCTTCTCAATGAATCGGTATGTCTCATGAGGCAATTAGATATGGAATTGGTCGAGGCCTCTCCCAATTTTATATATTGTTTTGTCTAAGTCCTAAATAATTTTTAGACATATTGGTCGAGGCCTTGACAAAATGTTTCAGAATTTCAAGCATTACACATTCCCTTATTATGAAATTAGTTATTACATGTGATTATTTGACAAGTAAAATATCCTTGTGCATATTTATATAATAAGGTTTGATTTATTTTTTCCATATTATGTTTAGGTTTATTTTGAATGGCTTTTGTTTTGATTACACATATTACCTTAAAGGTTTATAGATTCTGCTAAATTATTTACCCTTACTGAGCATCTGAGCACACCCCTTTCATAGTTTTTATTTTCCCCAGATATGAAGAAGTTAGTTATGATTGACTTTCAGGCATAATATAGGAGTCTTGGAAATTTCTAATGGAATAAATTAATTTTTTTTTTCTTTTCCTGTTGTAATGATGAAATTCATTTCCATAATCTATTTTCCAAGACTACTAAATTGATCATTCCATTGGGACATGATTCCATGTAATCAGGCCAATGTTATGTAATAATGCACTGACTCTGGGTAACTGGGGGCGGGGTGTTATAGTTAGTATTAGGTGATGTTTAGTATAAACCTTGGAAACTAGATTTAGATGAACTCTGATTAAATCACATTACACTAAGATATACTTTGATTATTAGCATAGAAAAACAACCTAGAATTTTGGTAATGTAGAGATTTTATATATTTTTCAAGAAATATATCCATGTTTTGATATGAACAGGTAGAGGCGGCTCTGGAACAGATGTAACTTGGATTGAGAACTCCGAAAAGGAGTTTTGGGATTGACCCGGGGTGTCCTGGTACACGACAACAGGCATTGCTGCACTTTGGTTACGGGACTCCTGGGGGATATGCTAAGGATAAATCACAATTTCATTACAAACCATTATGAATTATTTAGGATTAAATACTTCCTCAAAGAACATTTTTTATTATGGATTATATCCATATACTATTCAATTTACATTAGGTATTTTACATGTTTGGAATTATGAATTGTGATTCATAAATAGACCTAGTGTATGACATTGTTTAGAAATGTCACCCGGTAGATGGAATGAGAACTCCAATAATACGTATGATCCCTTGAGTAAGAAGGGTCATATCGTCATAGTATTAAGCCAAATTTTAGAAGGGAAATAGTATCCCACATATTCTGAACATATACAGAAATAACATCATGTGTTAATAAGATATGAAATGAATTCTCTGAGTCCTATGGCTTTGAAGGGAATCCAATGATTAAAATAATTGTAGAGAGAAAGATGGATAAAAGGAAGAATGGAAAGATGGTTTTTCATATGTGTTGTAATTGTGGATAGAATCACCTTTATAAATTCATGAAGGGAATGAGTGTTTGTTATGAGTGTGGAGAAAAAGGACACCAAGTACGCGATTGCAAGGATAAGAAAAACATTTCATGTGAACAATTATTCATCTGTAAGGAGTTGGGTCACTATGTGAATCAATGTCCAAATCATCATAGTGTACCCCAAATGATGCAATTGGATAATAATAAATTATTTTATTACCACCGATGACAATGAATGACTAGTGTTATATGTTTTTGTCAAAAGATTATTTTATTTCAGTATTGTATCGATGATATACCAGTTATTTGAATGTCATGACCCTACCCTACCCGGGCTCAAGCCGCAACTACCCCAAGCCCGCATCCATAGGCCAGGGGCTAGCGACAAGCGCCGAAGGATAAAAAACTTGGGGAGGCCTTTGCCTGAGTACCTGTACACACACACACCCAGCACACTCAATGAAAAATTGAAGAGTAAAGTAAAAAACAAGTAAAGAAAAGGGAAACTGCTATATATAAACCACAATTGTGCATCGACTTCTAAAAAGTACAAATCATGTGCTGAGGTAAACTGAAAAAGAAAAGGGGAAAACACGCACCCAACCAAAAAAGTGCCAGAACATGGAAATAGGTAAACAAAATAATAACAGGTGTAAGGGTACCTCACCTGGAACACAGCTCCATCCACCACACACGGTCCATGCTCCCAAACTCCTAAGCTCAACTGAAGTCACGACCTACCTGTCTGTCGTCTTCAAGGGAACACCATGTGCAAGAAAAGCCCAAGCAGGGTGAGTATAAAAATACTTAGTAGGATACCCCGAAGGCTCGAGGGAGCAACAAAAGAGGTACTGAAGGGTGAGCAATAGATCGAACAAAAAAAGTAAAAGGAGTACAACCGAGAGTGCAGTCAAGAGTACAACAGTAAGAGTCCAGCTCAACCCAACAAGAGAAATGATGGTAGACTCGTCCAAACACAAGGAGCAGGAAATGGTGAGAAGATGAACTTCTCGTCGAGTCTTCGCTACCTATAGTAGGATAGTAGAATCGTCCAACCATGAGAAGCTAGACACGAAAAGCACATGGAATACCCCACGCGTCATTGCCTCTCATGTAAGGAGAGTAACCAAAACCCAAGAAGTGGGTACTGAAAGAAGGTATAAAAATATATATATGCTCCATCATGAAACCCGAACAATGTCATAAGGGGATCTCTATATAGTAGATCAGCCCAAGGTAAGTGAGTCACCAACAGTCCCGGAACTAAACACCATCGATGCCCAGCATCCCACACATCTGTATCGAACTACAAGTCAAGGGGCTCAAACCAATACACCTCGACATTATCCTCTCTGGGCGGCACTGACTCACCCGCACGGTTTTAGGTCGCCTCACAAGGACGCATCTCGGTGGGAGAAATCACCCCTTGTACTTGAGAGTTCCAGGTTAAGTCAAACCACATCTCGTCACTGCCCCATAGTCTAGAAGTCTCCTCAAAGTCAAGGTAATTCCATCACTGACCTGTACAACCAAGGGTCCCACTACGGTAATAACAGAGGAAAGCCACAGACAAGCCCAGTTGAAACGACTGAGTCTAAAAAGTCAATGGGTGACCCACTGCCCAACCCTACTGGATGGTATAACATAATAAGATATCAGGTGACCCACTGCCCAGCCATTCTGGAGGGTAAACATTGAATAAGTCGTCAGGCAACCCACTACCCAGCCCTGTTGGAGGGTAGATCTCGAAGGAGTCGACGGGTGACCCACTTCCCAGCCCTGCTAGAGGGTAAACCCGGAACAAGTTGATAGGTGACCCACTGCCCGACCCTGCTAGAGGGTAGACCTGAAACAAGATGATGGGAAACCCACTACCCAGCCCTGCTGGATGGTAGACCCTCATGAGTCGTCGGGTGACCCACTACCTAGTCTTTGCTAGAGGTTAAACACTGAGAATTACATGAGAAACCCACTACCCATCCCTGCTGGAGGGTAAACCTGATCAAGTCGATGAGTAACCCACATCCCAGCCCCACTGGCGGGTAATCCCGGAATTTCTATGGCCATCTCTACTGGATGGCACAACACTGGCCAACCGAACACGTAGTGGGTATCACGCAACCATTCGTCTCCGAAACAAAACCAGAGAAAACCACTCAACCCTACTGATCTAAACCATCGAGCACAGATCCGGGGGAAAAATTCAACCCCACTGGTCAACAATAGAGAACTGAGGGACCCTCTACGTCACGAGAGGTCAAAATTACGCAAACCAGAACATGGAACGCACATGGGGCCCACACGACGTGTGGACCCAAGCCAACTCCAACTAAGCATACAAACACTCTCAGGTACAAACATCCCCAACGTGTACCTCCATGAATTCCCATATACTCCTAGAGTATACCACATCTCTAGCCCTAAGTCTATCATACACATGGTACCCCAACGTCAACACAAAGGGAGTAAACGTAACTTCGCCAACATGCCACCTCAACTGCTGTGGCATGTCCAACCACATCTCTTTAAACACCAACATCACTCTCTCGAGTGTGCATGCGATCACACGACAAGGGCCTGCTACAAACATAGTAGGATGAACCACCACCATTACACCCTCCATGCTTCCACCTTTATTAAGATCACATAAGAGGCTCTAATCTCATGAATACATTAAACTATTGTAATCCTCCTGGAAAAACACATGAGATCAATTACTTACTCGCCTCAAACAGATATCCGATGGAAAAGTCGTCCAACACCGCTTTACGCCCGAACGACGTCCCGTGACCCTGAGCCTCAGCCCTGAAAATAGTTCAGTGCATCGCACCATTGTGATCCCCTCAAGAAAACACGTCAAAAAGACTGCTCACTTGAGTGCAAAGGATATCCGGTGAAAAAGATGCATTCCAGCGCACCGCACACGAGCATCACTTTGTGGGACCTGCATCCTAGTCTCGAAACACAATGAACGGATCGCACCGTTGCGATCCTCGTGAAAAATTACACGAAATGGACTATTCACTTGTCCAAAATGGCATCCTAGTGATAGAGATAGAAAATCACCATCAACGCCCAAACGACCCTCATGGGGCCCGCACCATCATGGAAAATTAGATCGGGTGGATTGCACCATTTAAATCCCCTTGTAAAAACTTCCAGAATCGACTGCTTGCACGCCCCGAACGGGCGACCGATGAGAAAGTTGCTAAACACTGCTCGCAGCTCAAAAGATGGGTCATGGGGCCCACACCTCAACTCTGGATTTAATGCCCAAAACCACCCTGGAAAGCTTCTCCCCGTCGCTTGTGTCCCAATGCCACTGATGGTGCTCAAAATGGATGTCAGACGTGTTCGCGTCGTCCAAAACAAGATCCCTGGAAAACGTCAATTCACATGATGACGTGTCACGCCTATGAGCCCCTCGTTTGAAGAATTAAAATTCCTTGAAGCCATCTCAAAACATTCTCTTCGTCCCAAGGAATACGTCACCGCTGACGGCACATGAATCTGACACCCGGGCTGACTTCTACAACCGTTTAAAATTTTAAAAACGAACATTAGTGGGCCAAGCCGGTTCGGCCGACCCGGTCTCCTGAACCGGTCCGCAGTCACGGGCCGACCTTCCATGCCCGGACTGGCATCAAGACGATCCGGCTTTCCTATTTCCACAAAGACCCGTAGAGGGTGGGTCTTTCATGCCGCGGGGTCCCGATGACCCCCTCTCACTGCCACGTCAACCCGACCAAGAGGGTCGGCTGCCTCGTCGCCCGCGTATCGTGCCTTGCCATCGCCTGCAGCCGACGACCCTACTAGCGCCCCGCTCGCCGTCCGTGAGCCCCGGGCGAGACTCATCGTGAAGCCCTGTGGCGCCACTCCGCACCCTAGCTCCGCCCACTCGCACCGACGCCAGCTGCACCGCTCCTCCATCCGTCTCACCGCGCCACCGCCTAGGATGGCCGACCGACGCGCCTACCTGCTGGAAACACCCAGAACCTGTCGGAATACCTCTAGAACGCCCCCAAAACCCGCAAACTTTGTTGAATGATTGCGAGTTCATAAGGACTCCAAAACTGAAACCGAAAGATGCATCAGATATCTCATAATTTCTACCACGCGACTAAGGGATTTTCTCGAAGATCAACCAGCAATTCGACAATGCAATATTAGGATGAACATGGTGCTGGAAATAAAACAAAACAAAAACGACGCCTACCGTGTGGGACTAAGCTCATCGCTTCACGATGATCCACCGGTCGGACACCACCTTATAGAGGAGAGGAGATGGAGATGGAGAACTATCCTTTGGTTTCTTCTTTATTCTAGAGGGTGAACAAGGGGAAGAGGGTGAGGGGTTTACTAAAATAAAAAAAAGTTAATTTTGATTAATTATTTTTAAAACACCCCAAATCAACCTGTAACCAAAACTCCCGACGGGGTCGATGTTAAGACTCCTCTTGGGTAAACACATCTTCGTGAGCACAATGGTGGTCTCAAAATTTTCATCTGAGGCGCATTTAAAATTTATCAAATTTAACGTTCGAAGCCGCTAAATTACGAAAACGCCCCCAGGGCCATTTTTCACAGATGGGCCGCGCCCGAGAACGTTACACCCCTCCTAGGGTAAACAGAATGCTCTGAACTCAACAGTGCCCTCAGTTTTCAAATCCGAGCCACCGTTTAAGAGATTCCTAAGTAAAGCCATTAAACAAATCAATTAATTATTTAATTTATCCGTTCCACGCTCCGATAGCGAGCGAGGGGTCCAAACGTCCCGCACTGACATGCCTTATGTCGTTCCTAGGGTAGACACCACATTTAAGACCCATCCATACACTCGTATCTTTGATCCGAATCACCGTTTAGGATTTATCCCGTTTATTCGTCATTCCTAGTGTGAACGCACTGAAAATTTAATTCCGGCCACACCGGGGCGCAGAATCGCACACCGTCTGAAGGCGCTGCTCTAGAATAACATCAAAAATATTTCAAATTATTTTGTAGCAAAAACTGCGTTCTTACAATTAATTATGTAAATAAATAAGGGTTTTACTATAGTATTATTTCATTGAGGATTTGAGATTATTTGGTTTTATGAAAAGTGACTCAACAAAAAGTTAATCTTTTTGGAAAATACATGGTTTGAGGAAATATAAACATTAATATGTTCCTGATACAAAGGTAGTAATTTTGGAATAAGAGATGGTTGATTTGGATAAATTATATTAGATATTCTTGACTATATTGGAACGAATTAATGGTTTGTTTCTTTCATTATTGTTGGAGTATTCAAAATTTTTGGATATAAGGAATGTATCTAGTATTTTATAAGGAATAAGGGAGCATGAATGCAATCAAAAGGGTTTTATGGTAATCCATGGTGTTTACATCTTTTAAAAAAATTCATGATGATTGTATTCACTTGTTATTACGTGGAAAAAACGATATTTATTGTGTTTTACATATTTATTAATTTTGGACTCTGAGTTTGGAAAGAAGTATTTTGGATAATTCTAATGGTTAGAATGTATTATATTTGAAAATGGATTATATTTTTAGGGTAAAATTATTTCTTAAGATTATTTTTTGTATTTTTTATAAAAGGACAACCCGGAGGTCGGGAGGCAACTAGTCGCGTCTGGAAAGACCATGAGACATGAAACCACAACCGATGGGCGATAAGGGTGCATCACCTACCATTGTACTACATGATGTCCTTGATTGAATAATGTATTTTATTCTAATGGATCTTATAGATTAATTATAAATTTAATTTTTTTGAAACCGTAAATGATTAAGATAAATATAATATTTTTATGTTCTATTATCTCTTACAGTGAAAGATGAGTGTGTGGTAGAAATTAGTTAAAGGATGGAACTCTACTTGTCATGTATATTTTTTATCTTATTCTATGATGAAATTAATTCTTAAGCATTTGTTAAGGGATCTTAAAACAAAAAATTTGTTATCCTAATACCTTATGTTTTGTTGAAAAGATGATATTTTAAATCATCATAGATTGATGGGTTTGAGGCTCCCAATTTTACAATTCATTGTAACTGATGACCTCAATCACCCCCAAAAAATATTTACGTATCCCTCCAATTATGTGTCACTAATTTCCACTAATGTTCTCTTAATCGAGATCATAATTTTGTTGTGACTATTTCATTTCCCTTTCCCTCTTATTAATAAAAAAATTTATTATCCCAATTTTCTATGTGGGTTCTCCACAATGGTATTTTATAAACCTTTTTTTTGATGAAAAATATAAAATTATGAGGACACATTTTATAGAAGAAGGGGAGAATGTAACACC
This sequence comes from Viscum album, assembly GCA_963277665.1. Lineage (NCBI taxonomy): Eukaryota > Viridiplantae > Streptophyta > Magnoliopsida > Santalales > Viscaceae > Viscum > Viscum album. The sequence goes on from OY728125.1 coordinate 2,004,696,387, forward strand.
CCATGATTTCATAGAATGTTATTTATTCAATGTAATTCAATAACATTCATTACAATCCACACTGAGTTTAAGCACACCATGACTTACCAAACTAGCCGTTAAAAAGCGGTTATTAATAGTATTAAATGAATTTTGAATTTTATTAAATCCATATAATTTTAAAATCCATATTATGAGTTTCATAGTCATAATATAAGAACAAATTCATTTTTTTCAAATAATAGAAATATTTTTTTAAATTTATTTTTAATGCCTTTTAATTGCAAACAATTATTAAATCAAATATTCAACAAATTTATATATTAATATTGAAAACATAATCTTATTCTTTATAATTTCGAAATAATAATTAAGTTTTGATAATTGTTTTATGTTTTTCTGATAACTTTCATATTTGGGTGAATAGTGAAAAATACTACATTTTAACTGAAAACAACTTTTTCAATAAAATTATTTTACAGTTTCTATTTATACATTTGAATGTTTTTGAGGTATAATTAGATTATATTTTTACCATTTAATCCAATGTTGGTCGTTCGATTTAATTTCACTTTGAAATTGGACATAAACAAGTGTCAATCTTTTGGTAGTTATTATTTCCTAAAAATCCACATTTTTGTTTCGACAATGAGAATTTATTTTAAATTAATAAATGCAATTTCTATATATTGAATTTGGAAAAAATATAATTTATTATTTATTTATGAATATAAAAATTATCTTAGGGTTAATTATTGGTATCTTTCTGAAAACATTAAATTTTTGATGAATAGTGAAAAATACTGCGTTATTGGTTAAAACTGACATTTCATTTAAAAAATTATTTATTTTATTTAAATTTATTTTTGGTGAAAATGGATACATAATACATATATATGTTCAATATAATTAATTGGATTAATATTATAATAATTATATATATATATATTGAAATTTTACCGTATTTTACCCACCTCTTAGAAGCATTTGCAAATTTGAATAAAGCATAATTTTACCACCTCTATAAATTTAATTTCAAAAATATTATAGTCATGGTTGAAATAAGTAGGTAAAATGTAGTTCAACATGAAAAAAATAATTTTTGGTGAACTGTAACTTTTGGTTTTTATTTGACACAGTTAAAAGTTAATAAGGTAATTAAAGGTTAAAATGATATTATTACTACCATAACACATGTCCTAATTCTATTGGATAAGTTTAATTAGCCCAAAAAAATCCTTAGGAATAAAATATGATCCTTTAGGTCCAATTGGATTATATTAGGACATTTATTATTATTTAATTCAAAGAAGAGTTAAAAGTGTCAAATTCAATGTTTAATAACTAAACCATTTTTAATATTGGGTTACACATAAGATATATTAAATTATAAATATTCATTATAAACATAATAATATTTCATATATAATTATATTTTAATTAAAATATTTATACATTTGATAATTTAATTTATTTTTGACACAATGATGATGAAGTAATTACATTATTAATGAAATATTAAAACAATTGATATTATAAATACCCAAATAAATGTAATTTGAAATATTTTTTAAATTCCACTAATTTTAAAGTTTAATATGAAATTTTAGGGTTTATTAAATTAATTTTTGCGAAGTAATAATTCCATTATGAATTTAGAAAAAACAAAATACCTTATAGTGTCAAAATTGACTTAAAAGAGTTTTTTTTAAAATAATATTATATTATTAATTGGTATTCTATTCCTAAAAATATAAGGTTCAGAAAAAGGGATTTAATAATAAAGTATGTGTCATTAATGAACCACTTGGTGTTCTCCTGGTGGTTTATAATATTTTTATTAACCATATAATATAAAAATAAAATGAGACATGGTAAATGTCAAACTATTTAACGAAGAGTTAAATCTAAAATATATGGTTAATATATTGGCCCAAACCTGTCTAAAACCTATGGGTTGAGTGGTTTTCAACCCATTACCACCTTATACATTGAAAAATTCGATTTTTATACATTATAATCCAAAATTTATTTTATTATAAAATAATATTTCAATATTTTCCTAAGGTGCCCCTCACCCCTCTTATAAAAGAGAACTTCCCATTATCTCACATTAACACCATAAAAGCCATTTTTCGTCGACAAAACCTACCCAAATATCCTCTCCATTGTCCTAAATTTATCCTAGTGGCCTTAAATTAGTCATAAATCCATCCTAAAGATCCCTTCTGCTCAAATCAAATGGAAAAACAAGAAGAAGAGGTAAATATTTCATCAACACTTTGATGTTTTTTATTCTTCTTCCACTTCTTACTTCCTTGTTGTTTCCGTTCTAAAATAATAACTCCTGTATCTTATATATATACATATATGTTTTATAAATATGTTAAAACAATATTCAATATTCTATCCATCCTATGAATGACAAAGTCACCATACGTGCGTACGTACGAATTACCGTATCCACGTCGTGGTGTAGTTTGTTATTAAAATACTTAATCATTTGGATGGGGATAATAATGAGTATAGATGATTAAAATAATAAATATAATAGGATAATAATTTTGTTTATATGATATGCCATCCATTTAAATATTATTTTAATATCAAAATTATGATATTTTCGCTCTTGCGTACGTACGGATTACCATCTCCACAAACGCGATGAGATTCATTCCCCATCATATCCATTAAAGACTAATTTTCATGTGATTATTAAAAATAATGTTTCAATACATTACATCATTCTGAATATGTATAATATGCATCCTATTCATAAAAAACATTACTTACATAACAAATTGTATAAAGGAAAATGATTCAGTTAACACCTGAAAAGATGATAATACGAAAATATTATAAACAAATAAATATTAAATGATCATATATGATATAATATTAGTGAATATTGTTCTTTTTTAATTTAATAACAATTATTTCAAAATTATATAGGAGTTTTACCTAGACTCGAGAAAGTGAAAGTATAAGGTAAGGGTTAATTCCCCAATCTCATTATTATCCGAGATTTTTTATGTGTAAGTATTTTCTAGGACATGTTTATTATCCATGTTCATGTTTCATATCAGACTATTAAAAATGATTATTTTAATAAACTATTTAAATAAATCATCATTTGAAATGTTTTAAATATTTATTCTTTGAAATCATTATCATTAATGTCCATGTTTTCAAAATGTTTATTATAGATTTATTTATATGGACATGAATATTTTTAAAATGATAATTCTTTTAAAAAGTTTCAAAGTGGTATGGGACACTTTGATTCAATAATGTCTTTAAATGTATTATATTCAAAATTGTGTGACTTATAAATGTTTTCATGAAAAAGGGTTTTTTCACTCTATGCATCTTACTGATCCTTTTCATCTATGTCAACATCCTTTGAAGGATTTTGAATTTTCTGGATGTTGATAAAATAATTCCATAATGTATTGATGGTTTTGTGACACGTTTGACTATGGATGGGTTATTTTTATAACATTCATGGTTTATGGATAAATTATTGACATTTGTTATGCTAGTATTAATAATAATGTTGATGTTATGTTTAAACCTTTTCATTTGAGGAAGAAATGGACTTTGTATGCGACTGGTAGAGCCCGCTATAACTCCTCATTGTATCGGTAGGTCCGATGAGACAACTAGACATGGAATTGGACAAGTACATTCCCAATTTGATATATGGTTTTGGATAAGCCCTAAATCATTTTTAGACATCTTGGTCGAGGGCTTTAAAATATGTTTCATAATTCTCTGCATTATGCATTCACTCATTATAAGATTAGTTATTACATGTGATTATCTGACTAGTATAATATCCATGTGCATGTTAATATGGTAATGTTTGATTTATTTTGGCCATATTATCTTCATATTTATTTTCAAAATGATTTTTTTATTACACATATTTCATAGAAGTGCATAGATCCCACTAAATTATTTTCCCTTACTGAGCATCTGAGCTCACCCCTATCTTATGTTTTATTTCCCTAGGATATGAAGAAGTTAGTTATGAGGGACTTGTAGGCATAATCTAGGAGGCTTGGACATTTCTAATGGAATAAATTAATGTTGTTTTTCTTTTCAATATTTAATGTTCAAATTCATTTATGTAAACTATTTTTTAAGACTACAAAACTGATCGGCAGTTTGGGACATGATTTCCTATAATCATGCCAATGTTATGTAATGCACCGAATCTGGGTAACTGGGGTCGGGGAATTACACCAAGAATAAAAAAGTTACTCAAGAAGTTTCAATAAATCATAAAGATATAAATAAGACAATTTCCATCCCTATGATGCGTCTTCTAGATAAGATAAAGGATAATTTAATAACTTGAAACTCTATTCATTTTTGTACCAAAACATTTTGTTCAGGGTTAATGAAATATATTTGTTATACTTTTTCATACGTCTTTCTTTTATAACCTTTCTAGAACTAAATTTTCTATACTCTCGCAATTCTTTTTTGAAAATCAAAAATGGGGGAAAATGATAAAAATAAATATCATATTATGGGGGATTTTACCCAAAAGAATAAAATTCCTATGAAAGGGGGAGACTAATTTTAAATGAAATATTCTGATGTAAATAAATTTGTTTTTCAAGAAAATTTTTTATTCCAAAGAATACGATTCTTAAGGTGAAATAACTTACGGAGAGTTATACATATTCACTAAGTCAAAATTTTAATGGAGTTAAGTTTTTATTTGATGTTTTCCAAACAGAATATTGTTTTTTGATAAGTGGTTTATACCTTCCAAGAAGGGGGAAATTGATAATTCATTAGGATAATATTGTATTTTTTATTCCTTTATGTTATGAAAGTATCAAACAAATTTTCCTTAATATTATAAAGTTTCTCTATTAAAATATAATTTCATTAACCATAACATACTTCACTATGTTATGATTAAGGTATCTAATCTAAGAATAACATTATCTCTTTGAAGACTGAATTACATTAAGAATAATCAAGTATTTATTCAAAACATTTAACCTTAATGATTCATAGATATTGAGGCTCACTATTTTTATACATTTAATACTATGATATTCAGACTCTGGATTATACAGAATTAAGACTTTGATTTTCCCATAATTCAAACTTTGAAATCCATTATATTCATCCTCTGAATTCCTCTAGATTCTGACTCTGAATTCCTCATCATTTAGAATATTAATTCCCTTAAAAAAGACTCCATTTTTTTAATAAAAACATAATCTATTTTTTCAAAAAATTATACTTCATTTGAATACATATATAGATTCAATTTACAAATATTTTACTGTTTAATTATTTAAACTTCTAAATGTTATCTTTTCATTCCTAAAAATATAATTCCATCATTATTAGATTATAGTTTACTTATGTTACTTAAACATAAGAATTATTTTATTAATTGTTATAATACCTTAAACATGAATATGATATAATGAAATGATGCTGAACAATTTGTTTCTAACTAACCATTGGATGAGTGACACATGTCCAGGTCCCTGCAAAATTCAATGAAAAATATGACTGTTAGAGGATGAGATGATCGTTGGATTTTTTACCAATAAATACCCCATACATTTGAAAAATCAACATATCTATATATTAAATGTTATAATTCTATGAATTTATTTTTAGAGAGAAAAAAAATCTCATTATATATGTGATTTTTTAACATCTCATTCATCCATAAAAAAATATTTCAGCAGACTTTTCGCTAATCAGATTGTTGTGGAGTATTATAGAGGGCTTACAAGGATATGAAGATAGGGTGCTAACAACATTAAAGTACAAGGGATTGTTGGGATATCAAGGCATACTCCAATATTCTTATCTAGGGCTTACCTAGGTGTGGGTAAGATAGACATTCCCGAAATTATTAATCAGGGGTCCTGTATCCAAGGTTGTTAGATACCCATCTTTTTGGGTTAAAAATTTCATTCTTATTTACTTGTTCTTTTTTAATGTTTTCATTTCTGTTGTATTTTTTATATAATGAAAGTGAAATTTTACTATACTATCTTGTACATATACATACTCTTATAATAAGATTATATACACTTTAGGGTAGAATAATTCCCTAATATAATCTTGCGTATGTATCTTTAAGATAAACATGCATAATTTTATTTAATATAAAATTTCTAAATCTAGGTAATTTATAATTGGACATGTGACTTTCCAATAATTTTTCCAAGTTAGAACCAATAAGGGATTGTGAATTTACCTAGTTTAACTTTATTAATAATAGGCATTCTTAAGGTAGAAAGATAATTTTTAAAACAAAAAAATCCAACCCTTCCTCCTCTTGTAAATAAGCATCTACATCTATATTTTGATCCAAAAGAATGCTATCTAAAGAAGATGACATTAGGTGTAACTGAAGACAAGCGTGGTATTGGGTTTCCCAAAAGATGGTCTATGTGTGCCATGTTTTGTAATCCATCAATTAAACTTAGTTTACTAAAAAAAATTAATAATAACTGAGGGTGTAACATAAAATTCATGGTGTATAAAAAATTAAATCCACAAAGAAAATATAAAAATTAAAATCAACAAGAAAATTAAAAATGATGATTAAGGAACCTTACATTGTGATGTTAATTTTTAATGATATATAGGGAAATCATAGAACCTTGGAAACACTATAGAGAGACTCTTGGGAGGTATATTTGGATGTAAATAATTCCCATAAGCTTTAGTGTGGAATGTGAGGAGGGAATAGAGTATTTTTATACTTGAGGAGGGTTGTTTTAAGGTTTTTGATATTCATAATTTTTTTATATAATACAATCAATTTTGTACGAAATGAATTTTTAAAAAATTACATTAATTTTATAAAAAAATTTAGTGTATATTCATGGCCATCAAAATTTGAATACTACCTTCAAATAATCCCATTTATGGAACACAATCCAAAATTAAAATTTTTCCGAGAAATTTATTTTTTTTGTTATGAAAATTAATGTGTTAATAAAAAAAATTAAAATCTCTAATTCTAAATTAATATTTTTTAATATTTAATTTAATTTTCTAATAAATTTGACATATTTTTTAAATCATGTGGGAATATTTGTAATGACCCAAACATTCATTAATGGAAATCCTTCTTAATATAATTAAATGAATATTTATGTAAAATTTTATATGAAATTTCAACTTCATTGGTTTTATTTTAAGAATTGTGACCGTTTCTAATACAGCTATTGGAAAGTGATCACATGATTTGTATAAATGTAGGGATTTACCAATGTAATTTACTCAGACAAAGGAAGCAATGGCCTCATCTAGTAGATGTGTCCCATACGAAGCTCATTTTTCGGAGCTCGGAAAGGAGGTTGAGTCATTGGGATCGCTCTTGACCAAGCCCATGTGGAGCTTGAATACATTATTCTTGAGCGGAACCGCCTACGAGATAAGTGGATGTTGATAGAGATTACCACCCAATCAATGTTATCCGATCCACCCCAAGAGTCTATCACCATCGCATACCTTACTCTTCAGTCATATGAGGGTGTTATAAGGGGTTATGTAACAAGACATTATAACTATTAAAATTTAAATTATTTTTGTATATAATAATGAATATACATTCATTTTATTATTTCTACCTTGTAAATAGTTTTTAAAGCACAAATAGTATTTCTAGTAAATGTTCAACTACGAAATCTATTTTGATGAATTAATGGATTTTTAAGTTAAATAATATTTTAATAAAATATTATTTTTGTTATTTTTTTTATTAAACACAAATGAGCATATAATATTATGAATGCAATTGTAATTTTTATCATGGTTTGAAAGCCATTTTTTTCAAAACCCATGAACTTTTGGTAAATGTCAGTTTTTATTTTTAAAGTGAAAATTAACATATTTAGAAAATTATTTATATAAAATAAATATTATTTCTGGAATCAGGAGGTCAAAATTATCCAATGGTTAATTTTTCATAATTTTCGAAGACAGTCAAATTTTTGGGTAAAAATTAAATATCGTTTAAATTTATATAATGTGTTTTAATATCATATTGACTCAATAGTGATGTAATAAAATACTATAAGCCTTATGCTCGGCTAATATATGTTTTACAATTAAATTAATGTGATTTGGGTTTGTTTGACTTATTTTACAAAGAATAAATTGACCCTTCAAGACTTATTATACATCATCTCTTTTTAAATTGTTTATCTTGAAATTCTGACACACCTCCACATTATCAACCCCATTATTTTAAGATGTTTTGACTTCGGCCATATAATTTTTTTTCCACTTCCCTTTTATAAAAACCATGGTAAAAACCAAGTGATTGTTTGTGGTTTGGATTAGTTTAATGTGAGGGTCCCAAACCTAAGTAATAAATAATTCCCTCACATTTCATATATAAACCCAACCAATATCCCACTTCCTCCTTACTCAAAGCCTTTGAAGTTCATCCAAACTCTGCCCTACTCCCTCTAGAATCCTCACACAGTTCCCCAAGTTCCCAAAAAGCCTCTCTTAATCATCTCGCAGGCCTTTGGAAGCATTTTTCCAAGTAAGGCTTTTTCTTCTCCCTTTCACATTTTTGTACAATTTTCATAATGTTATTATGACATATTATTCTTAATTATAAATGTTGGGTTATGGTTTCTCACCTCCCCCATAATACCCTCTTTATTTTTTCATTATAGGATACCCCTTTATCTCTCATTAAATTCCACCCATGTACACCCGTTACTAAGACAAAATTCCGAAAAGAATTTCTCTCTCATAATTCACATTCATGAAATCCTTTTGTATCATGAATCTAATTTCATTAAAATTTATAGACATTTATCTATAAGGACCCATTACTATCCATTCCATGTAAATATCATGAGATTCCCTTTTCTCTCTCATCAACCATTTTTATGAATTCTTACGTCATGTCGTTACGTTGTTGATATTCCACTGATTTTCCCAGCCAATACTATTGTTTAGTAAATACCTTGACCATTTTTATGTCAAGGGTTTTCACCGTTATTCATATTTACTTTTTTATTATAATGTTTCATGTATGAATCCACATTCCTTTGTCATGGAATAAATTATGATGTTTTAGTAATCCATGTTATATGATCCATGTGGAACACTTATGCATGAAATGAAATGTTTAAGAAGGGTGCACCCTTATAGAGCTCCAATGAATTGGGTATATTATAATATCATGATAAGTCATGTGAAATTGATGTTGAATAATTCTAATTAATGTGCATTGAGTTTTTACTTGTGCTTCATGTGTAATGGGTGTTTACTCATTCTCCATGTGTAATGATCCTTGGCCCATGCTAATTCCATGTTATGTGTTGTTTCCACATTTCCATGTTATGATTATCTCACTTTGTCATGCCTTTATGTTTATACTTCTCTTGTTCCATATTTATATTCCTATTGTCTAACATGTATTTTACTCCTCATGTTATTCCAAGAATATTCTCTTACTGGGCTTTATACCTCACCCTTTTCTTATGCATGTCCTCAGGTTATCCCATGCTATGCTATGTACGATGGAATGTAGTGGTCAGGTAAAGTATGTTTTCAATAGAGATGTCGAATTTCATGTTTTAAGTTGTTATGTAATGATCCTAAGCCCCAAATATACAAGACCTATCAATCGTCTTTGTTGTACCAAGTGATGTTTATGTAGTAAATTATGTTTAATTGTGTAATAAAAGAGAAGAATTGTCATAGTTGGCATATGAGGATAGGTTTAGTTATTTTTGGGATTAAGGTTAGAAAAACATAGATAATACATATATCCAAGACTAATTATAATAAAAACATCCCTATGTTTATGTGAGTATTGAGTAAGTGGTTTATCACGAAAATACAACCATGTCTGGATACGAGCAGGTAGAGGTGGCTCTGGCACAAATGTATCCTAGGGGTAAAACATGAAAACACTTCTTTGAGATAGACTCGAATAGGAATAGGTGCTTGACAATGGGCCTTTCGACACTCTTGGTTTCAATACTCCCTGGGGATATTCTTTGTTACATTCATAAGTTTAGTATGAACCATTATTATGGGGAAAAAAATACCCTAAAAATATATGGTAGAAAGTACATCGTGGATAACATAGACTGAAGCCAATAAATTCAAATGTTAAGGAAAATATAGTTATTTATAAGTCATTGGTTTTTTCCATGTATTACCCTTTATGTGTTACCCCTAACATTCCTTTTATTCAATCCAATGGTTGGTAATTGGAGGACTCGAGATAACAACCACTGTGAAGATCAATGTGATGACTGTACTAATGAGATTTCCTATCCAATATGAGTGGGAATCATGAACATTTTCACACTTCTACCTAAGATAACTGAATATTTGAATAGGATCTTGTTTTAATATAAACATTCAACCCCCTATAAGAAAGAATAAGTTTCTATCGAGAGATTCATGAGACCAAGGCCTCATACTTTTAAAAGATCATCTGATCCCGCAATCCCAGAACATTAGATTAACTCCATTGAAAAGATATTCTCCATCATTCACTGTTATGAACAAGAGAAGGTTCTCCTGGCTACTTTTTGTATGGAGGGTGAGGCTGATCGATGGGGGATGTTGATAAAAAATAAAAAACTTGAGGAGGAGATCAGGGCATTGGAATGGAAGGATTTCCAAAACATGTTTTTCAAAAAATATTTTCTGGGAACCCTCTGGATTAAGATTGAAAGGGAATTCCTTTCCCTCAACCAAAATGATGATGAATCTGTTTGAGCATATGAGGCAAACATAACAAGGATTACACGATACACCTCTGGCTTGGCGTTACCACTGAATTCATGGTTTACCGCTTCTTTGGTGGGATGAAACCTAGCCTATGGCAACCACTAGAGATCCATGAATTTGAAAGGTATAAAGAAATTGTCTGATGTTCCATCATGGTCGATATGGAGATCCAAGAATCTCAAGGGTATCATGGGGATAAGAATCGTAAGGTTGACTTCAATGTTGGTGGTCTGTTGGATAAATCCAACAGTGCTAAGAAGATCCAGCCCCCCACTTTCCAAAGTGCAGAAAAAAGTGCTCTGTAAATTTCTCGAAGGGGACGAGGAAATGCTTTAGGTGTAGAAGATAAGGACACCTAGCTATTAACTACCGACAAGAAAATCTCGCTGATTCAAAAATAAGAGGATAAATCCATTCGAACATCAACAATTGGTTCATTGCTACAACTATAATAAACCAGGGCATCTTTCAAATCAGTGCCTTAGGACAAGGGTTTTCGGAGGCAACCTACAACTTCCAAGGCAGCAATGGTGAACATTTTCCATCACTACTGCTGAAGTGATCCCTGAAAAAAAAAGTGGTGAAATGTATGCTACTTATTAATTCACAAATAGATAACTTACTTTTTGATTCTAGTTATATGCATTATTTTATATCTATAATTTTTAGTATAACAATCCCAGCACCACCACAAATCATGGAAGTGATGATGTTTGTGAGAATGGAAAATGGTGCAATCATTGCATCCCATGAATATAACTCCTCCCCTGTCATAATATGTGGATTGAACTTTCTGGAGAACCTTGACATACTCCCTCTGGTGGCATTTTATGCAATATTTTTCATGGATTGACTTTCCTTATATAGAGCCAACATAAATTGCCATGAGAAGGAAATAACAGCCAATGTGAAGAATTGACCCACGATTCATTACATGTGCAAGGAGGAAGATCAAACTTCTTTAGATCCATCATCTCAAGAATTGATATAACTACCCTATGAGAACATGTATTTTGCACAGATGAGTGATTCTAAGGAAGAAACCGTCCTAGAAGACATGCCTATTGTAAGGGAATTCTCTAAAGTGTTTCCCAAGGAATTTTCTGGTGTTCCTCCTAGAAAAGATGTGGAATTATCAATTGATCTTATACTTAGGTCATTTCCAATATCCAATAATCCATATATAATGGCTGTTATGGAGCTTTAAGAGCTATAGAAACAACTATAGGAGAATCTGGAAAAAGGGTTTATACACCCAAGTGCTTCACCAAGGGGTGCACCAGTCCTCTTCATCAAGAAGAATGATGGGTTAATGCAGCTTTGCATCAAATATTGTGAGCTTAAAAAACCACGATAAAGAGAAATTATCCTCTCCGACGAATTGATGACTTGTTCGATCAGTTGTGTGGATCACAATAATTATCCAAGGTGGATTTGGGTTTAGGATTTTATAATTTAAGGGGGAAGAAGGAAGATATCCCCAAGACTACTTTTCATACAAGATACGGGCACTATGAATTCATAGTAAGGCCTTTCAGACTCACTATTTCTCCAAAAATATTCACGGACTTGATGAATAGAGTCTTTAATTAATACCTAGACAAATTTGTGGTAGGATTTATATATGATATTATGAAATACTCAAAAACCAAGGAGGATCATGAAGATCATTTATGAACTGTACTAGAGTCCTTGTAGAAGGAGAATTTTTATCCAAAGTACAACAAGTATGATTTATCGTTGAAGGAGGTCTCATTCTTGGGCCATATAATCACAAGCTATGAGATATATGTGGATCCAACCAAAATAGATGCAATTGAGGGTTGGATGAGGCCATCATCAGCAATGGATATCTGTAGCTTCTTGGGGTTAGCTGGATATTATTGACTATTTGTGAGAAATTTATCATGATTTTCCAACCCTCTTATTAAGATAACTAGGAAGGATGTAAAGATTTATTGGAGTAATGAATGTGAAAAATGATTCAAAGAGAAAAAAAGAGGCTTATCTCTATGCTCGTGCTCACTTGTCCCACATGTGGAGATCTTTTTGTGGTATTCAGTGACTCTTTGAAGAAGGGCATGAGATGTGTGTTGATGAAAAATGACACTATCATTGCCTATTCTTCAAGGAAATTGAAAGGTCATGAATAGAACAATTCAAAACATGACCTCAATTTGGATACAGTGATATTCGCTTTGAGATTATGGTGGCATTATCTCTTTGGGGAGAAGTGGGAAATATATACAAACCACAAAATCCTCAATTATATATTCACAATGAAATATTTGAACATGCACTGATTAAGATGGTTAGATCTTATCATAGACTATGACTTCCCAATCCCTTACAACCATGGGAATGTGAACAAAGTAGAGGATTCCCTTAGAAAAAAGGACCCAATGATTCTATCATTGATGAGAATTTAAAGGGATCCAATATTATTAGATTTGATAATGATGGACATGGGAATCAAAAATATGGGAACATAATCAATACCTTCACAAATGATTGGTCCAACGTATCCTTTGGAAAGGTTAAAGGATGCTCAAAAGGATGATGAGGGAATTAAAGAAAAAGAGGAAGCTATCAGAAAAAGGAAATCCATGGAGTTTAATGTTAATGAAGAAGGAATAGTGACATTTGGGAAAAGACCAGGTGTTCTATCAATTCCAGAGCTGAATAAGGAACATTTGGATGATGCACATAGCTCAAATTTCTCTATTCACCCAGGAAACACAATGATGTTTCGAGATCGCCAAGAGCATTATTGGTGGGATAATATGAAGAAGGATATCTCTGAATATACATCAAACTATCTAGTGTGTCAGCAAGTGAAGGCAGAGATGCATAAGACTAAGTGGATGATGCAACCATTGTAATAACAGAATAGAAATGGGAGAACTTCACCATGGACTTTGTCACTGGACTTCTGTAGACATCCAAAGGCAATAATGAAATCTAGATTGTTGTGGATCATCTTATAAAGGTAACACACTTCATTGCTATTTGAGAGGATTTATAATTGGATCAACTGGAACATATATATATCAGGGAAGTTGTAAAGATTCATACAGTACCATTATCTTTTGTGTCCGATCGATATCCAAGATTCACCTCTATGTTTTAGAGGAGTCTTCAAAATGATCTGAATACTGAACTGAACATTAGTACGGCCTATCATACTCAAACTGATGGCCAATCTGAGCATACTATCCAAACACTTGGGGGCATGTTTAGAGCGTGCTCAATGGACTTTAAAGGAGTATAGTATAAACATCATCCTCGGGTTGAGTTCTCTTATAATAAAAGTTTGTAATCAAGAATCCAAATGGAACCATATAAATCCCTTTATGGGAAAAGGTTAAGATCAACTATGTGTTGGGATGATGTTGGTGAGTGTATGATACTTAGAAAAGAAATGGTCGAAGAAATGATGGAGAAGGTGAAATCCATTCAGCAGCATATCAAGGTAGCCCAGAGTCGACAGAAGAATTATGCAGATAACCGTCTATGAGACCATGAGTTTAAAGTTGGAAAAATGGTATTTATATGCATATCCCCTCCGAATAAGTTCATGAAGATTAGAATGAAAGGGAAGATAGGTCTAAGCTACATCGGCCCCTTCAAGATTCATGATCATGTCGGGGATGGGTCCTATCGACTAGATCTTCCACCTACAATTGCCAATGTACATGTTGTCTTTCATGTATCCATCTTAAAGAAATATTTACCAGACCCTTCACATTTACTCTCTTTAAAGGTGGTATAGTTAGAGGATGATCTTTCTTATGAAGAGAAACTAGTGGAGATCATATATCGTAGAGAAAATTTTCTGCGAAATAAGATAATTTCCCTCATCAGGGTGTTGTGATGAAACCAAAAGGTTGAAGAATCGACATGGGAATCATATGAAATGATGACCAGAGTTACCCACATCTGTTTTAGTGTGGGAAAAGGAAATTTCGAGGGGGAAATTTCCTAAGAGGGGAAGATTGTAACAACCTAAACATCCATTAAGGTAAATCCATATTGATCTAATTAAATGTCTCTTTATGTGATATGTTTATATAAAATTTCAACTTCTTTGTTTTTATTTTAGGAAATTTTAACATTTCTAATATATCTATTTAACAGTGGTCAAATGATTAGTATATATATAGGACTTTAACAATCTAATTTAATCAGACAAAGGAAGCGATGGCCTCAACCAGTAGACATGCCCAATACGATGGTCATTTTTCAGAGCTTGGAAAGGGGGTGGTGTCATTGGGATTCTCTCTTGACCAAGCCCAAGCCGATCTTGAATACGTTATGCTTGAGTAGAACCGCCTATGAGAGAAGTGGAAGTTGATAGAGATAACCACCCGAGCAATGTTATTTTACCCACCCCAAAAGCATGTCACCATCACATACCTTACTCTTTAGTTATATGCTGGTGTTATAAGGGGTTATGTAACTATACATTAGAACTATTAATATATACATTATTTTTGTATATAATAATAAATATACATTTATTTTATTATTGTTACCTTGTAAATAGTTTTTAATGAACAAATTGTATTTTTAGTTAATGTTAAACTAAGATATCTATTTGATAATTAATGTATTTTTGAATTAAATAATATTTTCATATAATATTACTATTATTATTTTTAAATTAAATTTTATTTAATATAAATGATCGTATAATTTTATGAATTCACTTGCAATTTTTATTAATGTTTGAAATCCATTTTTGTCAAAACCCATGAATTTTTCAATAAATGAAAGTTTTAAATTTATAAGTGATAGTTAAAATATATAGAAAATTAGTTAGAAAAAATAAATATTATTTCTGGAAACAAGATGTTGAATTTTCCAATAGTGAATTTTTCATAATTTTCTGAGACAGTCAAATTTTTGGGTAAAAATTAAATACAGTATATATATATATAATTTGTTTTTTGACATTATAATCACCCAATAAGGAAGTAATAAAATAAAATAAGCGTTATTCTTAGAAAAAAATATTTTAACATTAATATAATTAGATTTTTTGTTTATTTACTTAATTTACAATGTAATAATGGATCCTTCAAGACTTATTAAACATCTTATCTTTCTAAATTGTTTTCCATGGGAGTGTGACCCACCTCAACATAAGAAACCCCAATATTTTAATAAGTTAGGACTTTTTCCTTTTAAAATACGATTTTACACTTCTATTTGATAAATAACATTGGAAAAAAACATGGTATGGTTTGTGTTTTGCATTAGTTTAATGTGAGGGTCCCAAACCTAAATAATAAAGAATTCTATCACCATTTCTACATAAAACCAATCATGCTCGCACTTCCTCTTCACTAAAAGCCATCATAGTTCTTCCAACCTCATCCCTCATCTCTCAAAAATCCTCCCAAGGAGACACAATCTCATAAGAAGCCTCTCTCAAGCCTCTCACAAGCCTTTCGAAGCATACTTCCAAGTAAGGGTTTTTTCTTCATTTATGATTTTCCCAGTTTTTTTAATGTTTTTATGCCATTTTATTTTCAATTAAAAATGTTGGATTATGGTTTCAAACCTCCCCCATACTGCCCTCTTTATGTTTTAATTAATGGATACCCCTTTCTCTCTGAAGTGCCCAGATCAGTGTGAATCACTGAGAGGGGGAGGGGGTGAATCAGTGATCCTTTAAAACTTTTTACTAATTGATTCTTAATCAATTAAACCTCTATGGCTGGTTAAAGCCTCGATCCACTCTTCTTGTATCTCTCAACCTTTCCCGGATAATGCAGTAATGAAAAGGCACAGGACACAAGGATTTACAAGGTTCGGCACCAAAGGCCTACATCCTTGCCATGCTCTCCAAGCATGGATTCTCCATTATAACCTGTTAAAATTACAATGGTCGATACAAAGTCCCACTGTATCTCTCCTGAGTCCCACAGGAGGGTCTTTATACTGCGTCCCACAGTGTTACCAGAGTCCCACTGGCCTGCTCCAGAATCCCACTGAAGACTTCTTCTCCCTGAGTCCCACAGGGTCTTCTCCTGGCTCCTCGAGTCACACGAGTAGCTCTTCTTCACTTTAAGCTTCTTCAAGTATCCTCAGCAGTCTGGGATAAAGACTGCTGGCCTTGCTCTGTACCTCTGATCACTTGTGATGATCAGGTCTTCTCGTCTTGCTCGGGCTTTATCACCTTCTTCTAAGGATAACCCGGCTTCTCTCCAATTACTGAATGCTCAGACAAATAATATCTTTATCTTCGGTCTGGTCCAGTCTCAGTTCACTTCAACATCATGCACTGAGTGCATGGCAACTCTTCAAGATCTTCAAGTCTTGGACTCCTCAGATGCACACCACTGATTTAGCACTGTTCACGTGTGCACGTGCATGCATGCATGCATGCACTCCCCTTCTTCTCTTCTAGGTGCAGTAAACCCACAAAGGGTGTAATCAATTATAGCACACACCTTCTCACTTGTACTTCACACGTTTAGTTCCTTTTGATTACACACATAGAAGTGTGTTATACTTTGTGTGAATCTTCTTCTTCTTATAAGTGTGTCTACTCCTCTTAGAGCACACACATAGGTTCGGCCTTCTTTGTCACTTGTTCATGTACACATAAATTGTTCTTTGTTTTGCACACACTTGACTTTGGCCTCTTCCCTCTTCTTGTTGCACACCCTTAACCCGTAGGTTGTTCTTCAATTTTGCATACACAAAATGTGTCTTCACTTGGTGCACACACAAGGTCACAACCCTCGGCCTCTTCAAATGCACACACGGTCAAGTGTGATCTTCCTCCTCACTTAGCACACACAAATAATATTCTTTTAGCACACACTTGATCTTGGCCTACTCCTTTATTCTTGCACACACTTGGGCCGTAGGTGGTTCTTCAAGTTTGCACACACACACAAATGTGTGGTCTTCACTTCACCCACTTGCACACACAAGGCATGCCTCGGGTCTTCCTTCACTTTAGCACACACACACAATGGTGTGATCTCCTTTGTTTGCACAAGGCTACGGCCTTTCTCTCCTTTTTGCACACACACTGCCCACTGCCCGTTCTTTGTTCTTGTTTGCACATACACCCAAAGCACTAAGGGCTCGGTTCTTCCTCCTCTGCACACCTACTGCCAACAGCCTTTCACCTTTGTTTGCACACACACGAGGCAGGGCCTCGGCCTTCTTTGGCACACACACAATGTGTGTAGAACACAACCCGAACTCCCTGCCAATCTCTTCTTCAATATCCGCGCAAGCTACACTTGGGTGCCACTGGCCGCGCAAGAGCTTGGGTGCACAAAGGCCGCGCAAGACCTCGTACCCGCGGGGCGCGCAAGTTCAACACCCGCGGGGTCTTCCTCCTGCCGCGCAAGGGTGCGGGCAGAGAGGGAACAAGCCTCGGGCACGCAAAGTGTTGCGGCCACGAGCTCTTCCTGTCGCGCAAAGGATTAGCGCGCAGGGGACTTCAGCCGCGCAAATACCTTGCGCGGGGCTTCAACTTCGCGAGGCAGAGGGCTCTCACGGATCAACGGATCTTCTACAAAAACATCAGCAAAGCACAATGAGGTCTCGGCCTCTCCTTTTATAGGCAGAGAATCCTCAAAACTTCCGCGTGATTATAACTTCAAACACCCGAGATCTTCAGATCTTTAAAATCTTCAAATCTTGATTTTTATACTCTGTTTCAACGCGGGTTTCCTTTTCTTTTCCTTCGGTTTCCTCCACGTGCATGCGACTTAGAACGCATGCACAGCCTTCGTTTAGGCTTATCTCATGCAAAACATCAACCCGGTGCCTCGACAACTTTGTTTGCCTCGGCCAACATCGAATTCCCTCATTTGTTGCATGCACGTGTATTCTTGGGCATGATCCTGTTCTTTATGGCCAGACGAGCGCGAGGGTGGCTTCACTTCGATCAGCGGTGGCCAGGAGCTCGAGAACGGGTGGTCGGATGGCCTCTGGTTCAGCGGCGTCGCGGGTGGCTTCGGCTCGAGCTCGAGGAAGGAGACGAGCTCTCGGCCGTCGGATCAAGCGTTTGAGATACATCGGGCGGCCTGGATTAGATCGCGGCGCCGCAGATCAGATGTGCGGCGCAGATCAAGCGCGCGATGAGACGGACGGCGGAGATTTGCTCCCGGGATTTTTTGCGCGTCCCACATCGAATCCTCGCCCGGTTTCTCCGCGGTTTATTACCCTGCCGCTGCCGCCATATGCTCAGTTGAACTTCCTCCCTCACGGTGCCGCCCCGCACCGTGTTCACCCTGCGGGCGCGGTCTGCGCCCACTCTTGCTCCTGCGGGCGCGCTCCTAGCGCCCACTATGCTCCTCCGGCGCACGGGTTTCACCACCGCGTGCCCTCGGGGGCTTATACACGGCCCCCTGCGCTCCTCCGGGCGTGCCCCAGCGCCTCTGTGGTGTCTGCGGGTGCGCCCCTGCCGCCCTGAGCTCGCCCCACGGGTTCCCCCTTGGGCGTGGCGCTTTAGGCCCACATGAGCCTTGGGGTTGAACCCACAAGGTGCTCACGGGCAGGCCAATTTTTTTTGGCTAAGTCTTGAATAAGACTGTAAAAACAAAGTCCTCCATGTAAAATATGCCAAATCTAAATGCCAAGCCAAGCTATATTTTTCCCATCTCTATACTTCTTCTTCTTCTTAAGAATTCCTCCATTTCTTCTCCTCACATGATCTTCACTTAGGATATGGAATTCAAAAGGTTCATCATCATCTTCAACTGAGCTCCTTAATCACATAACTTCTTCTTCATTAGAATTCATCATCCTTCTTCAACATATAATCATCATTTAAGAATGGAATTATTGAAGGTTCTTCCATCAACCGATGTTCCTGAATCAAATATTTCTTCAATGTGCTTCATTGATCCAATTAGAGATCAATTGGATCATCTTCTGATTCACATGCACTAAGAGTTAGTACATGGACTCCTTTAATCCACTTCACCCACTTAGAAGTTGTGGATGGATCTTCTTTCATCTCCTCATGCATTGTCAGTACAATGCATGGTCTTCAAACAATGTTGTGACATTGTATCATCATGATACAAGTTCTATGAACCTAAAGATCAGCTCAACAATCGTCAGATTTTCTTAGAGAATGTTTCAACCATCATCTCCTATGTCACTTAGTTAATCTCCTAAGTGACATGCATCTTAGTACCATGACCATTCTCCTTCATCACCATCACCATCACATCCTTTGACATTCACATCTTGACTCCTTGACATCCATTCATTTCAAGACAACTTCATGCCTCATTGACAACAAATGCAACACAATGCACTTCAATCTCCCCCTTTGTATTTGTTGTCAATACACTCCTTCAGCACATATGAATGGGTCAATATGTGTGCCAATATTTTCTCCCCCTTATTGGAAATCAAATGCAAAGGTGTGGTGTGGTTCACTTTCAAAAATCTCTTCCTCCCTTTGAAAAGTATTTTCTTGAAAAACCCTGAGAGAGGGATGATGTCACATGTTCTTCTTTAGCAAAGAACCTTTAGTAGATCAACTCTAAGTCTACTTGGGCTAACCCGGTGTAGAAAACAAGAGTGATGTAACCAAGGAACTCAATGCTGTCCAACATTCACTATACATGTGAGATCATGCTTAGGGGATTGAAATTTTTCAGATATAACAATGAATTTGCTAAATCCTGCACAACTTCACAAAACTCATTAGAAAGTTCAGGTGCAAAGATAAAGCTCCCCCTTTCATCCATTTGTCTTCAATCCATACTCCCCCTTAATTGTCAAGATAAACTCAATTAAGAAACAAGGGATGAAAGCATGATTGGAATACCTTCACTTTCTCAAGATGATATTAATTTTAGAACATCATCTTCTCCAGATTGGCTCCCCCTCAAGGGGTGCACTCCATTCCTTCCAAACCATTCTCCAGCTGAGAAATGATCATCATCTTCAATTCCCTGCAATGTTAGCACATGTAAATACCAATGTATAAGGGAATAAGATGGAACCTCCTTGGTTCATCAATGTGAACAACAAGGTTGAGAAGATTCTCTCAACCGAGATGTCCCATTTTCACCATTCTTCACACTTGCACATTTGATCTTCAATGATGTTTGTGCTGGTGTGGTTCTCAAAACATCTTCATGTGAAACCTTCTTCTTCCCTTTTGCTTTAGCAATTGCCAGAGATTCATCTTCAACTCTTTGTAGTTCTCTGGCCAGTTGCAACTGATGTGGCCATATGACAAGTAAATCATTTGGAAGAGTGGCCCCAGTTCTGGAAGTTCCACATGGTTCCTTTGATGCTGTCAAGCTACCTCTCTTAGGCAACTTGTTTTCAATCAATCCCTTCGGCTTCTTCTGGATTGATTGTCTGTTTGAGTGCAGTTGGCTTCTATTTAGTTTCATGGCTTCTTTACAAAGGTCCATGATGTGTCCTTTCTTTCCACAGTAGAAGCACTTCTTGGTGGTCCTTCTAGATGCATCACCCTTCTTAGATTTCAATTCCAAGGACTTCTCTTCATTCTTCAAACTCTTCTTGGGAGCATCTTCCACTTTCTTCTGCTTGCTTCCCAAGGATTCTTTCTGAGCCAGGTTCTGTGATCTTTTCTTCTTTTGAGCTCTGGATACAGTTGGAGATTGACATGTATCTTTTTGACCACTTTTGCAATCATCCCAGATGTTGTCAAGTAATCCAAATCTATTTGCAGTTAACAGATGTCTCTGGACCTGTGGATGCTGCTTCTTTACTTCTGGCTTGCTCCCCCTAGGCATGGGCTTCCTCTGTGCTTTGGCATTCAGTGGATTGTACCAACAATCCTTTGCACAATGCCCATACTTGTTACAACACCAGCATTGTCCCACGAATCTTGACCTCTTCAGTCCTTCTGATTGTAGGGTACTTTTCTTGACCTGTTGTGCTGTTTCAGGAGAGATCTGCTTCTTTACTGTCTTCATCCATATTTGTTTGGAATTATTCTTCCATCCTGCACTTTTAGTAGAAACACTTTTAGAAGCATGAGTACAAGATGTTATGGATGGTACCTTCTTTTTAGAAGTTGTTGCACTTTCACTAGAGGATGTCTTTCTTTTAGAATCATCCTTCTCAATGCATACTTGTGTAGCAACATTTCTCCTTTCAGTTGACTGGGAGGCTTTGGATTTGGGTGATTGCTGATTTTTCAATATCACCTCTAGTTCTAAGCATTTCATGTTAAGGGAGTTCTTCTCATCCTCAACAGCTCTTAGCTTTCCTTCCCAACTTTCTTTCAACTGATTCATCTGGTCATCATGCACTGTCTTCAATTCAAGCAATGAATTGTCAAGCTCCTTCACCCTGTTTACTTTGTCTTCAAGTTGAGCATCTCTGACATTCATTGAAACTCTATGCCTCTTCTCCAGTGCATGGTAAACATCTTTGATTATTACTTTAAATATTTCTTTCTCAGAAAGGCTTCTCTGCAATTCTTCAGCAGTGTCTTCATATCTTTCATTGCAAAGAGAAACGGTTTCATCTTTAGCCTTCACCCGCTTTCTGAGAGTGTTGGTTATGCCAACCCTTTTAGCCAATTGGACTTCCAGAGAATTGGCTTCATCTTCTAGCTGTAATTTTTCTTCTTGAAGATCAAGGAGGCCTGTAGCTATACATATTGCAACTTTCTTGGGGACTCTCTTCTGAAGATATTTGATTGCATTTAGAAGATCATTGTTTCTTCCATCTTCATCACAGCTAGAGCAGGCTTCATCAGAAGAATGATAAAAGGAATTGTCATCTGATGTGACATTCACATTTCTTTCCATAGAAGGAGTTTCTCTGATTGCAACAACCTTCTTCCTCATCTTCTTTGCCTGTTTCTTCTTTCTATTTTTCTGAGTCTTGGCAGATATCTCCATTTGAGGCTGGTCACTCATTTCCTCAAATCTGCACTCCATAAAGACTCCCTTGGATCTTTTAGAGGTAACCTCCCTTTGATACCAATTGAAGTGCCCAGATCAGTGTGAATCACTGAGAGGGGGAGGGGGTGAATCAGTGATCCATTAAAACTTTTTACTAATTGATTCTTAATCAATTAAACCTCTATGGCTGGTTAAAGCCTCGATCCACTCTTCTTGTATCTCTCAACCTTTCCCGGATAATGCAGTAATGAAAAGGCACAGGACACAAGGATTTACAAGGTTCGGCACCAAAGGCCTACATCCTTGCCATGCTCTCCAAGCATGGATTCTCCATTATAACCTGTTAAAATTACAATGGTCGATACAGAGTCCCACTGTATCTCTCCTGACTCCCAGAGGAGGGTCTTTATACTGCGTCCCACAGTGTTACCAGATTCCCACTGGCCTGCTCCAGAATCCCACTGAAGACTTCTTCTCCCTGAGTCCCACAGGGTCTTCTCCTGGCTCCTCGAGTCACACGAGTAGCTCTTCTTCACTTTAAGCTTCTTCAAGTATCCTCAGCAGTCTGGGATAAAGACTGCTGGCCTTGCTCTTTACCTCTGATCACTTGTGATGATCAGGTCTTCTCGTCTTTCTCGGGCTTTATCACCTTCTTCTAAGGATGACCCGGCTTCTCTCCAATTACTGAATGCTCAGAAAAATAATATCTTTATCTTCGGTCTGGTCCAGTCTCAGTTCACTTCAACATCATGCACTGAGTGCATGGAAACTCTTCAAGATCTTCAAGTCTTGGACTCCTCAGATGCACACCACTGATTTAGCACTGTTCACGTGTGCACGTGCATGCATGCATGCATGCACTCCCCTTCTTCTCTTCTAGGTGCAGTAAACCCACAAAGGGTGTAATCAATTATAGCACACACCTTCTCACTTGTACTTCACACGTTTAGTTCCTTTTGATTACACACATAGAAGTGTGTTATACTTTGTGTGAATCTTCTTCTTCTTCTAAGTGTGTCTACTCCTCTTAGAGCACACACATAGGTTCGGCCTTCTTTGTCACTTGTTCATGTACACATAAATTGTTCTTTGTTTTGCACACACTTGACTTTGGCCTCTTCCCTCTTCTTGTTGCACACCCTTAACCCGTAGGTTGTTCTTCAATTTTTCATACACAAAATGTGTCTTCACTTGGTGCACACACAAGGTCACAACCCTCGGCCTCTTCAAATGCACACACGGTCAAGTGTGCTCTTCCTCCTCACTTAGCACACACAAATAATATTCTTTTAGCACACACTTGATCTTGGCCTACTCCTTTATTCTTGCACACACTTGGGCCGTAGGTGGTTCTTCAAGTTTGCACACACACACAAATGTGTGGTCTTCACTTCACCCACTTGCACACACAAGGCATGCCTCGGGTCTTCCTTCACTTTAGCACACACACACAATGGTGTGATCTCCTTTGTTTGCACAAGGCTACGGCCTTTCTCTCCTTTTTGCACACACACTTCCCACTGCCCGTTCTTTGTTCTTGTTTGCACATACACCCAAAGCACTAAGGGCTCGGTTCTTCCTCCTCTGCACACCTACTGCCAACAGCCTTTCACCTTTGTTTGCACACACACGAGGGAGGGCCTCGGCCTTCTTTGGCACACACACAATGTGTGTAGAACACAACCCGAACTCCCTGCCAATATCTTCTTCAATATCCGCGCAAGCTACACTTGGGTGCCACTGGCCGCGCAAGAGCTTGGGTGCACAAAGGCCGCGCAAGACCTCGTACCCGCGGGGCGCGCATGTTCAACACCCGCGGGGTCTTCCTCCTGCCGCGCAAGGGTGCGGGCAGAGAGGGAACAAGCCTCGGGCACGCAAAGTGTTGCGGCCACGAGCTCTTCCTGCCGCGCAAAGGATTAGCGCGCAGGGGACTTCAGCCGCGCAAATACCTTGCGCGGGGCTTCAACTTCGCGAGGCAGAGGGATCTCACGGATCAACGGATCTTCTACAAAAACATCAGCAAAGCACAATGAGGTCTCGGCCTCTCCTTTTATAGGCAGAGAATCCTCAAAACTTCCGCGTGATTATAAATTCAAACACCCGAGATCTTCGGATCTTTAAAATCTTCAAATCTTGATTTTTATACTCTGTTTCAACGCGGGTTTCCTTTTCTTTTCCTTCGGTTTCCTCCACGTGCATGCGACTTAGAACGCATGCACGGCCTTCGTTTAGGCTTATCTCATGCAAAACATCAACCCGGTGCCTCGGCAACTTCGTTTGCCTCGGCCAACATCGAATTCCCTCATTTGTTGCATGCACGTGTATTCTTGGGCATGATCCTGTTCTTTATGGCCAGACGAGCGCGAGGGTGGCTTCACTTCGATCAGCGGTGGCCGGGAGCTCGAGAACGGGTGGTCGGATGGCCTCTGGTTCAGCGGCGTCGCGGGTGGCTTCGGCTCGAGCTCGAGGAAGGAGACGAGCTCTCGGCCGTCAGATCAGGCGTTTGAGATACATCGGGCGGCCTGGATTAGATCGCGGCGCCGCGGATCAGATGTGCGGCGCAGATCAAGCGCGCGATGAGACGGACGGCGGAGATTTGCTCCCGGGATTTTTTGCGCTTCCCACATCGAATCCTCGCCCGGTTTCTCCGCGGTTTATTACCCTGCCGCTGCCGCCATATGCTCAGTTGAACTTCCTCCCTCACGGTGCCGCCCCGCACCGTGTTCACCCTCAGGGCGCGCTCTGCGCCCACTCTTGCTCCAGCGGGCGCGCTCCTAGCGCCCACTATGCTCCTCCGGCGCGCGGGTTTCACCACCGCGTTCCCTCGGGGGCTTATACACGACCCCCTGCGCTCCTCCGGGCGTGCCCCAGCGCCTCTGTGGTGTCTGCGGGTGCGCCCCTGCCGCCCTGAGCTCGCCCCACGGGTTCCCCCTTGGGCGTGGCGCCTTAGGCCCACATGAGCCTTGGGGTTGAACCCACAAGGTGCTCACGGGCAGGCCAATTTTTTGGCTAAGTCTTGAATAAGACTGTAAAAACAAAGTCCTCCATGTAAAATATGCCAAATCTAAATGCCAAGCCAAGCTATCTTTTTCCCATCTCTATACTTCTTCTTCTTCTTAAGAATTCCTCCATTTCTTCTCCTCACATGATCTTCACTTAGGATATGGAATTCAAAAGGTTCATCTTCATCTTCAACTGAGCTCCTTAATCACATAACTTCTTCTTCATTAGAATTCATCATCCTTCTTCAACATATAATCATCATTTAAGAATGGAATTCTTGAAGGTTCTTCCATCAACCGATGCTCCTGAATCAAAGATTTCTTCAATGTGCTTCATTGATCCAATTAGAGATCAATTGGATCATCTTCTGATTCACATGCACTAAGAGTTAGTACATGGACTCCTTTAATCCACTTCACCCACTTAGAAGTTGTGGATGGATCTTCTTTCATCTCCTCATGCATTGTCAGTACAATGCATGGTCTTCAAACAATGTTGTGACATTGTATCATCATGATACAAGTTCTATGAACTTAAAGATCATCTCAACAATCGTCAGATTTTCTTAGAGAATGTTTCAACCATCATCTCCTATGTCACTTAGTGAATCTCCTAAGTGACATGCATCTTAGTACCATGACCATTCTCCTTCATCACCATCACCATCACATCCTTTGACATTCACATCTTGACTCCTTGACATCCATTCATTTCAAGACAACTTCATGACTCATTGACAACAAATGCAACACAATGCACTTCACTCTCTAATTAAATTTCTCCCATGTACACCCGTTACTATGCCGAAATTATAAAAAGAAATTTCTCTCTCTGCATTTACATTGAAGAAATCATTTTGTATCATGAATCAAATTTCCATTACATTTGTTTGGACATGTATATAAAATACCCCCTTACTATACATTTACTTTAAATATGACGAGACACCTATTTCTCCCTCATCAAAAATTTTTATGAATTCTTACGTCACGTCGTTACGCTGTCGAGATTGAACTGATTTTCCTAGACAATACCATTGTGTAGTAAATATCATTCCCATTTCTCTATCATGGGTATTCACATTTATGTACATTTACTTATTTATTATAAAGTCTCATGTATTAATTCCACATTCCTTTATCATGGAATAAATGATGGTGTTTTTTGAATCCATGTTATATGATTTATGTGGCACACTTATGCATGAAATGAAATATTTAAGAAGGGTGTGCCTTTATATCACTCCAATGCATTGGGTATAGTATTGTATCATGATACGTTATGTGAAAATCATTCTCACTCTTTCTAATTCAACTGAAATGAGTTTTTACTCATGGTTTATGTGCAATGGGTGTTTACTCATGCTCCATGTGCAATGATCCTAAGATAATGTTAATTCTATGTTAAGTGTGGTTTCCACATTTCCATGTTATGATAATGTTGAATTATCATGCCTTTATGATTATTCTTCTCTTGAGCTCTATTGATATGCCTTATTTCTAACATGTTTTGTACTCCTCATGTAATTCCATGATTATTCCCTTACTGGGCTTTATAGCTCACCCTTTTCTTATGCATGTCCTCAGGTTATCCCATGCAATGCTATGTGTGAGAAAATGTAGCGGTCATGTAAAGGATATTTTCAATAGAGATGTTGTATTTCATGTTTTAACTTGTTATGTAATGATCCTAATCCCCTAGATACTAGACCACTCGATCATCTATTTTGTATCAAGTGATGTTTATATAATAAATTATGTTTAATTGTGTAATAAAAGATATGGGTTATCAAAATATTAAAAAATTTATATGTTAGGACTCTTCTTAATTTGATAATTTTTTCTCTTTCACAAAAAATAAATCTTTTCCATAAAATTTCCAGAATATAACCTTATGATATTAATTATATCAAGAGTAAAAAAATTATTTTTCATAACAATTCAATTAATCTGATAAATTAATTTTTTATATAAAAATATTTTTATATATATAATTCAATATGTTTATAGCCAATAAATATTTTGTGCATAAAAATAATTACATCGAGATCCAATAAAAATATATTACAATTTAAAAAGTTTTTTATAATGTTATTTCATTAAAATTTGTTTTTAGATCATCTATATACATATATATATATATATATATTAGAACATATTATTTTAAAATATAATTATATTGTGGAATAAAATTTTTTATTTCTTTCATTAGAATAATATTTTTCAGTCTCTAAATTGTATCAACATAACCAATAATAGTACTGCTTAAATAACTTATTGAGTAAGGATCGTAATTTTTCAAAAATAAATTGAATAAAATCATTAAGGGGAAATATTATATTTTACTATAAATACACATCCATTCTAACTTCTTGCCTCATTGTTTCAATTAAAAAATGTTTTTACCCACTTGATCGAATTTTCAATCATCTCTACAATAGTTATCTTCAATTTTATAATATATATGGTAGGTGAAATCCACTATTGGTATTTTGATCCTATACTATTTTTTGTTAATTTATTACACTTTTGTATGTATAATCCATTACATTTCCATGTTATTCAGGTCAATATTTACACTTAATGTGTAATGTACTTATCAAATTCAATAATATTTCAATGGGTCACCGTATTGTAGGAGTATGAAATTATTCATTATGATTATATAAAATAAATAAATAGGTAATTTTTATTATGAAATTTTTTTCTTAACCATGGAAAATGAATAATTTAATATAATGAAACCTATATATAGAATAAAAAAATAATTTTTTTTAAAATCTAATGAACTATAATGTAATTAAGAAATTTATATTAACATATTATTTACATTTACCCCTTAATTTTATCAGGATTTATGTAAAATATCATATTAATGTACATATAATAGTTATATGATGTAATTTTAGGATAATTAAGAAATTCATCTTATTTTGTTAATATTTTATTTCCAAAGTCTTAATTAGCGGGATGACATTAAAATAAAAATATAATTTAATAGAATTTAGTTAAGCAATTATACAGAAAATTATGAAATAAAAACATTTAGGATAAAATACTCGTGCATATATAGTTGAAGGACAATGTAGAGAAGCATGTTGTCTACTTGAATGTGTTTTATCCTTATCAACCTTCTACCACAGGTTTATACCTAGGCCCATACCATGTGTGATCCATTCTCAATCATTCAATGAGCCACTCTTTTTTCTAAAATATTTAATGAAGTAAATATTATATATTTATTTAAAAATATATAAATAAATGAAGTTAGTGATAAATCATTCGGATTTCAAAATAATGAAATTCATTTAGATTTGTATTTATATTTTCACAAAAATGATATTTTGAAATTCGGGATGTTACGATCTGTTAATATCATCTTAGCATTATCTTTAAAATACTAATGATCGTAATCAAATAATAAAATATATGTCACTATGGATTCAATTTTTTTTATCTATGAATTTAAGATAAAGCAATAACATAATTTTTTTTCTCATATTTAGTTGAATAAAATGGATTATTACTAAAAATCATTATTGTATATACAAAAAATATAAAAACTCATCTGAAAATTTTTATTTTCTTTAGTAACAGATGTAATTTAATTGATATAATATATGGAAAATATAAAATGACAAAAAATAAAGATTATAGCGGGATATGTTTTCTTGCATAGAAAGAGTTCCAAAAGGATCATGATGAAATTCTATAAAGTGGATTCATAGATATTTTTAATATTTTTTTAATTATAAAATATATCACAATTTCTGAAAATATTTTAATAGAAAAATGATATTGATAATCGCACATTGATAAATGGAATCCACTTATAATTTTTTCGGTGTTTTTTAATTTACAAATGAATGAAAGCAGGGGAAAGATGTGTGTGATTATTGGGAAAGATTAAATAAATGAAATAATAGTTACATAATTTAAATATATATTTTAGATATAATATTGGATATGAATAGTTTCATTACATATTTTTATGAATATCTCAAAAATTATTACAATTGAGTGGATATTATTAATTTTCTCTCTCTTTTATTCAAACATGGTGAAATTTTTTATACCTTACTAGAACATTTAACCCATAATTCTAAAAAATATATATATACTCAAGTATTATTTTAGAGACCTATATAATTCATAAATAAATATTTATTCATTTTAGAAGAATATTAAATAATAAACATTGTGATGAAATACAAAATTATAAAGGATTAGTGTTTTTGGATAAAAGACCCACGATATTCTTATTTCATGAATAGAATTCCACATATACAACAATGTTCTTTCAAAATCATACTCCACCTAGATATAACTGACATATAACATTTTGATATAACATAGGGGAATTAATCATAATAAAGTGTGAGCATAGATACTCAATAATGGTAAACAAATGAGAAATCAATCAATGATCATAAGTATGAATAAAATAATAATTATGATATGAGTTTAAATAATAACATGTGATGTTCATATAAAATCTATCATGGAACATAAATATGATACATGTCATAAAAAATTATAATTTTAAAACATCAATATTTAGAGTGATAAGTCATTACAAATCAATCATAAAACATAAGTAATAATGTAATATTAAAAACATGTCATAAATGGGTTGAAAAAATAATGTTATAGAATCCAATTCATATTTAATGTTTAACTACATACACAATATAAATATTATTGAATAGGAATGAACTACTATTTTTCATATCATAATATTAATCACATAATATTTTTAATATTGTATTTGTTATTTCAAATTTTCTACTTTAGTAGATCCATCACATCATCTCACATAATATACTTATCTCATTAGATGTGAAATATCATAAAATTCATTTTGGGATATATATTTTTTATAATTCTTTTTACATAGTGAAAACCATAAATTTTTGTGCCAGAATATCATAAATCATTATTCATATCATTATATCATAACCAATATAATAAAATCAGTTTTCATAAAAATGTCATAAATTAATCATAGAAAAAATCATAGAAAATAAATATGAATGGTAAAAATAAAATATTAATAATCATAAATTATCGTTAAAATTTATAAGGATGATTTCATTGAATAATACCCCTAGAAAATTGTATGTAATATTAAAGGATGTTATTAATGATGAATATTTCATTAAAATATCATTAGAATATTTCATGAAGAAAATAAAATTTCCAATTTTAAATCAAAAATATAAAAACAAAATATATGTAAATAATAAATGAAATGTATTTAATCCAAATAAACAATGGAATATTTTAATTCAATATTTAATTTTTTTAGTTGTAATCATTAAGTGAATTTATGTTTGTGGCATGTATGTTAAAATAATGATTTCATTTTATATTATCAGAAAAAAAGAATAAATAAAATCATTCTAATAACAATAGGATTATATCATTGAAATAAATTTATTGATATTAATACATGGGTAAAATTTAATTTAAAAAATCATTTTATAAAATATTAAAAAAATCCTGCATTTTTTTATTGAAAACACTGTCATAAAAGAAAAACATTCATGAATGAACAGTAATACATTTTCAATTTTTATTTTAAAAACTCATTTACTCTCTTGATTATATTATTTGAGGAAAATGAAAAAAAAGATTTATTATCCATAAATAACTACTGGAGAAGCTTAATTAATGGTATTTGAAATATAACAATCATTTATTATCCTCAAAAGAATAAAAGGATAAAAAATCTCAATTAAAATGGGATTGGAATTGAAATCCCTAACCTCATGTCTCATATTTCTTCACACATGTTCAAACCTCCAATATAATAAATGATTATTAATGATAAATTTATTTTAAATAAAAAAATTATATTTATTTTATTATATATTATTTATCAATCAAATTTTTTCATTTAAGTGATAATAATTTTATAAAATTCATAGTTTAAGAAGATAAAATTTTTGTTTTTAATGTATTCTTTTTCCAGTCATAATCATTATTCTTTAATCATTATTTTGTTCTCTTAAAAAAATACAATTATAAATATAATATATATTCAATATATATAGAAATATATATTTATAATCATCCATAATATGTAGATATAATAAATTAAAAACGTCATTCATTGAGATGGTAGGCTGCATGATCGCATGAATATATTTTCCCTTTTTGATGGATAGAAAAAAAATCTTGTTAATAATAATTCATCATTATAGTATAATTATTATATAATATATATAATATATATTTATTAAATATATCAATATTACAATACATATTGGATGGAAATGAAAAATGATCTATATCACATTATGGAGGTTGAAGTCCATAAATATGCACGAGTGACATTATCATTTTCCAAAAGATGGGAAGGTAAGCGGGTAGATGTACTGTTATTATTCCATAATAGTAATTATATAATTAATAAAAAAAATAAAAAAAATCACATCATAATAACAATCCATGATATATAGTGACAGAGAATTAATTGTGTCACTACTTGGAGGTGGTTGTCCACACATTCACAAGGGCGATACATTACCTTCCTATTTCAGGGAATTGATAGTCAATAAATGTGATAAAATAATAATACTATAATAATAGCATAGTTATTATTATGATATTATAATTTTATGATGATTACATAATATTTACTCGATGTTTAAAAAAATAATATGAATGTTGTTGTGTAAGACAATTATATCTTCTCCAGTATTCCTCATTTAGATACCTTATTAATGAACCAAAGAACGGTCATTTAAGAATAGAAAAACAATATTTATTGTGTTGGGCTGTCTTGAATACAAATTTCTAGGGTTTTTTGTGTTATATGAATTTTTTATGGTTAAAATAAATAAAGAATTGGTTTCATATTTTAAAGGGGGAAAGTATACACTTGGAATTATATAAATGATTTAAATATAATTAATTTATTTAACATGTAGAAATCATCCTTGTACAGTTGAATTAAAATAAGATGAATGTAGGGTATAAAAATAATTAGGAAATAAAATTTATAATGATTTTAAAGAAAGTTATGCCTTGTCATATACATTAACCACATTGGGAAAGAATTTACACCTTAACCACATTAACATATTTTTCAATTTTATAATGAAAAAATCATGTATAAATTCATAACAAGTAACATTTATGTATGTTAATCATCCGAATTACCACTTTCAAGATTTGTTTTTATTTAAAATAATTTAGTAAAATATTATTTTCAGAAAAACATCATTCCGGTATTATATTACACTAATTACATAATTTTACATTAATGACATCATGGTAATAATGTAATTAATTTATAAACCATTAATAAATACATAATATTACATATTTATTTATATAATTAATATGAAAATATAACTATGAAAAATAATACTATTTTTCATTTGTTTAAAATCAATTATTGGATTTTTCTTTTACATGTACAATCACTCTATCGGTGTTGTGTAATCATTTAAATTAAATATTACACCACTGAAAATTAAAAATAATTAAAAAGGATAAATAACTAAATTTTCCAAATAATAAAATTTTAATATATAACATATCTTGTTTTATCTGAATAGAAAACTTTTACTAATAATATGCTATTTTGAGTGACATTTTCCTAAATTTTCATTACATAAAATAATATGAATGTAATTATCAAAGAAACAAGACACCAAAATTCAAAATATTCAATTTGGGATAGATATATCTAAATATAAATGCATAAAAGAAATTCTGGGAATTATTGGGTTGAGTTAGAGACTTTATCTCATGTTTTTAATCCTGTTTTACTCATTTTACCCTTACCAAGGTGAGAAATATTTAAACTATTACTATTCGTTGTCTAAAATAAAGAAGAACTATTTACCAAATTTATACCTCATAATTCTTATTATAGACATAACTTTTCATAATTTAATTCATAGAAGATAAATTATTTAATTCAATTTTAAACCTTCAAATCGAGACAAATGGAAGTTTCAATAACCTCATATTTTTAAAGAAAGGCATTGATCAATAGAATTGATGATATGCAACACTAAGTATAAAATAATATCAATTTTTTTTAAATATGATTGTTATAAACTATATTTTTGATTAAAGGTTGTAAATTAGAGTACATGAAATATAAAAATACATATATAGGAAAAAAGCAATATAAATTAATTTATTAATTCCTAGTATATAGTGAATCATTTTTTTTGTAAATTAAATAATTACCAAAAAAAAATTTCTTCAATATAAAAAAATATTTAGTAAAAATATTATAATTTCTCTAAAATGAACTGTTTTCTAATGAATGATTAAAATATTAATTTTTTATAATGTAATTTTATTTAATAGTATCATTATAAACTGAATTTTTTCATATTGTAAATATTTAATTTTAAAGTTTTTATTCTATAATTATGTTCATTTGAATCTACATCATACATGGATTTGTATAAGTACAATATTGATCATATTAATAAATTTCTATAAAGACAATTTTTTATTTAGTTTTACACAAGTATATTTTATAAAATTTATTAAACATATAGAAAATAAATATTGGAAAATTTCATTTCACATTTTAAATTTATGGGGTCCAAATTTGGTAAATATTTATAATTTATTTTTAGAAAATTTTAATTGTAAAATTTATTGTTTTTTACCATGGTAAAAGGTAAACCAGGTAACTTTTGTTAAAATGTTTAGAGGATATTGATTACAAAATGAACCAATAACTTTAATTATTTCTATTTAATTATTATCTATCATCCAAATTAATCCCAAATGAGATCATATTTTATTCATCCATTTAGAAATAGTTTGGAAAATTATAATATTTCAGTTTATATAATGGAAAAAATGTTTCACTATTAATTTTATTATTTTAATAGTGTAGAAAAATAGAGCATATTTTTTGTTATAAATGATAATTTTAAATATAAATGATTCTTGATTATCTGGGAAATTTAATTTCAACATTTATTGAGTAAATATTTAAAAATATATATCCCACGTTGATGTAGTAATTATTCAATTAATAGAAAAATAAATTGAATTATGTCAAACAATTTATGAATAAAATTATTTGAATGAATAATTATATACCACCACATTAAAAAATTAAATTAAATAGTTTACTAGATGTATTGGAATCGAATCCCTCTATTTTCATGGGGTAAGTAAATTTGATGTGAATGAATTGTTGTAAATTGTTATTAATGATATTTGATAATAAATAACCTTTTAATAAATTGTTTAAATCTCAAGAAAAATTTAAAATTTATTGAGATATGTTTTATATTATCAAAAATGTTCTAGTTATGGTTATACTTTCATTTTCCTTTAATATATTAATATAAATAGTTTAAAAATTTTGTTACCATTCTAATTGTCATAGGGGTTAGAAAAGTGTTACCATAAAACCATAAGGATAAAAATTTGTTAAAAACAAGAAAAAGTATTGTTTTATGATAGTATTTCTACTCATAATCATCTTTGTTTTGAATATTATCTATTTTGTTCCATTTTTACTTAAAAATTAATTTATATTAACTGAATAATTTAAAAATTCCAAGATTACCCCTCCCATCTATTATAAAAGGGAAACTATTTTTCTATTTATTCACTCATGAAGAACATTTGGATTCAGAAAATCACTAGAAAAATACATTAAATACATGTTATTTTACATTATATATATTTTTTATTACAAATAAATGTTATAAAATAATTTTATGTAATCATTAAGAGATTGTGGAATAAAGAGGTATAACTCTTAATCGAGTATTTAACATCCACAACCGTTAAATAATATTTATTAAGGATGATTTAAAACATGATTATCTTACATATAAATATATATTATTATGTTAATCATAATGAAATACATCTCTTTATATTATCCATCAAATTTAAAAGGAATCCATTATTCATGTGTACAATATAATACCTCCTCAAAGATAAATGTAAATCATTTTACGTTAAAAATTCTCTTGAATAGTTATAAATATTTATTAAATATATATACTTATATTTATTTATTTATAATCTAAATGATATATTAAAGATTCCTAAAATATAATATATCACTTAATTTTGTACAATTTCATTCATTTATAATTAATAACATCATTACTATTTATTTGGGGACTATGTCCTCCATGATGAGATTTAATTTACTTAATTATAAAAACATCAAATGACCTATAATATAAGTATAATTAATTAAATGATATCATATTTATGATATTATTAGTATTTTTTAAATAAAAATATATATTGTTTTCAATAACAACTATTCAAATATGGAAACGTTAATCATGCATACATATGAACTACCATCTACATGATTGTATCGTATTTATTTTTTCATAACCATATTATGTTGTTGGTTATAATGGTATATTAAATGTATATAAATGATATTTATTTCATGATTATTTTTCTTGGGATTCTAGAATAATCACCCCCTAGACAAGGTGAACATGTTGATGTCATTTTGAAATTATGAACCAAATTTTTTTAAAACACCTAATATAAAATTAACTAATTATGTAGTTAAATATATAATATGAACTAATTAATGGAATTTATCTATCATAAATTAAAATATATTAAAAGGATCATAATAAAATTAATTAATTGATATATTGTTATATTATAGGGATTTTAGGACATACATACAAAGTCTTCACTAAAGGAATGGGATTTCATCTAATTTTTTTTAAATGGTGCATATTTTATCATTGTATACCCAATTAATTTAATATGGAGTTTATAATTTCCCATTTCATTTTTACATCATCAATAAATAACAATTTATTAAATTTAATGTTACAATTTTATTATCTTTTCCAATGGGAATTGAATTTATTGTTACTAAGGGGTAAAATGTTTCATTACTCAATTTCCTTTTTTTGGGTTATAACTTTTCTTTATTGGATTTTTAAATCCATTATTATGCATGATTATATATATATATATATATATCAATTGTTTTGTTATGTATTTTCACTTTTTTGTGTATTTATATATGTTACACATACTCTATCATTTTATTTACTCTCAATTGAATATTTTGTTCTTTATAAGTTTTATTTATCTCAAATTATATTTCATTGAGTAATATATTTATGTTATGAACCAAAAAAATTAATTAGGGTTATATAATTATACATTGAAATGTTGTATTATGATTAGTCTTATTTTCATGATGTTGAATGTTTTTTTCATGTATCGTATGGTTGAAATCTTACTAAAGTCATCAAGGATTAATTTTACAATAACATTTCTATTTGGGAATAATTCTGTTCATTGTTTATTTAGGGTGAAATATTATTTTTTATAATTTCTTATAACACAAAAAAAATTTCCTTATTGTGATGAATGTGTTTTATATGTACAATTTTCATTTCCTCCACTATTTATCAATGAAACCTCATAAAATTCATCTATAATGGATACCGATCATGTATCTTATTATTGACCGTGAGTAATTTTCATCGATATCCTTGTTTTATAAATTTTAGTATAAAAATTATTTTATACAAATTATTGACATCCTAATGATATTTTTAATGACATTTTAACACACATTTAATGTTTTAATGGAAAATTTTTAACATTTTCAAAATGTGATAATTATTACTCCTATTCCAAAATGATTCAAAATAATTTTTATTTTGAACCCTTAAAACATTAATGGATGTACATGTCATCATGATTATTATTTTGTTTCAACATTTATTTATATTACTCAATGTTAATTGTCATAAAATGTATTTTTATTATATTTTATTGATTTTTTTGAAGTAAATTTAAAACAAAAAATTCTATATTAATCAATAATGTTTTTCATGGTCAATTAATGGTATTTCAATTAATCAATGCCAAAAATTCTTAATTTTACAAAATCTCAATTGTGGATATTTTATAATAGTTCCACAATAATAATAATTATATATGTAATGTCATTATTTTATTATATTTTCTTAGGACCAATTTTTTAAACATGTTAATCATGTTTTAAAAAGAATAATGGGGTTTTTATATGAGTTTTATGATGAGGATAATGCTATATGGACTTTATTCATGTTATGGATATTGGAAAATGTTTAGGTTGATGGGTGGTTCAGTTATAATCCAATGAAGTGTGGGTTCATGATATGCCTCTAATATATTTTGTATGGTTTATTTTCAAATATGGTTTCAACTATTATTTCATGAATAACCATGATAGTCATTTAAATTGTAACATTGACAGTTACTCTATGTGTTTAAATTATGGTTATTCCATATATAACCACTATGGTTACTCTACTTATTACTTTTTTTTATTTCATATGCAAGAATAATACGAGAATGTATGATGATGGATACATGATTTTTATTTAGGAAATAGGTTTTTAGTTATTCCATTAATCAATATTTACATTACATTGGTAATTATTATTTATTTCAATGTCTCATTACATAGTTAAATCATTATCTAATGTTTTAGGATTGATGATAGAAGTATTGATTTGTATAAAATACCATATATTATGATCATGAACTAAGATTATTTTTATCATATTTTTATTACTATTTGTATCTCAATAATGATATTTAATTTTTAATAGATACATTAATTATTTCCTAGAATTTGAGAGCACCCTCCATATATTTTCAATTCCACCATATGGTGAATAATGATTTTAAATAAGTTTTCCTTAATGAGGTTCTAAATGTGAAGAACCTTTTATATTATGATGATGATCTTTATGAACT
This sequence comes from Viscum album, assembly GCA_963277665.1. NCBI lineage: Eukaryota > Viridiplantae > Streptophyta > Magnoliopsida > Santalales > Viscaceae > Viscum > Viscum album. The sequence continues at coordinate 2,004,734,773 of OY728125.1, forward strand.
AATTATACAAGAATCGATGTTGTTATGAGTTCTTTATAATTTAATTCAACACTAATACTAAACATCCTTTGGTTATATATGCGATCCAATATTTAAATTTTATTATGTTGCATTGTTTGGATGGAGTAATTTGTTCCAAATTTATAGGAATCAGTTGGATTCATTTAGTATTTTTGTTTTTAGAACTAGATCCAAGGGTGGCGATTATGCACTCTTATAGTTGGTATTTGAGATGAGTTAAGAAAATATTGGGTATTATTATTTTTAAAGAGTGGGTAATTTGGTATTTATATATTTTATCATGGGTTTATGGGTTTAATGTTAATCTAAGGGTAAATGTATTATCCACTCCATTTGAGTTTTCATGTACTAGAATTTTTTGTAAAACAATTACATTCAGAGAGATGTTATATTGGGTTATGGTATATGTAATTATATGGTTTAACATTATAAATTATATGAAGAAGAATGAATTTATATGTTGTGGACATAAATTTTAATGTTATTTAAAAACATTTGGGTTTATATGAACTATTTTATTAAGGTAATTATTGGTTATTACAATTTGGCAGCATATTTTATCTTATTTATTATGATTTGATTGATGATTTATTTTATAATAATTTGAATAATAAAATCTCAGAATAGTTTCACAATTCGTTTAGAGTATATTTGTGCTATTATGATAATTTATTTGAGTAATCTATGTCAATATATCTGTTGAAAGTATATATGGATTTATTGTGATTCATTTTTTTTATGAAAATAATTTTCTTATATTCTAGTTTTTTTATGAAGGGAGATAATTTTTATATGAAAATAAAATATTTATTGATATTATTTAGAGAAAAATATTAAATATTTCAAGGGTGAATATGTGGTGAAATTATTCAAAACACTGGGTATTATATCTGAATTTCAAATATTGGGAATGTATTTATTCAAATGAAGGATTATTCATTTTAGTAATTATATTAAAATATTATAATTTTTTTGTCTTCGTTAATGTAAAAATTACAATTTCACATCATTTCATAATTTTCAGGATTTATTTTATCCATTAGAAATTGATATTAGTTCATCAAGATTGGAATATTTATATTGAATATTGTAATGTCCCGGATACCATTAAACAAGATCCAATATAGAAATTATTACATTGAGACCATGTACGAGGAACCACATCCCAAATAACCAAGTAGTTCATTATTATTTGTAAAATGTATATATACATAAATTTCATAAACATTTAAAAACAGAAAATTTAGACAATGTTTTCATTTAAAACTATATTATTTCTCATTTTGCATCCATATATATCAATAATTAAACACTTAATTATATCTTTATATGAATAAAAAAATGAAATCTGTGGATAATATATACAGTAAGGGTACATGTACAAAAATTACATCATTAATAACTAATCATTATCATATGGAAAGGTAAATATCTTAAACAAATTCCATTTAATAATCTATAAGAGAAAACTATGAAAAAAATAAATGATGATCAAATAAATCTATATAAATAATGACATCAGACTAAAACATATACATGGATTTTAAAACCCATCAAACAATAATATATACATAAATAACATATTTCATAATGAGGTAATTCATAATTCAAAAATTTTTAAACGATCATGGCCCTACTCAATATATTTTAAATCAATGGTTAAAAACAAATCGTTATTGGCCATATGATTTATCTGATGTAACCTGTTGACGTATCGAGGGACATTGAAAAACATGGCCCACTAATAAAATACTATTTCAAAAGAATTACCATATTAATGGAGTGAAACATAATCTATATTATAATTCATACTAAAAAAGTGACATATGAAATGTTAAAAATGACCCAATTAATAAACATAACCATAAATCATCTAGAGTAATATAAATGGTATCAAAATGAATAATCCTTAGTCATTCTAACCAAATAACATCTAGTGAAATAGTAAAGATTCTCATATTACAACATATCTAATGTGGGTGATATGAAAAATAATTTGGTGCTGTTGCTGATGAATATATGTACCATAAAAGATCATTAAAATCATTTTATTTGGAATTAACATGGGAATTTTGAATATTTCCATAAAAAAATTGATGAAAAAAATTTACAGATATTTTTATTTTAGAATATCAAAAATATATTTTAAAATATGTTTCAAAATATTTATTGGTCATGATATAATATATGTCTTCTCTCATCATACATGTTAAAAATGAGATTCCATTCACATTTTTTTATAAAATAGAAAAATATTTTATAAACCACCTAAATATTCCTTAATTTTTTTTGTAAAAGTAAAAAATTATTAAACATGAGTTCATTAAATCAGTTTTAAATGGTTAAAAATATTATTTAATACTTTATTAGAAAACATGGGTTTCGATGAAAATGGATTTCTAAATGAAGATAAAAATTAATTCAAATTTTCTTTCAATCATTTTTACAAATCATTATAAGTAACAATGACTTAAATTTGGTAACATTAAATTAAAATTTTCCTGAATTACCATATTATAAAAAATTTAAAAAATGTAGATATAAATGTCAACTAAATTCCCACATGTGAGGCTAATTCAAAATCAATCTTAAATAATGACGAGATTATGAAATACAACCTCAACACTTTCATACATATGAATCATCAGTCCCATAAGAGAAATAAAATCAAATTAAAAAATTAGTTACCAATAATATAAATATATTAATTTTATAGTATATCAAATGGTAATTATAAAAGCGACATAAAACAAAAAAATTAAATTTGGAATATGCCTAATAAAAGTAATAGTGGTATCAGAAACCTATATCTATGGTTTTTATTCATTTATATGTTGATAAAAATACAATCTAAAAGACTTATTAATATTATAAATCTATTATAGAATCATATTGATTTGATAAATTCTATATGTACTCATACTATTACATTTTCCCACCACTTCTCTAATATTATTTAATTATTTTCATTATTTTATCTTTTAATTTATTTTTTTGATCATTTTTTTGTAATTAATGTTTCATTTCTTATAAATAGAATATTGTTAAATTATATAAATAATTATATTAATGTTATAAATATATTTTTAAATTTTTAAAATCCTTATAACAATTAGTAAATATTTTACAAGGAAAAATAATCGCATAAAATCAAATAGACGGTAGGTCATACGTATTCATGTAAGATAATATCATTCCCCTAAATGTATACAGTATAAAAAATTGTTTGATATATTAATTTTATATAATTTTTATCCTTTAATATATATATCAATTAATTTTGATCTTTATTCTTTTTACCTTTCCTATGAATTGTTTGTGATAAATAAATCACATCCCTTCAAGAGGCAGTAGTCCTATTTACAAATAAGTGACATTATCATATTTTTTATATGGTTGATAGTAAGAACATATATGTTTTATTAAAAAAAGAAAAGTATAAATATAGAATAAAAATTAAATATATACATTAAATCCATCATTATACCCATCCATGAAATTTGTTGATTGAAAATAAGTAATATTAGTTAATGGGGATGTAGTCCATAGTATAGACAAATGAGGATTTCATTTCCCATTTAATAGATGTAGATATGGATAAATATTATTCTATCTGAATGATACAATCCCAGTATAGGTCCAATTATTTTTATATATTATTCAATGTTTCAATACATAAATTATTTTTAGAAATTAATAAATAAAAATAATGGCCTTACTGAAAAGGGTTACCTTTACTTAGGGAAGCCTTCATCAGATATCTTTTAAAGATATAAGAGTCAGTATTTTTGAAAATAAACAATATTATTATTATAATAGTATTATGTTGGGATTTTAGTATGTTTTGGTTTTTATATGTTTCTTTATATGTGTCGATATGTGTAATAATTTAGTTTCCTTTTATAATTAAGGAGCTATGTCCTTTTTGTATATAAAAAATGGTTTCAAAAGTGGGATGTTAGTCTTACACCAAGTGAATCCAAAATTGATAATTAACTAGGCATATTTATAATATAGTCATGAAAAACCTCCTAAAATAATATAAGATGTATTTTAATCATGTTTTTACATAAATTATAATTTTTATTACTTTCAACATTTTATTTTTCATTTGGTTAACTACACTTTTTAACAAGGAAAACATACACATTAAAATTATTATAAAATTAATATTATTAGAAAATTTGAAACCAGTAAATCAAAAAAGTTTTTTCCACTTATCAAAGAAAAAATATATGTGTGTGGGATATTAATTCTAACACAAACACACGTAGCATAAAAATAGTACTTTAAGGATAACCATTGTAAAAATGGTTTTACAATTTAAGGGTAAAATTAATCATTAAAAATGAAAATTATTTCCATGAATTTTACAGAGCTGATATTTATTATTAATTAAAAATAAAATGTTAGAATAATGAATTTTATGAGATTTAAATATTTTAATAAAATATCATTTATTATAAAATATCATTAATGCCAATTTTAAAATTATTCATCTAATTTGTATTTAAAAATATAATTTCAATGATGGAATTTAAATATATTATTTTCACAAAATTATAACATGATATATTTATAAAAATATTAAAGGGAATAATATTATTCATTAAATTTAGCTATATATTATATTTTTCAGTTCTATTTAATATATTTTTATATTAGTTAAATAATTACTACATAGATGATTCTTATGAATTAAAATTAATTATACGAATAGAAAAAAATAGTTATAAATTATCATTATGAAATTAATTTGAATAATCTCAATATTACCAAACATATTCATTAACATCCTTATTTTTTCTGTACGTGAATTCATAATTGAAATTTAAAAAGAAAAAGGTTGAGATTTTATGTTTTCCTTTTCATAAATTTTTATTTGGGTCTCTATTATTGAGAAATATCCCAAAGTATCAGAATAAAATTTATTCAAAAATTATGACGGTTAGAAAATGTCAATAATAGTTAAATTGGATAAATTTTTGGAAGTTCTGTTCCATATTATTTTAGTTTAAACCCACGGTAAACACAATTTTAAATTAACTGTGGTGTTTAATTATTTAGGATTTTACCATTCATTATGGTAAAAAATTTAGATGAACAAAATATATAATATAAATTATCTTGATTCCAAATATGGAAACCATATTTATGAATTAAATTCAATTAAGAAGTAGAATTAAATTAAAAATTAAACCAAAAACGTGTTAAAAGAGCAATTTTGATAACAGAAAATTCTCATATGTGTTGAATAATTTAATAACAAATTTCAATATTACATTTTTAATAAAAAATAAAATTATTTAAATTATATTATGATTGATCTATTATTAAAATAAAAAACTAATATAAAATTTCAATATTAAATTATTTAATTGAAAAAATAATTTTCAATAAAAATATTTATTTTTCACTATTCATAAAACAATTATGGCTAATATAATTTATACATTATGATTTAGAAAACAGATTTCATTTATCAAATAAATATTCAAATAATTTAAAATATTAAATATAATTTTTTTTATAATTCATTATAAATCAAACATTTAGATAAAAAAAATTTAGAAATCATTTATTTCACATTTAAATGGTTGTTATTTTATTTATAATCAATATATATCCATTTAATTTAATTTAAATTTGTGTAAAAAATCACTTTTCATTATTTATTAATTAATATTCATACACGTCATCATAACAATTATGTAATAATGATCATGATTAAATAAATATATTTACAAATAGTATTGTATTTTGTTTAAACCCAGTATTTCATGATTCAAGAGATGTCAAAAGGGATCATTATTTTTTTTGAAATACCCTAAAGTATTTGAGAGTTACATTTTATTATATTAATTATGTTGTGTGAAATATATGCTATCTAAGGTGACTCTGTAATATTATCATTTTAGGGAGTTATATTATACACCCTTAAATAAAATATGTCCTTAAAATTTCATATAGATCTAAGTAATTAGGGTTTTGAAAATTGAAAATAAAATTATTGAAATACAATGTTTCTAAAAATATTAATAAAATTTCATGTTCATTAAAATGAATGATAAGTATAATGGTTGTCTAAAAAAATCACATAAAAATATCTAAATATAAGATAAAATACGTGTAAAGTGATTAAATGAACATAGAAGAAAAAATTATTGCCCAAATAATGATAGTGTATAATAAACGTCTTTGATCACAACAATGTGAATGACTAAGAGAATGTTATCAACCACAGAACCTTAAATCAATCTTCAGTTACCTAAACATATCATTCATCAAAAAATGTACAGGGATACCATTTTAGTTTCAAGATATGTTTAATATATTTGAGAAATTACATTAGAATAGATACTGAGAACATATATAAATATAAAAACATTATATCTTTTTATATAATATTAATAATTTAATAACTAGTTTGTTCTTTGATAAATTCACAATTAATTTATTACTATATTAAAGGAATATAAAAAATAAATTTTCATTCTTAAATAACATCTAACATATTATTAGAATGAAAAATCATTGTTCACCTCTCCATATATTTCCCAAAACAAAAATGGTAATAAAAGGTTATCCAATAACATACAATGTCATACATAATCTATTCTGCATATATTCAACTTAGGACGCATCACAATAGATGTATTTCCAAATTCAATTACAAAAATGTATGAGGGAAGGTTACTAAATCAACATTATATTCCCAAAACAATATAACGTGTCTATTAATGTCACATTTCATATATGTGAATACCTTGATAACTATAAAACATTAATGAAACAAAAAATGCTTCAACATATTAAATATCCATTTTTAAAACATATTCCATAAATGAATACTTGTAGTAAAATCTATAAAAATGACATAAAACATCGAACTGCTAATCAATTTCATTGTCACTAATAATATCTGTTAAAAATATCATTATTATGTCACAATTAAGAAAATTTTAATGTTTATACTCCATTAATAATTTTTCATATATGAGGTTTATCTTAACATTTAATCACATTTCATGTTCATATATATAGTTCATAAAATTTTCTCAAATATTTTATGAAAACTTCATACAGTACAATCCATATATATTTCATATTCCTATAAATTGAATATAATTGATAAATTTATCCTATAAAAATATTATTGAATATAAAAAAGATCCTCTTTCATTTCAAATCACATGTGGTTATAACGTACTATTAACATGATCCATATACTTATTTTTTGGTAAATTATTAGATGGTTCTGGGTGTAGTGGACGAAAGACGAGGTGGGAGATTTATTGAAATTCATTTTTATAATCCTTGCCCAAAAAAGAGAGATGATATTGAATTTCAAATTTATAAATATTTTATATCATATTTAACAAAATCAAATCCTAGGCTATTGAAAAACTGTCATTGGTCAATGTTGATCATCTCAAAAGACCCATTTATATTAATATCATATCTCTATAAGGATCGATATATTGAATCCCTTTAGTGGTAATTCACATTTTTTCCAGTGATCTCAATGCAACACCACTCGATCTCTTCGTGCAAGCGTGGTGAGATGAATTCCATGTGTTGTTTGTTCTTTATCACTCATTATTATATCATGATTAAATATCTCATAAACTTCTTGTTCTTGGTGGGGAGAGAGAATGACGAGTTGAGAGAGATTTCATTATACCTAGCAATTCTATATTCTTAATTTTTTCATGTTAAACACAATAAACATATCTATCTCATTATATAGTTAATATTCATGTTATAATATTATATAATTTTATACATTCCATTAAATAAAATTTAATAATATTAATAATTTTCATTCAACATAATTATTAAATAATTATTATTTATTTTTATGATTCATACTAGCACAATAACAAATATTATATACCAGTATTGTTAAATAAACTTTTTTAGCAGACTCAATGTTAGACCATTTGATCTCACCTCATATTTATTGAATATCCAATTACATTTTTTTATAAATAAATATTTTATTCACATTCAAGTGAATATACATTTTTTAAAATATACAACTAATAAATATAATAATTGACTCATAAAATCAGAAAATAAATATTAATTTCACTTATGTGAACAATATAACTTGAATAAACTTTTTCTTTAAGTTTGCGAATAATATTCATTCAACTAATTAAATTAAAAAAGAATTGAATCAAGATTATCAGAAAACACATTGTGTGTGACCCTAAAGGATTTAGTGTTTTTGTCATTATTTACACTTTCTTAATGTCCACGATTATTTTCAAGTAACGGGTCAAACAACCCAAGAGAAAGAACTTAATGTCACAACATAGACACCCACATACTAGTTATCACTGTTTATTATAACCCTTTTATCAAAATATACCATCAAATAGGTTTCAAATATATTTCACCAATCTATATGCTCGATATATCTTTCTTTGTCTATCTATATTAAACAGGTCTTTACACCATCATCACATAATTTTATGTGAAACTTCTATTCCAATCTAAGGGTTGAGATATTAGATTCCATAAAAATTGAAGGAAGAAATCAGACCTTGATGAATTCATTAATGAATTTTCACTCATGACGCACCCAATATATATAACTTCACCATGAACTGTTATCATTATAGTTTATAAAATTAAAATAGGTACATGATTTTTATCATTAATTGATAATATTATTAATTTATAAGTAACATCAAATACAATAATTGTTAAGAAAATCTGATGAATAAAAAACATGTAGAATTATTACTAGAGGCTATGTTCTTCTAATTTCTCATCATGTGGATTACCAATTGTGAACATTCTAAGATGAATCCTTATGCACATATGATTACTTGAACCTAACATCCTATGTACTATGTGTCTCATAATAGCATATTATCCTATATTAAAATATTATTTAAGACTATCAACATAAAACATCATGGATATAATCATTTTAGGGAACTTCTATAACATTTTCAATACGACATATAATCTAGGACATTAGTACACTATAGTATAGTATAATAAAAATAAATATGTAATAAGAATTTTTATTAATATTCAATACATAAAATTTTTATGTAATCAAAGTACAAATACATGGTCCTAGGACACCAACACAAATATTCACATGATTCAAGGGAAATCCATTTCATAAGTGCCCCATATGCTTACAATTGAAGAATTTAACATTGAAAATTACATTAATATGTTTTCTATTTTGAGAATGGTTTCCTTTAAATCTGCAATTTTTAGAAACACCCATTCTCTTCATTATAGTACCAGGGTGTTTATTTTCTCAATTATAATATGTGGGGAAGGCCCTCTATCCCTTCTTCAACTAAGTTATTCATTCCCTACTATCATGTTCTTATTTGGTTTTCCTTCAAATCCCTGATAATTATACAAATTAATTTAAATATTTATATAATATTATAAAACATCCTCATATGATTTTATTTTTTGAGAGACAAGTTTCCTTTAAATTTTTTTATTGATATCATCAATGAAATGATCATCATTAATCATTGGGTTTTTTGTATTGTTATAGTTCTCATTCCATCTATTAGGATCCATTTATAAATGATTATATACACTATATTAGATTATAAAAATTATGAAACATGATTTATAAAACAGAAACTAGTGAAAAACATAACATAAATTGAAGATTTTATGCAGAGATTATATCATAATCATAATCTATGCTTATTTGGGGATATATTTATTTTCCAATTCTTGATTATTGTTGGTAAAAATATATGAATTACTATTATCATTTCCATTTGGATTGTGAAACAACAGTGTAATTCATGCTTGTTTTGCATTCCTAGTGACGATTGAATCAATCCCAATACACCCACTAGGGTTATTACCCCTAGGTACATCTAATGTAGAACCACATCAACCTATAGTATCAAAATGTAGATTTATTTATAATAAAACCATATGAATTCATTACTCATCAGCACATTATCATTTTATTATATAATTATATTAAAAATATATCATATGTCTATTTATAGAATCTATAGTTCCCAATATCTAGTTCCCATAGTCTCTACTAGACATGCTATAATAGAAAATGTATAAACCTTGACCCCATTAACATGTAACCAGGGTATACATTATTAATGCTTCAATAGAGACAATGTATAAAATTCTAAAGAACAAAATAGTTGTTTAGTCATGGTAAACTAGACATATACATCAACATCGAAAAGAATTGGAATCATCAAATTCAAAAAAAACTATAAATACATTATTCCTCATAGTTTATTACTAAATAACAATCAAGAAAACCATACAAGTATCATTAGAAAAATAAAAAATAATCTAGGGGTGATCTCATATTCATAGTAAGCATATTAATACAACATAATCGATCACAAATAGATGATAATAATAAATATTGATGGGTAATTAACTCAATAACATTTCATTAATTCCATAAAATAATTAAAGTATATATAAACAATACAATCATTAAACAAATTCATATAAATAATTACATGAGAATAAAATGTATCCATTAATATTATCACTAATATTATAATCCAATATTTATCAATAAACTATATCATAGTAAGGTATTACATAAATACAAACATATGAAAATATATAGATATTTATAAGAAAGGATCAAATATGTGGGTGGAATCCAATCTAATTAGGCTAACTAATTTTTCTCTTAAGATATTTTGATGCAACAAGGTTCTATCAATAGTTAGACCCAACATATTTCATTATAATTCTAATTCACTATACATATTAAATGTGTGAAAATAATCAATATAAACATTCATACTAAAAAAATATAATATTAAATGTAAAAAACCCCAATTAATATACATAATCATTAAATATTATCAGTAATATGAATGGTGTCAAACTGGTATATCACAATTCAAAATAATCTCAAACCTTCTTCATATATAATAAGAATGATATCAAGAAATCTAATCCCAAGTACATCATAAGTAAAATATATAATTATTTTCATTGATGAATATAAGCACTATAAATAGATCGTCAAAATCATTTTGTAGGAAAAGATACTTAAAATTTTGAAAATTACATTTCAAAATCACAAAACATTTGGAAAAATATATTCATTGAATATAAATTATAAATATAGAAAATTTAGTTTTATAACATTGAGTGGTCATGCTGGTGGAGAATTCTGTTAATACTATACATATTGAAACAATGATTTAAACATGTTTTCTGTAAAATCCAAGCATTAATTATTATAAATATATGTGAATAACACATTGAAATTATTTTTTATAAAGACAATGTGGGTAAAATTTATTTAATAAATTATTTTAAATAGGTTGAAAAATATTATCAAAACATTTTTATAAAACATGGGTTCTAATGACTGAGGATTACTCACTGAAGATAAAACCATTGCTACATCTACATAAAGAAATATATTCTAAATAATTTCAAGTACAAAGAGTCTAACATAAAAATATAAAATGAAAACATTAACAAAAGAATAGAGTGGTTGGGTGTTGGCCTAGGGGTAATAACCCAGTAATCATACATAAAAAATGGGGGTTCAAAACCCATTGGCCATAGGAACTATAGAAACACTGGATTGGAACTGTAGCATCGGAGGGACTGTAGCACTGGAAAGAATTATAGTGGTACCAGAGCACTATAATGGTGGAAAGATACTGTATTAGTTGCAGGTACTATGTGTTACTACAATAGGAATGTATTGTAGTAGTAATATTCACATAATGGGCATTGGGCCATGAAATTGGGCCTACTGGCCATGTAATTGGCTATATGCCCACTAAGACTTTGGGCATTGTAATGGGTCTCCCTCTACCAAGTTAAAAGATGTATTTTATCTGTTATAATAATGAATGAGGCTTCAAAACCAACCTCTAAATTAATTAATGAATGAATATATTAGAATAAAATGTAATTATTTTATATATAAATATCAAATATATATTATAAGGTATACTTACAAATAAATAGTCCCAAATAATGATGAGATTATGAAATAAACCCTCACCACATTGGTATCTTTTGAATTGTATTAAAAATAAGAGAAATAAAATCAAATTGAACATTAAATAACCAGAATATAAAGATATTCACGGTACAATATATCTATGTTTGAGTGAGTAAACCATATAAAATAAATAAGTGTGGAATCGCCCGCGGGGGCTGGGTGAGTTGGTTCAATGCGGTGGCGACCCGTCGCTGAGGTTCTGGGTTCGAGTTCTCACAAAGGCAATGCGCACCATTTGTCAGCGAACCTCTCGTCCCCTCGACTCCGTGGGAACTTTCCCAAGCCCAAGGGTTGGCCACCTTGGGCCTAGCTGGGGGCGTGCGGCGCGCAGGTGGGCAGGCCAGCCCTATACCTCGTTACCCATACAACACATCTGACATATTTCTCACAGATATTTTACTAGTGTTGGGGGGATGAGCCTGTAAGGGGCACCGCGTCCGGCTAGGGTTCGCTCTCGCCACCTCCCTCATCCCGGAGTTGCGCGTCTTCTTCCCTGGTTCGGAGATTTGAGGTGGGATTTCTTTTCGGCTCGGCCCTGCATCGACCCTTCTTGCGTGCACCGGGGTCTTCGCGACTCGGTGTTGATTCTACGCCGGAGTCCCTGGCCTGACGGTACGGAATCTTCACTTCGGCCTCTGATCTGGGTGTTTGGAGGTCGGGGGTTGCTTTCTTGGTGATCTCGGATGGCGGCGTTGGGCTTTTTCCTTGCTTCGTGAGTGGGATGAGGTGATGGATTTCGTGATATTTTCAACTGCAATTTTGCGTTGGTGTGTTTTGGATGAATCTGCTCCGGGTTCTCTTGGATTTGTGTTGCGTGATGGTGGAATTTCTCCCTCGGTGAACTGATCTCGCTGATTTTCTTTCTGAATGTTGGACCAGTTTTCGAATTTGATTCTCTTCCATGATTTGTTTTTTGCTTTTTCGGGATTTGTTTTCGGGAAGATCTCTGGAATGAAGTCGCGGTTGTAGTAATTGCAGTGATGATATGATGTTGAAAGCTGGAAGTTTTGATGTTTTTGTTTGATGAAGATGATGAACTGCTGGTTGAAGTGTTGAATCAGCAGTATGGGTCTTTGGTTTTAGGTGTAATGGTTTGGTTTGTAATTGACTATGTTTGGTGGGGACTCTTGATTGGGTTTGGGCAAGATGTTCGCCCTCATCCATCTCCTTATTTACTGCACTTTTTATTTCTTTTAATAAATGGTCAAAGGTTATTCCTCTGACTGAACATTCCTGGTAAATAAGTGTGGAATACATTATTAATCATACAGTATAAAAAATGAGATTAGAAAACCTTATTTATGGTTTGAATTCCATCAATATTTTCAAAACCACCAGTATAATATGTATTTATTTATTATAAATCAATTTAATGACCATAATCATGTATATAATACCATATTTGATCATTTAATAGTATTTTATCACCCATTAATTAATAATGATGATGATTTGTTTATGAAATAACAATATTTTAATAAAGAATCATTTATTATATAATAACATTACATAAATATTGACATTATTTATTTAATTTGAATTTAAAAAAAATATTTAAAATGATTGAATTAGAATATATTATTCTCAAAATTATATAAAATTATATATTAATATTAAAAGTACATTTAAAACAATATTTCTATAATATTATGGAATATTAATATATGAACATCATATTCAATAGTGTATGCCTCGCAACTCCATCTGTATAAGGGAATATAACATCCCTAAATACTAGGATATATTTTCTATTTTAAATTTATCAAACATATAATATATTATTCAAGGAATGAAATACTATGTCACCATTCATTGCATTAATAAAATATTTTATTTAAAAACTTTTGTTACATGCTTGACTGAGTTCTATAGGTTACTCCTAGTATTTTTATTTAAAATGGAAATTATACCTTAGTATTAGAATTGGAGGATATAAATAGGGTTTACAATATTATGAAAATATATTATTTATTTAATTTTTTACCCATTAATTATAAATGATTTTAAAAACCAATAGAATATGATTGGAATGTTCTTATAAAACCCCATTCTTTTGCGCCAAGGATGTTTTATAATAAAAAAATAAAATTAATTACTATTAATCGATGATTAGAAATAAATTTTTATATTACATATAAAATAATTTTTTTACATTAATAAAATATATTTTATAGGAATAGGATATGAAAATATTCTATTTTACAGATAAATAGGCCTATATTTATAAAAAAAATTCCAATTATGATTAAAAACATTTTTTAAATCTATGCATTAAAAATTATCTAAATTTTATTTGAAATATTTAACATAATTTTTGAAATAGAAATTTAAAAATTAAATTTGGGTGAATTATAAGTAATGTTCTATAATGTTACATTTTTTTGGATGAATAGTGAAAAATATAAAATTTTATTTTTATAACTGAACTTTCATTTAAATAATATTAAAATTGAATTTATATTTTTAATTGAAAATCATGTGAAAAAATTTAAATTATAAATACAAAAATCCAAATTAGTTCCTTATACTTTTTTTTATGATGAATTTAGATAATGAAACATTGTAGCCTTTTTTAAATTGTCACATTAAAACCATGATCACTTGTCATGTATATAAGATGAATATTAAATTAATATTAGCCACATATTAGAATTTAATTTTTGAAAAATGGATTTCATTGTTTGAAAAAGAATAATTTAAAATTTATAATAGGATATCCTAATTTTTTTAACTAATTTATTATTGAAAATAGTTATAATTAATTACATCAAAGAAGGATAAATTGAGTTTAGTTAGTGGTTAAAAATATAATATATACGGTGAAAAATTACAAAACAGTTACCCAAAATGATTTTTTTTTCTATATTTCAACCTTATACCATCTATAATCAATAATTTGGAATTAATAGATTAAAATCACATAGAGAAAACGTTTTAATAAATCTCACTTTTCTAATATTTCAAGACTTTCACACACCCCACTTATAAAATCCAACACAATATACTCTAAAAGTTAAACATTCAAACCACATTTTTTCTAAAAATACCTATAAAAATCACTAGAAAAAATAACTTCCCTAATCCTAGTATAATTATATTCTTCATAAACCCAACTTATTATGAAATCATTTAAAACATAACGATGCTACCCGAAGAAGAGTTAATGATCTTCTAAAATTGTTTTTATTTTATTTCCTTCTTCCCATTCTTCAAAATATATTATTACATGATTATATAATAACATAAATATATTAAACATTCATATTAGTTTAAGGATATTAAATAATAATTATCACATTTTTATGAAATGTACTAGGAAATCATTATTCATGTGTCACTACCACATCACGAACTGATGTCCTTTGTTTTCCCATTACAACAATTCAACAATGATAATAATGAAAAATTTATTGTTTATATATAAAATATATTTTATTTATATTTTATTATACTTATAACACAATTATTTCACGTATACCATTATGATATACATTCTGTAGGAATACGATGTCATTTCTCTTGTGCACAACGAACTACCCCCTCATGGCACCATGTGATTCAATCATGATTCCTATGGAATTTATTAAGGATGGATATAATAAAAATATTTGGTATGTAAAGACCCGTAAATTTCAAGAAATTTTTATTTCTTAATTTTCTTTGGAATTTTACAAGAATGCAATTTCTGACGGCGCCTGATTCTAAGGCCCGGTGTGCCCGGAATCAATTTCTGAAATTTGGCTCGGGTACGTTCAGTGAACGAATGAGTGAGTTTTTCTAAATTTTGAACCGGTGCTCGGAATCAAATTCTAAGGGCACCGATGGAATCGCAGTGTCATTATTTGCTTAGAAACGCCTCTTCCGGAGTTGCATTTGCTCGGTTGTGGTTTTTAATTTTTTCGGGGTTAAGTTAAGAAATAAAAAAAAGTTGTACGATAATTTTATTTCATTTAACATAAAGCCTCTTAAATACCACTTTAAGCTACTTAATCTAGGTTGAAGTGGATAGGGTGCAAATCAATATATCCTACCCACTTGGTAGGATATTTGTTAGGTGGGACACACACGAGCCCCTCGTTTCTTTTCTTCTTAAGTAACGCACCCGCACGCCCCCTATTAAACGAAGTCAACCGACACGTTTCCTTAATTTCTTAACGCCTCAATTTAATTGGGCATTTATGTTTTACAATTAATTCTTTGAAATTAATTGTGAGGGTTACGTCGTTTGAATTTTGAAATCGTTGGTGGAAAGCAATAATATAAGGCCTTAGCCTCATTTTATTTTTGGGTTGGGAAGCATTGCGCTGAGTTTTCCTCTCCTCCTCCTCCTTCGCTGGAGAACACAAAGAACGCGCCACCTCTGACGAAGAACGCTGGTTTTTCCCCTTCCGCGACGAGACTCTTCAACAGATCTTCTTCTTCCCCCTTCATCGTCAACGGATCGACGAACTAGCTTGGAAACGGAATCGGGTAGCGAGCGAAGACAGCTATGCCTTCCCTCGAGTTGGACGAATGCCGACGTCCCCCTTCGACGTCGTCATCCTCACGACGCCATACATCGACGAACCTCGAACTACGACGGCTCCTTCCAATCTGCTTATACCCAAGGTAGGGGTTTGATTTTGAGTTCGTGTTTTCTTCCTTTGACGATCTTTGTTATTTTCTAAAACCAAATGATATTGAACTAACGGGGGGGGGGGGGGACCGCACGAACACGGACGACCCTCCTCCCATTGTGGATGGGGTTTGTTGCGGAAAGGAATGGAAGTGACGCGGTGATGTTGCACCACACGGGGACGACAAGGATCGTGTTTGGAACGGCCCGCGGTGGTGGTGCCCGGTGTCGTCGCGCCGCGCTAGAGAAACCGAGAGAGATCGCGTTCGGAACGACATGCGACAGAGGAAGCGCCTTGCTGTCGCGCCGTGTCGGGCGACCGAAGGCCGCGGATTTTGGTCGTGGTAGGAGAGAAGAGCCGCTACCCATACTGGTCACGGCAGAAATTCCGGGGCGGCCGGATGAACCGGCCGCCAGTGCTGGGTAGGCGGGACCTTACGGTCCCGCGGCAGAATCTTTCCGGTCGGCCAAAACGGCCGGCCGGTTACCAAATCACCGGGGGTCGAAACCCCCTGCGCGTTTACTCGAGCGCGCCCCCATGTGGGGGGGGGGGGGGGGGTTTATTTTTTTTCAAAGGCGCGGCACTAATTGTCGCGCCGGGTTTTTTTTTGAGAAAAGGGGGGGGCTTGCCCCCCCCCCATGCGGCGAACAAGCAGACGGCCCCCCACGTGGGGGGCTGTTTTCATTTGAGGCACGGAATGATGCCGTGCCATTAGAGAAAAGGGGGGGTACTTTTCCCCCCGCGCGGCGCATATGCGGCGCCCAGGCCACGCCATCCCACGCCTGCCGCGCCGCCGTGCCGGCCCACGCCGCTGCGCCGTGCCGCGCCGCCGTGCCTGTCTGCACCGCCGCGCCGGGCCGCCGGGCCGGGTCGCTGCGCCGGGCCGCCGGGCCGGATCGCCGCCTGGGCCTGGTCGACCCGGTTTGGGCCGGCCCAGGGGGGTACTGGGCCGGGTCGGACCGGGCCCATACCCCCGTTTTGGACAGAATTGCTAAAAGACCCATAACATGGGCTACGGACCTCCGATCGAAGCACCTTCAGTTGCGTAGTGATACTTGGAACGATACAGTCGTTTCTTTATATTACACTCAAGGTTTCGGAGAACTTTGGGTTCGACCGGGTTGGTTCGTTCCCGAAACCAACCGGGCCCTCGGAGCGAAAACACTTATATCTTGATCTCCGGACGTCCGATTGACGTGCCGTCAACTTTGATGGATTCTTCTAAGTGATACGGATCTTTTGGCTTACTCCGCTCGAGGTTTGGATGTCTTCGGAGTGCGGTCGGGTTGGTTCGCTCACGAAACCAACCGGGCCTCTGGAACGAAAAACAAATAACTCACAGACCGCGCGTCCGATTGACGCGCCGTCTGTCTCGTTGTTTTCTTCAGGATGAGACAGAACTTTTGGCATACTTCGCCAGAGTTTTGGATGCAGTTGGATAGTGGCCGGGTTGGATTGTACCCGAAATCCAACCGGGCCCTTGGAACGGAAAAGCTGTTATCTTTCAGACCAGACGTCTGATTGACGAACCGTCAGAGGCGTTGGTGATCACGTTGAGAAACGGTCCCTATGAGTATACCCTATGAGAGTTTGGGGTACAGTTGACATACGGACGGTTCGGTCTGCACACGAAACCAACCGGGCCCCGGGGACGAAAATGCAAATAACTCACAGACCGGGCGTCCAATTGACGCATCGTCTGTTGTGTTGAGAACTCTATGACGAGGCAGTCCTTTGAGATTCTTCTTCGTGTGACTTTGAGATACTTGGAGTATCGACCTTTAGCTCGTGGAGCGGACCCTCCCGGAGACGAGCGTGCAGAGTACGGAGACCGTGTAGCCGACTGAGACCTGACGACTTCTTGACCGACTCGACTTGGAGTGAGTCGACTATCCCAGTGGACCGAGAACTACTTTGTTTGGGTGCAGACCCATGGCGGACGGAGCACTACCTGTGTGACAGTGCAAACCCGCGGTTCTCATCCGGAGAGTACCTCATCAGGCTACTAGGGGGTGTGCACTACTGTGTTTGGGTGACATACCTCCGCGGGAAGCACTATTGTGTCTTGGTGGCTAACCCCCGGTACTCGACAGGAGGAGTACCTCAGCAGTCTTAGGTTAGTGAGAAGTACCTCGGATTCGTGACAGGACCACTGTACACTCCAGAGACGGAGCTCTTCAGCAGTTACAGTTTCGATAATGAAAATCCTGGTTTGAGCTAAGACTTTTGACCTTTGTGTTTCCTCATGATTGAGATGGGTTACTTGATAACATAGGTATATGTATGGGCATATACCTAGGTAGTGGTTATCCTTTGATTTCACAATCCTTGTGTTTCCTAATGATTGAGATGGGTTACTTGATAACATAGGTATATGTATGGGCATATACCTAAGTAGAGGTTATCGGTTGAGATATTCTTTGTGGTTATCCTTGTTGGTTTTTGTGAGACCTTGAGGGTCTCGGGGTCCCTACTAAGTATCGTTATACTCACCCCTGTACGGGATATTCCCGCAACTCGTTGTGTTGGTTGCAGACGACGACAGTACTAACAGAGGCCGGGTGTTTGAGGACTGGATGGTACCCGGAGGTGGACTACACGACGAGTCAGTATCTGGAGGTGGACTTCGCGATGAGACGACACACGGAGGAAATTTATGGGCGAGGGAGTTGTGGAGGCTATTTGTACCCACCCTTCAGGTAGGATCCGTCGTGGACGATCCAGGTGCTGCGCCATCTATACCTACCCTTCAGGTAGGATCCGAGGAGGAAGACCCAGGTGCTGTTTCTGTCCTTCCAGCTGTTGTCTTTTCTGTTGTACTTGTTCAGTTGTAGTTGTAATTTCTTTTGTGTTTGTATTCTGGCCCATTTACATTTCATCACTTCTCTTGTACTTAGTGTTTACTTTTTCCACTTTCTTACTCTGTGGTGCTTGTTTTCTTTTATAAAGGCAATGTCTTCCCAGTTATCGGGATTTGCAACTTTGGTGCAAGTCACCAGCCCCTGGCCTATGGAAGGCGAGCTTGGGGTAGTCACAACATGGGCCCCGAGGATGGGTCGTGACATGATATTTATGAAAAAATAATGATACTAATATAATAATATGTATTCTATTTAAATTTATTTCATTCACCATTGAAACTAGAGGGAAATGTCGTTAATGTGTGCATATAGAGGAACATCACATTGAATGGTCTTTAACATTTACTATCACCAAATATTATGGATCACAGTAATTAAATATAAATTTTTATATATATAATATTAAAATTATATGTTTATTTCTGTATATTATTATATCATGATCTCTATAAGAGGAACACAAAATAACATGTCAATAAATACTTGAAAAACATGTAAATTAACACCCAAAACGATGAAAATAATGAATGATTATTGAAAAATGGGTGAGGATATATTTTAAATAGATGGTATATGATTCCCTAAATATTAATATAGTTTTGGAATATGTTTATAAAATTATAAATGTTTTTAAAAATTAATTTAATCACCATTCAATCAATATGAATGATCGAGGTTTGGGATTAAATCTCATTTCACATTCCATTGAAACTAATTTTTTGTTGTGTAGGAAATTAATTTTATAGGTATTATATACATCCCATTGCCATGTAATATCTTGAATAATTAAATATTAATTTTTTATAATTTTTAATGTGAATTATTTCATCTATGGGGACTTCAATTAAAATATACAATGTGGTAATTAATTTCATAACCCAATTCCTTTTCATTGTGTTATATTACCTCATCATGGTCATTATTATTCCAATTTTATATTTTTAATTAATTTTAAATATTTTTTAATACACAGGAAATCCAAAAAAATAAATTAACTGAAAAGGGATTTTTTTTGAGACCATGCTCTGAGACAGCACATAAATCTATGGCCCGGAGTGGCCATAATGTATTTTTGCAACTTTTTGAGGTTCATTAAATAATTATGAAACGTGGGTTTTCTATCCATTAAACTAGTTCCCATATCAATAATATGGGGATAATGTTGTGCTCAGGGAGTTGGGATTCACCTAAAAACGGTCTAATGTTGGCTAGCTCAGACCAACATCAGAAGTTAGTTTTTTCCAAAAATTAAATAATTAAGTAACAATTATTTTATTTTAAAATAATTATAACTCCAAAAGGTAACATATATTCGAAATTAGAGAGTATATTTGATCTTTGGAATGCTTTTTCCCTTTATGAGGAGCTTAACCTTGACCAAAATGGGTCACGTGTGAAAGATTATTTTTGAGTTTTTAATAGAATTAAAACATAGCGCATGTAAGGTTTTTAAAATATCTATAAGGATGTATAGATTGAAAATGTGTTGGCACCGTTGCATCTAGAATGAAAAAGATACCTTTTAATGGACCCATCCTTAACTGGAATGGGTCGAGATACAAATTTAATATTCAATAGTTTAAAGAAAAATAAAATTAAATATATATATATATATATATATATATTATTCAAACAAGATTCTTTGACATATAGCGATATGAAGACTAGATAATTTTATAAATGAAATAGCACAACGACTCATTAATGGATGTGTAATAGAATTTTTGTTTAATAAATGTGACATATAACGATGCGATGACATAACATAACAGAAATACTAAGATGTGTTTCTATTTTAATGAGATAATGGATTGTAGAATCTGAGATGAAATTTATATAAAAAACAGAATGTAAATACTCTACAATGAAGAACTATGGAGAATCGCTAGTGACGCTAATGATCGTTGAAAAAGAGGACCATATAGCGATGAACACCAGTGGCTTCGAATAGAATGTAAATCCCCATAGACAGATCTCTTCAGTAACCAACATATCCTAGTTTGGGGTTAAATTGTGTGTTTCAAGTTTTCTGTATTTATTCTAAAACAAATAATGTGTATAAATCCATGATCTGTTTGATCTATGGATTTCGTATTTTATCGAGAGTGTTATTATTATTGGTGGGTTTCATGAAGATTTTTTTTTGGAATCATAATATTAAATCTGCATTTTTTTAAACACTGATGCAGAGGGTGCAGGCCAACACGAACAAGGCCCATGCCCCTCCTCCTTTCATTTTATATGTGTATGAACCTATAAGTTTATAGTGATGTATTTTTCAGTCACTAGCAGCGAAGGAGACACCCCATGGAGGTAGAAGGCACAAACTACCCATGGAAAGGACCATTGGAGTGGACCAGGTGGTCCATTAAAGGCACCACCAATGGTGTCCCATGGTGGTGGACAAGGGAAGATGGTGGTGCACCATGGCGTCGTCCTGATGTAGGTTCCATGGATGGATCGGTCCATGATGGGGTGGGAGGATCTGCTGGTAGCTACCCAACGACTGGCAGATAGGGATGCAACCTGCGCTATATGGGACCGACTAGGGTGGTCGACTTAGCCAATCTTGGACTGAAAACCGAGATACCAAACAACCCTATATGGAAATAAAGTTACCTCGATATTACATCTTGGACAGAGAAATAACATAGTGCTACTAGGAATCCCATTGTGGGAGCGAATCGGTCCATCAGTTTTGGGTCGGGCCGGATGGAACCGGGTCGTTGGGCGACCCGGAGGGCAGGATCCCCGACTCAACTGGGCGGGGTCCAGCAAGGTAGAATGGAAAATCCTAGAGGCCATGCTAGAATGGGCCTGCCCGTAGGTCAGATATGTCGAAACAGGTCAGGGAATGCAGGGCCCCTATGTGGTTTTGGGTTGTTCTGTCCTCCAGGTCGAACTGGGCCCAAACAAGACCAGCCCTCCGATTACTAAAAAACCAATATCATTCATATTGGACATCCAATTTATGAGATATTTATAGTATTGAAACTAATTCCATGAGTAATATCTTTTATAATATTCTATGTAGGGTTTCATGGAAGTTGATATGTGAATATTTTCTTGAGGAGCAGTGTCTCTTGGAATCAGGAGCACTACATATGGGAATACTACAGCTAATTGAGCCCCAAAAACTACTGACAAGAGACACTATTTAACCAGCTACAAGAAACCCTATCTGGAATTGATATGATGGCCCAGTGGGAAGAATATTTATGTGAATCGATAAGCACATTGTGGGGAGGGGATCCATGTGACCCAGCAATCCCACAGTACTGATATGGGATGAGTACCTCAGTATGATGGCTTAGGTGGGAAGCTACTCTATGTGTCCCAGAAGTACCATGATGGGAATCAGCTCTAAGTGATCCAACAAACCCATTTTACTAATCAGATATGAGTACCCCCATAATTCCAAGGTTTTTTGTGTCTCGAATGGTGGTCTTGCATTCTATACTATAGATTATACCAGTGTGAGATGACAGTACCATGTGTATACCTTCATTTTTTATTATGAATACGAGTGTACCGTACTATTTCACCATAATAGTGTACCTCAGTGGATCATCCTACAGTAATTCGTCAGTGTTTCAGAAAACAAATGAACCTCAATGATTAATCCCACTAGCAGAACTCAGGGGATAATTAGGGACGAGTCCCTCAGCAGTACAAGATGATTCAGCTCTGTGAATGATAAATCGTTCTTTATATATTTTTTGTTATATAAAGTGTGATCTATATTTTCTTTTGTGGGGTTTCTATGGGTTCCTTGCTTTGGGGTCATTAATTTTGGGTTTGGGGTCCCTACTGATTATTGTGTTACTCACCCATTTACAGGCTTCACCAGTACCTATCATATCTCGTGCCTGAGATTGGCACTTCGACAGAGGCCTTTGTGGTTCAGGACCAGGTGGTGGTCAGTGATACTGGATGGATGTGCATACTTCAGGAGAATTTGGAAACCACTAAAAATGTACCATTCAATTGGGGGACTCATATATAATACATTTATCAGTGATCTTTTAGACATTCATGTTTTCATTTTGTATTTTTTTTGGGATGTTATTATTGTCCATTTTACTTATAGTGTGTACCTTTACTCAATGGTTGTTTTAGTGGAATTATTGTTTTCCATTAATGATTTTTCAGAAATGGTTGTCTGTCTGTGTGTGCATTTAGGTATTTGTGAAAATGCATCCCACTCCTGGGATAATGCATTTGGTGCTAGTTGGCAGCCCCTGGGCTTTGGCCGACGATCTTTAGGTTTTCACGGAATGGACCAGGGGGACGGGGTGTGAAGGTCAGTTCTTCCAAGAGAACTAAGAGTTTTTAAATTTTGATGTGTAGACATTGTTAAGTGTTTCGAGTTAGGATTTCTTTCTAGGGATTCTAATGATGGTGTGACGACTGACATATCCATGCACCATGAACTTAAATTAGGTTTTCCGATACGGTGCATGAATACACTAGTTGCATGAGTCTTGGAATGTTTTCTAATGAAATTTATGAGTAAGAGTTAACCTACAAGGTATAATCTATTAATCATGATTCATCTTTTATCTCTTTTAAAATGCCTCTACACACATAACCAACTAGGATTCCTGTGTATGACCACAAATATGGTCCAAATTTTGATGAGGCTTCCGAATATGGATTTTTTCCTAAGAGGGAACCGTTAGGTGATGTCCAATAATTACCACCACATGTTGGTTAATAGTTACTACCAGAGCTATCGATAGAGGGATAGAGGATACATGTAGGCTCAGTTCCTTGCATGAGTTTCAGCGATAGAGACCCCTCATGTTCTGAGATGAGAACAACATACTTGTGTCTATTCAATGGATTGATATGGTGACTAATTTTTCCGCCTATTCAGTGAACTAATAGATTAGATGGTAGTCCTGGCAGTGAGACTTATTCATGGCTCAATTGGATGATGACGGGGTATAAATTACCAAATATAACGATGAGGAGAATTTTTTGTAGGTAGATCTTGTGAACCTCTATCAAAGAAGGGGGATATTTCCATAAATACTATGAGCTATCCATGACCACGATCTTTGGCCACGTCAGCATGGTGATAGGTACATATATGAGTACTCATCGATTTGTACCAACCCTTCTAGGTACTCGATGAATATGATGCAACCCATGTTTCAAGGCTCGGACCTCCAAGTGAGATGTCATTAGGGATATTAAAGCCAACACTATTCCTTTATATATTCTTACTTATGACAGGGTGATAGATAAGACGTTTTGGGTGAATATTCTTTAGATTAGAAGAAAAAGCCAGTGGATGTCTCTAGGTGGGAATCAGAAAACTGATGTCAGTCTTAGATACTTGGATGAGTAGGAGGACATCATTACATATGATGTATGAAGAATACATCATCGGGAGTGGTAGATTTATGCATTAATCCATTCAATGGGATGAAAATAATATCTACATCTGAATATCAGATGACTCCAGGGGAGATTGGGATGTTGAGGGTATAATTAGAGGGATTTGAGATGAAGGGGTTTGTAAGGCCATGCATTTCACCATGGGAAACCCCATTGTTGTTTCCTAAGAAGGAAGATGGAAACATGAGGTTATGCATGGACATCTGGTTCCTAAACCATGTTACCATAAAAAACAAGTATCCTCTTTCAAGGATTGATGATCTATTCAATCAACTGAAGAGACCAATATGGTTCTTGAAGATAGACATAATATCAAGCTATCGCCAGCTTCGAGTAAAAGATGAGGAAATCTCGAAGACATCTTTCAGATGTCACTATGGACACTATGAGTACATAATGATTCTATTTGGCATGAAAAATTCCCCAAAAGTGGTAATGGGACTCATGAATATGGTCTTATAGTCTTATATAGAATAGCTTGTTGTTGTCTTCATTGATGATATCATAGTGTATTCATCATCTGAGGAGGAGCACGCGATACACCTGATGATGGTCTTCGACACACATAGAGATCCCCATCATTATTGAAATCATTTAATGTGTGTGGTCTAGATACCAAAGGTCTATTTTATAAGACATTTCACCTCAAAGGCTATAGATTCGATGGATCCATCGAAGATCGAGGGGGTGATTTCATGTGAACCACCCAAGAGAATTATCGAGGTATGGAGTTTCTAAGGGTTGGCTATATAATATTTGAGGTTTATAACCAACTTCTCTAGAGTTTCCACACCCATGAAATCATTGATGATGAAGGGAAAAACATTCATGTGGGTAGAAGGTTTCTATAAGAGCATTCAAGAGATGAGGAATAGCTTGAAGAGTGCTCCTCTATCGAGATTTATATAGGAGGATGCAGACAACATTGTGAACTGTGACGCCTCCAAAATTGGGCTTGGTTGTGTCCTGATGCAGGGGAATTCTGGGATTTATTGGGCCTCATGACAGTTGAAACTGGATGACCAAAATATTTTGACTCTTGGCCTTGAGTTGGCAGTGGTAGTCTTCACACTAAAGAGGTGGTGAAACTACCTTATAGGAGAATGCTTCATCATCTACTGTGACTATAAGAGTCTAAGGTTTATCCTTTCTCAAAAGGATCTGAATTTGTTACAAAAATACTGGCAATATTTTTTTACCAGACCAGGACTTCAAGATAGTCTATACTATGGGGAAGACGAACATGGGGGATTATGATTTTGGCAGGAGACCATGCTCACAACTAATGAATGTGACCTACAGTAGTTGAATTCACTTCATATATCCATTGTGGATAGAGATGAGGTAACTTTTTTTCAATCGATGGTAGTTTCCAATCCACCCATAAGGTATGACATGGAGGCACAACATGGATATGCAAGCTCCAAGACTACATGAGAATAGTTTTCCATGGTGAATTCCCATGATGGATATTCAGAAATGGGTGGGATCATGTCATCCATTTCAAATGATGCACTGTACTACCAGTGGAATTGCGAAACGAGGGGTTGAGGGAGTCCCACACATCCCATTTTTCTACGTCCAGGTGTGGTGAGGATGTTCTCGGACCTCTGAAATTAGTAATGGTGGTTGGGGATTAAAAAGGCACTGGAAGAGTTGTCTTCATATGCCTCACTTGTCAGCAAGTGAAGGATGTGTACCATGTTTTACTAGGTGTGAAACCACCCCTTGAGGTACTAGAGTGGAAGTAGGATAAGATATATATGGACTTCTTGATGAGATTACCAACTATTTCAAGGGTTCAATATACCATCTTGGAGATTGTAGACCAACTCACAATGTCATCCCACTTCAAACCCATTTGATTATAGCGTTTAGTAGAGAGCTAGGGATGCATCTATGTGTAAAAGATAGTTTAAATCCATGGAACACCATCTACTATTGTCTCAGATCATGATGCACAGTATTCATACAAGTTGTGGACGAGATTATTGGAGGCATTTGGGACTTAGCATTGCTAGATCACAAATTTAAATCTCAAGATAGATAGTCAAACTGAGGGGACTACGCATAACTTGAATTACATGCTTTGTGCTTGAATCCTTGATTTTAGTTGTAGTAGGGAGGACCACCTACAACTGGTAGAGTTTTCATACAATAGAATCTCCCACTCCACTATGGGTATGGAACCATTCTAAGTACTATACAGATAACCAACCAGGTCAACATTATTCTAGACATACCATTGGGAGTTAGCACTGATAAGTCTAAAGATTGTTCAAGCTACTACTGAGGAGGTGCAGGCCATCCGATGGCATATGAAGACTGCATATAGGTGACATAAATCCTTTTCAAATAGGTTAAGGATACCCTCATAGTTTTAGATCAGGACCATGTATAATTATGAGTCTCTTATTGACAAGGGATACATAGAATTGTCTTAGGATAAGTTCTATCTTTGATGATAATAATCCATTTTCAGAATCATAGCAGAGTTAGCGAGGTGGAATACCACCAAGAACATTTCCCATTGATGCACTATGTGCATTATGTTTTCCATGTGTCGCAACTGAGGAGGTTCATGTGTGACCCATCATACGTCATTGACTGGGGCGAGTTGTATATTGACAATGTAATGAATTTTTCAGAGATCTAATTTGAGAGAGAGGATTGACAAGAGAAGGTCCTCCATGGGTTATGGATTCCTCTAGTGTGAGTTTTATGTTAGAACGATAATCTCCATGAGAGCACATGGTGGGGGGAGGATAATATTCTTTTTGAGAACCCCTTTTCCATTTACTTGGCCTTATTTTGTCTAATGAGGATATGAATCCCTAAAATGGGTTATTAATGTAATACCCTAGATATAACGACCCATACTTTACATACATTGTTAATACTTCGAAATTGAAGCACACTTATTACAACATATGACAAAACCACAAAGGACCGTATAGGTATAGTGTCTTTAGAAACTGGGAAACATAAACAACTGGTTCATAAATCTTCTACAGTGTCTCCCATTTATTTCATCATATCTAGGGTCCCTTTTAGCATATTCTACTTAATATCCATCTTCCTGACCTGGGGAAAAGAAAACATAAAAGGGTGAGCTCAAATGCTCATCAAGGGCAAATAAAGGAAATAAAAATCATATCATATCTTTATGAAAATCAAAACCTGCAAAAGAGATCATAATATCTTAATATGGAATAAATCATATAAGTGAAAATGAGATCCCCATAATCATAACATAAAACATGAAACTTTTTGTCATGCACACAAAATCATGGAAAATCATTTCTTGTTAGTCATGACTCATTGCCAAGACTATCTTAGTGGACAAAGTCCCTTTCTGAACCGAGTTCACTCCTCGTTTCAGTCCTGTATCACTGAACCGAAATAACCTTCCGTTCCAGCCATGTCTATCTCATGAGATATAATATCTTACCCAATGCATTGGAGGGAGATATAGGTCCCACCCATCTTATAATGAATCCTTTCTTATGTGTGCCACATAATCATAAAACATACATCATCGCATAACACATGTAACAAAAATGGGATTCTTGAAACATCATGACATCATAAATCAATTCATATAAGATAAAAGAATTCATAAAAATAATTCCATCCCAACATGAACAAGTCAATTTAATAATAGGGATAAAAACAATACCCTTTATTATCTTAGATGGAAAATCATTTTGATAAAACACTTGAACTCCATTCTTGAGGAAAATATCCTTTCTTCTTAAAAAACATTTTTCCTTTCATAACATGTCATACAACTTTAAAATAAAAGAAGTTGATTAAAAATAAACTTGAAAACTTGTAAAGGAAGCTTTTTGGAAACAATGTTTTAAAAATCCATTCATGCCGTATAAGTTAAAAAAAACATTCTTCGTTCTTTTGTCGGAAAGACAAAAAGTACATCATATTAAAAACGACAAAAGATTCCTTTCATATATTTTACAAAAAAAAACTTACCGAAGGGTAAAATTGGATATAAACTATTGTAGAAGGATGGAAATAATATTACATATTGAGGGGACATGGATGTGGATGATAAAATACACCCCAGTAATTACCAAAGTAAATACAATCTCGGATAAAAGTGAGATTGTGATATTTCCCTTACCTTTGGTCCGATTTGCTTTGTTCGTGTCCGAAGCTCCTGTATAATGGTTTAAATAATGTTATTGACTTATTCCAGAATCATACATATTGATATGATATCATATATGGTCATATTATTAGCTTCTTGTTAGTAATATTTCATTGTTACTTGTTACTCGGGTCTTTATAACTTTTTGTTCTTATGCGTGTTTTGTCGAATAAATTCTTATTCTTATCTTTAGGTTATAGATAATTAATTTCCAGAATGGTATTAGTGTAGTATATACCATATTCATTCATTCAATTCATTTATATAATCATTATGAAATGAAGATCATGTAGAACGAGTCGCATCACATCGTGGAGACGGTATTCCGTACGTACGCACGAGTGATGATATCGTTCCTATGATCATGGAATTGTATTGGAGTATATATATATTATTTCAGTATCAATATTACTTCATAATAATCATATATAGTTACTCATTACACCATTATACCCATCCTTGTAAGGTGATGGTGGAAAATAGATTACACCACGGCGTGGAGACGGTATTCCGTACGTACGCACGCGCGGTGATTTCATTTTTCCGTAGGATGGATAGAAGGTGAATTAGGGTTGTTTCATATTTATAATAACATATCAGTATGTAAGTAATACTGATGTTATTACTTTATCATGAAACAACTAAATAAGAAGAAGAAGTTGAAGAAGAAAGAAATTGAAAAGATCGGTAATGGATATTACCTCTTCTTTGGAACGCCTCTTTGAATCCTCCACTTAAGGAACTATGATTGGTCTTTGGAGAATACCAGGACCTCTAGGATTATTCTAGGGAAGTGGAGAGGAGAAAATGGCAGGGTTTGGCCGAGCTTGAGTGCTCAAATTGGTGTGAGGAGGAGGGGCAGGAGGTTCCCTTTTATAAGGGAGGAGAGGGGCACCTTAGGAATATCTCAAAATATTATTTTATATTAAAGTAAAAATCGGTTTATAATGGTTCCAAAGGGTCTTATTTCGAATATAAAGTGGGGATGGGTCGAAATCCTATCAACCAATAGGATTTAGACAAGTTTAGGGTATTATTTTAACCTTATCAATTAGATTTAACTCTAAGATAATTAATTTAACTTTTACCCTGTCTTTTTGTTTTCTTTCACTATATGGTTAATACACTTACTATAACATGCCAAACGAACCCCAAATTGTTTATTATTAATATATATATCCTTATCTAAGTCATTTGGCCGAACCTTAGATTTTTA
This sequence comes from Viscum album, assembly GCA_963277665.1. Taxonomy (NCBI): domain Eukaryota; kingdom Viridiplantae; phylum Streptophyta; class Magnoliopsida; order Santalales; family Viscaceae; genus Viscum; species Viscum album. Next base: position 2,004,765,086 of record OY728125.1, read on the forward strand.
GGAATAAAATAACAATTAATAATATAATATTTGATTTAAAAACTATTTTGTGTCAATTTTGACACTATTTGATATATGATTTTTGTGAAAGTCATAACAGAATTATATGTTCGAACCAAGTTGATTAAATCAACATTAATATATCATAGTAACCTATAAAATTAGTGGAATTCATAAAAAGTCTTAAATTACATTTATTTTGGTATTTATATTATCAATTTTTTCAATATTTCATTAATAAGATAATTACTGCATCATTTTTGTGTCATATATAAATTAAATTATTTGATATCTAAAAATTACAAAAAAAATACCATCATGTAGGAAATCTTTTTATCTTTCTAATGAATATTTAAAATCGAATTTATCTTATGTATAACCCCATATTAAAAATGATTTACTTATTAAACTTTGATTTTAACTATTTTAACCCTTCTTTAAATAAATTAATAATAAATGTCCTAATCTAATCCAAGTGGGCCTAAATGGTCATATTTTATTCCTAAGTTTGTTTTTGGTCGAATTACACTTGTCCAATAGAATTAGGACATGTGTTAGGGAAATATTGATATCATATTTACCCTTAGTTACCCTATTTACTATTAACCGCGGTAAAAAAGTAAAAAGTTACTATTCACCAAAAAATTATTTTTATCTCATTGAACCACATTTTACTTACTGACATCAACCGTGTCTGTCGGATTTTTGAAATTCCATTCACAAAAGCGGTAAAATTAAGTTTTATGCAAAATTCAGTTTTTAACCTACCACTTAGTGGTTTCACTATTCATCAAAAATTGAAAGTTTTCAGAAAAATACCAAAATTTCACCCTAGGCTAATTTCGATATTCTGAGTCAAAAAATGAAGTCCATTTTGAAAAAATAAAATTTATAAAATTTCAAAAAGTGGTTATTACTATTCATAATGGCTAGTTTTAATAGCATATTGTTATTTAGTGAAACTCGGTATTGCGTACGACGCAAGCTATCGAGGAAGGTCGCGATAGCGTGTAAAGCAAGCCAAGAAAGTGTTGTGTAGAAAAAGATTACTTTGATGATTTATATAACATAAAAGTCTCGGGTGTTACATTCTACCCCCCTTAAAAAGAATTTCTCCCTCGAAATTCGTCACTTTGTAACAAACAGATGAGGATACTTCTCCTTCATCATATCCTCAAGCTCCCATGTAGCTTCTTCAAGTTGGTGGTTCCTCCATAAAACTTTTACCAAGCGAGTGGTCTTGTTTCGTAGGACTTTTTCGCTACGATCCAGAATCTCTATCGGCTGTTCTTCATAAGAAAGATCTTGCTCCAGCGGTACAACTTCTGAGCTGAGTACATGTGAAGGATCTGGTATGTACTTTCTCAGGAGAGATACGTGGAACACATCGTGAACTTGAGAGAGATTCAGTGGAAGCGCCAATCGGTAAGCTACCTTCCCAACACGATCCAGTATTTCAAAAGGACCGATATATCTAGGGCTCAACTTCCCCTTCTTTCCAAATCTCATAACCCTCTTCCAGGGAGATATTCGTAAGAACACTTTATCGCCCACTTCAAACTCTAGGACTTTTCTTCGGTTGTCGGCATACTTTTCTGTCGACTCTGAGCTGCTCTTATGTGTTGTTGAATAGATCTAACCTTTTCTGCCATTTCATCAACGAGATCAGGTCCTAATAGCTTTCTTTCCCCAACTTCATCCCAGAAAGTTGGAGTCCTGCATTTCTTTCCATAGAGAGCTTCATAAGGAGCTATCTGAATACTGGAGTGAAAGCTATTATTATAAGAAAATTCTACCAAAGGTAGGTGTTGATCCCAACCTCCTTTGAAATCCATAGAGAAAGCTCTCAACATATCTTCTAGGGTTTGAATTGTTCTCTCAGACTGACCGTCTGTCTGGGGATGATAAGCAGTGCTGAAACTCAACTCTGTATCCAGAGTATGCTGAAGACTTCGCCAGAACTTCGAGGTAAATCTCGGATCCCGATCAGATATAATAGAAAGTGGTACTGCATGCAATCTCACCACTTCCTTTACATATATCCTGGCAAGCTGATCTAGAGAGAAATCCTCTCTAATAGCAATGAAGTGTGCGGACTTTGTAAGACGATCAACTATGACCCAGATAGCATTATTGCCTTTGGATGTCTTAGGAAGTCCTGTGACAAAGTCCATAGTGATGTTTTCCCATTTCCATTCGGGTATGGGTAATGGTTGTAACATCCCCTTAGACTTTTGTCTCTCAGCTTTAACTTGTTGACAAACCAAGCATCGAGAGACATATTCTGCAACATCTCTTTTCGTGCCATCCCACCAGAAGTACTCTTTCAGGTCCCTATACATCTTCGTGCTTCCAGGATGAATAGAGAATGAAGAACTATGAGCCTCATCCAGCAGCTCCTTCTTTAATTCGGGGATGGGAGGAACACAAACCCGATTCCTGAACTTTATTATCCCATCACAATCAAGGTTGAATTCAGGAACATTTCTCACCTTCTTTTGTAACTCGACATCTTCTTTCTGTGCCTCTTTAATCTTCACATGTATAGATGGTTGAACATTCATTTGAGAAAGATAAGATTTTTCCCCTTCCATTATAATTCCAAGATCCATCCTTTGTAAATCCATAAATATTGGATCTTTTGTGATCCTCATCATGGATAAACTAGCATGGTCTTGTCGACTTAATGCATCTGCCACCTTGTTTTCTTTCCCAGGGTGGTAATGGATTGAGCAGTCATAATCCTTAATCAGATCCAACCATCTTCTTTGGCGCATATTCAACTCCTTTTGTGTGAAAATATACTTTAAACTTTTATGATCAGTATAAATATCACACCTTTCACCATAAAGGTAATTCCTCCAAATCTTTAATGCAAAGATTACCGCAGCCAACTCCAAATCATGTGTTGGGTAATTTTGCTCATGGATTTTCAACTGTCGTGAGGCATAAGCTATCACCATATCATTTTGCATAAGAACACACCCCAATCCCTTCTTGGATGCATCACTGTAGATCACAAACCTTTCTCCACTACAAGGCAGTGTGAGCACAGGTGCACTGGATAACCTTCTTTTCAACTCCTTGAAATTCTCTTCACATTCCTCTGTCCAGACAAACTTAACTCCCTTCCGAGTCAACTTGGTGATTGGATTAGATAATCGTGAAAAATCTTTTACAAAACGTCGATAATATCCAGCCAAACCAAGAAAACTTTGGATCTCAGTTACTGTTGTTGGTCTTGACCATCTTTCGATAACCTCTGTTTTTGCTGGATCCACAGATATCCCCTCTTTTGAGATTATATGACCCAAAAATGCAACTTTTTGAAGCCAAAATTCACACTTGGTAAATTTGACATAAAGCTTCTCCTTTCTCAGGGTCTTCAATATACTTCTCAAGTGATCTTCATGCTCTTCCTTGCTCTTTAAATAGACAAGAATATCGTCTATAAAGACTACCACAAATTGATCAAGATAGTCTCTAAAGACTCTATTCATTAGATCCATGAAGATAGCAGGGGCATTAGTAAGACCAAATGGCATCACAATAAATTCATAGTGTCCATACCTTGTACGGAAAGCCGTCTTTGGTATATCCTCCCTTTTGACCCTTAATTGATGATACCCTGAACGAAGATCAATCTTGGAAAAGTATTGAGCTCCGCGTAGTTGGTCAAATAAGTCATCAATGCGTGGGAGAGGATATTTGTTCTTGATAGTGATCTTGTTAAGTTCTCGATAATCAATGCAGAGTCTCATTGATCCATCTTTCTTCTTAACAAATAGAACAGGTGCTCCCCAAGGTGACGCACTAGGGCGTATGAATCCCTTATCAAGATTCTCTTGGAGTTGCTTCTTCAATTCTTGCAACTCAATTGGGGCCATTCTATAAGGTGTCTTTGAAATAGGCAAAGCACCCGGTACGAGTTCTATTGAAAAATCAACTTCACGATTTGGTGGAAGACCCGGAAATTCCTCCGGAAAGACATCATCAAACTCCCGTACAATGGGCATATTCTTAATCGTGAGTTTCTCACCAACCATTTGAGATAAATAACCATCATTTAGTGGAATCAATACCCATAAGATGGAAGAAATTTCCACTGGAAGGTTATGTTCATCATTGCATTGATAGAAGATCGTAGATTGATCTGGAATATGAAATGTGACTTCCCTTCTTTGGCAATCGATATGAGCTCCATGTAGAGAAAGACAATCCATGCCAAGAATCACATAAAATTACACTAAAGGAAGGATCACAAGATTTGCAGGAAGCACTTTCCCACAAACTTCGATTGGAGAAGAATTATAAACTTTTGATGTGATTGATGTGCCATTAGGTGTTGTCACAGCTAACTCATCATCTAATTGTTGAGGTAATACGGTGATACCCTTAGAAAAGTCTTCAGAAATAAAAGAGTGGGTGGATCCAGAATCAAATAAAACATTTGCTACTTTAGAGTGGATGGTAAGTGTACCTTTCACCACATCGTTATCGTACTCCACATCGCTGATAGAAATTGAATGTGACTTTCCTTTGTCTTTAGCCTTAAGAGTTTGTTGACGTCGACCATCATCATCAACCCTTGGATTTGGGCATTGATTGGCATAATGCCCCATCTCCTTGCACTTGAAACATTGAAGTGTAGTAGGTTCATTCTTTGTATCCCTTCCTTTGTTTGCGTCATTAGACATCTTCTTCCCATTATCACGGCATTCAAATGCCCGATGACCTTATTTTCCACATTTAAAACATTTACTTGTCCCTTTAAGACAACTCCCTCCATGTTTCTTTCCACACTTTGAGCATAAGGAAAAGCTCATCTTCTTTTCCGTGTGCTCTTTAGATTTTTCTTTCAATTCCATCTTCCTCTTCTTATCAAACCCATGTGACTGATGGGTTACTCTAATCTGCATCTCGACTTTGAGAGCACATCGAACGATTTCCTCGTAGCTATTGAAGTCCCTTATGGCTAACGCCCTTCGAAGACTTGGTTTTAAGCCACTAAAGAATCGATCGATCTTACTCTCAGGTTGGATAATAATACCAGAAGCGTACCTTGCAAGTCTTGTAAAATTTTCTTCATAGGTACCAACAGATTCATCATCCCTTTGCTTCAGTTCAAGAAACTCTTTCTCCATCTTTGTTCGGAGAATACGAGGGAAGTACTTATTGAAAAATAAGTTCTTGAACTCGTCCCATTCCATAGACTCAATTTCATCCGTTTTCCTCGTATTCTTAACAAGATTACACCATTGATCAGCATCTCCTTCCAAACGATACACTGCTAGGATGACTTTATCATGTTCAGAACATTGAAGAACTGAAAATATCTTTTCAGTAGTACTAATCCATTGTTCAGCAACTAATGGATCAGTAGACCCGCTGAAAGAAGGTGGACGCTGCCTCATGAAGGATTCAACAGAATGTTGCTCCCTCCTTTGTTCGTTTGGAAATCCTGCATGATTCATAGCTTGAGAAAGTTGTGTGAGCATGGATACAAGATTTTGCATTCCAGCTCCCATATCGTTTGGTTGCTCAGGGGGACAATCATTGCATTGACCATCGCATTCCGCATTAACACGGTTCCTTCGGGTTCCAGCCATTGACTAAAACCAAGAAGAATAGTGTGAGCAAAACTAATTATAATAGGAAACCACATAATTCAAGAATAAAATTTTCATGCTTAAGGTCTTATCCTAGGTTATTCAAGGCCATTTCTAAAACACTAAGATTGTGTTCTATGCTTAGACTTATCCTTAGGGTTCTTACTAAGGCTTTCACATCCTAGTTTCCAAAGGTTGACTATACCTTTCCTCTGATACCAACTATAACGACCCATACTTTACATACATTGTTAATACTTCGAAATTGAAGCACACTTATTACAACATATGACAAAACCACAAATGACCGTATAGGTATAGTGTCTTTAGAAACTGGGAAACATAAACAACTGGTTCATAAATCTTCTACAGTGTCTCCCATTTATTTCATCATATCTAGGGTCCCTTTTAGCATATTCTACTTAATATCCATCTTCCTGACCTGGGGAAAAGAAAACATAAAAGGGTGAGCTCAAATGCTCAGCAAGGGCAAATAAAGGAAATAAAAATCATATCATATCTTTATGAAAATCAAAACCTGCAAAAGAGATCATAATATCTTAACATGGAATAAATCATAGAAGTGAAAATGAGATCCCCATAATCATAACATAAAACATGAAACTTTGTGGCATGCACACATAATCATGGAAAATCATTTCTTGTTAGTCATGACTCATTGCCAAGACTATCTTAGTGGACAAAGTCCCTTTCTGAACCGAGTTCACTCCTCGTTTCAGTCCTGTATCACTGAACCGAAATAACCTTCCGTTCCAGCCATGTCTATCTCATGAGATATAAAATCTTTACCCAATGCATTGGAGGGAGATATAGGTCCCACCCATCTTATAATGAATCCTTTCTTATGTGTGCCACATAATCATAAAACATACATAATCGCATAACACATGTAACAAAAATGGGATTCTTGAAACATCATGACATCATAAATCAATTCATATAAGATAAAGGAATTCATAAAAAATAATTCCATCCCAACATGAACAAATCAATTTAATAATAGGGATAAAAACAGAACCCTTTATTATCTTAGATGTAAAATCATTTTGATAAAACACTTGAACTCCATTCTTGAGGAAAATATCCTTTCTTCTTAAAAAACATTTTTCCTTTCATAACATGTCATACAACTTTAAAATAAAAGAAGTTGATTAAAAATAAACTTGAAAACTTGTAAAGGAAGCTTTTTGGAAACAATGTTTTAAAAATCCATTCATGCCGTATAAGTTAAAAAAAACATTCTTCGTACTTTTGTCGGAAAGTCAAAAAGTACCTCGTATGAAAAACGACAAAAGATTCCTTTCATATCTTTTACAAAAAAAAAACTTACCGAAGGGTAAAATTGGATATAAACTATTGTAGAAGGATGGAAATAATATTACATATTGAGGGAACATGGATGTGGATGATAAAATACACCCCAGTAATTACCAAAGTAAATACAATCTCGGATAAAAGTGAGATTGTGATATTTCCCTTACCTTAGGTTCGATTTGCTTTGTTCGTGTCCGAAGATTTTGTATAATGGTTTAAATAATGTTATTGACTTATTCCAGAATCATACATATTGATATGATATCATATATGGTCATATTATTAGCTTCTTGTTAGTAATATTTCATTTTTACTTGTTACTCGGGTCTTTATAACTTTTTGTTCTTATGCGTGTTTTGTCGAATAAATTCTTATTCTTATCTTTAGGTTATAGATAATTCATTTCCATAATGGTATTAGTGTAGTATATACCATATTTATTCATTCAATTCATTTATATAATCATTATGAAATGAAGATCATGTAGAACGAGTCGCATCACATCGTGGAGACGGTATTCCGTACGTACGCACGAGTACTCTTAGAAAAACTCAATATCAATATGATCAAACAATATTGATACAAAACTCTTAGAAAAACTCAATACTTATATTACTAACATAAATTAAAATTCATCTATATTTATAAATATAAAATGAATCTCCAACACACGTAACAAAAATACCATTCATGTAAATTCATATATTTATATGATGAAAAATTCTCTTTAAAATTAATATGAGAGTGATTTATAATAAACTAAAACTATTCTAGATAAGCCATAATCCTTCAAATCATCGTGTTGTCTGGCCCACATTCCATCCATCCTAGGATACTTTACTCCAGTGGGATTTAAAAACCTTTATAATTCTAAGATATAACATATATAAACAATAAAATACTTCTTAAATCAAGTTTACATCCCAATACAAGAAAATTTCAATATAGATAACAGGTAAATCCACTGTCATTACTAGTATAAAACTTATTTAAAGAATGAATCACAATTTATAAAAGTAGTTTACCTATTTTAACAGATTAATACATTAGAATTAATATTAGAAATAATTTATATATATGAATAAAATAGATAACAAATAATTAAATGAATTAATTCACATATTATGTTATGAGATAAAAAATTTATGAATTATTCACAAAATAATTTTAAAAACATTATAATTTCAACATAAATAATCTAAAACAATTCACTATTATCCAATATAATCACTTAATTTTTTTAACATTAAATACTTATATTCAAATTATGAGATATTATATGAATTCAATTATTATTTACTGATAATTTTTTTTATTTATATAATAAATTTATATAAATTAAATATCACATATTTTATGTTATTTCATCTATTGTTAGATTTATATCAAAATCTATTTTTAGTGTTGGTTTATTTTTTTTAAATAAAAATTAAATATAATCATTTTGTTATTATATTTATAAAATGATCATAATTGAATATAAAATATTTAATAATTTTCATTATTTAATAATTTATTTTTTTAAATTATCAAACTACTTAAATACACATTAAACCAATGAAAATTATAGTTATAAGGTTTGATGAACATTGAGAGGGGAAGGGGTGAATTAGCGATATCTTTTTCTTATACTTATGAATTCTTCTTTTTAATTCTTCTTCTTAGACCAGTTTAGCTCTTGATCACTCTTGCCTTTTTTCTATGAGTACCTCCTTGATTAAGTAGTAAATAAATGAAAAATAACACATCAATTAACATGTTTCATCCATAAAAGCCTACACTTTTTCAATATTGGTTATTCCCCCACCACAAAATCATACACAATTTTACACAATGTGGATATAAATAATGATACCATGCTTTGTTCCATATCATCCCACCATGGGCCCCTGAGGCACAGTAGAGGATCTTTATACTATATAAAATAGTGCTCCCAGGTTCCCACTATCCTACTTAGTTTCTCCCATACCCAAGTTGTAGAGACCCGAAGCCTGACTTACATGGACTTTACATTACTTTCGCGGAATACTTAGTACATAACAAAAACACACACACAAGGATCGTAATAGTTTAGTGTCTTTGGAAACTCGGAATAAAATCTTCTAATCGTGGTGAAAGATCTTCAACATCTCCCATAAAGATATTCTTTTTTTTATACCTAAAACCTTTCTTTATATCCTGGTGAAAAGAAAACATAAAAGGGTGAGCTCAAATGCTCAGTAAGGGTAAACAAAATAAATATCAATCACATCATATTCATAAGAACATAACATTTTGGAAATCTTAACCTGCAAAAGAGAGCATAATCTCATAACATGGGATAAATCATGGCAGTGAAATATAATCACAATAATCATTACTTAAAACATGAAACTTTGTGGCATTCACACATAATCATAGAGAATCATTTCTTGTTAGTCAAGAATCATTGCCAAGACTATCTTAGTGGACAAAGTCCCTTTCTGAATCAAGTAACCCTCGTTTCAGTCCTGTTTCACTGAACCGGTATAACCTACCATTCCAGCCATGTCTATCTCATGAGATATAAAATCTTTACCCAATGCATTGGAGGGAGATATAGGTCCCACCCATCTTATAATGAATCCTTTCTTATGTGTGCCACATAATCATAAATCATACATCATCGCATAACACATGTAACAAAAATGGGATTCTTGAAACATCATGACATCATAAAACAATTCATATAAGATAAAGGAATTCATAAAAATATTTCCATAACAACATAATCAAATCCATGTAATAATAGGGATAAAAACAGAACCCTTTTATAATCTTAGATGGAAAATAATTTTGATAAAATACTTGAACATCATTCTTGAGGAAAATATCCTTTCTACTTCAAAAACACTTTTCCTTTCATAACATGTCATACAACTTTAAAATAAAAGAAGTTGATTAAAAATAAACTCGAAAACTTGTAAAGGAAGCTTCTTGGAAATAATGTTTTAAGAATCCATTCATGCCGTATAAGTTAAAAAAAACATTCTTCGTACTTTTGTCGGAAAAGTCAAAAAGTACCTCATACGAAAAAACGACAAAAGATTCCTTTCATATCTTTTACTAAAAACTCAAAGAAGGGTAAAATTGGATATAAAATATTTTAGAAGGATGGAAATAATATTACATATTGAGGGAACATGGATGTGGATGATAAAATACACCCCAGTAATTACCAAAGTAAAAACAATCTCAGATAAAAGTGAGATTGTGATATTTCCCTTACCTTATGTCCGACTTGCTTTGTACGTGTCCGAACCTCCTCTTCTTTGAAGCGCCTCTTTGAGACCTCCTCTTAGGGAACTAAAATTGGTCTTTGAGGAAGACCAGAACCTCTAGGATGTTGCTAGGGAAGTGGAGAAGAGATTTTGGCAGGGGTTGGCCGAGCTTGAGTGCTCAAATGGGTGTGAGGAGGAGGGGGAGGAGGTGTCCTTTTATAAGGGAGGAGAGGGGCACCTTAGGAATATCTCAAAATATTATTTTATATTAAAGACAAAATCGGTTTATAATGGTTCCAAAGGGTCTTATTTTGAAGATAAAGTGGGGATGGGTCGAAATCCTATCAACCAATAGGATTTAGACAAGTTTAGGGTATTATTTTAACCTTATCAATTAGATTTAACTCTAAGTTAAATAATTTAACTTTTACCGTGTCTTTTTGTTTTCTTTCACTATATGGTTAATACACTTACTATAACATGCCAAAAAAACCCCAAATTGTTTATTATTAATATATATATCCTTATCTAAGTCATTTGGCCGAACCTTAGATTTTTAGGAATACAATAACAATTAATAATATAATATTTTATTTAAAAACTATTTTGTGTCAATTTTGACACTATTTGATATATGATTTTTGTGAAAGTCATAACAGAATTACATGTTCGAACCAAGTTGATTAAATCAACATTAATATATCATAGTAACCAATAAAATTATTGGAATTCATAAAAAATTTCAAATTACATTTATTTTGGTGTATATAACATCAATTATGTCAATATTTCATTAATAAGATAATTACTGCATCATCTTTGTGTCATAAATAAATTAAATTATTTGATGTCTAAAAATTACAAATAAACTACCATCATGTAGGAAATCTTTTTAGATTTCTAATGAATATTTACAATCGAATTTATCTTATGTATAACCCCATATTAAAAATGATTTACTTATTAAACTTTGATTTTAACTATTTTAACCCTTCTTTAAATAAATTAATAATAAATGTCCTAATCTAATCCAAGTGGGCCTAAATGGTCATATTTTATTCCTAAGTTTGTTTTTGGTAGAATTACACTTGTCAAATAGAATTAGGACATGTGTTAGGGCAATATTGATATCATATTTACCCTTAGTTACCCTATTTACTATTAACCGTGGTAAAAAAGTAAAAAGTTACTATTCACCAAAAAATTATTTTTATCTCATTGAACCACATTTTACTTACTGACATCAACCGTGTCTGCCGGATTTTTGAAATTCCATTCACAGAAGCGGTAAAATTAAGTTTTATGCAAAATTCAGTTTTTAACCTACCACTTAGTGGTTTCACTATTCATCAAAAATTGAAAGTTTTCAGAAAAATACCAAAATTTCACCCTAGGCTAATTTCGATATTCTGAGTCCAAAAATGAAGTCCATTTTGAAAAAATATAATTTATAAAATTTCAAAAAGTGGTTATTACTATTCATAACGGCTAGTTTTAATAGCATATTGTTATTTAGTGAAACTCGGTATTGCGTACGACGCAAGCTATCGAGGAAGGTCGCGATTGCGTGTAAAGCAAGCCAAGAAAGTGTTGTGTAGAAAAAGATTCCTTTGATGATTTATATAACATAAAAGTCTCGGGTGTTACACTAGAATTCCATAATTTTTTTATAATTAAATGTGATTATTTCGAGGTCAGGCCCTAAGACGACATGTAATTTTGAGGTTTGGAGTGGCAGGAATTTATATTTGAATTTTTTTTTTGGTTCATTAAATAATCATTCCAACTTGTTTCTCTAACTTTTGAACATGTGCCCTGATAAACAAATTAGAGGGTGTCATTGTACTCAAATCATTGAGATTATCATAGAAAGGGACTAACATTGTCTATCACAGGCTAATAGTGGATGTTTTTTTGGATGTAAATAAAATAATTATGTAATAAGTATTTTATTTTTAAAAACTTATGACTCATAATGGTAACATGGATTGGATATCCCAGAGTACCGTTGATCTTGTGAGGGCCTATTTTCTATTTGGTGGAGCTTAACCTCGACCACTGCGGGTTAAGGGTGATAGATAGTTTTTGAGTTTTATAAGAGAATTAAAATGGTCCATGTTCCTAGTTTTGTAAAATTCAAAATGTTTTCTTAGATTGAAAATATGGGGGCACTATTGGGGTTGGAATGAAGACAATACATAATAAAGGACATAACCACAACTGACATAGGTCGAGGTAAAAAGTGAATTTTGGGCCATTTTAAAAAAATAAAAATAAAAATTTCATTTTATTAACAAATTTTTTTTCTACAATAAATCAAGGAGATGACTATTTCATTCTATAAATTAAAGAGCATAACAACTATTTTATAAAAGAATAATAGTAAATTTGTCTCATAAATGTGAACAGTAATTCGGTGATGATACTGTGTTACAAAAACACTACGATATGTTTCTCTTTTAATGAGATAATAGGATTAGTAATCAAAGATAGAATTTATTTGATGGATTATGAGGAAATTATCTCCAATGGAGAATTACGATGAATATCTAGCGACAATGGTGCACCTCTAATAATGGGGCTAGAGAGCAATGAATGCAGACCACTTTGTATAGAATGTGAGTTCCTATAGATAGATTTCTTCATCAATGAAGCTATCCAAAGTAGGGGTTTACTATTTGTTTTTTGAGTGTCCTTTTTCATTATTCTAAAACAATGAACACAAGTATACCCAATAACAGGTTGATATAATAATTTCATGTACTAGATAATGGGTTTCATTTCATGGGTTTTTTTACCGTGATTATTTATTTTTGAATTGAATCATTTTCTTGAACCCCAATTATTTAAAAATATAATGTTGATTTTCCCAACTTACATGAATAGTTCTCGAGTCTCTACACCTTGTTCATTCTATATAGCCAAACCTTGATGTTAATGGAATTGTGGTTTTGAGGCCATAATAGAGAAGTTGTTACCCCATGGAGGTTGGAGCCATAGAAAACATGAGTAATGGATAACAGAAGAAAACCCAGTGGTCGGATGAAGGCACTTCTGGTAGTGGAATGCATCGGTGGCCACAGGAGGGTGGTGGCCCGCCACCACGGCGCGCCAATGTAAGTGTTGTGTCCTATGACTTGTGGGTCATGGTTTTGAGCAAGCACACAGTCAACCGACTTCATGTGGGACCAACAGTCTTGGCATGAAAATCCATCCACGAGGCACTGATTAGAATACCACATGGCATCCAGGTTGGAGGGGAGCGGCCCGTTGGGTGGCCCATATCGGAGCACCCAAAATAGTTCATTATGTGGTCCGGTATGGAAATAAATACTTCTACATAATTTGGTCTAGGCTAGAAGGATAAATCTGTCCCACTTGGTAGCCAAGGGTGGGAAAATATTGGCCTACTGGTAGTGGGTCAAGACATATAGAACCAGGTTGCTGGGCAACCTAGTGGGATGGAACCCCGATCGAATCGTGTCGGATCTAGCAAGGCCTAGTGGGTCTGGCCTAGTAGCCTGTCCGAATAGGGCTGGCCTGGACCCAAATTAGGTTGGTTCATATCGATCAAACTATTTTGGGGCATGTGGGGCCCCTGAGCTTGGATAGTCGGGTTTTTCTTACTGGGTTGGACAGGTCCCAGCCATAACCAGCCTCTGATTACTAAAACACCAATATCATTCAGACTGGGATCATGTGGATGAACAATTTTTGGTGATGGAACATTTGTGATGAGGAATTTTATTTGGCATTCTCTATTGAGGTTTTCATGGAAGTTGAAATGCCATATATGGGATGGGGAGGGGTTTTTCCTGGAATCATGTGAACTATGTTTGGGAATCCTGCGGCTGTCTAAGGCCCGAAGACTACTCACAAAACACTCTGTTTGGATCACCTCCAAGAGAACATGTGTGGATTTACTATGATGGACAAGTGTAAAGTGTCTATATTTAACCAGAAATTCCAACAGTGGGGAGTGGCTCTATTTGACCTAGCAAACCCACATTACTCATCGGGGATGATTAATTCAATATGATGGATAAGGTAGGAAGAGGCTATATGTGACCCATGAGACCCATAGTGGGGAGTGGCTCTGTGTGACCAAGTATACCAATGGTACTCATTGGGGATATATACCCTAGTAGTCCAAGGTGTTCATTGTTGTGACAGATGGTCTTTCTTTTTATAATCTTGATTATACTCGTGTGAGGTTACAGTACCTTGTTTATACCTTTCTTTTTGGTTCATAATACATGTTTAAATTAATGTATTTGCATATGAGTGTCCCTCAGTGCCTCAAAATATGAGCATACCACAGTGGTTCAGCAAATGTTTGGACCTCAGAGGTCCAGAAGATGAGAAGACCTCAATGGATCATCAGGGACGAGTCCCTCAATAGTTCAATATGATTCCTCAATATGACTGATAAATCATAAATTCTATATTTTGATTTATATCTGGGTTGAAATGTATATTATTTTTGTTTATATAGTTTGGTCCTTCCTTGGGGGTATTTCATTTGTGGTTCGAGATCCCTACTGAGAAGTGTGTTACTCACCACTGCACGTGCTCTGCCTGTAATGTCACATACCGTGTAGGTGAACGATGCTTCGATGGAGGCCTTGGTGTTTCGGGACCAGTTGGTTCTCTTTGAGATGGGATAAACAGGTGTACTATTACTACTTATGGAAGCCACTCGTTAGCTACCATTCAGGTAGGGTTATCATTTAAACAACATTTGTTAGAGAAATTTTGTACTTTCCTATTTTCAGTTTGTCTTACGTTGGTTTTTTATTCTGGCCCATTTCCCTAACATCTTCTACCTTTACATAGTGGTTGTTTTAGTGTATCACATGTTTTCCATTTCATATTTTTTGGATGTGTTTGTCTGTGTGTTTTCATATAGGTATTTAGGAAAATGCCTCCCACTCATGGGTAATGCCTTCGGTGTTAGTCGCCAACCCCTGGCCATTGGGAGTTGGGTTTTGGGTAGTCCTTGCATAGGCCCCGAGGGAAGGGTTGTGACACATATATTGTATTATTAATTCTATTATTATGTGGGTTTATAAATGATATAGATAACACATACATTGTTTTATTCTAAATTCGATTTTATGATCATTTCAAGGATTTACTTCACATTCCAATTTTATTCGAGATTATTTACAAATGAATTTCCATTTAGTAAATTACAACATAATTTCTTAACAAACCCTTTCCATTTTTATCTCATCTAGTTATTCATGATTAATTTCATTAAATAGTAACATTTGGTAATGTTATTTATTTAAAAAAATTTACAAAATATTTTCTAAAAAATATCATTTCTCTCTTATATCGGAAGGTTTTTTTCATCTAAAATACTTTTTTTAGAAAATGATATCAAAAATATTTTATACATTTGAAAAATGATTTATTAATTAAATTATTATCCATTTTTACCCTTATACCAAATATCATGAATGGAATCATATTTCATTTTCCCAATAATTCACATTTATTAACATTTTAAAAATGAAATAAGAATGTTATTTTTACATTAAATGAAATATACAGAATTACTAACCATCGTTTCGTTGTAACATATATTTAAGGATAAAATGGGTATTTAAAAAAATTAACATAATTATTAAATAAAATTATTTTCATAACATTTTATGTTTTAAAAGGAATATTTAAAATGAAATATATATTTTCCTCAAGAATTATTTTAATGATAATTTAAATTCTTCAAGGACAACAACCCATATTCATGCATCAATAGGTATCAATTGTATGAATACTAACCATATTTATCTTATATATGATTTATGATAATTTTTAAAAAGAAATTTTTTTTAATTTACTTACATGATTCAAAATATAATTCAATAAAATAGCATTCAAATATTCACATTCCAATGAACATTTAAAATTAAATTTATAATAAATATCAATATTATTTACCTTTAATTTTTTTAATTTCCTAAAACATATTATTTTTTATACATATGTTATTTACATTGAATGTTATTTGATTATTTGGGGAAATATTTATAATTCTGTGGTCATTCCTCAATAAGGATATTAATAACTAACATTTTTTATAATTATATTGATAATGTGATATATTAGTAATGACATGGTCATATAGGCATAGATGATTCCTAACTAATAATTTCCCCTAGATGCATCCATAGTCTCTTAGGATGAATTAGTTGACTAGCCTTAGTAAAATGTGTTTCTACCAATATGTTTGAAATTGTATTTAGAGTATATGTTGACTGTAATAGTATCATGAGTCTAGAAAACATTACATTCAACAATTATGAATTAAATCTTGAAGATTTAGTTATTATTATCCATGATATTTTCACTACCAAAAAATGTATTGATTCATTTCATTCATTATTTATTGATTAAATGGAAGGTGTTTTCATATATTTACCTTTCCAAATTGATTATTAATTATCATGTCATTTAAATGGAATGCGTGATAAGTTATTTACATTTCCATTTTGATTAAGCCTTATCATGTTATTAAAATTTTATTTTTTTAAGTTATTTACACTACCACTTTTATGAATCATTATTGATTTTAGATAGCTTCAATTATAACTAACACTTACAATGTATTTTAGATCACCCATATTTTTTTTCCTTTAACCATGATTCAAATATGTTTACTTTAAATGATATAAAATTATAAACTATATAGAATAATGATTTATTTTTGAAAAGAAAAATATATTTTAATTTGTGTATTTCAAATGTAATACAAGACTTATGTTTGTACCTAGTTTACAAAGACTAATAAATATATGTGTTTTTCATGATTATTTTACATAGATATTATTCCAATATAATTATTGTATGAACCGGCTCTCGTGAATTGGGGTAAGTTCACAAAAAATTCATTTAATTTAGTTTAATTTTAATATTTTCAGTGTGATTGATTATATTAAATAGAAATCTGGGTGGGTGTTTCTTAGGAATTTAAAATAAATATATAATTATTAAAAATTTAAATTATATTACACTAAAAAATATAATTAACATATTTATAAAATTACTATAAATATTTATTCACAAAATTTTTTGTTTCAATGTGAACACATAATATAAATTAAAATGAAAGATGTTGACATTCAGACTTTTTCATTACATAAATATTTATATACTTCAATTTAATTTATATGTGTCCCAATAACAAATATATATTTATATAATGATGATGTGAGGTTACAAATATGAATATAAAATATGATTTCTTCAATTTTTAAAGTAATTTTAACCCCTACTTTTTTTACATTATCCCTATAGTAAAATCATATTTATCTTATTTTTGGAAAATAATTTTCTTAGTTATTATTAATTATTATGCTGAAAAATAATTTTGGAATTATAATATAATATAAATTAATTATATTCAAAATATTTAATCCAACCTTTAAATTTAATCAAAGATGTGTAATAATTATTTTTAAATAAAATTTACTGACTTGTAGACATAGTCATTTTCTAATGAGACAATTATCATATGTATATAATGTTTCAATATGAAAATTTAAAATTAATATGATTAAAATGACCCAAATTAGTTAAATAGTAAAATTATTGAACTAATTATACCTTAATAAAAATATAAAATATAATTTATTTGTTTAAATTATTTAAATAATAATTTATTTCGTTATAAAAATCAATATTTTCATTATTCATATAAAATTAATTATTTTAGAAATAATAAAAACATTCACCCTAATATAATTCGTATATGATGATTTACAAAAAATCATATTAATGTATATTTTTAATGTGTGTTAAAATTAAATTTTATAATATGTGCACAAATCATGATTAATACACATTTTATAATAACACAGTTTTTTATGAATCATTAATTTTGCTTTCATATGATTCTTATTTTATTTAAAATAAATATATAACCATAGAATTTATTTTATTAAAGAATATAAAATAATATTTTTTTTGTTTATTAATTATTATTAATAGCCACAATCATAACAGATATATAATGTAACACCCCAATCATCCATGGTACATTTCTCTTTGAATAATGCAATGACGTACATTGTACGCAATTTCAAGATTCTAACACACCACAACCAATCAAACTAGCCGTTATGAATAATAAAATGTACTATTTAAAATTTTTGAAATTTTATCTCTCAAAATGGACTTCATTTTTGGATTTGGAGTATCGAATTTATTCTAAGGTGAAAATTTGGTACTTTTCGGATAACTTTAATATTTTGATGAATAGGGAAAATTACTATATTTTAATTAAAAACAACTTTTTTAATCAAAATAATTAATAGTGATAAATTATGAATTTGAGTGGTTTTAAAGTATAATTAGAATATATTTTTACCTTTTATCCAATGGTGTTCATTAGAGTTAATTTCACTTTGAAATTGGACATAAACAATTGCCAATTTTTTGATATATATTGTTTCTTAAAAACACGCTATTTGTTGTGACAACGGGAATTAATTATAAAATTAATTAATTCAACTTATATGTTTGGAATTTTTTAAAATAGATATAATTTTTGAATTCGGAATATCAATTATAGATTAGGGTGAAATTTTGGCGATGTTCTGAAAAATTTCAATTTTTGATGTATAGTGAAACCACTAAGTGGTAGTTAAAAACTAAATTTTTCATAAAACATAATTTTACCACTTCTGTGAGTGGGATTTAAAAAATCCGAGAGACACAGTTAATATCAAGGAGTAAAATGTGGTTCAATGAGATGAAAATAATTTTTTCTGAATAGTAACTTTTTACTTTTATTTACCACGGTTAAATGTAAATAGGGTAATTAAGAGTAAAAATGATATTAATATTACACTAAAACATGTCCTAATTCTTTGGGACAAGTGTATCTCGACCAAAAACAACCTTAAGAATAAAATATTAAAATTTAGGTCCACTTGGGTTAGATTAGGAAATTAATTATTATTTAATTCAAAGAAGAGTTAAAAGAGTTAAAATCAATGTTTATTTACTAAAACATTTTTAATATAGCGTTACATATAATATAAATTCGATTATAAATATTAATTATAAACCTAAAAAGATTTCCTACATAATTATATTTTATTTATAATTTTTAGAAATTATATAATATAATTTATTTATTACACAATGATGATGTAGTAATTACCATAACAGTGAAAAATTAAAATAATTGATATTATAAATATGCAAATAAATATAATTGGAGACTTTTATTGAATTACAATAATTTTCTACCTTAATATGACATATTAGGATTGATTTAATTTACTTATTTTGAAGTAATCATTCTGATATGAGTTTCACAAAAATCAATTATTGAATAGTGTCAAAATTCACAAAAAAAGAGTTTTTATAACAAATATTGTATTATTAATTGATATTAAATTCCTAAAAATCTAAGGATAGGACAAGAGACATATATCATGATAGGAGTATCATTAATGGACCACTTGGGTGTCTCTTGGATGTATATAGTATTTTTATTAACCATATAATATAAAAATATAAAGATACATTGTAAAAGTGATACTAATTAACTAAGAGTTAATACTTAAAGATAAGGTTAATATAATGACCCAAACCTGTATAAATTCTATTGGTTGAGTGGTTTTCTACCTATCCCCACCATAACCTTTAAATAATCCACTTTGGAGCCACTAGAACCCGAATATAAATTTATTATAAAATAATATTTATAGCTTTTTCAAAGGTGCCCCTCACCCCTCTTATAAAAGGGAACTCCTCCTTCTCATTACTTCACAACATCAAAGCCTTTTGGTTCGGATAAACTCTTCCCAAATACTCTCTAAACATCCCTCAATTAATCCTATAGGCATTCCTTTAGTCAGAAAGCTAACCTAAGGAGCCCTTTTGATCAAATCAAAAGGAAGAACCCGAAGAAGAGGTAATAATTTCACCACCTTTTTTCAAGTTCCATTCTTCTTCCACTTATTCTTTCTTTGTTATTACCATTCTAAAATAATCACTCCAGTATCTTATATATATACTGTGATGTTATTATAAATATGGTACATTAATATTCAGTATTATATCCATCCTTTGAATAACATGTCACCATATGTGTGTACGCACGACTTACCGTCTCCACGTCGTGGTATAATTGTTATTCAATAAATTATTATTTTAATGGGTATAATAATGATGTGTAATTCATGTAAATAATAAATATAACATGATAATTATTCTTTATATATGATATACCACCCAATTATATATTATTTTAATATCAAAAGAATGATATTGTCGCTCGTGTGTATGTACGGACTACCGTCTCCACGAACGCGATGAGATTCATTCTCCATCGTATCCATTCAAGTATAATTCTCATTTGATGATTAAAAATAATGTTTAAGGACTTGATATAATTCTGGATATTAATAATATACAACCTATCCATAACAAACATGACTTACGTAACCATGAATATAAAGGAAAACGAGTAAGTTAATACCCGAAATGACGATAGTACTAAGATATTATTGAAAAATCAATGTTAAAAGATCATATATGATATCATATTAATGTAAATTATTCTTGTATAATTCAATAAAAATTATTTCACCATTATAGAGTTGGTTAACCTACCATCTTCTAAGGAAAAATTACAAACTAAAGGGTATCTTATCTCTCTCTTAATTTCGTGAGAATTCTATTGTTCATCACTTATTTATTGCATGTGGTGTATGTGTACTGCCCATGATTGTATTAATTTTGTAATATACTTTAATTTATGGATATTTACATCATCATTTTATTATCCTTCTTTCATTGGTGCATGTTTCATAAGTTACCAAATCGATAAGGGAATTTGAAATTTCAATTTCCACTCATTTGGCTTTACGCATATTTCTTTGATTATATTACTCCAAGATTATGTGTGGAATCACTATTAATTTGATTATGTCATAATTTACACTCCCATTCCTGTGGATATACTATTGATACACGTAATCACTCCATTGATAATTTCTCAAGTCATCGATATGAATTTGGTAAGAGTAATTTTTACTTATTCTCCATTTGTTGAGTTAAACATCCAATTCATTGGTATTGTTTTTTCAAGATTATGTGTGAATGTTCTTTGAATGTTTTACACTAAATATCCAATCATATAGAGTTTATTTATATTTCTCACACATAACTATGTCGTTGATTTATCCTTAATCTAAGGATATGGCCTTTTTGAGAGATTTCATCTCAATTTACATTCCATTCATACTTCTTTGTTGTTATACACCAAATCACTTTTATGTGGTGTATATAATGTACTTTGACATAGTATATCATGAATCCCTTTATTCTCATTATATTACAACGTATTGATTACCTCAATTATTTATATTCAAGTGTCACTCTTTTGGTTAGAATCTCTAACTAAAATACCATTTTTAAATGATTTAAAGACTTATTCATCTAAATCTTGATCATTAATTTCCATGTTTTAAAAATGGTTTTAAGGATTTATTTATATGGAAATTAAATTTTTAAAATTAAAACTCCTTTTAAAAAGTTTCAATGTTGTATGGAACACTTTGATTCAAAAATCTATTTTTAAATGGCTTCTTGGCAAATAGTGTGACTTTTAAATGATTTCAAGAAAAAGGGGGATATTTCTCTCAAATAGTTTTGATGATTATTTTCATCTATGTCAACATCCTTAATTATTCTTGACTGAGGTTAATGTGATACAATACAATCTTCCATATTGTATCGAATGAGTTATGTTTGACTGTGGATATGCTATTTTTATACCATTCATGGTTTGTGGTTAATGTATTGACATTTTGTATTCTAGTTTTAATATGAATGTTTATGTTATGTTTAAACCTGTTCATATGAGGAATGAATTGGACTTAATATGTGATGTGTGGAGCCCAATATAGCTCCTCGATGCATCAGTAGGTCTCATGAGACAAACTAGTGTCCTATCATAAGGCCTTGGCAAAATCTTATTTGTATTCTTGGCACAAGGCCTTGGCTATGTGGTTATGATAGTCTGGAATTATGCATTCCATCATTATGAAAGTGGTTATTGATATTGCATGTGATTATTCGATTAGTAGATTATCCATGTGAATAAGTAAATGACATTATTTCATTTTTTCCATACTATGTTGAAGTTCAAGTTTAAATGGATTTTGTTTTATTTATATATTACCTTACATGTTTATTCTTTTTTATTAATGTTTCCGCTATATTGTTATCCTTACTGGGCATTTGAGCTCACCCCTTTTCTATGTTTTATTTCTCACAGGATGTGAAGAAGTAAATTATGAATGACCTGCAGGGATATTATGAGGGGATAATTGTGTGGACTATGGATACAATATAATATTGTTTTAGTTTTTATTTTTATGATGTAATTTAATACTTATGAATATATATAGTGTTTCCAAGGCTACTAAACCCATCGGTCTTTAGAGATTTGATCTTTCTTGTGATCATGCCAATGTTATGTAATAATGCACTGACTCTGGGTAACTGGGTTTGGGGAATTACATATAATAATGTACATGTTTAAACTATAATATTCTAATATTTTATCGCAATTTGTTCAAACCTAGTGTGGGAAAAACTACCGTCTTCCAAGGAAAAAGTAGAAAGTAAGGGGTTTCATTTCTCACTCTTAATTTCGTGAGAATTACATTGTTCACAACTTATTTATTGTATGTGGTGTATGTGTAATTCCCATGAATGTATTCATTGTGTAATATACTATAATTTATGTATATTAAATCATAATTGTATTCTACTTCTTTCATGGGTTCATGTTTCATATGTTACCAAATCGATAATGAAATTTGAAATTTCAATTTCCACTCATTTGGATTTACGCATATTTTATTGATTATATTACTCCAAGATTATGTGTGGAATCACTATTCATTTTATTGTGTCATAATTTCCACTCCCCTTCCTGTGGATATACTATTGATACACATAATCACTCCAATTATAATTTCTCATGTCATCGATATGAATTTGATAATAGTAATTTTAACTCATTCTCCATTTATTGAGTTAAACATCCAATTCATTGGTGTTGTTTTTACAAGATTATGTGTGAATGTCCTTTTAATGTTTTACAATAAATATCCAATCATATTTAGTGTATTTATATTTGTGACACTTAACTATGTTGTTGATTTACCCTTAATCTAAGGATACGACCTTTGTGAGAGATTTCATCTCAATTTACATTCCATTGAGACTTCTTTGTTGTTATACACCAAATCACTTTTATGTGGTGTATATAATGTAAATTGACATATTATATCATGAATCCCTTTATTCTCATGATATTAAAAATTTTTGATTACCTCAATTATTTGTATTCAAGTGTCTCTCTTCTGGTTAGAATCTCTAACTAAAATACCATTTTTAAATGTTTTAAAGACTTATTCATCTAAATCATTCTCATTAATGTCCATGTTTTAAAAATGGTTTCAAGGATTTATTTATATGGAAATTATTGTTTTAAAATTAAAAATCCTTTTAAAAAGTTTCAAAGTGGTATGGGACACTTTGATTCAAAAATCTATTTTTAAATGGCTTCTTGACAAATAGTTTGACTTTTAAATGATTTCATGAAAAAGGGGGACATTTCTCTCAAATAGTTTTGATGATTATTTTCATCTATGTCAACATCCTTCATTATTATTTATTGAGGTTAATGTGATACAATACAATCTTCCATATTGTATCGAATGTCTTATGTTTGACTGTGGATGTTCTATTTTTATACCATTCATGGTTTGTGGTTAAAGTATTCATATTTCGTATGATAGTTTTAATACGAATGAATATGTAATGTTTAAACCTGTTCATATGAGGAATGCATTGGACTTAATAAGTGATGGGTGGAGCCCGCTATAGCTCCTCGATGCATCAGTAGGTCTCATGAGACAAAATAGTGTCTTGGCACAAGGCCTTGGAAAAATCTTATTTGTAGTCTTGGCACGAGGCCTTCGCTATGTGGTTATGATAGTCTGGCATTATGCATTCCATCATATGAAAGTGGTTGTTGATATCGCATGTGATTATTCGATTAGTAGAATATCAATCTGAATAAGTAAATGGAATTATTTCATTTTTTCCATACTATGTTGAAGTTTAAGTTTAAAAGGCTTTTGTTTTAGTTATACATTGCCTTAAATGTTTATTATTATTTATGAATGTTTCCGCTATACTTTTATCCTTACTGGGAATTTGATCTCACCCCATTTCTTTGTTTTATTTCTCCCAGGATGTGAAGAAATAAATTATGAATTACCTGCAGGGATATAATGAGGGGATAATAGTGTGGACTATGGAGACAATATGTTGTTTTTTTAGTTTTTATTTTTATTATGTAATTTAAGACTTATGAATATATCTAGTGTTTCCAAGGCTCCTAAACCCATCGGTCTTTCGAGATTTGATCTTTTTTGTGATCATGCAAATGTTATGTAATAATGCACCGACTCTGGGTAACTGGGGTCGGGGTGTTACCGTTGGTATTAGAGGAAATTTAGTACAAACCTTGGAAGCTAGATTTATATAAACTCTGATTAGAGCACGTAGATCTATGATGATCTTTGAGGATTAGTATAGAAGAACATCCAAGTATTTCGGTATTGTAGAGATTTTGTGAGTTTTCCGAGCAATACATCCCTGTCTGGATACGAGCAGGTAGAGGCGGCTCTAGCACAGATGTACCTAGGGGTAAAACCCGAAAACACCGCATTGAGCTAGACTCGAACGGGAACTGGTGCATGACAATAGGCCTTGCTGCACTATTGGTTACGACACACCCGGGGAATATTCTTAGGATAATTCACATTTTCTTTACAAACCAATTTGAGGTATTATATATATAAGATGAGAGTAAATGTCCTCGGTTAATCCTAATGTGTTTCAAATTGAGATTACGGTGACATGTTAATCTCTAAATGAATTTATGACTACTATTACTCACACAATGCTTTCTGGTTTTAGTTAATGTCTGGATTCCAAGGAAGTCATTGTGAATTTGAGAATGATGTACAAGGTGCGAACGGTGGTGGAAATGAGCAACAAAATGGAATGTTGATAGGCGTAGAAGATATAGTCTTTATGCCAAATCAATTTTCCGAAAGTATGATCAACAATATATATATTCACCAATTACCGGACTCAACAAAGAAATGAATGGTGATGAATGATAATATCTCCAACAGTGGAGACAATGGAGAAAGGAATCCTCAATTTCCATCATATAGGAAATGTAGAAAGAGACACCCAGGAAAGTGTCTCAATGGGACAAGGAAATTCTTTACGTGTGGGAAGGAAGGACATAAAGTGAAGAATTGATGAAGAAAAATGAATAGTATTATTGAAGAAGATAAAAATGGTCCCAAGAATCCATTTACAGTAATTTGCCGTAAATGTAGTGGACCTGACCATTATCCGAGTGAATTCCCTATTCTATAGGATGTTTTCGTGTTCAAAGAAGAATCTATGTGGAAATAAATAGTTGGGGAAATGTTTAAAAAATGTTGGTGCTCTTTGTTGATGGGTTTACTTTGGAATAATTTTCTCTTGTATTTGAAACCCTGCAGTTTTCCATGTGAGAATGATATTTGAGGAATAATTATCTTTTCACTTGTGGATATAGTTATGAATAACCATTTCGTTTTATATGATCATTGGGTTTGAGGAAATTATAAGTTATTATAATTTGGGATGAAAATGCAATGATGAAATAACATTTGGGGTTAAATTATTTTATGGTTATTTTGAGGAATTTATCTCATTTTGATAATGTAGTTTTTAAAAATGGACAACACGCAGACCGTGCGACTACCCGTCGTGTCGGACAAAGCTGTGGGAATCGAACCCACAACCAAAATGCGATTGGGATTTATTTCCTACCATTGGACTACGTGAAGTCCCTGGTTAGTGTGACTATAGTTTTTAGTTAAATGATTTTATTGATCATTAATAATTTGATTCGGTATCTTATGTCTTATCAAATAAATACCCTTAGTATAGGAAAATGATTTGGTAATTAAGTGATAAATGTTATTTTGGAAGTTGGTCACTTTGTTTTATGGAAAATATAATCGTATGGGATTTCATTTGAGAAGTAATGGTGGATTTGTATCTATGTTTTTATTGTGGATTTATAGTGATTTGGGTTGTTTATGGAAATGATTAGGTTAATTACTTTTAAGAATGCGACTTTAAGAGTAATTAATGTCATTTAGAGATACAATTTAACATGGAAGACTGCATTCTTATATGTTTTGAGTTTCAATATTAGTTTGGATTATATTGAAGGATTATAAGGGCAATTGATTATTGAATGGTATTTATTTAACTTTACGGTATTGATGGTTTAATTTTAGAAATTAAGATTAGTGGATTTTTTTTTCTAATGGAATATCCATTTGGGGGGTCATCATAGATTATACTAACCATTTTGGGTTTGATTAATCTCTAAAGACAAGGTAAATATATAGTTTATCCTACGTGGATCATGTATTTCTATAGAATTTTATTCAACTCTTCCATTGTGACCGAGTCTTCTTGAATACTCATTGTTCAAAAAATGGGGTAGTCGTAAAAAGTTATTAAAGAATGAAACTCTACTTAAAAAAGTATGTATATCTCTTTATGTTCCTAGTCAATATCATAAATTAATTCCTCGTCCTTATGTAATGTAACTTAAAACAAAAAAATGTTGTCCGTTTACTTTTCCTACTGGGAGGCTAAGGACCGTTTGTCCCAACACAAGTTTGTAATTTTCTAATTGTTAACATTATCCTGATCATGTTTTCTATCCCTCTTCATCAGAACTGAACACTTATTTTATCGTCCATATCCATGTTTTCCTACATGGAATCCTAGTATGGGTTATCTTGGGTGACCTTTATACCTATCTTCCTTTCTTTTGAAGTAATAGTTTTATTGACTCTTTTTCCGATATGGGACATTCCATTATATTCTCACGCCGAATTTTAAAAAATTGAGATGATGCAATTTATTGAAGGAGTGGAGAATGTAACACCCCAATCATCCATAGTGCATTTCTCTTTGAATAATGCAATGACGTGCATTGTACACAACTTCGAGATTCTAACACACCACGACCAATCAAACTAGCAGTTATGAATAGTAATACCTATTTTTTAAAATTTTAAAAATTTTATCTCTCAAAATGGACTTCATTTTTGGATTTGGAGTATCGAATATAGACTAAGGTAAAATTTTGGTACTTTTCGGATAACTTTAATATTTTGATGAATAATGAATATTACTAAATTTTAATTAAAAACTACTTTTTTAATCAAAATAATTAATAGTGATAAATTATGAATTTTATTGGTTTTAAATTATAATTAGAATATATTTTTACCTTTTTATCCAATGGTGTTCATTAGAGTTAATTTCACTTTGAAATTGGACATAAACAATTGTCAATCTTTTGATATATATTGTTTCTAAAAAACACGCTATTTGTTGTGACAGCGGGAATTAATTATAATATTAATTAATGCAACTTATATTTTTTGGAATTTTTTAAAATATACATCATTTTTGAATTCGGAATATCTACTATAGATTAGGGGGAAATTTTGGCATTGTTCTGAAAAACTTCATTTTTTTATGAATAGTGAAACCACTAAGTTGTAGTTAAAAAATAATTTTTCATAAAACATAATTTTACCACTTCTGTGAGTGGAATATCGAAAATGCTAGAGACACGATTAATATCAAGGAGTAAAATGTGGTCTAATGAGATGAAAATAATTTTTGGTGAATTGTAACTTTTTACTTTTATTTACCACGGTTAAAAGTAAATAGGGTAATTAAGAGTAAAAATGATATTAATATTACCCTAACACATGTCATAATTCTGTTGGAAAAGTGTATCTCGACCAAAAACAACCTTAGGAATAAAATATTATCATTTAGGTCCACTTGGGTTAGAGTAGGAGATTTATTATTATTTAATTCAAAGAAGAGTTAAAAGAGTTAAAATCAAAGTTTATTTACTAAAAAACCTTTAATATAGGGTTACGGAAAAGATAAATTCGATTATAAATATTAAATAGAAAGATAAAAATATTTACTACATAATTTTATTTTATTTATAATTTTTAGACATTATATAATTTAATTTATTTATGACACAATAATGATGCAGTAATTACCATAATAGTGAAAAATTAAAATAATTGATATTATAAATACCCAAATAAATATAATTGGAGACTTTTATTGAATAAAACTAATTTTATAGGATAATATGACATATTAGGATTTATTTAACTGACTTTGTTCGAAGTAATAATTCTGATTTGAGTTTCACAGAAATGAATTATTAAATAGTTTCAAAATTGACATAAAAGAGTTTTTAAAATAAATATTATATTATTAATTGATATTAAATTTCTAAAAATCTATGGTTAGTCCAAGAGACTTATATCATGATAGGTGTATCATTAATGGACCACTTGGGTGTCTCTTGGATGTTTATAGTATGTTTATTAGCAATATAATATAAAAATACAAAGAGACATTGTAAAAGTGAAACTAATTAACTAAGAGTTAATACTTAAAGATAAAGTTAATATAATGACCCAAACCATTATAAATTATATTGGTTGAGTTGTTTTCGACCTATCCCCACCTTAAATTTTAAATAATAAACTTTGTAGCCATTAGAAACTGAATATGAATTTATTATAAAATAATATTTCTTGCTTTTTCAACGGTGCCCCTCACCCCTCTTATAAAAGGGCACCCCTCCTTCTCATTACTTCACACCTTCAAAGCCTTTTGGTTTGGCCAAACGCTTCCCAAATACTCTCTAAACTTCCCTCAATTCATCGTAGAGGCCTTCATTTAGTCAGAAGCCATCCTAAGGATCCCTTTTGGTCAAATCAAAGGGAAGAACCCGAAGAAGAGGTAATAATTTCACCAACTTTTTTCAAGTTCCATTCTTCTTCCACTTCTTCTTTCTTTGTTATTACCATTCTATAATAATAAATCTAGTATTTTATATATTCTGTGATGTTATTATAAATATGTTACAATCATATTCAGTATTCTATCCATCCTTTGAATAACATGTCACCATACGTGTGTACGTACATCTTACCGTCTCCACATCGTGGTCTAATTGTTATTCAATAAATTATTATTTTAATGGGTATAATAATGATGTGTAATTC
This sequence comes from Viscum album, assembly GCA_963277665.1. Lineage (NCBI taxonomy): Eukaryota > Viridiplantae > Streptophyta > Magnoliopsida > Santalales > Viscaceae > Viscum > Viscum album. The sequence goes on from OY728125.1 coordinate 2,004,794,519, forward strand.
ATGTAAATAATAAATATAACATGATAATTATTCTGTATATATGATATACCACCCAATTATATATTATTTTAATATCAAAAGAATGATATTGTCACTCGTGTGTACGTACGGACTACCGTCTCCACGAACGCGATGAGATTCATTCTCCATCATATCCATTCAAGTATAATTCTCATTTGATGATTAAAAATAATATTTAAGTACTTGATATAATTATGTATATGAATAATATACAACCTCTCCATAACAAACACGGCTTATGTAACAAATTATATAAAGGAAAACGAGTAAGTTAACACCCGAAATGACGATAATACTAAGATATTATTGAAAAATAAATGATAAAAGATCATATATGATATAATATTAATGTAAATGATTCTTGTATAATTCAATAATAATTATTTCACCATTATACAGGAGGTTAACCTACCGTCTTCCTTGGAAAACTAACAATGTAAGGGGTTTCTTATCTCACTCTTAATTTCGTGAGAATTCCATTATTAACCACTTATTTATTGCATGTGGTGTATGTGTACTTCCCATGATTGTATTCATTGTGTAATATACATTAATTTATGGATATTTACATCATCATTGTATTATCCTTCTTTCATGAGTGCATGTTTCATAAGTTACCAAATCGATAAGGGAATTTGAAATTTCAATTTCCACTCATTTGGCTTTACGCATATTTCATTGATTATATTACTCCAAGATTAGGTGTGGAATCACTATTAATTTGATTATGTCATAATTTCCAGTCCCCTTCCTATGGATATACTATTGATACAAATAATCACTCCATTGATAATTTCTCAAGTCATTGATATGAATTTGGTAAGAGAAGATTTTACTCATTCTCCATTTGTTGAGTTAAACATCCAATTCATTGGTTTTGTTTTTACAAGATAATGTGTGAATGTCCTTTGAATGTTTTACACTAAATATCCAATCATATTTAGTGTATTTATATTTTTCACACATAACTATGTTGTTGATTTATCCTTAATCTAAGGATACGACCTTTGTGAGAGATTTCGACTCAATTTACATTCCATTAAGACTTCTTTGTTTTTATACACCAAATCACTTTTATGTGGTGTATATAATGTACTTTGACATTGTATATCAATAATCCCTTTATTCTCATGATATTACAATGTTTTCAGTACCTCAATTATTTGTATTCAAGTGTCTCTCTTTTGATTAGAATCTCTAACTAAAATACCATTTTTAAAAATTTTAAAGACTTATTTATCTAAATCTTTCTCATTAATGTCCATGTTTTAAAAATGGTTTTCAGGATTTATTTATATGGAAATTAAATTTTTAAAAATAAAACTCCTTTTAAAAACTTTCAATGTGGTATGGGACAGTTTGATTCAAAAATCTATTTTTAAATGGCTTCTTGACAAATAGTGTGACTTTTAAATGATTTCAAGAAAAGGGGGATATTTCTCTCAAATAGTTTTGATGATTATTTTCATCTATGTCAACATCCTTTATTATTCTTGATTGAGGTTAATGTGATACAATACAATATTCCATATTGTATCAAATTAGTTATGTTTGACTGTGGATGTGCTATTTTTATACCATTCATGGTTTGTGGTTAATGTATTGACATTTCGTATGGTAGTTTTAATACGAATTTTTATGTTATGTTTAATCCTGTTCATATGAGAAATGCATTGGACTTAATAAGTGATGGGTGGAGCCCGCTATAGAACCTCGATGCATCGATAGGTCTCATGAGAAAAACTTGTGTCTTGGCACAAGGCCTTGGAAAAATCTTATTTGTATTCTTCGCACGAGGCCTTGGCTATGTGTTTACGATAGTCTGGAATTATGCATTCCTTCATTATGAAAGTGGTTATTGATATTGCATGTGATTATTCAATTAGTAGAATATCCATGCGAATATGTAAATGGAATTATTTCATTTTTGACATATTATTTTGAAGTTCAAGTTTAAAAGGCTTTTTGTTTTAGTTATACATTGCCTTAAATGTTTATTCTTATTTATGAAAGTTTCCGCTATATTGTTATCCTTACTAGGCATTTGATCTTACCCCTTTTCTTTGTTTTATTTATCCCAGGATGTGAAGAAGAAAATTATGAAGGACCTGTAGGGATATTATGAGGGGATAATTGTGTGGACTATGGAGACAATATGATGTTGTTTTAGTTTTTATTTTTATGATGTAATTTAAGACTTATGAATATATCTAGTGTTTCCAAGGCTACTAAACCCATCGGTCTTTAGAGATTTGATCTTTCCTGTGATCATGCCAATGTTATGTAATAATGCATCGACTCTAGGTAACTGGGGTTGGGGCGTTACATATAATAATGTACATGTTTAAACTATAATATTCTAATATTGTATCGCAAGTTGTTCAAACCTAGTGTGGGGAAAACTACAAATTATTAAAGGATTCAATTTTTTAAAAAAATATTGTAATGTTTAAGGACGTTATATGCTATTATATTATTTGTGTTTGTCTCATAAATTATATTAATCATGATTTTCCTATTTTAAAATTTCATGGCATTACAAATAATTATTTTTCCATGAAAAATATCTCTTTTGGGGTGGAGGTTAATTAAAAGAACAAATTATAATTTTGAAGTAAGTATATATCATTAAATTCATATTCTATATATTAATATAATTAATAAAAACTTGGTAAATTATATAAAAAATCATAATTACCAAACTAACTTCATTTTTGATGAATCAATTAACTTGGTCAAACCTAGTTAGTTTATGGTTTTGAAGAAATTTACCTTCTTTGGATTATTTTATTTATTATGGTCAATGATATCTTTCACTCTCCATCAATATTTTAAAATTATACATTTTTTACATGTCTTTATTTTCAATTACAACAATTTTTTTATTTTAAAACACAATAACTTTTATTTCTTGATGACATTCATGCTTTCCATTATCTCTTTCCAAGAGAATTTTTTACTTACTAATTTTATAATGTGGGATTTTAATAAAGGTAGTTTCATATGAAAAACATTAGATCAGCCATATAAACTTAAAATTATGTGGAAATAATTTATTCAATTAGGGTAGAGTGTAACATCATGATATTTTAAAATAGATACTATGATAAATAGTGTAGAATACACTGATTGTAACACCACAAAATAATAAAATATGGAAATCATATTTCCTCGAATATATAATATGAAACACCATATACAAAATAGAATATGAAATCCTATGATTTTAAAATATATTTAATCTTTTAAATAAATAGAACATGTGATATAGATTTTAGTGAATGTAAAACTAAGATATATTCTGTTGCATGAAAGGATATATTTCTTCAATACCTTGTGTTGCACACAAGATGGATTTTTGAATAATACTATTATTAATGTTATTAAAAAACATATTTATATACTATAACACAAAAGGTTTTCTACCAATATTATTAATTGAATCAAGGAAATGTTTCATTTAATTCATTGATTAAAAATTAATTAGAAGTGAATATAAAAACAAATTGAATGTAATGTAATGGTTTTTTTAAAAAAACTATGATGTGCCAAAATTATTTTATCAGAAAAAATTAAAAAAATTACTATTTTGGTAAATATTTATTAAATTTATTTATTCTATATTCAATGAATTCATTACATTCATCCTGAAAAGAGACTGAATTTCAGTGGATTTTTTTTAATTAAATGGGAATTTTACGAGTCTGCAAAAATTGATGGTGCGTGATTTCGAGGCCCAATGTGTATAGAATGAATTTTTAAACTTTTTTTGGGTACGTTTATTAAATGTACAAGCTGTTTTTTATAACTTTTATATTGATTCTCAGAATTGAAATATGAATGAACCGTTGAACTCATAGTGCTAGTATTCACTTAAGGAGACTCTCACCTCGACAACAATTGTGCGAGGGTTAAAGTTATTTTTTTATGTTTTTGGAATGGAATAAAATAAAATATAATTTTGCAAATATTTTATTTTTATTTGAAGCACCCATGTGAATATTGTGGAGGTGGGACCACAAGTGTTTTATCCACTATGTGGAAGTTGAGGAGTGGGCACCGCCAGACCTTACCCTCCCATGAGAGGTTATAGTGGTTGGGACTAACTGAGTATAACCTCCCATGAGAGGTTATGGTGGTGGGGACCACCTGAGGTCTAAACTTCTTCAACTGCCTCATTAATGTGGAGGAGCCTCTTGAGCATCCTCCACATTAATTGTGTTAACCCTTCACATTAATTATGCCAACCCTTGGTATCCTCTAATTTGAATTTTATGCCAACACAACACATTTTTTATTTCCAATAAATTAATCCAACATTGATTGCAAAAAAATTCAATAGATTCCCATATTTTATTTGGTTGGCTATTCTTTTTTTTTCAAATTATTGGAAAAGGAGGTTTGGAAGAACTTGGGAGAAATCTCTCCAAAGAAAAATGCTCTACCAACAAAGAACGTCGACCCCCTTAGAACTTCTTCCTCGAGACATATTTTGACGTGGGACATCCTCATCTATGGAAAACCAATGACAATACAACCTTGTTGCATCAAAAAAGTCATGAAATCAAGGTAGGCATTTATTTCTATTTGTATAACACTTCTCATGTTATCCCCTTCTAATTCTTTTTCGTGATTTGGGATTAGAGATTGTCATGGGTTGTGGGAAGTGATGTTTTAAAAATTTATTCCTTACACGTTTATGCTTCGTTATTTGTGAACCACATTCTATCACTCTAAATACAGAAGATGCAGGCCAAAAAAATATGGCACATCCCCTTCGCCATTGTTCTTTGAAGTGTTCTTCGAAATGGAGGAAGGCGACGACAGAAACAACAAAACCACCTACGACCTCCAAAACTCGTGCCACTCAGCGACGCTTCTCCCTTACAGTTGCACTTTGCTCGTGCCCGGTAGAGCCACCCGTGGCCGGACCGACCTTTCATGCCACCCTGGAACGAACCCCCTCACTGCGCCACCGTCGTGCAGAGCCACCGCAGTGCCATTGTCAACTATAACTAGTAGCCGCACCACCGTTCTCCAAGTATCCATGCTTCCGCCGGTCGCCGATCCGAGCTGCCACTCTCTTGACGCCCGACTTCGTCACTACCGTCCACCGAGATGCACCTCTTTCTGGGGTTAGTCGAGCTGTCGCGCCGCCGCCGTCCACCGTTCCAAGCTGCCGCACTGTCGTCCACTGATCTGTGCCACTGTCTGGGCTGAGCCACCTCCTCCATTCGCTCTCCCCCGCCCTCCAAGCCACCTATCTGCCCACACCACGACCTTTCAAGCTACCCCTATCCGATCCGCCCCATGACGATCTGCCGACGGCTGATCTATTCCGTGGCCGAGACGTTCAACAGCCGAGCCACCCTCATGGAACCCTCCAAGTATGTGACACCACCATGGCCCCTCACAGTTTTCTAGAAAAACAAAACATGTCGGGCCGGACCCATTGGGTCGGCTAGGTCATCGTGAACTGGGTCAGCCCAGACTAGGTCGGTCAGACTTGGTCAGGCCGGGTCAGTCGGAATGGGTCGGATCGGACGCGGGCCTACTACGACCCCTTTAACGCTTCTATGGCCATAACATTGGTACCAGATGTTTGTTTGACGAACAATCTACATTGTGGAATATCATGGATCGAAAGGGTTTCTTTGAGAAATACACCACTATGTTTTGAATTAGAGAGAATAGTGCGGAGACCTAATGTTTGGCTGAGCGTTGATGACTGATGACCGTTTTGACTCAAAGTGACATGACATTCCCGGTGGGGAGCACCATGGTGGTGCGGCAGACCCATGGTGGGGATCTCCTTGGTGACGGGGAAGACCCATTGTACTTGACAGGAGGAGTGCCTTGATAGGCCTTGCGGGTGAGCACCTCTGTGTGACCCGACAGACCCATGGTGGGGATCACATCTGTGTGACGTGGCAGAACCATGGTACTCGATAGGAGGAGTACCTCAACAGTTCCAAGTTACTGGGAAGCACTTCTGTGTGATGCGGAAGGCCCACTATACTAGAGATAGGAGGAGTTCTCCAGTAGCTGAGGTGTTCCACATTGTTCTTGGAAATGTTATTTGATACTACCCCTAGAATAAATCATGATGTGTGATGAGTAAGAACCACTGTGTTTTTCTCATGATTGAGATCGATTACTTGATAACTTAGGTATATGTATGATAATACACCTAAGTAATGTTATTTATTGATTTCATACTTTTTGTTTTATACTTTTTGTATTTTTTGGGACATTGAGGGTGTCGAGGTCCCTACTGTGTATCGTTATGCTCGCCCATGAACGGGCTATGCCTGCAGCTTGTTGTGTTGGATGCAGACAATAGATAACGCTGACTGAGGCTTAGTGTACCATGACTGGACGGTGCCTGGAGATGGACCCTACGACGAGTTGGTACACGAGAGAGACAGACGGACAAGGTGTACTGAAGAGGAGATCTATACCTACCCTTCAGGTAGGAACCTCGAAGTATGACCTAGTTGCAATTTTCCTTTTTTTCAGTTGTACTTGTACTTTTAGTTTCATTAACATTACTATTGGGTTGGTATGATAGACACTATTACATAACGCACTAACTCGGTTACCATTTAGTTTAATTGTATTCCTATCTTTTTGTGTGCTTGGTTAAGTGTTCTTATAGGTTATAAAGGTAATTCCTTCCCCGTTTTAGGGAATACGCCTTTGGTGCTAGTCTCTGGCCCCTAGTCTATATAAGGTGGACTTGGGATTAGTAACGGCATGGGTCCTGGGAGATGGGTCGTAACAAATTGGTATCAGAGTTTTTGGTTGAATTATAGAACTGAGACTCTGATATTTTCTAGGAAGCAATAGTGTTAAGGGTAATTAAGGCAGTTTTTAGTTCACAGATTCCAGTGTTGGTGCAGCGGATGACGTATCCATACACCAGGACCCAGACTTTTGATTTTGGACTCAGTGCACGAAAAAACATATTGCGCGTGTGTTTTAAAATATTTTCTTTGTGATATTCTAAGTCAGAGATCACCAGGTTTAGCTTTTTGACCGTGGAACACATTTTTTTCTAGGATGCCTTCATGCAGACAGCCAGCCTGAGTTCCGAGAGTTGTACCCACTGATAGCCCACCGAGCGATGATGACTTGGCGCATGACCCTTCAACAGTAGAGGGACTAGCAGAGGAACCAGTGGTACCACTCTTCATTGGGCCATCGATCCCACCATCCCCAGCAGTAGACGATGAACGCCACCTGAGCGAGTTGCACAAGTTCCAGTGCTAGAGGCCACCTAGGTTCAGGAGAGAAACGAACCCACAGTTGGCTGAGGATTGGATGGAGGTTGCAGTGAGAGTCTTCCAACTCATAGGGACACTAGCAAATCTCATGGTGATCCTTTTCGCCAGCTATCTATAGGAAGAATTAGAAAGATGGTGGAGCTTGAATCACTAGGTTCCTGACGAGGTGACACTTCTCTGGGAAGACGTTGAGAGCCTATATCAGGAAGAGTATGTCCCAATGACTCTTTGATCAGTGCTCATATAGGAGCTAATTAATTTGTAGCAGGGAAACATGATTGTGGTTCAATACTCATCGAGTTTCCCTGGCCACTCATGTTACTCCACCGATATGGTACGAGACCCATTCATAAGGTCCTTAACCATCAATAAGGGGATCAGGTGGTAGATTAGAGCTTCTATGGTCTCACTCAGCATCCCAACACAGGCTGGGGTGTTAGAGAGATCCCTCTTGGTAGAGAGTATCATTGTTGAGAAGTCAACAGCAACAAGACCCACAACCAATCATCGTGTAGCAGAGTGTTCTGAAGCTATCAGTACATAGAAATCATAGAGTTCCAAGATAACTAGACCTACAGGTGGATGACCACATGACTCAGTAACAGTTTTGTGGGGCACCCGAAGTTAAACCAATAATACTATGAGAGAGTACTATTACACATGCGACGGGGAAGGTCACATGGCTAGTGACTGTCCGACCTGTTGTACGGATAATTAGCAGATAGTCGAGGGACCGCCCAAGCAGAGACAGAGGTTCGATCGAGGTGGTCCACATGGAGCAGACAGACGTGACAGGGGATCTGGCAGTGCTACTGGTGGTGGGAGATGATTTGAGATGTTATTGCCACCACCACCAATAGTTCCACCCCAACCACAGAGAGCTGCTGGATAGGGGGAGCTCAGCTTCAGGCAGCTAAGGCTTATGATTATGGCACTCCAGAGATGAATCGTGTTATAATCTGTGTCTACCCCACATAGCTGCAGTACTTATAGACATAGGTTCCAGTCATTCTACCATTTTCACTTCCATCCTTCGATGATTGGTGATTCCTATGGAGTTTTTGTCTCGATCCTTACTGCTAGAGACTCTTACAGGAGTGGATTTGACGATTACGTACTTGTTCTGGCAGTGTGATCTTACTCTATGAGGTGAGATATTTGGCTGGGATCTCATAGTAGTGGCGTCAAGGCCCTACAATGTCTTCCTGGGTATGGACTGGTTATCTATAGTCCGTGATTCTATTGACTTTATTAGGAATAAACTACGGTGAGTATGTATGGATGGGACAAGGTTTACCTTCACTGGAGTGAAGGAACCTATGCAATATAGGATATACTTACTCAGAGGAGGGTGCACCTGATTACTCATCAGTTGGATGGAAATACCCTCGGATCTGTTTATGTGGAGAGTCCAAGATATCTTGTATTGGTGGACCAGTACACAGATGTTTCCCCTGATGAGGTTCTGGGTCTACCTCCTCATAGATAGGTGGAATTTTACATTTAATTGTACCTCGGTATGACACCAATATCTACACTATCATATCAGATTGTTTCCAAAGTGCCTCGTGAGCTACGTGTACAGTTAAAGGACTCATAGGGGAAGGGATTCATTTGGCCCTGTGTTACTCCTTGGGCAGCCCCGATTCTGTTCTCCCTGAAGACGGATGAGAGCTTGAGGCTTTGTGTTGACTATCAACATCTAAACCAGGTGACCATGAAGAACAGGTACCCACTCTTGAGGGTTGAATACCTCTTTGATGATCTTAAGGGATCACTGTGGTTCTCGAAGATAGACCTCAGATTAGGATATCAGCATCTCCGAGTACGATATGATGATGTGTTGAAGAAAAACCTTCAGATGTCGGTACGACCATTATGAATTCTTGGTTATTCCATTTGGCATGACCAATTCTCAGGAAGTGTTCATGGGACTCATGGCTAGGATATTTCAGTCATACCTTGATCGCTTCATAGTGGTCTTTATCGAAGACATTCTGATCTACTGGATTACTATGGAGGAGCATGCCTATCACTTTTGGGTAGTATTGGACATACTCATAGAGCACCAGTATTATGGTAAGCTCTCAAGGTGCGTGTTCTAGATCTGAGAGGTTCTCTTTATGGGACATGTCATATCAGAGGCCGGAGTTGTAGTGAATCCATCAAATATTGAGGTGGTACTTGCCTAGGATCCACCTAGGAGAGTGATGGAGGTATGATGTTTCTTGTGTATGGTGGGTCAATACAAGAGGTTAGTGCAAGAATTCTCTAGAATTTCAGCATGACTATTATCCTTAACAATGAAGGTGAAACCCTTCATGTGGTCGGAGAGATGCCAGTATATTTTTCAGAAGTTGAGGCAGAGGCTAACAAATGCCCCTATCTTGAGGCTTCTATAGGAGGGTGTTGAGTACATAGTCTATTACGACACATCAACGACCTGAATCAGATGTGTCTTGATATAGGAGTGAGAAGTGATTGCATATGGTTCTCGATAGCTGAGATCACCTGAGAAGAACTATGATACCAATGAACTGGAGTTAGAATCAATGGTATTCACCTTGAAGATGTGGCGACACTATCAGATTGGTGAGTGTTTTACCATGTACACTGATCACAAGAGTCTCAAGTATATCTTCTCTCATAAGGACATGATCCTAAGACAGTGACATTGGATTGAGTTCCTTGAGGACTATGACTTCGATATAGTCTGTACTCCTGGGAAGGGGAAAATTGTAGCAAATGAACTCAGTAGGAGGTCGGGTATACATCTTCTAGTTGAGGCAACGAAGCATGCGGCTGCTTTACAGATATCCATTTTGGATAGAGAAGTGGAAGATTTTCATTAGCCTCTTATAGTCACTCCCCCACATCTTCAGCGAGTTATGGAGGCGCGACATGGGGACGCTGACTGTGAGGCACAATGGGCTCATATATCCACAGGACATGCACTTGATGGATCTTTTGAAGGTGGGGAGCACATCATGCTCTTCAGATGATATACCATGGTACTGATGTCACATCAGGAGGAAGTGTTAAGGGAGCTACACAGATCCCCTCTTGTGGTACATCTAGGAGTGGAAAAGTTTTACCAGGATCTCTGATGAAAAAACTAGAGTTCCGAAATGAAGAAAGCAGTAGAAGATTTTTTCTCTTGGTGACTCACTTGTCAGAAAGTGAAAGAGAAGCATCAGGTACCAGCAGGTTTGGTTTAGCCTTTAGAGGTCCCAAAGCATAAACAGGATCAGATATCCATGTACTTCTTGAATGGAAATCCATGTACATCTAGGGTCCATGACTCTATATGGGTGATCGTCGACTGACTCACCATGTCGTCCCACTTCATACTGATCAGAGAGAAGGGTTCAGTAGAGAGCATGGTATGCCTCTATGTTCATGATATTGGGTGGCTACATGGAGAAACATTGACAATTTTCTCTGATCATGATGCACATTTTACTTCCCGGCTATGGATGGGGTTATAGGAGGCTTTTAGGACACAACTTCGTTTAAGAACATCCTTCCATCCTCATACAGATGGCTAGACTGAGCGGACCATTCAGACCCTCGAGGACATATTTCTTTCTTGTTTCCTTGACATCAGTCATAGATGGGAGGATCACTTTCCTTTTGTAGAGTTTTCATAAAACAACTGCTCTCACTCCACCATTATGATGGCTGATTTTGAGGAAGTGTATAGGTGACCTTTCAGATCACCTTTATGTTGAACTGACAAAGGGGAGTCAGCACTAATGGGGCCAGAGATGGTACGAGCTACCACATAGAAGGTGGAAATCATCTAGGAGCGAATAAAGACTGCCCAATGTAGGAAGAAGTCATCTGACGACAGGAGACAGAGACCTCTGGAGTTTGAGGATCAAGGCCACGTCTTTCTATGGGTCTCACCTTGATGAGGGTTACGGAGATTTGGATGAGGCATCAAGTTGTCTCTAAGATTCATCAGACCTTTTCTGGTCCACATCAATGTTGGCAAGGTGTCTTACCGTTTAGTACTTCCACCTCAGTTTCACTGGGTGCATAACGTATTCCACGTATCCCAACAGAGAAGATACGTGCACGACCCCTCTCCCATCATCGACTATGGATAGTTGGACGTCCACAATGGGTTGACTTTTTCAGAGGTTCTAGTTGATATTAATGATCGACAGGAGAAAGTCCTTCGTGGATGGTTCATACCTCTAGTGCACATTCGCTGGTATCATGGGAACCTCCATGAGAGCACATGATTGCGGGAGGCACACATATGTGCTCATTACCCCCACTTGTTTACTTAGTTATGAGTTGTGGATTATGGGGACATAAAGCCCTAAGGTGGGAAGAATGTAAAGACCCAGAATTTCCATGTATTTTTTTAATTAAATTGGAATTTTACGTGTCCACTAAAATTGATGGCACGTGATTTTGATTTTCCGAGTTCCCAGAATGAATTCATGAACTTTTTTTCTAGTACGTTCATTAAACGTATGAGTGGGTTTTTATTAATTTTAAATCGGTGACCGGAATTGAAATCTGAGGGCATTGTTGAACTCGCAGTGCTGATATTCTCTTAAAAAGACCCTTACCTTGATGACATTTGGTCGATGGTGAATGTTATTTTTTTGGTTTATTGTGAATGAATATATTAAAAATAAAATTGTGCACACATATCATTTTTATTTGAAGAACTAATTTGAATATTGTAGAGGTAGGACCAGAAAATTTATATCCTCCATGTGGAAGTTGAGAAGTGGGGACTGCCATACCTTAACCTCCCATGAGAGGATATGGATGTGGGGACCACCTATGCATAACCTCCCATGAGAGGTTATGGTGATGGGGACCACCCGAGGTCTAAAACACTTCAACTCCCTCATTAATGTGGAGGATCATCCCGAGCTTCCTCTACATTAATTGTGCCAAACCTTGGTATCCTCCAATTTGAATTTTATGCCAATGAAACCCATTTATTGTTTCCAATTAATTAATACAACATTCATTGCCAACAAATTAAATAGATAAACATATTTTATTTGGTTGGCTATTCATTTGATGGTAATGTTTTAGCAAGGGAGGATTTAGAGAACATGGGAGAAAGCTATCCAAAGAAGAACACTCCGCTAAGGAAAAACGTCGACCGCCTTCGACTTTCTTCCTTGGGTATTCTTCCGACGTTTGATATCATCATCTAAGGAAAATTGATGACCCTGCTACATTCTTACTTCAACTACATCAAGAGAATTAGGTAGTGGTTTATTTCTATTTGTTTCACACTTCCCATGTTCCCCCCTTCTAATTCTTTTGCAGGATTTGGGATTAGGGATTGACGTGGGCTGTGGGAAATAAAGTTTTAAAAATATCTTCCTTACACGTTCATGCTTCGTTCATTGGGAACCACTTGCTATCACTCTAAAGGTGAAGGGTGTGGTCCAAATACACCTGACCCAACCCCTCCACCATACTTTTTTGATGTGTTCTTCGAAATGGAGGAAGGCGACAAAGATAACGAAGGGAACGATGCCTCCACCCGTGGCCTCCTTAACATGCACCGCCCCATGGTGCTTTGCCCTCCCAGCTGAACCGCCCACATGCTAGGCCGAGCCACTGGTGGCCGGACCGAGCCACTACGCCACCCCTGGCTGAACCCCCTCGTCGTGTCACCACTGTGCCGAGTCGTCGTGCTACTGTCTGTTGAGCCACCTCGCCCCCACCAACCATAGAGCCGAACTACTGTGTCACTGCCACCCGCCTTGCCGAGCCTCCGCGCCACCTACCATCGAGCCTCGGCGCCACCGCCGACTGTCGTTCCACTATTATCTGGCATGCCGAGCTGCTGCCCCACCATCCGCCGAGCCACACCGCTGTCTAGGCTGAGCCGAGCTGTTGTGACGCAGGTGTCCGCCATGCCGAGCTGCTATGCCTCCATCTTCCAAGACACACCGAAATCCGGGCCAAGCCACCATTGCGGTCGTCGTGCCCATTTTTTAGCCCTCTGAGCCACCTCACCGCCATTGTCACGGCCATGCGATCCCCCCCCCCCCCCCCCCGAGACGTGGCAGCCCGCCGCAGAGCCGTTCCGTGGCCGAGCCACCCTCGTAGCACCCTCTGAGGTCGAGTCGCCAATGTGTCCCCTTGAGTCCATATATCCAAACCCAATGGGCCAGGATGAGTCAGTCTGATAGGTTAGTCCAGACCCATGCCCACTACAACCCTTTTTCCACTCTTTTCACCATAACATTGGCACCAGACGTACGTTTGATGAACCATCAGCGGTGCTGGAAATCATGGAGTGAAACTGTCCCTTTGAAAAATACCCCACTGTTTTTTGAATTAAGATGGTGAATATTTAGGTCGGATAGAGAAAAAATCCAACTAGGCCCCCAGGACAAAAAGAAAAATAACTCACAGACCAGGCATCCGATTGACACACCATCTATTGTGTTAAGACCCCCTATGAAGTGGCAGACCATTGTGACACATCTTTGTGGGACTTCATGGCAGTTGAAGTATCAAACAGTAACTTGTGGAGTAGATCATCACAGAGATGAGAGATCGTTGTATGAAGACCTAATGGCTAGCTGAGACTCGATGACTGTGGACTCTTTTGACTCGGAGTGAGTCAAAAGGTCCAGTGGGGAGCGCCTTGGTGGCATGATAGACCCATGGTTGGGAGTGCCATGGTGATAAAGAAGACCCATGGTACTCAACACGAGGAGTACCTTAGTAGGCCTTGAGTGGGAGCGCCTTTGTGTGATGCGACAGACACACGGTGAGAAGCCCCTCTGTGTGACATGGCAGACCCACAGTACTCGAAAGGAGGAGTACCTCAACAGTCCAAGGATAATAGGACCTCTATGTTTCCCACATGATTGAGAGGGATTATTTGATAACGTAGGTATATTATTGGGAATATACCTAAGTAGGGTTATCTATTGATTTTATACTTTTTTTTATACTTATGGGATTTTGTGAGACCTAGAGGGTATCAGTGTACCTACTGAGTATCATTATACTCACCCCTGCTTGGGCTATTCCCGCACCTTGTAGTGTTGGATGCAGATGACAGAAAATGCTGACTGAGGCTGAGAGTGCCATAACTGGATGGTACCCGGAGGTGCACACTACAACGATTTAGTAAATTGAGGAGACAGAAGGATGAGGAGTGCAGTGGATTCGATCTATACCTACCCTTTAGGTAGAAACCTCAGAGGATGACCCAGTTGTTGTTTTCCTTTTTCTTCTATTTTACTTGTACTCTCAGTTTATTTTACTTTACTGTTGGGGATGTATTCTGGACCCTTTTACTTACTGCACTCACTCTATTACCATTCAGTTTACATGTGTTCCTATCTTATTGTGTGCTTGGTTATGTGTGCTTACATGTTATAAAGGAAATTCCTTCCGAGTTTAAAGGAATACACAATTGGTGCTAGTCACCATCCCCTGGCCTATGGAAGGCGGGCTTGGTGTTAGTCAAGGCACGGGCCCCAGGGGACGGTTCGTGACACATAAAATATATTTGATAGGTATACGGTAATCTCAAATAAAATATTATTCATAAAATTTTATATTCTATTAATGGTAGTTGTCTCCCTTTTGATGAGACAGTTATTAGAAAAATAAAATTTGCACATTTATATATTTAATTTGGATATTTAAACATAATTTATGAATTAAATATATAAAAACAAGATGTGGGGTTATTTTTGTTATTTTTCTATGAAAATTAATTCTTTATGAATTGTAAAAATGATGAATTTTCATTTTGAAAACGTCTTTTATTTTAAATAATTTAAAATTATAAATTATATTCTGGGATTTTTTAATTCATTGTATTTTAATTATAATTATATTAGTCCAATTTTGTTCATTTTTATAATCATTATATTATCTTTAGAGATATAATCTAAGTAAATTTTAGATCATTTTCACTTTAATCCCCCACTTTTTCATGATGTAAGCGGTTTTAATTTAAAACTAGTTTCTACCACTTCTATTTTTTGAATTTGAAAAAATTGATTCATTATTTTTAATCATAATATATATAATTTTAAATAATAAAAAATTATTTTTTTTCCAAATTTATTATTGAATGAAATTAAAATGATTTATCGTGATTAAAAGTAATACATGTTTACCAGGGGACTAAAAAATAATATAAGGTGGACAAATAACATAGAAAAATGTAAGAAATTTTTTTAATGTATATATATAGACCATATCCAAACTTATATGGAAATATTTTAATATTTAATTTAATTTAAAATTAAAAATAAATTTTAATGTTCTATTTTAAAACATTAAATTTGTTCAATTCAACCCAATTATAGAAGTATACTACATATTCACATAAAATCAAATCATGAAAACAATTTTTCCATCCTATTGAATCCTAATTTTGTTCAAAAAACCAATCCCCCAGTATGTAATCCTTATATTCTGTAGAATGAAAACACATGACGTCATGAGGGCCAACCTAAGGAGGATACTCGATGAAGAATAAGTATACCTTTAAAAGTGTGTTTATTTAATTTATTTATCAACATCATTAATTTAATATTAAAACATCATTTTATAATAAAATAATTTAATTAAATAGACAAATATTTTTTATGTTATTTTTATGACATTAAACCACACACATCCATAAAATGGGTTATGAAATCATTGTTCATATTTACTGTTGACTACCTCCTCGCAAACCTATGAGTTTATTTATACAATTACCACCTTTCAAGGTTTAGTATAATGAATTTAATACTATTTATAAAAGTCATATCCGATATCTATGATTTATTTATGATTCTTTGATAATTATATAACACATACCAACAAGCTTTACATTTTTTGGGAGTTTTATATGGCCGCTTGTGTGTACGGTGGACTACTGCCTTGTGAGGCAATGTGATTTTTTCATTATTAACATGTAATTTAATAAGGAATAATTTAATAAAAAATTGTTATAAATATTTCAAAAAAACTATTCATTATTGATAATATATATATATAGTGTTTAATTTTTTTCATTAAATAAGATATGAAAATGGTAGTATTGGTCATGTGTAAAAATGAAAAAATGACTCAAAAAAAGAGTATTTCATTTCCAACAACTAAATTTTATGTATTAATATAATTAAAAATATATTTAATATATATGATATTTAAATTTTTTTTAAATTATATATATGATGAAATCATGATATCTATAATAGGGACAAAAAATGACAGTTGAAAACATACTCAAAAAAGAAGGAAATTAATACCTGAAACGATGAATGTAATGAAATATTATTAACGCATGGGTGATGATATGTTATAAAAGGTTAATATTTGATATCATAAATATTAATTTTTATCTATATTTATTTTATTGTTTTATTAAAACAATTATAACGATTGTTAATGAGTGTTCAATGAAAAGGATATCATGGGGTATGCAATTTCGTTTGAATTTAAATTTCAATGAGACTTTTGTGTTGTTATGTACATAATTAATTTCATATACGGTATATACTTCCCCATGAAATGTAATTTAATAAATTTATAATTATTAATTTTATACTAGGTTTATATTTTTTTTATTTCATCTACGGGGATGTAAATTTATTGTTACTATGTTGTAAAATATGTGATAACCATTTTGATTTTCAATACAATATATTACTTTATTATTTCCATATTTATTATAAAAGAATATTGGTACTGAGTATTAATATTTATTTTTTTATTCAATATTTTTTATGTGGATTTACCATTGAAATTTATCTCTAATTAATTACCTTACTATCACTTCAATGTTATGATATTTCCAAGGGGTTACTTTACAATAACCTTTTATATGGGATTTTTTACCAATGAATTTTTATTAAATGAAATTATATGATCATGGTTTGATAAATTAATTAATTTTTATATCATCTAGTTATTATGTATTATTATCATGTAGTAATACTATTTTTAAAACTGTTTTATAAAAAATATTTTCTAATGTGTTTCTAGGAGAACCTAGGAACATTTTAATATTTGCACGAAAATCAGTTTTCCTCTAAAACCATGTTTTATAAAAAAAAATTCAAAATTTTTTTTAACTGTATAAATATTAATTAATAAATAAATTTTTATAAATTTTTAAATTAAATACATATATATTTAAACAAATATCTCTATTGTTTTCAAAACTAGTAAAATTTCATTCTTTTTTACAATGAATATGTAATGTTATTGTTACCTAGTATATCATGAAAAGTATTAGACAACTATATTTCATTTATTCTAATATTACATGTTTAAATTGTTATTTATAATTTTTTTAAATATTAATTTAATATAAAATTACTTTCAAATTTTATGATATTTTATAATTTTATTATCAAAATGAATTGATATTTTCCTCCTGAATTATTTAAATTATACTTTCATTTAATCAATGAAAAAAACCATATTCATTCTCTAATTGGTATATATCATATTGATACCTACCATATTCTTCATTTTGATGGTTTGTTAATGTTTTGAACAATGAAATTGTTGAAATTCACTTCCATGATTCAATTGTTGATACCAACCTTATTACTTGTTATGGATATATTTAATTCAAAAACAGTATTCCATTTTTATATTCAATTTTTAATTATAAAATTATTGGACTATTTTGAGAAATATTGATAAATATGTATGCATTACTCAATAATGATAATTGATAAAAAAATTATTCAAAATTTACTTTAATAATTCCTTATATGAGAAATGACATAAACCTATAGACATGGGTGGGGATAAATTAATAATTTCACAACAATGAATGGATGGTTTTGTGCAATAAATTAGTGGGTAAGCCTTATTTAAATGGGTTTATATGTATATTTTCGAAAAACTATTGACAATAGTGATTGATGGTTAAGGTATCATGCACCTTAGAAG
Organism: Viscum album; assembly: GCA_963277665.1. Lineage (NCBI taxonomy): Eukaryota > Viridiplantae > Streptophyta > Magnoliopsida > Santalales > Viscaceae > Viscum > Viscum album. The sequence continues at coordinate 2,004,812,746 of OY728125.1, forward strand.
AAAAAACATTAATTTATCAATATTTAAATCATAAATATTTTATTTTTACTATTCAATATTTTTTCACAATAAAAAAATAAGTATGAATTCAATTTACAGTTTATTTATTAATTGGAATATGATTGTATTTATTTAAATTTCCATATTTATTATTCATTTTATAGATATTTAAATTAAATGTGTGCTCAATTATTTAATATCTTTTATTAATGATTACTTATCATGTTATTTAAATTTAATGTGTGTTCAGTTATTTATCATTCCACATTTATTATTCAATAGTGATTCATTACATCTTTTTTGTACATAACATATATGATCATTTTAGATGATAAATATATTATTTCCATTACATTGAATTTAATAATGTTTACTATGTCTTATATGCAGAGGTATTCTGGATGAAATAATGTTTTATTATATAAAAAATTTTGGTTTAATTTTTAGATTTGAAATGAAATGAATGAATCTTTTATATATCAAATCTATCAAAATTACTAAAATGATAAGTTATATATGTTTTGATAACATATATCATATGAAAACAGAATTTGGTAATGTCCTAGATACAAGTTGTGAGGTATGGTTGCTACAATGTGTATCAGATGAATTTTATTGGTTTCTATGGAAAATAGATTTAAGAAAACATATATTATGAAACATAGATCTAAGGTAAATTTAAGGCTAAGTATAAAATAACATCATAATATTATGGTAAATTAAAGATTTTTTATATTTTTAGCAATATATCCATGTATGGATACTACATAGAGACGTGGTTCTATAATAAATATATATAGCGATAAATATTTGAAAAATGTGCATTGATTGTGAACCAGTCATCACATAGTTCATATCAACAGGCCGTACTACAAACCTAATTTCACAATCCCATGGGATATTATTAGTGTAATTATCACACTATAATTATTTTAATGAAATGACATGTTATAATGGTTAAACTCTATACACTTGGTGGTATTTGGTTGAAATAAAATAGTTGAATTATTTATTGGGAATCCATAATTATATTATTGATGTATTTACAATAATAGTGTCTTGTATATAAGAATCATGAAGAATATATGTATTGTGTTAAATTATATAATATATTTTTAATTAATTATCTTATGGTTTGTGGATAAAATCATGGTAGTTCATTTTAATATTAATCATATGTTCAAATTCATAAACTTTTTGTTGTTGTTATGTGATGGGAGTCTTACAATATTAATGATATTTTGGGTGAAGTTACTTAATACATATGTTTTAGTTGAAAATATTTTTGATTAAAAATTCCTTTCAATTTTATAATCATAAGTTTAAAGTTATTAAGATAAATTTGAGTTAATATGATAAATATTTACAATTAAAAATTATTCAACTAATATAGATAGAAATTATAAAAGTAATAATAATAATTTGGGTTAAAAACATTTGTGTAATTTCAACTTAATGAATAACATGATTTCAGGGAGTTCAATTATATTTTCTTTAGGAAAATTATAGGGATTAAATTAAAATATTATATAAAATTGATAAGTCTAATGAGGGTTGAGAAGTCGCCACATCACATAAAACATTGGGGCATGAACCCATAAACTAATGATGATAAGGTTTTTTCACATACCAATGGCCTACACAATTTCCTGGTTAATATTTCATTATTTTTAGTTGAATAATTTGGTGAATAAATATAATTATGAACTAGTTGTATTACTTTAATGCTTTAGAGATTTTGTTATTAATCATACTGGTTTTGTAAAAAAGATAGAGTGGAATAGGAATACTTTTCACTCTCTATAGATCTTATTATATGATAAAAGTTAATTTTACAAAATTAGGCATAAATATTTTTTTTGGAAATTTATTTTTTTATAGTAATAGATGAATTGGAAATTTATGCATGAGAAAACAATGGATGAAAATGTTATTATAAAAATAATACATAAAATTTTTATATTTCTTAATATTCTTATGATGTAAAACAATTTATCATGCTTATGAAAAATGATCTTCAAATTAAATGTTATCATATCACCATCATAATTGTTGATAAAAATAACATTTCCACACCTATTAGATACATGGGTTTTATCCCCTCAACCATCAATTAATTAGTTACTTATTTGTGATCAATGACCTTAATAACTCTTCATAAATATTTTTTTTCCTCTAAGTCCATATCTTCTCATTCCATCGATATTCTGATATATTGATTTATTGTCATGTATTAATCCAATTGATCATCATAATTTCCTATATATCTAACTAAGAGGATATTTTATTTATCCTTTAATGATGTGGGGTTTTTAGAAATGGTATGTCTAAATTTCAAATCCAAAATTACTATAATCCCATTTAAATTTTTATAATGAAATTTGATAATGATAGTAAGAAAATAGCACCCCAAAATTTTAAAATATGAACATCTTATTTGATATCATATATGAAACAAGAAAAAAAGTATATAGATGATCATTAAATAATGATAATTTATCATATATTTAATATTTCCAAAAAAAAATATCTTATAATATATCTTTTAATCCACAAAATACTATGTCATCTTGTGTATCGCAAAATAATGACTTCCATCGATATCTTATGTTACAACAATAAGAATCTTGACAAAATATTATTATTAATATTATTTATAATTATTATTATCTCATACAAATTAAATTGGTGTTTATTAATATATTAACAAACACGTGAAATTATATTTTTTAATTCATCAGCTACCAATTAATTAAAAATGAGTGAAAAGCCAATTATTATAAAAGAATTGATTTAAAAAAATTATTTTGATCCAAAGGTGTTTTATAGAAATAAATAAATTAAATTAAAATTAATGAATGATCCTAATTAAATTTATTTATTTATTATTCAAATTTTTTAGATTAGTCCAATATATTATATATGCATAATAAAAAAACCTATTTTATGAATAAATAACTTTATTTTTCTGGAGGCATTATTACATAAATTGATTAGGAAAATTGTCTAAAAATTGAAAAATATTAAATCATTATATTAAGAAATATTCATAATTATATAAAATTTAATATCATAATTATCTTAGGTTGATGTTTTGTAATATTTTTGAGAAGCTTAATTTTTTAATGAATACTGATAAATACAAAATTTTCAATAAGTCTACTATAATGATAAATTTTAATTTTAATTTTTTTTAAGACAATATAGTTCAATTATAAAAATATTAATCAAATTTAAATCATGTTTATCCTTTTTATATTTAATATAGATTAAAAAATAGTAAAATTTTGAACATTTTCACACTAGAAACCTTCATAATAATCCTTTCTATATTGTTGATTTTAAATTAATTTCTTCCATATCTATGATATTATTTTGGAAAAATTAATTATATATTTTCAATAGTCCTAATTTTTACATTAGAATAATTAAAAAATAAGAGTTTTTCAAAAATTAGTTGTGGAAATAGTTCAAATGAATAAATATGAATAAGATAAAAAAATGACTTTAAAAAGTGAATAAACATTAATTACAAGGCGAAATATTGCATTGAAACATGTCATAAAACCATTTTGTGGAAGAATTTTGATATCATCCTCTATATTATAAATATTTTTCCACTTTTAAGACACGTGAAACAAAAAAACCATTGGTGGAGTTCTCTCTTCAAATAATTTACTTGTCTTCCACTCACCCCACATTTAAAAGGCCACCCCACTCCACATCTCTTCACAACAAAAAAAATAAATTTCTTTAGACAAGACCTAAAATATTTACTCCCATAAGCCACTCCTCAAATTAAGTAATCCTTAAATATTTCATAATTCCATATTAATCATTCATTAGTGAAATAAAATAAAGATACCCAAAGAAGATGCATTATTCTTCTAAAAGTGTTTTTATTTTATTTTCTTATCCACCTCATTAAATAATTCTTATATAATTATAATATAAAATAATCAGTATAATAATTATAAACATATTTAATAATTTTTCAAGTAATACCTAAAACATCACATTATTCAGTAAAATGGTTTTCGAAAACATCATTCAGGTATATGGTAGACTACTGCCTTGCAAACTAATGTTGTTCATTTTTCCATTAAAACTGTTCAAGGATTGGAATAATGAATGAACTATTGGATATATGTGATATATATTATATTTATTATGTATTTATGATTCATTAATTATTATATGAAACATACCATCTTTATTTCCATTTTTTGGGAATATGATAATGTTTCTTAGGCATATGATGAACTACCACATCATGACTTGATGTGAATAGTTAATACTTTACATGGAATGTATTAATGATGGATTAAATAAATATATTATATATATGTTACATAAAAATGATACTTTACTGATAATATTTATTTTTTATTTATCTATTATCTTTTTATACTATAAGAAAATGGAAATTGTTTTCACACATAAATAAGGCCTATAATCTCTATTAATGTTATATTCCAATTCAAATCCCTAATTTTTGAAAACCACTACGAATGCACTTATAGAGAATATTTATATTATTTTAACTATTATAAACATTCTATAGATTTTGAAATCATTAATGGTGTAAGATGAACAAACAAATTACAAGTCAATACATACTTGAAAAAAAATATAATTAACACTAAAAACAATGAAAGTAATGAAATATTACTAAATAATGGGCGACGAGATGTAATAAAATGATCATATTTAATATCAAGAATATTTATATTGTTCTAAAATTATTTAATGAATTTCTTAAAACCATTATATATGTGGTCAATAATTTTTCTACCAAAAAAATATCATGAGGTAATTTATTTCGTTTCAATTTAAATTCCGTTGAGACTTATTTGATGTTGTCAACCTAATTAGTTTTATATGCTCTATATATATTTGATTGATATGTAATATAATTAAAAATTCATTATTCATGATATTAAAAGTTTCAATTTGAATTATTTCATCTAAAGGGATTTTTTAAAGTTACCAAGTTGTAAAAACATTTATAACCCAATTCAATTTCATTGGGTTATAGTAATTCCTTGGTGTAGTATAACCAAATGATTATGTGTGTAATTAATTTTTTCTATATTTTTTTTCATTTCTGGTTATTTTTTGTGGGTTTACATTTTATAAATGTAATCAATTAAATATATTATTCTCATCAAAATGTTATGATCTTTTCATGGAATTACATCGCAATGTCATTTTATTTGGGAGTGATTAGAGTTGATTTTAAATTGAAGGAAATTTTTTTACCAATACATAATAATAACTATAATTTTATTATTCTATGTTAATTAAAAATTATTTTCAAATATTAATACCATATATCGAATATTTGGGGAAAGAGTTGTTTTATAATGTTTTTTATGAGATGCTGACTTCATTTCTCCCCTATTTTGGAAGCATATTATCTTATGGAACCCTGTTTTTGAAATATGTTTTCAAAAAAGATATAAATATTTTCAAATTGATTTATTAAATATATATTTACACATTTTGTTATTTATACCAAATATATTGAGTGGAATATTTTATTCATTTTTTAACAATGAAATTAGCTATCATTTTTTATAATGAAAATGGAATGTTATTTTTACCTCATACGACATGAAAGGTATTACCTTTTCTCATCCCATTGATTCATCTTTAGAAATTTTTTATTGATATTATTTAAATAAAAATATTAATATAATATTTTCAATGAAATTGATTTTATAAAATTTCATGTATTAAAATAATATTTTAAAAATGAAATTTATGTTTTTATCATGAATTATTTTAGATATATTTTTATTTCATCAATGTAAAAACCCTTATTAATTCCCCAATGCAGTTATATCTTATTTATATAATACATTTTCTTCTTATGGATTAATTATAATTATTTTTTCTTAGGAACATATTGAAATTATATTCCATTATTCAATTTTTAGTTAATAAAACTCATAAGATAGTTGGACATTAAATTTTCCCCAAATATCCATATTTTTTGTCATAGATATATTAATTACCAAAACCATAGAGTATTTTAACATACTAGGTTTATATTGAATTTTTTTTGATTATCTAGAAAAATATTGATAAATTTGTATTGATCACTCAATAAAGATACATTATCAAGATCATTGTTTATAAATTAAATCAATAATTTAATATATTCGGGATTCCATGGACCTAAAGATATCGGTGGGTCTTAGTTAATGATAGGAACTCGATGCATTCATGTTCCAATGAGATTAATTAGATGGAAGAACATAGTAAAATGGGATTATAAACATCAATTTTGAATTGGATGGAGAGTACATGTTGTGGGTGAATGTATCATGTTCCTATGAAACATTACATCCATTAATTATGATTTACATCATTCATATTTAGTTGTTAATATCAATGGCATTTTTCACTTTTCAAAAATGTATGGATGTATTCCAGTCACATTTTATTGATTTAATTTAATGTGTTTTATTTATTTACAATTAAAAAATTATTATTAGCTATAAAATAATTTAAATATAATATATGTTTAGTTTTTTACCTTTCCATATTTATTATTCCTTATCCAGTTTTTAAAATGTCTTGTGTATTCATTTATTTACTATTTCAAATTGGTTATTTATTATTATTTCATGATATCCTCCATCATACCTTGAACTTACTGATCCATTGATATATCCATTATTTTTTTCATTTTACAAGTATTTCAGGATGTTTTTAGGACTGATATACTGGGATATACTAGATGGATCCAAGATTTATTTTAAATAGAAAACTTTTGTTATAATATTTGTATTCCAAATATAATGAATGTATTATGTGTGCATGCATATTACCAAGGATTATAAACTGATCGGCCATTTGGTATGAATTTCCTTGTATCTTAATCTAATATGCTTATTTTAGACCCTGGCTATGTGTGATAGGGGTTGGGTCGTGACATGCAACACCAATCTAAAACATACATCAAAATATTATTATTTAAATATAACTTTTATAATCCAGCTATTGGATTGTTGTGTATAAATAATAATAGCCTAATAATGATATATATAAATATAATTTTCAAAATAAATATAAATATATAGATATAATATTATAAAATAATGAATAATTTCTTAGAAAATTGAATTTATTTTTCAAATATGAGTTTTTATTGCAAATAAATTTTATTTCTTTTTATGAGAAAATAATTATAATTAATTTCCAGAATCCATTAAAATTTCATGGTATTTTTATATTATTAGAATTGGAAGATAATAATTATTTTTGTTTGAAATTTTGGATTTTTTGAAAAGATTTATTTTTTTAGTGAATAGTAAAAAATTCATATTTATGGAAAATAGTTATATTCTTAAAAAATCATCATTATTTCTAATTTATCTGAAAATAACAAAATTATTATGCTATAAGATAAAATAAAAATAAAAATAATTCATTCTTAAATATACAAAATTTTATTAAATGATATTTTTGGGCTTTAAAAATCATTTTTAAAAACTTATTTGTTCATTGAATTTTTTGTATTTATTTAAAAAATAATTCATTATAATTATAGAATGTGAATCCTAAAAAATTGTATACATAATTTGAATACTAGGAGTCCATATTTGATAAATATATAACTTTTATTTATGGTCATTATGAATACCAACCTTATAAATTTTAGTTATCATGGTGAAATGTAAATCACGTAAATAGAGTTAAAAGTAATATGATAATTACTAAAACTATAACTCCAAATATTTTTTTATTTCCAACATATTATTATATCTCATACATAAAAATCCAAAATTTCATTGTGTGGATTTTATTCCCATATGGGATTGATTTTGACAGTCATAATATCTATTTAATATAAACCATAAAATGTGAAAATCATTATTTTAATATTTTAATATAGAGAAAATGAAGATTTAATCATTTATAAACATTATGATTGAATATAAATTAAATTTTTTCCTTGGTAAATTTATTTTATTTTATTTTCTGAAAAATTTAACAAAATGGTTACCCAACTCTTGTGTGGTAATTATTCAAAAAAATAAAAATAAGATAAATAATTTTAAATATTTGAACAATAAAATGATTTGAATGAATTAATATGTTGAAATATGTTTTTTTAAATACTAACATAATACAATGGTTTTTTATCTATGAATTTCAATTTTTTATTTTATTTAATGTTATTGATGTACATGATATTTAATAGTTCAAAATATTACATTAATCATATTTTAAAATAAAACATATTTTTTAAATAAATTAAAATAATAGAAAACATATTTCCATCCAATTGATTATTATCAGGTTTAAAAATTCTATTATGATCCATTTATGATGCAATTTGATTATAGTAATTATTTTTACCCCTATGCTGTGAAAAACATTTATATTTGTAATTGTAAAAAACAATAGGGAAGTGTTAAAATAAAAATATAATATTTAAATTTGGATCCAAAATTTTATAAATTTTAATTTATGATAGGGTATTGAATAATAGTAATATTATCATTTAATTCTATATATTTTCACCTATTTAGACATAAAATTTATATTAATTAAATATTAATTGAAATTCTTAGATTACACTTCCCCTATCTTATGAAAAGGAATGTTTTCATATTATTTATAAAAACATAATGAACCATATGTATAATTCAATACATGACCTGATAATATCATTTCAACTATACCAATATATTATATTCCATGGTTTAATAAGAATTCATTTTGTTTGTTATGTTTTTTGTAAACCTTAATAGGATGTTTCCAGAAGTGGTATCATTCGTAAAGGAATTTTTTTCTTACATTTTTTTCAAATATCTATCCTCCCAGATGAGATAATAAGACAATTATTATACATTTAATTAAATTTAATAAGTTATTGCCTAAATAAATTTCCATTCTCAATGAAATGGGATTGTTATATGTCGTTCATCGGTACGACAGACTACTACCTTATGGACCGTTGAAATCCATTTTTCATCACAACCACTCATGGAAGATTATATTAATGGATTTAATTTTTGTCTATAATAATAATAATGATATTTTAATAAAAATTAATAAATTTTAATTTCAATACATAATAATTAAATTCATAAATTTACATTCATTGAAAAACCATAACTTTATACATGCATACATGTGGACTCCGACCTCAACGAAGTGATGTGATTCAGTTTTCATCACTACATAACGTAGATTAAATTTATAATAATAATTAAATAATGGTTAATTTATTTATGATATTATGAAAATTATGTAATGTTAAAATATTATATACATTATTTTTTTAATAGCCACTGAAAAATTGATATGTTACTCATGCGATCATTTGACCAACTGCCTTTATGGTTGTAATGTAAATCATTTTTATGCCAATATTAAATGATTTGTTTGAAAGGTGTATTTAATTTAAAAAATAATTTTTTTTCATAGAAATTACACTCGAGATTAATTAAGAAACCCTTGAACATAGACAACATGATGAAATTATTATAAATTTAAGAAGAAAACATCCTCAAAACGACAAACGTAGACTTAATTGATTGTGTAATTAAATAATTCATTTTAATAAATAAAATTAATTTTAAATTTTAAATAAGTAATCCAATAAATGGATATATAATAAGAAAATAATTTATATATTTTTATTATATAGGGCTAATTGTTTATACAGGTTATGTTTGGACATCAGGTAAGGGATTTCTCCCCAACTTCTATTTAGAGAGGCATATTTCTTTATAGTAAAGTTTGTTTCTTTAATAAAGTGTATATAAACCTCCATTTACATGTTATATCATAATTATATCATCAATCATGGTACTTTATCTTTCAAATTGAATTAGATTATTCATGGGGATTTTCCACCAAAGTTACCATGTGGTAAAATGTTTCTTACATATATTTACATTTATTGGGATATAACCCTTTTTAATTGAAATTGATATTTGAAAAATATTGTCTGAATTGATCTATCAATTTTTTAATATTTATATTTATTTGTTATTATTATGAATATTTTCCCTTATAATATCTCTACTGATTAATCCTCAATCCAATTCAATGATCTTTTTATCGGTATTCATCTCAAAATCACCTTCTTTGGGACACATGTTGATGTTATAAACCTATCATACACAATAAGGTTTATACAATACACATTTTATATGTTATATAATTATTATCATTTTTTTCCTATTTTTTAACGTTTTATTTGATCTTATTATTTCATGGTGATTATGATTTAAATGATTTTGAAGTAGAAAATTCATTGTATTTAAATTGATTTTCTTTTCATGATTGTATAGGTTCAATGATAATAGTGGGATATAATATGATCTTATTTTAATTTAAAACATATTATTTCTTTCCTATGGTTATTATTTTGTTTTATGTGTCCAATTTCTCATTCATCACTTATTGATTTAAAAAATCAACAATATCGTTTGTAAGTGATACTGCTATAGTATATTTTTGAAGACCGAGAATATTTTGTATATCAATAATTTTTTATGTTGATTTAAAAAAATTACTTTTTTAAACATAAATGACTTCAAATATTAGTTTTAATTATATTTATACTCCTAAAATTTTCTAAAAGAATATTTCTTATTGGTTTCCCAATTGGATATTTTTTACGCCATTTATGGAATGTTTGAATTCAATGTTTATTTTGAGAATTTAAAACATGAATGATTTATCACAACATCATAAAAATTATTTTATTTGTATAATCATTTATATAATTCCAAGGTTATTTTATATGAATACTATTTTCACAATATTTTATGATTTTATTGTTTTGATATGCAATTTTTAAAGTGAAAATTGAATTCTCATGAATAAGTTTTTCATTGTCTTTTAATGGTATTTAATTTAAAAAATTGAAATAAATGATGTTTCTAAAGATCAATTTGTATTTTTTTAATAAGTCCATATTTATTATTTCTCCAGATGAAATATTATTTTTCCAAGATATTTTAACGGAATCCGTTTTTTGTCACGAGGTAATCAATTTTAAAAAGGAATAAAGGTTATTTATATGACATTTAAAATGAAACAAAATATATATTTAAAATATTCATGTTATGTATGTTATAATTTTTTATAATTATGTGTGGTATAATTATAAACCATGGTTGGTTGGTCCCATAAAATCCTTATAATTTATATTGAATGATTTACCTTTGACATTGACTGTGGTGGTTATTACATGCATAAATGAGCTAGTTATTTAAATTATAATAATGATAGTTGATCCAAATGTTTGTGTCCTATTTTTTACAATCATAACCATTCTTGTCACTCCAAATATAAATATAATCATTTTCCATATATAATATATATATAAATGTGTTCCAAAATACCAACACATTTTTTTATTCATTTTAGGATGTTCTAGTGGTTGAATTAATCAAGATCGACATTACATGTTTCATGATTATTGATTCCAATGATTCATTATTTTCAATTTATTTATCCTGTGTTTTAATATTGATGATATTGGAATGGATTTGAATAGATTTCCTTATACTATAATCATTATTTATGATTATGTTATCATATTCATATTTTCATCATACTCTCACTCTTTACATTCAATTGTTAATGATTATGTTTACCCTAGCTGAAAATTTGATCCCAACATCCTTATGTTTTTCTTTTCCCCATGTTTTAAAAAATGTATATTATTACTAATAAGGTAACAAAATGTGATGATCTTTGTGGGGGTGATGCATATTTTTATAATCAAGTTGTTTATAAATCCTTATTGTCAATAGTTTTTTGTAATTCTATAAAACTATATATCTATAAAGATAATGTGTATATAATTTATAAAATATTTTATTTTATGATGTATGTTTTTGAAACAAAAAATAAGGAAACATTTATTAGTGTCCAATCCATAAATTTGAAGTATATGATAGTGACATATCTTGGATTTGGGGTTTAAGGTTGTTACAGTTGGTATCACATAATGGGTTTTATAACATAATCTATTAAGATGTTTTCACTGGAGGTTATTTTAATATTTTTGAATTAAATAAATGTTTTAACAATTTATGGTTGATTATAAATAAAAATATATAAAAACCACCTATTACAGTTTTATGAAATTTAAATTTGAAAAGATTAATGATATTTTTGGAAAAACTTTTATTAGTTTTAGGTATATATAACACATTGGTAAAACATGAAGTGTTCATTAAAGAATATTTTGTGTACATTTTTCAGATAAAGGTATCAATTTTATTTATAACATTAATATTTGAATGGTATATTTTATTCATTTAATTATTTATTATTTCAAATTTGAATCATGTGTTTTTTTATATATATTAATACGTTATTGACGACTTATTTAGTAATTAATTTTTTAGGTTTATTTCTGGATAAAATAAATATGATTTTGGGGAACATTATGTAGATAGAGAATTTTATTTTTGTTTTCAAGATTGATTTTTGTTTTGAATTCATATATGTATTTATGGTGATTTGGATTATTTATTGAATTTATTATCATTTTGTGGATATGATATTTTATTTAATATACATTTTAGTTATGATAAGTTATAATTTTTTTGGGTATAACATGTTATCAATTAATTATATTCACTGGGCATTACTGTTAATTTTTTGATATTTTGGTATTATTTATTCATTTTTTTTAATTTCAGAGATATCAAACCTTTTCCTATCAAATAATTATTGGTAAATTTTTTATGATAGTATTATTTTCTTTTTATGATTTGTAAAATTATGTAATCTATAAAAAATTCATTATAGTTCTCAAATCATGAAAAGATGATCCAAAATACTTGTTCCTTTGAGAGAAAGATAATTTTTAGTAGAAGTTGAGTAATGAATAAGTTATAATTGTCAACTAAATATATTTTATTATAATAATAGACTATATGGTAATGGAATTTTAGGGAACAGATAAAGGGATATTAGAAAATAATGTTTCAAATTATATTCATTTCATGTTTTCCTAAAGTCATTTTTAAACCTATTTGGTTTATGGTTTTTGGTCCCTTGAAAATATAATGATCATTCAATTTATATAAATCAATGACCTATATAAATATCTATAATTATTCCTAGATTATTCTTTTTTAAAATGTAATTATTTTCATTTCCCACTAATTTTATTCTTTTTTTTGGTAAAATAATATGTGTTTTTTCAAGATGTCCTTCATATTAAACATTCCCTTTTTTCATGAATTATTTTTATTAAACCTTTCAAAGATGTTCAGTTTCAAAAAATATGTTTTTAGATGGAAACCCATTAATTATTGAGTTCCAGATCAAATAATGAGGATTCCATTAATAAATGGAGGGTTAACTGTAATATCCTAATAAATTAAATGAAAGAGTATGACCAATGTCATATAATATATACAACACTAAGAAAAAAATATCCATAAAATATTGTTATTTGGATATGGATCATATAATCATTCAATTGGATAGCCAGGCATGAATAAGAAACACCAAATTAGGAAAAACATATAATTGTTCTACTCAATATAAATTTAATGATTAATTCTGAGTAAATAATCAATAAAAGTTTTTTATATTAAATATATTAAAAAATAATCTGTTTAATTCGATAATTAATTTACTTTATTTTTTTAAAGAATATTTATAATTAATTTCATTAAAATTTATAAATATTATGTAAAAAATGAAAATAAAATTTATTCAAGATATCATAATTTTGTATAGTTTAAATTATTTATTTTTCCAAAATGATAGATTTTTTATAGAATAAATAAAAATATTTTTTTGGAAAACTTTCTTTTTCTAAAAAAATAGTATTCTCATTTTATCACAATGGTAAATATGTATTTATTAATTATTTAGAATATAATTAAAATACATTTAATCATATATATTAATTATTTTTAATGTCAATATTTAGGCTTCAAAAATGAATTTTTTTAAAAATAGTTTTTCATTAGGATTTACACACTTATAATAAAATTATTTTAAGTAAATCTAAAAATGTATTTTTAAAAATTAGAATCCATATTTGAAATAATTGTGTCAATTTTTTTAAATATGTTCATTTACTATTTGGAAATTATGAATAATCCCCGTAGAAATATTTTTACCACAATTATTAGTAAATCAGGTTATTAGTGACCAAAAGAAAATGAAATCAATTAAATAATAATCGTAACACTTTCTATTATATTATCAGATGAATATACCTCATCCATAATAAAAAAAATTAAATATATGTCTTTCTTTCATTTTATTAGGATTACAAACATTATTATATTTAATTTAATATAACAAAAATTATCACACTTTTGATCGCCATGTTTTTTAGAATGTGTTGAAAAGATAAAATGATTAGTTAAAAATAATAATTTTAAATATAAATAGATTTTCCTCCGTGAAATTTAATTTTAATTTTTATTCTGATAATCATTATCATTAATTTTTATGTACAACTGATGTAGTAATTATTCAGTTAATAGAAAATTTAAATAAATGATTTTAATCATTTTTAAAAAATATGATAGGAAATTATCATTTATATCCCAAATTTTTTAACATAAAAAAGTTATTTAATATTTTTCTGGATTAATTCAATTATAATTAATATTTTTTATTGATGTTATAAAATCCAATGAAAATGAATAGTTGTAAAATTGTCATTAATGATGTTTTATGATAAATTATATTTTATTAAATGATTTGAAATTCATAATTAATCCAATTTTATAACGTGGTTTTTATGTGGATGAAAACCTAATGAATGGTCTATTTGGGGTCCCAGTTTCCTTTTATAGTAAATATATTCACCACGAGATGCTAAAAACATTAATATCATAGTAATTGTCGAAAGGATTAATGAATGGATGAAACATAGTAGTAAGGTTAAAAATGTTATCCAATCATGTTAAAATTTTATAATTGGAAACTATTTATACTAAACCTAATATTATATTCAAATATTATATTATTGGAAAATTTTAATATCAATATTAATTTATATTTATTTAATTTCTCTTAATATCCCATGAGTGCCCCTCTCCTTCGTTATAAGTTGGATATTTTTTATTTAATCACACATCAAGATCTATTGGTTTTTCCATGACCCACATAAATCTATTCTATACATACCTCCCAAACATAAAGATTACTTTTTTAATCAAATAATAATTTTATGATTAATTTTTGTGTATACCATAAGAGGTTTTTTGAAGAAGATTTACCATTCATAATTGTGTATTTTTATTTGACCTATTTATTATATTATTCAAATATTGTGAAATAATACAAACATATCATTAATATGTTATGAATTATATTGTTTCAGAAATAACATCCACCCCAAACCTTTATCCAATGGGAGATGAATACATTATTCCTATGTATGTTGGACTAATTCCTTGCAAACGAATGTAATTATTTTTCCATAAAACTAATAAGACTAGTTTGGTACCTTATTCCTAATATATTTATCATTCTTAAAATTGAGTATTACATTTAATTTCATAAAATTTCATTAACTTAAAAATCATGGAATCGTTAAGTCTTATGTTTGGACTACCACCTCTACGAAGTTATGTGATTCATTTTTGATCACCACATCACATATAATAAATATATATGTATATTTAATGAATTAAAATTTTAGTTATTTGATTATGTAAATTCATTAATGATAATATAATACTTACTTTATTTCCATAAAAGAAAATAAAAAATGGATATGTTGTTTAGCAGTATTTTTTGACTACGGTCTCTATGATTTTTACCTAAATCATTTTTTATTACTATATAAAAAATACTAATTTAAATAAAAATTAATGTCTAAAAATGATATTAATTACTTTATTATTATCCTACATATGATGGAACAATTTTGTTTTCAACATGTCTAGCATGCCAATGTCATTTGTAATTATTAATCAAACATCCTCAATACACCTAATGTGGATATGAATGATTAAGAATATAAATATTTCATTGTCATAAACTGTATAAATGGGTCACTAATAATGTAATAATCCAATAAAATATAATTAAAATACTAATTAAATGATATATTTAATCTATATGTCAATCAAATAATTAAAATATAATTTATGGACTTGATGTACGAGTTGTCATCTCAATTTTATTTCATTGAGTCAAATTTTATTATCATGTGCCTATATTCTTTTATTGGGTGTATATAATTTTCATTTTACAGAATATGACATGAATCCATAAAATGTCACTATATTTTTTTTCAACATGAATTATTTTATACAAGGGGATTTAAATTTAATTTTATCAAGTGGAAAAAGGTTTCTTAACTAAATTTATTTTCATTAGGTTATAAATATTATTAATTAAGTTTATTATTCCACTATTATGTGTGAATAAATAAATATATTATTGTATCCCCTATTTCATCATTTTTTTGTTTGTTTTTTTTCAAAACCTATCTATTTATTAATTCCTAATACAATGATATGATGTTTATAACGGTAATTCATCTCATATTCTCTTAATTTGGGACATATTTTGATGTTATACACCAAACTTATTTTAGGAGGTGTATATACCAACCCATTGATACATTATTTCATTAATTTCATTTTTAATGATATATTGATTCATTTTATGTTATTCAATCATTGGGATAAATCTTTCAAAGTTACCAGTGCGACAAAGGCTTCATGTTAAAATCCCTTTTCCAATCAATATTGTTTGAAATATGATATATTTTTGGGGGAGATATTGTACAATTCATTTTCAATGTTACCACTCAAACAATCTCTTTATGTTCTTATGTAATATCCTCTAATTTAGTGTTTCACCATAACACATAAACTAGTTGAATTTTCTTGTTTTATAAAAAATTTATATATGATAAAAAAATTCATATGTTATTCCCCATATTAGTGTTATTTCATTAGAAATATGACCACAAAGGTTAGGGCATGTGATTGTTCATGCATGTACTTTCTCATGAGAGATATATAGAAGTTGTTGTGACATTTATAGTTATATTATGCTGTTTTAAAATGGTTATATACTGTCATAATGAGATCCAGAATATGAAAATAACTGGTATATCTACATATTATCATTCCCTTCTTTCCAAATCTCATAATATTCTCCCATAAATATATTAATAGAAATAAAATTTCACTAACATTGAACTATAGATATCAATGATGATTTTATGGTAATGATTATTATTTATTTTGACCATCTCTTATATATTGTTAAATGATTATAACATTCTATTAAATTTCATCATATAGATCAGGTCCCAATTTCTTAATTCTACAAGAATCATCCCAACATACTAGAGTTATTTACTGCCTACCATATATGTATTCATAAGGATCCATTTTAATTATAAAATTAAAGTTATTATTATTCTAAAATTACACCAATGGTAGCTGTGAACCCAACCCCCATAGAATTGATATAAAAAGATCTCAAAATATATTCTATAGTTCAAATTATCCTCTTAGATTTATCATCTATTTATGGATGATATATAGTAGAAAAACATGAAAATGTATCCTAATCCAATCAAAGATGTGTCCAAAACAATGAGTTTAACTATATATCATGGTTAGGTTTAATAGGATGGGGTTCTCTATGAATCCTTACCACTTCTATAATATATATTCAATAATTATACTCAAGAAAAAAATATTATATTATGGTTGTGAAGTGTGCTAAATTCATATGTTGAGCTAATATAACCCAAAAAATATTTCCCTCTTTAGTTTTTTAGGTATTCTGGAAGAAAACTCAATGGTAATGTTTTCCCTTTTTCATTTATGTATGGGTTATGGTTTTAACATTCCCAAAGTCGTCTATCTTATATTCTATTCATGTGGACACAATGGACATCAAGATACATTCTCTACGTTATCCCATTTGTTGTTCCCACAATAAATACTCTTTCATATATATATATATATATATATTATTACATCGATTATGAATAGATAATTAAAATAAAGGGCTATATATAATATCTTAATATTCATGTTAGGAATTCATTGGAAAAATACATGGTTCCTAAACCATATCTATTTATAAAAAACATGATCGTTCATGGGAATAGTTATCACATAATATTTTAGTTTTATATCTCCTCTATGTACATATTTATTCATTACATGGATGGATAGTTGATCATTAATCAATAATGGAATTGATATAACCCTATTTCACATGATTTATAGTTTGATCTTATTAAAATACATATGCATTGTATCTCATTATATCCTCATCATAGACATATAAGTAATTTCCCTCTAACCTGTAGCATTATCCATGTTGTTCACCATACCATATTTTAAATTTAATGAATAGTTTGAATCCTTAATCAATTCACAACATCATACCGTGTTCATTTTAATCTCATTTTAAATTAATATAAACTTTAATATATTTTGTAACTTATACACGTCATGAAGTTGATCATAAATACAATGTGTCTATATATTTAATGAAAAAATACCACCACAATCATTGAATCAGGAGTTAGCTAATTATTCTCATGTATTTCCAATTTTCATGTGAAATATTTATCACCATATCATTTTACAAGAGTACACATACACGTATTTTCTTTTACCCATTAGAATAGATCAATAAAACTTCTCCACTATAGGGTTCTTTCAATAAATGTGTACTAACCAATATTCTCTTAATCTCCGTGAAATTAACATCTCATTCATATGCTCACAAGGACTAACCCACTACTAATTTCATCATGTTAATTGGATTAGATAGTCATGATAAATAATTCAAAAATCATTAGTAGTAAAAAAACCTATAAAACCGATGATTTCAATTGTCATTATTGGTCTTGAATATTTCTCAACAACATAAATAATATTTGGATAAACCTATCTTATATACCATGATATTTTATAAACATTTTTGTTAAACATTATGAATCCATAGTTCACAATTGGTAAATTCTTTAATGAACTCCTCATTCATCACAGACTTCATTAGAATCATCAAATGATCTTAATTCCCTTCCTTTCCAATTGAATGTGTCAAAAAATCATTCATAATTATACCAAAATTGATCAACATATCCAGTAAAGAATATATCCATTAAAATTCATGAATAATGGAGGGGAATTAGTAATACCGTATAGAGTTTCTATAAATTCATAGTTTCCATACCTCCTATTGAATATTTCCATTAGTGTATCATCTATTTTAATCTTTAATTTTTTATATCATGAATAATGCTCTATCATAGAAAAGTATTAAACTAATCATAATTGATAAAAAATCATAAATATGATGAATGGTATTATTGTGATTGATAGTGATATAGTTATATTTGTGATAATAATTCTAATGAAACATTGAATGATATTTTTTATCTAAAAAACATGTGTACCCCATGGTGAGCCACTATATCTAATAAAACCCAAAGAAATATTCTTATACAATTTCATCTAAAATTCATACAACTCAATCAGGGATATTATATAAGCAGTTTTTGAAATATGTGTAGCACCACATACATGATCTATTAAATTCTCTACATCATTATTTGGAGTAACATTATAGATTCTTAAGAAAAACATCAATAAAGTCAATTATTTTACTTATATATTCAATGTTTATTTTCACAACAACCATTTTACATAACCAAAACAATTGAATATGAAAAATTACCATATAAAGGATATAATTTCCTTGAGATATTCATATTTATATTTTCATATATATCTGATCATAGGATTGTTCGGAATATAAAATATGACTTCTTAAATCAACAATTTTTGTGGGATTTGCGGAATGAAATATATAAAAATATACAAAATCCCATAAATTTCAAATAAAGTGATAGTCCCAATATTTTCTTAACGAATATTTCCCAGACCAATAATTATAGTTGAAGTATAAACCTGATGTTATACTAGCATACCATTAAGAAATTTCATTGCTAACTGTACATTTTATCTTTCAGGAAAGGAATTAACATTCAACGATACGCTACGTGATGTAATTAAATTCATGTAACATTAATAAAATGATATACTTAAATATTTAAGACTTATTTCAAAAAATCAAATTAATTTTATTTTAATCGATCCCTTTGTAATTTTTTTTATATTTAACCATAATTTATTAGAGTTGTCATTCATACTAGCAGGAAAATAATTTATAGTATTTTTGAATCATGAGACCTTATTTTCTTACATTTACAACTTAGTATTAACCAAGGCCATACAAGATTATTATTTTTTCAAATCAATCATAATTGTTCACTAACTAAATGTTATCTAACCTTATAATTTCACCATAGCATGTATAAATATGAGTGTAGTAAGGAAATATTCATCTTTCCCCAAAATGATAGGTAAGATATAATTTAATAAAATTGGGGTTATTATTTAATGTTGCATCTATGCCATATCCATGTCCACAAAAGACATCTAAATAGGGATATGTATCTTATAAATATGGATAATCCTTATCTTATAAAACCGTTTGTATGTTATCCTATGTTTGGAAATATCTATATAGTTATCAACAATGTTCTATAATCTTGAACACCAATGATTTATTAAACCCTTAATTAGTAACATATCAGGTGAAACATAATTTTCATACGTAAATATTACTTCTATTTTATGAATATTTGATAAATATCATAATGATCAACACTAAAACTATAAATTTTTTGTGTCATTAGATTAATTATTCACATGTATACGATTTTATGAATGATTATCTATATAACCAGATATGATATTACAACATAGTACTATATTTGAAAATACCCTATAAAAACATTTCATTAATATATGGTTGATGGAAATATATGAATGTTTTATATCAGATGCTCATTAAGGGTAAACATGGGATATAACAATTTATGATTAAATATAATCATAAATTAAGAATAATGGTTAGATCTCATGGTTATAACATAAAAACAAAATACCAATTATATCATGAATTTTAATCAAGATTGATGGCATAATATTCTATTATGTAAATATATTTATCATAAAAGTGAGAATTTTCACTTTTTAAATCATAAAACCGTAGTCAAATTATAATTATAAAAACATTTCATAAATTTGTGGAGCCACAAAATGTATAGAAATAATCTAATATGTCACGGCGAAGAATAGAGGCTAAAAAATAATATTTGATAAATCATCAGACCATGTTTTTTATATCATAACTAATTATAAAATACCACATGTTTCTCATTATAGATCAAGAATCCCTACTTTATTCTTATAATGATGTGAACATAGAAGCTTACATCCCCAATTATCTCTTGAGATATAATACATTATAAATTATATTAGAGGAATATATAGTAATAGTACCACATGTAACATAACAATTGATATAAATATGTGTTCCACAATATCATAAATCATTCATTATATCATCATATCACAACTCATGCAATGAAAGCATGTTTCCCTGATATCTAATAAATTAAACATCAAATAATTCATGGAAAATAAATGTGTTTGAATAACAATTCCACATCATAACTATAAAACATCCATATAAATATTATGTATTTTATCATTGGATAATACACATTTTTAAGAATAATTTATATCAATAGGGGATATCATAAATGAATATTCCCATAGAAGTTCACTTGAAATCTTTTTTAAGGAAAATAATGATTCAAATTAAAAATAATTTAAAAAAAGAATCTATAAAAAATTATTAAAAAAATATTCATTTATGAGAATCATATAAATTTATAAATAAATATTAATATTATTAAGTGGACACGAGGGTAGGAAATTTTTTTCATGATGTTTATGTTAAAATAAATATTCCATTTATATTTTCCCTAAAATAAAAAAAGTAACTCATTTTGAAAAAGGATAGAATATTAATTTATTAGATTTTATAAATTATAAATCATAGGGAAAAAGACATTGAAAAATCATTAAATAGTATCATAACACATTCATGAAACCATGTTAAGTGAAAAATATATATGAAAGAAAAGATAATGAACTATATAATAAAACATAGCTGATCTTCCATAAAAATATTCCTTTGGAATATTGAGAAAATTAAATGTAAAATGATTATGATAAATAAATAAATATATTAAAAGTAATAAATAATGAATTTATCATATAATTATTTTATAATTTCATTAATATAAATTCATTCTAAATAATCCTAATAAAAAATTGATTGATGTGAAAATCCCTAACCCTAAGCCTCAACGTTATTCAATAAAATTTAATCCTCCTAAATTTTATAAGTAGGTATATAATAATTTCATTTCAGACTTATTATAATATATTACAGTCCATATATAACTTATTTATAACATTTTATCACCCTATTTTTATAATATAATTAAAATCAAGGTTTCATGTTATAATTGCTTCATTTTGAAGCAAACTATATTTTGGAAGTCACAATATCCAAACAATGATTGTTGTTCCATTATCATAAAATGTGTTATCATTATAGAAATAGAATATATATTAAATAAATATATATATATATATTAATAATGGTTTTGAATAAGAAAATAAATTACACCATATGTGGAGATGGTAATCTCTATGTAGGAATGAATGATTTTGTTCATATTTCAGTGAATTAAACAAAAGAAGGGTAAATAATTACTCACTTTCAAATATTTATTGTTATATAATATATATATTATTTCTATTTTATAAATGTATCCTTATTATAATCCATTTATAGAATATCGTAAATTCAAATAACATCACATCATGGAGGTTGTAGTCCACACATATGTATAAGGGATATTATTACTTTCCACCATATTGGATGGTATGAATGTAGATATTATAGTTTATTTTTTGAAGCATAATTATATAATAATTATTATATAAAACATTAAACTCATCATTATAACTATCCAAATTGATAATTATTTATAATGAAATGTATTTTTAATTTGGTTCGGTAGTCCACACGTTTGATAGAGAAATACTTTTACTTTCCATTTGATTAAAAATATGTTCAATAATATAGGCTCAAGCGTTAAACTTTACCTAATCTAGTTAATTCAACTAGATTACACATATTACATTCCCAAATATCATATCATTTTAGAGTATTGGAGAATTAGGTCATGATAAATATATGATATCCCACAACCATACAATGGGGACACTAGTAAAATTTAATCCATTTCTTCTATAATACAAATTTATTTATATAACATGAATTATTGAGAACATTCACTGTTTCTCGTTATTTTATTTTACCTATACATAAACCATATGAAAAACATCTTAAGCATTGTATGAGCTCAAAACTCTTCACAATTAAGGATAAAAAGTTTTATTCCATTATTATTTATAAAAATATGAAACCACATTCAGAAAGGCATAATTCTAACCCATTAAGTGACATATAATTACATTTTGGAAACATTACGCTTCTATAAAACATAGAAATAATAAATAAAAATATAGGTAACTTGGGTATTTATTTCATAGGATTGTAACACTCATAGATACAATATGATTCACATCTCTCCCACCTGCCATACAATGTAACCATCATGTCAACATTACACTATAACTCTCACACCAACCTTATGATGTATCCTTCATAGTTACACTTAGTTACCACACGGTTGACCACTAACATAAACATAACCAATAAATTTGTGAGATAAACACCCCACTTGTCATTATTAATATTGAACATGTACTAGAATATATTCACAAAACATGAATACTAGTGTTATAAAAAAAACATTTCGAACATTTTAAAAAATATAAATTTAGAACATTATTTTGAAAGAAACGTCACATAGCTTAGGTTCTTCTATCAAAAATCTTTATAAAACATCGGATATAATTTATTAAATATTGTTATTATTATAATATAGAACTATAATATTTTTTATACTAACTTGAATAAAAATATTATAACCAATTTTAACCTGTTTAGTAATCATTTTTGTATTTCCATTATATGGGGTGTGATCTTTAAACATTTTCCATGATCAGTTTGTAATGGATTTTCATTTTGAATGGTAGAAAATTATAGATGTGGAAATAAATGTTATAAATATGTTCTGAGATGTTTAAATGATACAATATCTCATTTTCAAATATGTGTATTATTAATTAGATAAAATATTAATGAAAATGATTTAATTTATTTTAGTGGTTATTACGACAATCATGAAATTATATCATTTTATATAATATCATGTGTAGATAATTATTCCAAAAAATTATATAACTTATTATATGTATAATAAAATATTATTTAACAATAATAATGGTTTTATGACCATAAAAGATTGTGGTAATGGAAAACAAAATTGTATCATCCACGATGGTAGTAAATAAACACATCACATATGATGTAATCATTTTTGGAAAAAAGGGAGAGGATAAAAAATTGATAATGGATTTTTCCATGAACATGATCAAATTAATGTATATATATGATACTTGAGTTTTTATTCAATCTAAATAATGGTATGAGAATATAGAATAACAAATTAAAATAAATTAAATTGAATATAAAAGAAAACTAAAGTGGGTTTTACCTCTTGCATTCATCCAATTGAGAACTTCCATAAGACAATTGTTTTTATAATTAATGTGAGACAATTAGTTCTTGGACATGGGGAATAATCTTTTAAATAAAATTGCTATAAAATTAAACAAGATACATGGATTTTAGTCGTGAGGGTAATGGGTATTTAGGGGTTCTATTTATAATTAAGGAGGGATTTTTTAATTATAATTTTCATTACATTATTATTTTGGATAACGACTATAAATAGATTGAGAATTATCACTGTATATATATTAAAATACTATGTTATGGAAAGATATTATCGTTCTTACATCATATGTGGCGTTTATAATTTAATTTAATTCAATTATTATTTAAATACCCTCCATAACTAGCATTTTGTAAAAAAAAAGGTTGATTGAATGATTTTATGAACCTATTAGGAATTCTATTGATCAACAATACAAATCATAGAAAAAAATATTTTTTTCTTGAGACGTATGAAAAAAAACTTCATATATGTTTATGGGGGATGTAGTTCATAAAAATAAATTTTTAAAATTGACAAAAAATTAAACTATTTTAGAAAAACAATTTTTCTTTTAAATCATTAAATTAATTCTAAAATTATAAATAAAAAATTATGTTTTAAAAAATACTAACACATAATTTATCACATTTTAAACATTTATTTAATTATTATATGATAAATATATATCATATTTTCACCTTTATGATACTTAATGTTCATTTATACTTTCATAAATGAGGATACTATACTATATTTATAGATTCCTTAATTTTTATTATTAAAAATTATTTAATTTTATATTTATAATTATAAGTACATTTAAATTATAGAATGAAAATTAAATATTTTATATTTACCATGGTTATTAGACTCTCCCCACCTTCTAGAAATTTTATTCTCATAATTTTTATTTTATTCATAAAAAATTGAGGATAGATTTCCCTCATTGAATATTCAGATTCCCATAGTGCTTCATCAGCCAATTGGTTTTTCACCAAATATTAACCTGGTGAATTACTATATTACATGATAAATTCTCTCTCTGATCAAGATCATGAATAATTATCTCTTCATAAGATAGGTTTTATTCTAGCTAAACTAATTCTTATCTCTGAAAATGATATGAATCAGACACAAACATTCCTAACATACAGACATGAAAAAAATTATGTACCTGAGATAATATTGGAACAAAAAAGCAACCATATAGGAAACTGGTCCAACATTCACTTGGATCTCATAAGGTACAATGAACCGTCGACATAGGTTTCAATTCTTACCAAAATTCCTAACACCATACAAGGAGATATTATAAAAAAATGATGTTTACATACATCGAACAAAAATCATTTCTTTCTATTATCTGAATAAATTTTCTAATTACTCGGAGGCATCCCCATGTGTTGTTAGATCATATATACTTTATCAGCCACCTATTATTTTCATTGATGTCCCATAATGTTCGTTTCCCTGTCTTCATACCAAAATGTTATAGTTCAACACTGCTATCCATATAATTTCTCAAAATATGTGACCTATATACTCGAATGAAAACTGTTATTATAAGAAAACTCAACTAATGAAATGGTCCCAACATCACAGTAATTTCATTGACTAAGCTCATAGAATATCCACCAATGTATAGATTGTGCATTATAAATTTCTATCTGATTAATGTTGAAATGTAGCGATAAAAAATAATTCAGTCCCCAACAACATCTAAAGGCCCTTTCAAAAGATAAAATTGAACATATGATTACATTCAGATAAATTCGAGAGTATAAATCCTTGTAACCTGAAAAGCTATATGAGTTACACTAGATAAAGCTAGTCTAGATAAATATTACCATGAATAGGATGAAAATGAACAATTTTATTTAGTCAATCAATAACAACCCAAATTGAAATATTACCTCGAGAAGTATTTTGTAGTCCACACAAGAAATACTTGGATATATTTTATCATTTCCACTCTACTAAATGAAAAAAGAATCCCCTTTTATAGTTTTTTCTTAGATTTATCAAGTTAACATATCAAACATTTCATGGTAAAATCAGAAAGGTTACATTTCCTTCCTTCCCATCGGTATTACTACTTATGGATCTTTTACCTCATATTTATTCTTTTATGAAATGAAATAAATATAGAGAACAATGAGAATTATATAAAAATTATTTATTTTTATTGGAATCCTAAGGCCAATATAATTTCTTTCCAAATATCAACACTAAATATTTATCAATAATAAATTCAATAAATTTACCATTTCTAACCAATTAAACATTTTTATATAACTCAATGTCATCCTTTTATTATTTCATAATTCTAACTGAGACAAAAAACTTCACTGACCCTTCAAATAGAATTGTTGAATTTCATACTCCAAAAAAATCCAAGATATGAATCATCAAATAATTAAACAAGGGTTCATGTTTAAATGTAACATAGATAATGTATCATGATAATTTTTACTCATGTAATCCTTCACATTATTTAATTTTCCATGATTATAATCTCTCTTAAAAATCATAATACTTTATCATTTCCATCTATATTTGTCCCCGTGTTCAATTTCATCTAATTAAATATTGAATTCATACTTTATGGTCAGTATAAATTTCACATTTGGCTCTATATAACTGATACCTAAAAATTTTCTATGTGAGAAAATAGGTGCTAATTAAAATTTACATGGGGTATAATTAAATTGACGGGGTTTTAGTTTTCATGAAACATAAAAAACTAATGAACATTTTGCATTAGAACAGAGCCATTTCCATTAAATTAAGAATCATTATAGATGAAAAAATCATCATTTTTTGAATTTTAGGTCCAAAAATTCAGTACTCCACAATATACTTTTAAATTCATGAAAAAATATTGTAGTCCTCTATCTAAAAACAGTAACCCTTTTTGTGTTAAATTAACTATTTCTACATATAACCACAATTTTTTTTAAACAAACCATCATTAGTAACTAGATAATCGAAGAAAAACTATGTGTAACACTCAGAGATTTTATAGTACATTATATCATTAATGTAATTAAATGGCTTATGCTAGAAGCAATACTGCATTCAAGCACACCACGACTTGACAAACTAACCGTAAAAAACTGTTATGAATAGTATTAACTAAATTTTAATTTATATATACTCTATATAATTTTAGAATTCATATATTCTGTTTCATAGACAGAATATAAGGAAAAATTCATATTTTTAGATAAAATAAACAGTTTAAAAAATGCAATTATACAGCCTATTTAATGGAGAATCAATTTTTAAACAAATATTTAACACTTTTATATACTCATATTAATGAAATTAAATTCTTTTATAGAATCATGAAATAATATTTTACTTTGGATAAAATTTTGGTCCTTTTTTGATAAATTTTATATTTTGATGAATAGTGAAAAATACTAAATTTAAATTTAAACAACTTTTTTAAACAAAATTATTTATAGTGTTAAATTATAAATTTGAATGGTTTTAATGTATAATTATATTATAGTTTTATCATTTAATAAAATTTAGTTCATTGTAAGTAATTTGACATTTAAATTTGACATAAACACATTTCAATCTATTGATAGTTTTTACTTTTAAAAAACCCAATTTTGGGTTATGAAAACGGGAATTAATTTTAAATTAATTAATGAAAATTATATTTTTTTAATTTTATGAAATTGAATTCATTTTTGAAATTAGAATATCAAATTTTGATTAAGGTGAATTTTGATATTATTTTGAAAACATCCAACTTTTTATAAATAGTGAGAACACTTCATTATTGTTTAAAATCGACTTTTTATTTAAATTTATTTTACTTCAAAATAAATATATAGTACTTAGATAAGTTCAATGTTATTCATTGGAGTCACTTTATAATAAAATTAGATTTATAAATTTTTGTTGTACTTTTTACCGCCTTTTACCCACCTTCTAAGAGCATTTGCAAATTTGCATAAATTTTTTTTTACCACTTATGTGAGTTGAATTTCAAAACTCTGGGAGACATGGTTGAAATCAGTAATTAAAATTTCATTCTCTAGGATGAAAATAATTATTGGTGGATAATAACTTTTGACATTTATTTACCACAGTTAAAAGTAAATAGGGTAATTAAGTGTGAAAATGATACTATAATTACCCAAATACATGTTGTAATTCCATTGGAATAGTGTAATTGGACCAAAACCAACCTTAGGAATAAAATATTATCATTATGGTTCACATGGATTAGATTAAGACATTTAATTATTTTTATTTAAAGTAGAGTTAAAAGGGTTAAATTAAATGTTTAATGACTAGTCCATTTTTAAATATAGGGTTATACATAAGATAAATTCAACTATAAATATTAATTAGAAATATAAAATTATATCATATATCATCGTATGTTATTTATAATTTTTATAAATTAAATAATTAAATTTATTTATGGCACAATGATGATGCAATAAATACCTTATTAATGAAAAAATCCAATAAGCGGCATTATATATATTACAATAAATATAATTTCAATTTTTTTTTATATTCACGAATTTTATAGATAAATATGAAATGTAAGGATTGATTCAATATATCTTGATTGATGTAATCATGTTTTTATTACTTTCACAAAAAATCAAATACAAAATAGTGTCAAAATTGACAAAATGTCTTTTTAAAAAATATAATATTATTAAATTATATAATATTCATAAAAATATATGGTTCAATAAAATAGCCTAAATAATATTATATATTTAATTAATGACCAAATTAGGTTATTTTTTATGTTTAGAGTATGTTTATTAACCATATAGTGTAAGAATGCAAGAAGACACGGTAAAAGTTAAACTATTTAACTAAGAGTTAAATTTAAACGATAAGGTAAAATTGGTATCCTAAATATGTATAAAACCCATTGGATGAGAGGATTTAGACCCATAACCAAATAAGAGTAAATATAAATTTATTTGGAGCCATTATAAACCGAATATGATTGTATAATAAATTAATATTTTAATCTTTTCCAAAAGTGACAATCACCCCTCTTATAAAAGGGGAACTTCCCATTCTCTCAATATAACACCAATAGAGCCATTTGTATTGGTCAAAACTGGAAAAAGTATCCTCTCAACATCCCTCACATAATCCTAGAGTTCTTACTTTTAACATAAATCGAGCCTAAGGATAACTTTTGATCAGCTCAAAAGGAAACACTCCAAAAAGAGGTAATAATATCACCACCCTCTTTCACGTTATTTTCTTAATCCAATTTTTCTTTCTTTGTTGTTTCCATACCATAATAATACCTCTAGTACCTTCTACATACCGTGATATTATTATAAATATGGTACAACCATATTTGTTTTTATATCTATCCTATAAATGACAATGTCACCATATATGCGTACGTACGGATTACCGTCTCCATGTCATGGTGTGGTTTGTTATTCAGACACATTATTTTTTTGATGGGTATAAAAAGTATTATAAATGATCTATATAATAAATATAACATTATTATTATACTTTATATATGATATAAAACCCAATTACATACGATTTCACCATCAATATAATGATATTGTCACTCGTGTGTACGTACGGATTACCGTATCCACGACGCTATGATATTAATTTCCACGTTCACCATTCATCGATGATTATAAAAATAAATATTATTAATAAGTATGTAATATATAATTCAACATGAGTTATATATATAAATATATGTTTGTACATAGATATAACTTATTCAGTTACTTCCTTTCAATACGATATGAAAACGAAAACATCGTTTATGCGTACGTAAGACCTTCTGTCTCCATAAACGATGCCATTAATTTAATATATCTATCTATTATAAATATTTATATTATAAATATATATTATATATAAATAAAATTTTAAATTCTTGATGTAATTAAGTCATGATCTAAATTATACGATCTAGAATAAGAAGATAAAATATGTACGATAAAGAAAGCGATTATTACCCAAAATATTAATTTAACATGGAAATAATTATTAAATATGTACTATAAATCCACAAATGAATCATTAATGATATAATAAATATAAATATGGTTCTTGTATAATTTAATAACAATTATTTCAAAATTATACGCGATTTTAACCTCGCATCGACTAAGTAAAAGTACATGGTAAGGGTTAATTCCACAATCTCTTTATTATCAGAGGTTATTTTTACAGGAGTATCTACTGGGACATATTTATTATGCATTTTCATGTTTCATAAATTATTTTTTAAATGGATTAAAGGGAATCTTTTACAAAAACATCATGTTAAATGTTTAAAATATTTATTCTTCAAAACCTTTCTCATTAATTTCCATATTTTTAAAATGGTTTTATGGAATTAATTTTATGGTCATTAATGCTTTAAAATGATAATTTTTTAATAAGTTTCAATGTGTTATGGGACACTTTGATTCAAAACAGTCTTTTATATGACATCCTGTATAAATTATATGACTTTTAAATGATTTCATGAAAAAGGGATATTTCTCAAAAAGATTTTTTCTGAATATTTTAAACTATGTAAACATCCTTTATGGGATATTATTCCTGATCGAGGATGATTTATTATGATACAAATATTCCATATTTTATTGATGGTTTTGTGATGTATTTGACTATGGATTTGTTATTTTTATACAATTCATTTTTTATAGATAATTTATTGACATTTCATATTCTAGTTTTAATATGAATGATTATGTAATGTTTAAAAATTTTCATATAAGGAAGTAATTGGACATAGTAAGTGACGGGTGGAGCCTACTATATCGTCTCGATGCATCGGTAGGTCTCATGAGACAAACTGGTGTCATGGAAAAAGTATATGAAAAAATCTTGTATGTAGTTTGGGCACAAGGCCTTGACAATGTGGTTATGATGTTAGGAATTTTGCATTCTATCATTATTAAATTAGCTATTGATAATGCATGTGATAATTTGACTAGAAGAATATCCATGTGAATAAGTAAATGGAACTATTTGATTTATATTTTCAATATTATTTTAATGTTTATGTTTAAAAGAATTTTGTTATTATTTTATACAATTAATTAAATGTTTATAATTATTTTGTGATTGTTTTTGCTATATTGTTATCCTTACTGAGGGTTTGAGCTGACCCCTTTATTATGTTTTAATTTCCCAGGATTCAAAGAAGTGTATTATGATTTATATGCATGGTTAAGATATGGGATTAATGGAATTCTCAATGAATCATTTATGTTGTATTTTATTTTCTAACGTGTAATTCAACATTCATGCATGTAATCTATTTTCCAGGACTGCTAATCTGATCGGTCTCTCGGGACTTGATTCCATGTAATCAATCCTATGTATAAAAATAACGCACCGACTCTAGGCTTCTAGGGTCGAGGCGTTACAGTTGGTAACAGAGTATTTTTAGCAACAACCATGGAAATATATTTAGATATACTCATATTAGAGAACATTACCCTATGATGGACTTTGAAGATTAGTAAAGAAGAACTTCATGGAATTTTGATAATATAGATATTTTGGGATTTTTCCAAGTGACACATCCATGTAAGGATACGAGTAGGTAGAGGCTCCTCTGGCAGAGATGTACCTAGGAGTAAAAATTATAATAAGTTGTTTCGGGCTTGACCCAACACGACAATGGCTTTGTTGCACTATTGGCTATGAAACTCCCAGGGGATATGATTAGGGTAACTCCAATTTTCATTACAAGCCATTATGAATGATTTATGAGTAAATACTTCTCAAAGAAAACATTTTATGATTATAGATTATGAATAATTTTTTCAATTTAGTTTTGTTATTTTACATGTTAGGAATTATGCATCGTGATTCATAAACTGGCCTAGTGTATTCCATTGATTAGAAATGGCGCCTAGTAGAAGGAATGAGAATTCCAGTAATACGCATGATAAAAAGATTAAGATGGATCATATAATTAATGGTAATATGCAATCATTTAAAAGGGAAATAGTCTCTCAATTATTCCAATGATATAAATAAATAGTATCATGTGTTAATAAGATATGTAATGTATTCTATAAGTCATATTGCTTTGAGGGAAATCAAAATAAAGAAAGGATGGTAGAGAGAATGATGGATAAATTGAAGAGGGGAAAAAGGTTTTTCCCATATGTGATAATAGTGGAAAAAATTACCTTGATAAATTCTTTAATGGAATGGGAGTTTGTTATAATTTTAAAGAAAAATGACACAAACTACCTGATTGAAACGGTAAGAAAAAGTTTGAAATGTACAGTGCTTCGTCTGCAATGAGTTGGGACACTACGTGAATCAATGTCTAAATCATCAAATTTTACCGAAATGATGTTGTTGGATAATAATCAAGTTAGGATATTACCATAGATTAAGAGTAATGAATAGTGTTCTTATATTGATATTACTGAATTATGTCATTTCAGTATTGTATCAACAATGTAATGGTTATAATAATTATCGAGTATATAAGGATTTTAATGCTATACTATTTCATTATAAATTTGAGATTCTGTGGTACCATGAAAAGTGACTCAATAGAAATGTAATTTTTTAAAAAAATATATGGTTGAATGAAAGATAAAACATTAATAGGGTCTTGATACATGGGTATTGATTTCGGAAAAATATATGATTGATTTGGATATTCGAAATTCTTGACTTCTTTGAAATTAATTAATTGTTGGTGTATTCCATTATTGTTTGAATTTACAAAATTTTGGGATATAAGGAGTATATCGAGTATTCTATAAAAAATAAGGATGTTTGTACCTATTCAAATGTGGTTTTCTGGTAATTCAGTTTGTTACCTTGACTTATGGGAATTCATGATGAAGGTATTCACATGTATATTATGTGATCCTCCTTATTAATTTTGGACTGTGAGTTTGGAAATAAGTATTTTGGATAAGTATAATGGTATGAATATATCAGGATAAACAATGTATACTATTGTTTACAGTAAAAACACATTAGATGATTATTATTGTACTGTTATAAAAAGGATAACTCGGAGGTCGGATGACATCCCATCACGTCCGGCAATGTCGTGAGAGTTAAACCCGCAACCGAAGAGAAACAAGGGTGCATCACCTTCCAATGTCCTAAGTGATGTATTGGTTTGTATAATGTAGTTTTTTTTAAATGGTCTGACATATAAATTATAAAATCATTATTTTTTGAACCCTATAAAATTAGGATAAATAGAATATTTTTGAATTCAATTATCTTTTGTTGTGAAAATGAGTTTGGGGTGGGAATTAGTTGAAGGATGAAACTCTTAATGTAAGGAATATATTTTTTCCTCTTATTCAATGAATAAATTAATTCATAAAATACATAAAAGTGATCTTAAAATCAAAAACATGTTATCCTAACTACATATGTTTTATTGAAACAATGGTATTTTACATCGTATTAGATTGATGGATTTTAGGCCCTCAATTGTACACTTGTTTGTGATTGATGACCTAAATCACTCCTTATAAATATGTACATTTTTTTCTCTAATTATGTGACACTAATTTCTTCTAATTCACTACTAATCGAGATCATAATTTTGTGATGACTTTTTCTTTTCCCTTTGCCTCTCATTAAAAATAAATTTTATTAACCATGTTTCCGATGTGGGTTCACCAAAAAGATTATTTTTAACAATTAATTTATTAAGAAAAATTTCAAATTGTGTGGATAAAATTTATTGAATTAGGTGAATATTTAACACCGCAAGATTTCATAGTAATTTATCTCGGTAAATTAATTAAATAGCTTGTGCTGCACACAACACCGAGTTCGAGCGCACCATGAGTTAACAAACTAGACTTTAAAAAAATAGTTAGGAATAATATTAACTGAATTTTGTATTTTATATACTCCATATAATTTAAGAATTCATATTTTTTTTCTTAAACATAATATAAGGTCAAATTCTATTTTTCAGATAAACAAAGTATTTTTCTAAAAGAAAAGAAATTATACCGCCTATTTAATGGAGATTCATTTTTAAAATAAATATTTGAAACTTTTATATACTAAATTTAATGAAATTAAATTCTTCTGTAGAATCGGGACATAAAATCTAGTTTGGATAAATTTTTGGAACTTCCTTGATAACTTAACTTTTATGATGAACAGTTATAAGACTATATTTTAATTGAAAACAAATTTT
Organism: Viscum album; assembly: GCA_963277665.1. Taxonomy (NCBI): domain Eukaryota; kingdom Viridiplantae; phylum Streptophyta; class Magnoliopsida; order Santalales; family Viscaceae; genus Viscum; species Viscum album. The sequence continues at coordinate 2,004,847,518 of OY728125.1, forward strand.
TAAATCAAAATAATTTATATAGTTAAATTACGAATTTTAATGGTTTTAAAGTATAATTAGACTAAATTTTTATCATTTAATAAAATGTATGTATTTATAAGTAATTAAACATTTAAATTTTTCATAAACACTTGTCAATCTTTTGATAGTTTTTACTTTTTAAAACCCCGTTTTTTGGTTTTGACAATAGGAATTAATTATAAATTAATTAATTATACTTATATGGATTGAATTTGGTAAAATATAATTCATTTTTGAATTTATTATATAAAAATTATCTTATGGTGAATTTTTGGTATTTTCTGAATACATCCAATATTTGATGAATAGTGAAAAACACTGCATTATTTTTTAAAACAGAGTTTTTATTTTAATAATTATATATTTTATATTGATTTATTTTAAGTCAAAATAGATATATATTACCTATATAAGTTCAATGTGCTTCATTGGATTCATTATATAATAAAAGTAGATGTATAAATTTTTATTGAACTTTTTACCGTCTTTTACGCACATTCTATGGGCAATTGAAAATTTGCATAAAAAATAATTTTACCGCTTCTGTTAGTTGTAGTTGAAAACTCTGAGAGACAAGGTTGATATCAGTATGTAAAATTTGTTACAATAAGATGAAAATAATTTTTGTCGAATAGTAACTTTTGACTTTTATTTATCACGATTAAACGTAAATAGGGTAATTGAGGGTAAAAATGATATTTTAATTACACTAACTTATGTCTCAATTATATTGGATAAGTGTAATTAGACCAAAAAAACCTTATTAATAAAATATGATCCTTTTGGTTCACATGTATTTTATTAGAACATTTATAATTTTATTATTTAAAGAAGAGTTAAATGTGTTAAATTCAATGTTTAATAACTAATCCATTTTTAATATAGTGTTATAAATAAGATAATTTCAACTAAAAATATTCATTATAAAGATACAATTATTTCTTAAATCATGGTACTTTATTTTTAATTTTTAGATATTAAATAATTGAATTTATTTATGACACAATTATGATGCAGTAAATACCTTATTAATGAATGAATCAAAAAATGGTATTATAAATAATATAATAAAAATAATTTCAATGTTTTTAGGGAATACATGAATGTTATAGGTTAAGATGACCAACAAAGAATTATTCAATGTATCTTTATCGACGTAATAATTTTGTGATGATTTCAAAAAAAAGAAATACTAAATTGTGTAAAACATTACAGAAATGAGTTTTTAAAACAAATATTATATTATTAAATTATATATTAATAAAAAAATATAATGATATACCAAATGGATTAAATAATATTATATGTTATTTTAATGAACCTCTTTATGTTATTTTATAAGATTATAGTTAGCTTATTAACCATATAGTGTAAGAATACAAGAAGACACAGTAAAAGTAAAACTATTTAACAAAGAGTTAAATATAAATGATAAGGTTAATATGGTAACCTAAACATGTCTATAACCCATTGGTTGAGAGGATTTAGACCCATAACCATATTAAGATCAAAATAAATTCATTTAGATCCATTATAAAATGGATATGATTCTGTACTAAATTAATATTTTAATCTATTTGTAATGTGACCCTCACCCCTCTTATAAAAAGGGCACTTCCCCTTCTCTTAAAATCACACCAACAAAGCCATTTGGATTGGAAAATCCCTACCCATATATCCTCCCAACATCCCTCACATAATCTTAGAGTCCTTAATTTGATCATAAATCCAACCTAAGGTGTCATTTTTATCAACTTAAAAGGAAACACCCCAAAAACAGTTAATAACTTCACCACCCTCTTTCATGTTCTTTTCTTATTACACTTCCTATTTCATTGTTGTTTCCATACCAAAAATATAACTCCAGTACCTAATAAAAACATCTATGTTATTATAAATATGGTAAAACTATATTTGTTATTCTATCCATACTATAAATGGAAATTTCCCCATTAATGCATACGTACGGATTACCATATCCAAGTCTTGGTGTAGTTTGTTATTCAAACTCTTCATTATTTTTATGGGTATAATAACAATTATAACAGATGTAAATAATAAATATAACATGTTAATGTGTCTTTATATATGATATAATATCTAATTAAATACGATTTCACCATCAATATAATGATATTTTCTCTTGTGCGTACATACAGATTACTGTCTCCACGACATGATGAGATTCATTCCCACGTTCACTATTCATCATTGATTATAAAAATATATATTATTAATTATTTTTTTATAAAAGACATAAATATTAATTTAACATGGATATAATTATTAAATGGATAATATAAAGTCATAAATGAATCATGTAATATTTAATAAATATTAATATGGTTCTTTTATAATTTAATAACAATGATTTCACCATTATACAGGATGATAACCTGGCATCGACTATGGAAAAGTACAAGGTATGGGTTAATTTCACAATATCTTTATTATATGAGGATTTTTTATGTGAATATCTAATGGGATATATTTATTATCCATGTCCATGTTTCATAAATTATTTTTAAAAGGGTTTCTTTTTATGGGACTATTTTTCTAAAATATCATTTTAAAAATTTTAATGATTTATTATTCAAAACGTTTCTCATTATTATCAATATTTTAAAAATGGTTTTAATAACTTATTTATATGGACATGAATGTTTTAAAATATTATTTCCTTTCAAAAGTTTCAAAGTGGTTTGAAACACTTTGATTAAAAACTATCTTTTAAATGACTTCCTATATAAATTATCTGACTTTTATATGAATCATCAAAAAGGTATATTTCTCTAAATGATTTTTACTGATCATTTTTGAAACAATGTCAACATCCTTTATGAGATATTATTCTTGATCATGGTTGATTTAAAATGATAAAAATATTCCATTTTGTATTGAAGGTTTTGTCATATGTTTGAATGTGGATGTGTTATTTTTATACCATTCATGGTTTATACCATTCGTTTTTTATGACTGTGGATGTGTAATTTATATGGACATGCTAGTTTTAATAGAAATTTTTATGTAATGTTATAAACTTTTCATATAGGAATCCATTGGACTTATTAAGTGATGGGTGGTGCCCACTATAGCCCCACAATGCTTTAGTAGAACACATGAGACAAACTAGTGTCTTGGTACATGGCCTCGACAGAAAAATATTTTTAGTCTTGGCACAAGGCCTTGAATATGTGGTTATGAAGTCTAGAATTATGCATTATATCATTATGTAATTGGCAACTGATATTTCATGTTATTATTCAACTAGTAGAATATCAATGTGAATAAGTAAATGACATTATTTGATATATATTTTCCCCATTATGATGATTCTTATGTTTAAAAGGATTTTTTTGTTTTATACATTTCATTAAATGTTTATACTTATTTGTGAATGATTTCTCTATATTATTATCCTTATAGAGAATTTGAGATCACCCCTTTCAGTTGTAATATTTTCCCTGGATTTTAAGAAGTGCACTATGATTGATAATTAGGGTTAAGCTAGGGGATTAATGGCATTCTAAAAGGATCAATTATTTTGTATTTTAGTTACTAATTTGTAATGTAACGTTCATGTATGTAATATATTTTCCAAGACTGGTAAGCTGATCATTATTTTGAGACATGATTCCTTGTAATCCTGATAATGTATTAAAATAATGCACCGACTCTGGGATTTTGGGGTCAAGGAGTTACAATATGAATATATGACTCATTTTATGTCTTTTCCATTCATCAATAAAATTTTTATGGAATAAAAAATTATTCCTTAATTATTTACAATGTCGTAATGATAAAAAATTATTGAAATGTAAAATAATATTCTGTATATGTCCCTTATATTTTATTTTAAGTAAGTGTTTGAAGTAAAAGACCTGGTCTTTTTCATGATCCTCATAATGTTTTTAAAAAATCTGAAATATAATCATTATAAGAAAAATATATATATAAATTTTCCTGGTAGATTCTATTCATACGATCGATGAATAAAATAGAATAATTTATCCAACCAGAATCCATAAAAACTAATTATTGCCATATGTAGTATGAAATTTCTTTGGAATCTCATCCTCTTTCACCATCAGCTGATGATACCCAGATCTCGTGTCAATCATGGAAAAATACTAAGCTACATAGATCTGATAAAAAATTCATCGATATATGGAAATTGGTACTTATTATTCATATTCAATATATTCAATTATCTATAATCCAGGAAATGTTCCATGGAACCATCATTAATTTTAATAGAAAAACGTGAGAACCCCTTGGTGATGTGCTAGGATGAATGAAATATTTATCAACAATATTCAGAAACATAATTTTCAATTTATGATGTTCAACATGATCCTCTCGATAAAGAGTTTTAAAAATTTGATTATTATCAGAAACATATTCAATAGAAAATTCAACTTCCTGATCATGTATTACACTAGGAAACTCATAGATAAAAACATCTAGGTATTCATTTACCACTATAACATCATTAATATGAATTTTTATGTTATTTTCACTTATATGTGCATGTTAAAATTAATTTACATATTTTAATACTTTCTCTTCTTTATAATATGTCAGCAAAGGTTTGAGCAGATTCATGTGTTTAAAATGAAAAAATTTCTGAAAAAAATTCTGCTGGCTCCATAATCAACCATACCATTGTAAGCATATATCCAATCCAGACCCAAAATAACATAAAAAACTACTAGGTTTTTATGAACAAGGTTTACATGTAATGTATTTCAATAGAAAAAATCATTACAATTCTTATAATGTCATTTTGTGATAATATTTCACCCTCATATTTTTCAATATTTTATGATTTCATTTATTGTGGTATAATTTCCAATTTACTGGAATATTATTTATAATTAAATGAATATGTAGACACTAACTAAAAAAAGCATTAAAAATCAGCATAAACAAATAATGATACTAATACGACATCATTGGATGTCCCAACATCTACTAATGTAGTCACAAAGAATTTTACTTCACCTTTCTTCTTACACTCTATCTTTTACTCACGACTCAGGTCTTCTATTAGGTATATAAATTCATAAATCACCATCACAAAAAATTTAAAACTATTAACATTTTTCTTATAAATTCTAGACTTAACATAATTTTTATTTCAATCTTTAGCCATATGTCCAAACATAACTCCTCAGAAACACCTCCCAGATTTGTTTAGGCATTCCTTAGGATGTTTTTGACAACACTTCCCCCAAATTGGAAAATGTACTTTCATACCTCTATATTTCATAGATTACCTATAACCCACTTCATTCCATATGTTACTATTTTTATACATGGTGTTAATGTATATATTATCATTAGAAAATTCTATTTATACCATATTAGAATATATACATGTTTCAATACATTTTTAATTCAGGTGATGGAAATTCATGTCGATATATTTGAATCGATCTTGAGTTAAAAATACTTATTTTACTATCAAGACACCGAATAATATTTAGAGAATACAGTGCCAATGAGTTGATTTTTTTACACACAACCACAGAATCTTCCCCCTTTTTTGATTTCAGGTAATTTCTTCATCCAGCATATGTTGAACCATCGTACGAAAATATTTTTCATGTAAAATATTCTAAAATTAGTCTCATTCCATGGAATTCATCTCCTAAAAATTTATGACATTATTGACCATTTACCACCACTATTTGACGTTATCATAAAAAAGTTAAATATAATTAATATTTTTTTGATTATATGAACAACCCATGCCATCAAATTTCGTTTCAATGGATTTAATTCACCCTTCATCCACCACTGGGTGAGAAGATTCAAAAAATGATGGTGGGTGTTTCATCATAAAATATTCATCTTTTTAAAAGTTTTATTATGGTATCTCTAGCTGTTATCATTCATGGATACCACATTTATTTATAGTTTTTTGGAACGGATCATTCACCATCAAAAACAAATTGGTTCCAATTCCCACCATTTTTGGTATTGAGATTAGAAATATATCATCATGTATGTGCCTTCGTACTTTAGCATCCCTCTTTCTTCAGTGAAAACCCATTCTGAACAGAAATATCATAGATAAAGTAATATAATAATCAACAATCGCAACATCATTAAAAATTAAAAATAGATTATAAAATTAATATTTTATTATATTAATGTCATTTTATCACCTAATGATATCTAAATAGTGCTCAAATACCAAAAATAAAAATATACCTCAAAAATTACATAATTTGGTTAATTTATCAAGAATGCACTTATCAAATTCTAAAATATCTTTTTCAATATAGATTTTTACATATTAATCTTATAAAACATACCTGACAACTTATAAGTATAAAATATTAATACTAATAAAATATAATCAATTTCTCCAAAAATTGAATATTTTTAATATAAGATGAATTCGTCACAAAATTCAGCTCTTATTTTTCTTTTATTTTGCACATCCTAAAACACTTTGAAAAAAAAATTAAAAATTGGGATGAGTATAGAAAACTAAGAATGGGACATAAAAATAAGTATATAAACTCTTATTAAATTAATATATATATAAATATTAAATAATTTTCCTAAATTTATACTTCTCGCACAATAAGTTTGTTATAGTTACATTGTGAAAACATTATCTTTCCATAAAACACTGAAAACATAAATAAACATTTAGGTAATATGTGGGATTAATTTCATACTATTGAAACGCTTGAGGAATCCATATAATGTGTATCATTCATAGCTACATTAAAATGTAATGCATATGGCTACCTTACAATGTTACCCTCATGGTTACCTTATGGTGTAACCATCACAGTTACACTTGGAGTAACCATACAGTCGACATCCAACATAAAAACAACAAATGAATTAGAAGGAGATATATGTCCCAATATTTATCACAAAAAATAACCAAAACCGGAACATAATCATAAAAACTAAATACAAAATACATAAAAAATATACCCATTGAATTTTATAAAATACATATTTAAAAGATGATTTTTTTGGAAAAGTCCCATACATAGGGTTCATATTACATAATACATGTTCATACATCATTTATAATTGTAAAAAATAGTGTTATTAATATATTAAAAACTATAATAGTATTTATACTACATTATATGACCATATTTTAACAACATTACTACCATTTATTTATAATAATATTTTACATCCATTTTTTCGGATAAGTTATTTTTATAGTTTCCATGAACAGTTTATAATGGATTTTTTTCAAATTGAATAAGAACTATAAAAGTGTAAATTGATGGTATTAAAATGTATTTTGAATTTTATTTTAAATAATATATCAATTTTTCATATGAGGATGATACATTAGATAAAACATTAATGGAAATGATTTAATTTATTTTTTTCATTCTTACAACCATCAAAAACTTATATCATTTTATTTGATATCATGTTTATATATTGATTATAAAACATTTTATAATTGATAATATTTATATTAAAATATTATTTAACCATAATGATGGTTTTATGACCTTGCATGAAGCTGGTAATGTAAAATGAATGTGTATCATCTACAATAGTACAAAATCGGATCTTCATTGTCAATATTTTAATTTTTACAATAAATGGGATAAGGGAATGAGTTTGATGATAAAATTTTCCATAAACATGATAATATTAAATTATTATAAATTCAATATAGTATTCATGTAACTTGTATTATGTTATTTGAAGGGACAATAGGAAATGAAAATAAATTAAAGGGAAATAAAAGAAATTGAATATGGCTTTTACCTCTAGAATTATTTATATTGAGAACCTCTTAAAGGATTGTGGTTTTTTCATTTAGTGAGAAAAAGGTATAAAATGAAAGGAAGAGCATTATGAAGGTAATGAGATGAAATTAAATATGTTATATGTATTTTAGTAGGGATTACTATAGGTGGTGGTTTTTGGAATTTTTAGAGGAGGATAAGAGTGTTTTTTGATTATCTTGTTCTTTAGTTTATTTTTTTTACTCAAAACTATGAATAGTTCTATTATTATAAGTAAATATATTAATATAATGTTTTTGAATTCTTTATTATCGTGCTTATATCATCCACGATGAATGAAATTTATGTATTTGTATTATGATTTAAATACGTAAAATATTGTATTTAATTATTCAACAAAAATTCCAATAATTTAAAAATTCTGAAAAATTATCCTTAATTTTTTTTAATATATATATAAATGAAATATGAGATATATTTCATTAAATAAATTAAAATATGAGAAATTTAATAATTACTTAAAATAAATTTTTTTAAAAAATACTTTTTTTAATTATAACTAATTATTTAATCATTGAATAATTTATTAATGTATCAGAGTATTTTATTATAATAAAAAGACACAATATTATTAATATATAAATATATTTTATGAAAATATATTTTATTTTCAATAATTAAATTATCTATAATATTATAAATAAACATTTATGGTATAGAAAATTACAAATAATTTATTTATCACCTTCAAAACAATTATTTATTTATTTCATGGTATAAATATAAAATATTTTTACTATTAAGATAAATGTTTTTTTACATTAATATGAAGGATTTATATTATATTAGTATAGATTCATTAATTTTTATAAATACTATTTATTTCGTAGTACATTTATTATGAAGAATACAATTTAATTTTAGAATAAAAAATTATTTTTTAGTTACAAATATTGTTATAGATAATGGATATTAAATAATAATAGTAATATTAAAATATATTTTTGTTGTTAATTATATTATTTTATAGTGAATATTAGTTATTTATAGAATGTATAAGTAGAAATAGTCAAAAATAGGTCAGGTAAGACGATTACCTATTCTTCAGTAGACCTCCTTTAGATCTCTTTTTAATGACCCATGGTATGGTATTTAATGAATAATAGAAATTATTATTCAGGAATATATGAAGTGATAATATAAAGGTTTAGGTTTTGGTCAAGCTAGATGGCTCTGTAATGTCTAAATAAAAGTGATATGTTGTGTCTTTTTAGAATAGGAGAAAATGGCACATTTGAAATTATTTTAAATATTTTAATATAATGAATGTTATTTGTCATGTATAAAATTTCCAAAGAACTCTTAATTGTAATTAAGTTATTATATTGTTGAAATGTAATCATAATGTATTAGTTTATGGGTTTATATGTTAATTTAAATCTTTTATTTTGTATTAATCCCTTTTTTCTAAATTTATCCGTAACCATTATCATGAATTTTTCATTCTTAAAGGTTTATAATTTTACATAAAATAATATTATTGGATAATAAATACCCAATTAATGTCAATTTTGTCAATTTTGGATAATATTTTATTTATTTTTACATTTATATTAGTTTTGAATAATTTAACAACTAATTATTTTTCATAAAAAATCACTAATGTTAATTTCACACTATTCATTTAATATATATTTACTGACATAAAATATTAATTTACGTATAACATATTTTAAACATCTAAAATATGTTATATTAATCTATAATATTCATTGTGAGCATTAAAAAATCATAAAACTATTAATTTTATTATTTTTAAAATCATATACATGAATTTCCTACTACTTGAAAAAGCATTGTGACTAGATTGTTAAATAATTAATTGTTATTATTCAATCACTAAAAATTAAAAATAAATTATAATGATTAAAATAATTAATACATATTAAAAAATAACATAAAACTTATCTTATCCTATTTTTATCATTTGTAAAATTAGAGATAATAAAATCAAAATGACATTTTAGTGTTTTCTATACATAAAATAATATAAATGTCATTATCGAGGGGTAGTGAGACATAAATTATTTATAGTATAAATATTTATTTATATTATCTAATTTCTCCAATTTAATTAAATATTTTCACGTGTTTGGTAAATTTTTATAACTTATCTCATGGTCATAACCTTGTTTTACTCATTATACCCTAACTAATTTGAAAAATACATACCAATGTTACAATTCATAATGAATAATATAAAATGTATGTACTTACCATCTATGAACATTATAATTAAAAATATGAAACCCATTTCTCAAAAATAAATTCATACATGTGGTAGAATATAATTTTAAATTAAACCCTCAAAAGGCGATGAAAATGTTTTTCCCTTAAATAACATTTTCTAACTTATAAAATGATTATATAAACTTATAAAAAAATATATGTAGTAATATTAAATTTATTATTAATAATATAATTTTTTTTAATTTTAAAACCATTTTAAATAAATATGTAACTTTTTAAATTTTTGAAATGAAAATATTGCATTCAATGAAAAAATGTATTTTCCCAATCCATTGGAAAAAAAATATTAAAAACAATATTGAAAAGTACTTTCTGGTGTAATTATGAGATGATTATATAAAAAATGCTGTCCTTTTTTCTAAATATAATTTATAAAGGTTAGAGAAATTAAATATTTTATTTACTCATAAAAATTAATATAAATCATTTTTAGGGAATTTTTTTTATAATTCATTTAATGAATTTAATAAAAAAAATTATATAAACCCTTCATGAATATTTTATAAAAATAATTTTTTATATTCATTCCAACAATTTAATGTCTAATTTATAATTACATAATTTAATGTGGATCATTTAGCTTCATAGTTCCCCTTAATGTAATCATTAAAAAAATGTATAGGATTAAAATATATGAATAAATATTATATATTAGATACCAAAATAGCTTATATAAATGAATAAAATTCCAGGAAATAAATCTTAAGTACTTAACCAAAGCTCAAAATGAAGGTTTTTGGACTAACCCCACAATGTCATCCATAGTATCCAATCATATAGTCAATTTATAATGAATGCAATGCATCAATGAAGTGATAGTATTGGGAGGTAATCCTATTTTAGTGTGTGGAATGAAACTATTATAAATCACTAACACAAAACACAATGATTCCTCATAGTAAAAATATATATAAAGAATATATATATTATAATTGTATTAGACTGCCCTTCTTCTTCTAAATGAAAAAAATTAAATTATCCATCCATGATAATAGAATATAAAATGGTAGTTAATAATATAATATTTAGAATTTAATATAAATTAAAACAATGAAAAAATCCTAATTCAATTATTTTCATTTAGAAATACTCCTAGAATACTTATTCATCACCCCTTCTTTTCTCATTATAGACTCATACATCTGGATAAAATTACAGGATGAAATTTATATAGAAATTTTTTATTCCTTATGATTCCTACATATGGGTATTGAAGTTACATTTTCATCAACCATTGGTAAATTAGGAATTATTTCCCCTGATCATATTCATGCTTCTCTTTTTTATCATCCGCACTATAGCCTATTCATTAGAGACATAAAAAATTCAGTTATGAAATTGGTGGAGGGAATAACCTAATGTCTTTTTAGTCTTGAATATGTGCCATATGATCATTCATAATCATCAATAAACATATATTATTATTTATATTTCGATATCAAAATTCATATCATTTATAGATGATTTATGGAATCATGGGAATAATTCAGCAATTAAAATGTTTTCCCCTAAATGTATCTTTCTTTACAATTGTATAAATATATTAGGATAATAATATGTTGTCTGTTTGAATGAAAAATTTAATTTTCTAATGCATTGGATATGCATTTCCAACTCAATTACTATAGGTAATATGGAACATCATCATTTGTGCAAAAGATTATGGTGGAGTAATTTAGAAAATGTAACTATAATATTCATAATTCACATGAAATAGAGTGTTATAATACTATATTATAGGGATTTATAAGATATAGGTGATGATTCGATGAATAATTGGTTGGAGTTAATGATTATAAAAACAAAACATATAATAAAGGGTGTTATATGCAGTGTTAGGGACATTAGTAAGTAAATTGTTTTCACTGTGATAAACTCTCAAGGATCTTCATAAGGAAATATGGGTAGTATATGCCTTCAAAATAGTTTCAATGTGTTATATTGTTGTTGTTGGACAATGTTATGTTGTGATTTGGGGTGGTGTTAATCTATGAATAATCTATAATTCCAAAAAAATAGTAATTTAGGCCCCTAAAATTTTATATACCTCAATCATTTTTCCGACATAATCTTGGAATTAATCAATTTAATCATTTTAATCCTTCTCCCACAAATTATTTAATAAAAATAATATTCTTATATACAATTTGAAAATAAAATAATATCATATTATTAACTACGGTCATCTCATTATTATGAGTTGGATAATTAATCACTAAAAACTATATATACTTATTTATAACTATATTATCTATATATATACTAAAAATATAGAAAATTTAAAAAGGTGAAAAGTAATGAAAAAATCGTGTTAGGGAGATAATAAGGTTGTTCTCAAATAATGTAAATATGGGAAATTGTAGGGTGTGGATCAAGACATTTTTTATTTTACAGTGTAATGATTTTAAATTTAAATGTATATTGATCATATATTAGAATATATAATGAAATCCCATTCAAATGGTGGTTGAGGTTTCACTTAAATACATTGATTTAAGATGGTAAAAAACGAATGAATAAGAATGGATTATACAGATGAGTTTTAATTATAAGAGTTCAATTGGATTCATATTGCATAATAAATAATATTGGGGTATTTATATGAATTTACTTGTTTACTTGTTGTTCCTTGATTTTTAGTATGTAAGAAATTATTGATGCTTTTTATATAAAGGTTATGGTTTGAGATTTTGGTAAAATTTCAAGATGTATTTGTGGACAATATAGAGTTTCATGGTAAGTGAATGTTTTTTCAAATCAATGTTGATATCCAAATAGAAAACATGCAGACATGATAGTTTGGGATAGTTGGAAACACACGATTAGCGAACGATTTTCCTAACCATGTGGACTAAATGTGCACAGGGAAAATATATGATCCTAGTATTTTAGGATATCAGTCGTTTTTTTTTCATACAAGCCTGTTTTTATAGATAAATGACCTAAATTGAGATTTATCTCCATTGGAGATTGGGGAATATCTTTTAAGTGTTTAAGAACAGAACTGGTGCCATCCCTTGGCTTTTGAAAGACGGATTCTCTTGGCAAGTGATGTTTTCATTGTTCTTGTCTCGTTTCATATATCTACTTAGATATACTTCCCATATATGATTTATTTATCATATATATCCATGTTATAGGTATATCTATTTTGGGGTATTACATATATGATGATATATTGGTTAATTGATGGTATGATAATATATCTAAGGTGGTTTTTTGTGAATTTTAACCCGGGTTCAGGCTGGATTTTTGTCCCTTGTCGATTCTTTTCAAAATGATCGACTTATTCGGCCTCTTTATCAACACCCATTTTTAGAAATTATTTTTTTAGTTTCATATTGGGTTGTTTTAATGTAGTTGATTGTGAAAATAATATAATTAATATTCTTTGGGGATTATTGATGGTTTTGAGTGAAACTGTGTGATCTTTATGAATTATTGTGAAATGAGATTTAGTTTCATGAATTTGAAATAGATATTTGAAATTATGAATTTTCTAGAATGTATAAATGGTTTTTTATACAACAAGTAAAATTTCAAAGCCATATAATTTCTGAAATGTTTGTTTAATTGGATCTGTAGAATATAGAAGATGTTATATCATGGAAACTACTAAAGAATTTCATTGAGAAATGATGTTTACTTTGTCCAAATAACTACTACCAACACATTTTATGTGACTTATCATGAATGAATGTTCGAATGATAGCACTAAAAAGACTAATGATCCATTCCAATGGACTAAGGAATTTTAAATGACATTCCATTAGTTGAAAGGTAGGCAATCATCAGCACCCATCTTGTTTTTTCCAGAATCATGGCTCAGGTACGTAGTGTATTGTGATGCTTTCGGATATGGTTTGGGATGTGTTCTCATATCAGTATACCGTGTTTTTTCATATCATTAATCAAATTCGAGAGTGCATGAGAATAATTACCCATCGCACAACATGGAATTATCTACTGTCGTATATACCTTGAATACAAGATGTCCATATCTCTTTCCTGAGAAATTTTTGTGTTCAAAAAAATAAAAAAGCTTGAAACACATTTTCTCACAGTGAGATTTGAATCTGTGTAAAAAGAGATGGATTGAGTACCTACATAGGTTTGACTATGACATGATGTATACACCTGGGAAAGGTAATTCAATTGAATAGGTATTAAGTAGAATTTTAAAATCACAATTAGGAAAAAGAAGCATTAGATGAATGGTAGTTGATTTCAGTCCTAGTCGATATTCATGTGGAATGTAATGATCGATGTGATGTGGTAGTTTTCATTTCAATTTCAGTGGTTCCTGATTTGGTAATGATGGTTAATGTGGCCCAAACATCTGGTACATAATTCATGTTATGAGTTCAAAACATAATGGTGGAGAGACCATTGAAGGATAAAAACATAATGGGAGACCAGTTTGTGGTTTAATGACCGGGGGTCGTACCTAATGCTTTTCAAGAAAAATTTATTCATGATTACCACCATTCCATATAGGTGTACATCCGGGTACACCAAAGAAGTATAATTCATTGAAGGCACAATTTTGTAGGAGCAACATGAAATCTAGAGTGACAGAGTTGATTTCAATGTACTGAAATTGTTGTCATGTAATGGTAGAACATCAGTATCCAGTGGGTATATTGTATTCCTTACCTATCCCAATGTGAAAATGGGAGAGGATAGTGATGGATTTTGTTACATGTATCTGAATAATGGTTTAGAAACATGATTCCATATTAGTGATAGTGGATCATCTTACCAATTTGGATCATTTCATTCCAATTCATGAATCCCATACGGTGGAGGATCTATCCAAAATATATATCGGAGAAGCTGTAAAAAAACATGGTATACTAGTTTCGATGTTCTTAAATAGAGATACAATATTCACATCCCATTATTTGAAATCCTTACAGAATACCCTCGGATATGATTTGACTATGTGTATGGCATATCATCCTCTGATGGATTGCCAATCAAAAATGAAGATAAAGATATAGGAAGACATTTTTTGGGAATGAATAGTGGATTTTGGAGGCTCTAGGGGGAGAATATTCCCTTAGTGGAGTTATCATATAATAAAAACTATCATGCATCAGTACATATTGGTCTTTACGATACATTGTGTGGGTGTCTTTGTCATTCTCCACTGTGTTGGGTGGAAATGGGGGTTACTTCACTAGTTACGCCTAGTCATGTCCATAAAATTTCTAAGAATATTAGGTTGATTAGAAAAAAGGATGTAGATGGATCATAGTCATCAAAAATCTTATCTGGATTATCATATAAAACCATTTTCATTCATGTTGAGTGATAATCTATTCTTGAGGATCTCTACAATACTTGGAAATCATAATTTTTTATAATAGGGAAATTTAACTCTTCAATACATTTCCCGATCAAGATACTAGAACAGGTTAAAGAGGTGGAATATCAGTTGGAATTGACACCACAATTTTATGAGGTATAAAATGTGTTCTGTGTATCTCCTCTAAAGTAGTATCAGCTAGATCCTGACCATGTGTTCATATGGGATAACATTTTCCTAGAGCAGTATGTTTTCTTGGTACACATCCCAGAGTAGATTGAAACAACCCAGGTAAATAAATAATATTATATTTTCATAGTTATTAATATTTTTTATTAAAATTTTAATTTTAAATTAAAGGGTATTCTACGTTTGATAGCATACCCAATACGCAACAATGTGTTTCTTCAAAATCTCATGTTCCGCAGAAGGCTAAGTCAAACTGAAAAAATTATAATAATATAATATTATTTAAAATGGTAGTTAAAGCCTAGACGTTGTATTGGAAGTAATGAACTGAAATAACTTTATTGTGATTAAACACGTTTTTTAAATGTTTTCAAATTTATCCATTAAAATTTAGAGTCTTAAAATGACAATGAATCCAATTTAATTCATAAATAATCTAATTTTATACAAATGGTTGATTTATAACCTTTTAACAGTGTACCCATTTTAAATCTATTATTTGATACTTATATATGTTCTATTTGACAAAATAATATTCTTCATTGGAATTAGGACAACATAATTTACTTTGGATGAAATTTTGATATTTTTCTGATCATGTCCATTTTTAAATTAATAGTTAAAATTACTGTATTTTAATTCAAAACCCCCTTTTAATCTAATTTATTTATATGGTTAGAATATATTCTTCATTGGGTATAAAGTGTACATAGACTATATTTTTACCAGTTAATCCTATTTTGGTTAGTATAAGTAATATCACATAGAAATTGAACATAAGAAAATGTCAATATTTGGATAGTTATTATTTATAATAAACACATTTTATGTTTTGACATTAGAAATGAAAATTATATTAATTTTTGAAACTATTTTGTTTTAAATTGGGAACAATTTATTCTATATTTGGAATCAGGAGGTCCAAATTGTGTAAATCTTCAAATTTTAATATTTGACATTATGAATGGTTACTTTAGTAAATATTTTATTTACCATGGTTAAAAGGTAAATCTGTTAACTAAGGGTAAAAAATAATATTATAAAAATATTAAATCCCCCTAACACATTTTCTAATCATACAAGATGATACATGTATGACCATGGGAATACTTGGGTCTATTTTGGGACTCCATGAAGCCACTTGTAAGTGAAAATGACACTTCATAAAAACTAATTTAATATTAATGAAAAATGTAACATAAATATATATCACATAGAAAAACAATTTTTATATTTGGTTATATAATGGATATATTCTATTATAAATTGTAATTATAAATCTAAAAAGATTTACTACATCATTGTATTTTATTTATAAATTTTAGACAAGTAAAAAAACTTATTTATAAAGCAATGATGATCTAATTATTAACTCAATAATGAAAGATTAAAATGAATGAGATTATAATGGTTAAAAGAATTTATTTGAATATTTTTTTGTCATCTCAATATATTAGAGATAATTATAACTTATTAAATTTGAATTAATGAAGTTTTTTCGAATGTATCATGTTGTTATATACTTATTAAAAGACTTGATATGAATAGTTTATAAATGGCACATAAATGATTTTAAAAAAAATTATAATTTATTAAATTATAAAATAGTCTTGAAAATATACGATTCTTCTATATGGCATATATTATTTTAAAAATTCATTAATTTTACATTATGGGTCACTTTTAATTTTAGAGTAAATATATTAACCATATAGTATGATTATATAAGAGGAAATCGTAAAAGATAAATAAGTAAACAAAGGGTTACATAAAAGTGATAAGGATTAAAAAATATCCAAAAACCTATCCATTTCTTATTATATGATTTTATTAGACTTATATGAACCTTATATTTAAATTAAACATGTTTTGGACCTTTTGTATCTAAAAATACTTTTATAATAAAATAATACTTTCAATCCTTACTAAAGAGACCCTCCTCCCTCTTATAATAGGTCACCACATCTTACCCATTAATCATATCTCTCAAGGCATTTGGCTTGTCAAAAATATACTCCAAGAATCTGCAAACATATATTTATTTCTCCTAGATTCATTCCCCTAAGAAGAAGGCAATTAAAGAAATCATTTTGGTTCAAGGAAATGGGAGGAACCCGATTTAAAGGTAATGTCTTCTCTAAAGTTCTTTTCATTTATTTTCCGTCTCCAACCCCCTAAACTATTTTTTTACATTATTATAAAAAACCAGTGTGTTAAATCTAATAGTATTTTTTTATAAGATGTATTAAAATTACACATCTACACACCTCCATCTAATGGATATGAAGGTACAGTTTCTCTTTATGGAGAACTACTACCTCACGAAAGGGCGGTTATTCAATTATCTCATACCACCTCTTATAGTGGCCATTAAGATGGCACTATATTTATATGTGATATATATATTATATCTATATTGTACCTATGTTATTATATTTTTCATTTATTTCTTACCATTAATGTTTCCATAATTGTTAAATATGATAATTTCTTTTGATGAAGTGCGGACTACCGCCCCGGAA
The DNA here is from genome assembly GCA_963277665.1 of Viscum album. Classification (NCBI taxonomy): domain Eukaryota; kingdom Viridiplantae; phylum Streptophyta; class Magnoliopsida; order Santalales; family Viscaceae; genus Viscum; species Viscum album. The sequence continues at coordinate 2,004,865,622 of OY728125.1, forward strand.
AGTGGTATGACTCGTTTATTTCATACGTAAAACATAAAAAAAGTAATTAATGAAATTATATATTATATAACACTGGATTTATTATATAACTATGTATCATTATTTTTTCGTTCAATAAAATAAGAAATAGAAATAAAAGTAGCGTTCATGCGTACATTCAACTTACCGTCTCCTTGAAAAGTGCATTTGAATTATTATTTCCACATATTATATACTATTAGAAATACATATATATAATAGATATATATTATATATATTATATCTAAATCATGAATATCATTCTGGAGATAATGGTCATTGGACAACATGGACAATTTTTAATAATAAGAAGTTCATTTTTGACTCGAGTACCAAATATAAACATAATGTCTGTTATTAACATAAATTATTATGTAATGTTTATAATGTGGTAATGAGATATAAAAAATGAATAGTAATTATTTAAAAGGTTTCTGACGAATGATTAAGTTAACTTTTGTTTATTATTCATGAGATTAGTGAACAAACGATTCAAGTCAGACACGAGGAAAGGGACTTCGTCTCAATATCATTTCATTTAGGAATATTTATATTTATAATGACTTTCATATATACGGTTTATAAACCGCTTTTTCTTTTAATTTAATTCAAATGGAATCTTTTCTTTATGAATCATTTTATTGAATGAAAATAATAATGATTCTTTTTAACGTATGTGGTGACAATGATCTTTCTACCAACGCATGAATTATTAGATATTTGGCTTCCTTAATAAGTGTTAATGTTTTTAAAAGGAAAATAAATACCATATAATATTTTTACATATATTGTTTTTGAAAATGGTTCTGAGAGTGGATTGATTATGTCAATATATTGAAAATTTATATTATCGTTGCAATGTGGAATTTTTATCTTTCCTTTATGCTTATTCATGTGTTGGGATTATTTTATAGTTCTTGGGAATTTTTTACATATATGTGTTGTTCTAGGATAAACATAGTGTGGGTGAGCCCGAGATAACTCTCATATGCATTGGGTAACGTGATAGAGCCAAACGTTAATGTTTCTTATAAGATATTTAGTGAATATACCATGATGGGTATTCCAAATATAAATCCCTATGTAGTTGTGATATCAATAATGCATGTATGAAATAGATTCCATAAGATAACTTTATGATTTATGATTTAGATCTGTTATTAATAATTCTTATGATTTCATTAGGTAAGTTAAAGATCTTATGTTTTGTATTTATTGATGAAATAATGTTTTATTTCTTTATTTTATAATCCTTACTGGGTTTTTTATTCTCATCCTATGATTTTGAAATTTTTTTCATAGGTTATATGTCAGGGTTATAGAATAGAAGAATCCAAGAAGATTTATATCATGAAACGAATTCTTGTTTTCATATAATAATTTTTATTTTATGAAAAAATTGATATAGAGTAGAAGTGTCTACTTTGTAATATATGAGATTTAATGTAATAGTACTAGACAAATTTTCTAGAACTATAAACTTGAAGTAATATTTAATTTGAATTATTATCTTAATTTAATATTATATAATGATTAAGGTTGGGGCCTTATAGTTGGTATCAATGGTCATTTTAGATAACATTATGTGTTATGATATTGTTAAATTAATATATATATATATATATATATGGTAATATTAAAATGATACAACAATTGGTGATTTACATGTTTCTTCCTATAAGATATTTCTGTGTTCAGAATGGTTTTTCATAGAGGAAATAGTGAAACTGTGCTGTGAAGGCATACATAGGGAAATGAACTTCTAAATTAGTATCATAAGATGGTCAAAATCATAATTGAACAATTTGTTGTTGTGATGACTCAGTTGACTCAGCTGATAAATAGTGGTTGTATTTATTGATGATTTTTTGATTTATTTAGAATGTAAAGGGGAATATTAATGTCATTTAAGTAATTTCTTTCAGACCTTAAAAGAAAATAAATGGTATGGGAAATTCAGCAAGTGGGAGTTTTTGTTATAACAAATTTCATTCCTTGGTATAATTTTTTCAAAAAATGGAATAACTATTGATCTTCTTAAACCATAAGTTCTTGAAGTATGGACAAGACCCTATAATATTACTGAGATCCGTTGTTTTCTTGGTTTAGTAGTCAATTATTCGAGGTTTGTTGAATGTTTTTCATGGTTACATATCCCACTAACTATTATAACATGAAATGGTGTTAAGTTCATTTGGACAAAATGAATGTGATGATTGTTTTCAGAAATTGCAAATATGATTTCTGAATGCTCTAGTTTTGGAACTACATTATTTGATGGTGACTATTTTATCTACAATGATGCTTCATTGAAAGGACATGTTTGTGTCCTAATGAAGATTGATCAGGTAATTTTTTATGCTTCAGGTCAGCTAAATCCATCGTTAGTCAAATTACCTTATAAATGATTTGGAATTAGCTTTTGTTATTTTTTGAATTAAAAATTTAGAGGCATCATTTATATTGGTTAAAGTGTGAAATATACACTAATCACAAAAGTTTTAATTATATATTCACTCAAAAAGAATGAATCATGACATAGAAGAGATAGAAGGAACTAATCAAAGATCATGATTTCACAAATCTTTATGATCCATGAAAATAAAATAATGTAAAAGATTTTTTGAGTCAAAAAACTATTACTACATTAAATATTTTACTTTTGGAACAATATTCTTTGATTAATGATTTTTTGAATTAGGGAATACATATTTTTAGTAAAGGGAATTTCACTATTTTATTTCAGGTGTCATTAAACCATCCCAATCATAACGAATTAAGGAATCGTATAAGAAAGAATCCGAGATGAAGAAAATGGTAGGGTTAGTTAAAAAGGGAATGTTTCATGATCTTAAAGTTGATAAATATTTTATTTTGATATTAGAGAAGAGATTATGTGTGACTTGTGATTCAATGTTAACAAATGACTAGTTGTGTGAAGCTCACATTTATCCATTTTCAGTGCATCCCGATAGTACTAAGATGTACTGAGATCATCGAGAGTATTATTAGTGGTATGTATTGAAAAAATATATGTATCACTTTCCTGTGATGTGTTTGAATTTTCAATAGGTTAAAGGAAAGAAGATATACTGAAAGGGATGCTTCAGCCTTTATCGGTGCCAGAGTGGAAAGGGGAAAAAATAACAATGGACATTGTTATTGGATTACCAAAGACATCTCGAGGTATTAATTCAATCTGGGTTATTGTTGATCAATTGAATAAATCTACTCATTTCCTTCCTATTCGAGATAATTTGTCCCTAGATCAACTTTATCAGTTGTATGTTAAATATATAGTCTGGTTCTATGGAGTACCTCATTCTATTGTATCTGATTGCGATCCTAGATTTACTTTTATCTTTTGAAAACGCCTTCAAGAGTCATTGGGTACTGTATTGAATTTCAGTATAGCATTTCATCTAATTCAGATGGGATATCAGAACTAAAAATTCATACATTAGATGATAGGTTATGTGCTATCCCAATAGATTACGGGGGATTCGGGGACCAATATCTTTCTTTGGTTAAATTTTTTTATAATAACTATTTTTATTCTATTATATAGATGGCACCAATTGAGAATTTATATGGAAAGCGGCGTTGAACTCCATCTTTTTGGGACGATTTAGGTGATAGGAATTTGATGGGATCAGAATTGTTAGAAATGATGGCCGAAAAAGCTTAGTTGATTCAGAAACGCATGAGGAGCACTCATAGTAGGCATAAAAGTTATAAAGAAAACCGAATGAAATATCTATCTTTGGAGGTATGTGATCAAGACTTTCTCAAAATTTCTCCATTGTAAAGTGTGATGTGATTTGGTAAAAAGGGAAAGGTGAGTTTGATGTTCATTGGACCCTATGATATCATAGAAAAAAGATGGGTCCGTTGAATATAGAGTGGATTTAACTCCTTGTTCATCCTTGGCCCATAATGTTTTTCATGTTTTAATGTTTAGAATGTATCATCCAGATCCATCACATGTTTTGAGTGTAGATGTAGTTCAGTTGGAATAGAATCTATCGTCTGAGGATCAACCTTTCCAGATTCTTGATGGGATATAGAATGTGTTTCAGAATAAGTTAATTCATTAGGTAAAGGTATTGTGGAAAACAAAATGGATTAAGAGGAAACCTAGGAATCTGAAAATGTAATGAGGGAAAAATACCCCCACTTATTTGATAAGTGAATAATAATTTATAGGACATAATTTTTAAAAGTGGGGATGGATGTAACATCACAGGTAAATAAAAAATATTATATCTTCATATTTAATAATATTTTTTAGTTAAATATTTAGTTTAATTTAATGGTGATGCTATGTTCGATGGCATACCCAACACACAACAATGGGATATCTCTAAATCTCATGTTTCACACAATACTGAGTCATACTGAAAAAATAATAATATTATATTATTTTAAATGGTAGTTAACGCCTAGATGTTGTATTGACGATAATGAACATTACTAACCCTATTCTGTTTATACATGTTTCTTAATTTTTTTACATTTATCAATTATAATTTAGAGGCTTAAAATGAGAATGAATACAATTTAAGGCACAAATACTCTAATATTCATTAAAAGGTTGATTTACTATCTTTTAATAAAAATGTAACAACCTGATATTTTATGAGAAGTATATATATTTTTATGTCTTATGTTATATGAAACATCAAAATAATCATTCACTACACACAACACTTGCTTGGCTTGAGATACACATAGTCGCGACATTCCTCGATAGCGTGTGTAGTACGCAATACCAGGTTTCATTAAACAACAATATATTTTTATAATATGGACTAGCCATTATGAATAATATTAACTACATTTTTAATTTTATAACATTATTATTCATATTACGTATTTTCTAGAACATGGTATGAGAACAAAATAAAATTTTCTAGTAAAATAAGTATTTCCCAAAAAATGCAGTTTTCCACCCATTGATGGTGCACCAACATTAAATATAGTTTTTGGAATTTTTATAAGTTTGATTTGAAAAAATAAAATTCTTCCTTGGAATCAGGATATAAAAATTTTATTTGGATAAATATTTCATATTATTCTGATAATTTTCATATTTTAATGAATAGTACAAACATGCAATATTTTAATTAAAAACTACTTTTTTCATCGCAATAATTTCTATAGATAGATTATCTTTTTTAATTGGTTTTAAAGTGTAATTAGAATAGATTTTTAAAATTTAATCCAATGTTGGTCATTGTAATTAATTTCATTTTGAATTTGGACATAAACAAGTGTCGATCTTTTGATAGTTATTGTTTCTTAAAAACACGCTATTTGTTTTGATAATGGGAAATAATTTTATAATTAATTAATTCCACTTCTATGTTTTGAATTTGGAAATATATACATCAATTTTTAATTTGGAGTATAAAATATACCTTAGGATGAATTGTTTCTATATTTTTGAAAAACATCAATTTTTGATTAATAGTAGAACCACTTTGTGGTAGTTAAAAAAATAACTCTTTCATTTAAATGAAATTTTACCTCTTCTATGAATTGAATTTCAAAAATCTGCCATACATGGTTGTTAACAAGAAGTAAAAATGAGGTTCAATAATATGAAAATATTTTTTTGAGAATTATTTCTTTTGACTTTTATTTACTGCAGTTAAAGGTAAATAGTGTAATTTATGGTTAAAAAAATATTACAATAAATCAAAATTACCTTAACACTTTTCCTAACCTTTTTGGATGAGTAGAAGCCGACCATGGGCATCATTGGGTCGATTTTGGGACCCCATTAAGCCACATGGTAGTGATAATGAAATTTTTTTTAATTAATTTAATGTAAAGACAAAATTGACATTAACAAAAATATTTTAGTAATTAATTTTTATAAGGGGTTATATAAATTATCTTTTCGACTATAAATATTAATTGGAAATATAGAAATATTTCCTACATGTTGGTGGTTTTTTTATAATTTTTATACATCAAATAAATTAAATAATTTATGACACAATAATGATGCAGTATTAACTCATTAAAAAATGATTTAAATAAATAAGATTATAATGATTAAAATATTATCCAAAACATGTAAAATTTTGATTGGATGATTTTATTTCGACCATAAGTCATCTTATATTAAACTTTAATGATTTTTGGACCTTTTGAAACCGAATATAAGTTTATAATAAAATAATATTTTCATAATTTCCAAACGTGCCCCTCTCCTCCCTTATAAAAGTGAACCTCCTCCCTCTCCTCTTTACACAACAATGAGCCTTCAAGCTCGGGAAACCCCTGACCATTACGCTTCTCAACTCCCATAGTAATATTATATAGATCATGGTCTTGTTCAAGGACCAAAATTAGTTCCCTAAGAGGAGGTTTCAAAGAGGGGTATCGAAGAAGAGGTAATATCCATTATAAATTCTTTTAAATTTATTTCTTCTTATACATACTCTTATTTATTTTTTTCATTATGAAGTAAAAACAAAATTATGACTCATATAATGATATGTTATTATAAATATGAAACAACCATATTTCACCTTTTATCCATCCTACGGAAAATGAAATCACCGTGCATTCGTACGTACGGAATGCCGTCTCCACTTCGTGGTGTAATATGTTTTCCACCACCACCATACATTGATGGGTATAATGGTGTTAAGAATAACTATATATGATTATTGTAAATTGATATTTATTTTTAAATATTATACATACACCGAAATACAATTCCACGATCATGGGAACGATATCATCACTCGTGCTTACCTATGGCCTACCGTCTCCACGATGTGATGTGAATTGTTCTACATGATCTCCCCTGAATAATGATTATATAAATGAATTGAATTTATAAATATGGTATACATTAAACTAATAAATTTTTTGAAATGATGTATCTATAACCTAAAAAGAATAATGAGAATTAATTCGAAAAAACATACATAAGAACAAAAAGCAATGAACACCCGAATATCAAGTATCAATGAAATATTACTAATAAGAAGATAATAACATGACCATATATGATACAATAGCATTGAATATGATTGTTTAATTAGTCAATGACATAATTTAAATCAATATACTGGAGGTTCATATTCATACAAAGTAAATTAGACCTAAGGTAAGGGAAAATCTCACAATCTCATTTTTATCCGAGATTGTTTATACTTTAGAATTTAAAGGGGAATATTTATCATCCACAACCTTATTTCCTCAATATGTAATATTATTTCTATCCTCCCAAAAAATTTTAAATCCAATTTTACCCCTTGGTGTGTAAAGTATATGAAAGGAATCTTTTATTGTTTTTAGTATGAGGTACGTTTTGACTTTTCCAGCCAATGTATGTGAAGAATATTTTTTTATATTATACAGCATAAATGGATTTTTATGATTTAATATAAAATTATTTCCATGAAACTTCCTTTAAAAGTTTTGAAGTTTATTTTTAATCAACTTCTTTTAGTTTAAAATTTAATGACATGTTATGAAAATAAAAACAAATTGAAGTAGAAAGGATATTTTCCTCAAGAATGGAGTTCAAGTGTTTTATCAAGATTATTTTCCATCTAAGATAATATATGGTTTTGTTTATATCCATAATTTTACATTAATTTGATTATGTTATGATGGAATTAATTTTATGATGTCTTTTTATCTTATATGTATTATGATTTTACGTCATGATGTTTAAGAATCCCATTTTTATTACATGGGTTATGCTATGATTTATGATATTGTGGAACACATAATAATGGTTTCATTATGAGATGGGTGGGACCTATATCTCTCTCCAATTCATTGGGTAAAGATATATATCTCATGAGATAGACATGGTTGGAATGGCAGGTTAATCTAGTTCAGTGATACTGGACTGAAATGAGGAGTAAATTCGGTTCAGAAATGGACTTTATCCACTAGGATAGTCTTGGAAATGAGTATTGACTACTAAGAAAGGATTCTCTATGATTATGTGTGTTTGAAACATAGTTTCATGATTTATGTGATGATTATTAGGATTACATTTCACTACTATGATTTATCCCATGTTATGATATTATGATCTCTTTTGCAGGTTACGATTTTTGAAATTCTACGTTCTTATGAATATGATATTTCCTTTGTTTACCCTTTTTGAGAATTTGAGCTCACCCTTTTGTATGTTTTCTTTTCCCCAGGTCAGGAAGAATGTTATTAAGTAGCATATTCCAAAGGGACTCTTGATATGATAAAATAAAGAGGAGACAATGTAGATTCTTTACCAGACGTTTATGTTTCCCAGTTACTCAAGACACTATACCTATATGGTCCTATCATGGTTTTGTTATATGTTGTAAAAAGTATGCTTTAATTATGAAGTAATAACAATTTATGTAATGTATGGGTCGTTATTGTTGGTATCAGAGGAATGGTATAGTCAACCATTGAAAACTAGGATGTGAAAGCCTTAGTAAGAACTAAGGATATATTTAAACATATAACACAATATTAGTGTTTTAGAAATGGCCATGAACAACCTATGAAAAGACCTAAAGTGTTAAATTTTATTCTTGATTATGTGGTTTAACTATTATTATTAGTTTTTATCACACTCTGCTTCTTGGTTTTAGTCAATTACTGGAACCTGAATGAACTGTGTCAATGCTAAATGCGATGGTCAATGAAATGATTGTCCCCCTGAGCAAAAAAATGTTGTGGGAGCAAGAATGAAAAATCTTGTAGCCATGCTCACACTACTTTCTCAGTCTATGAATCAAGAAGGACATCCAAACGAGTAAAGTAAGGAGAACATTCTGTTGTATCCTTCATGAGGCAGCGACCACCTTCATTCAGAGGGACTTCTGATCCATTAGTTGCTGAACAATTTATTAGTACCACTGAAAAGATATTTTCAGTCCTGCAATGTTCTGAACATGATAAAGTCATCTTAGCAGTATATCATTTGGAAGGTGAAGCTGATAAATAGTGGAATATAATTAAGAATATGAGGCAAAGGGATGAAATTCAGTCCATGGAATGGGACGAGTTAATGAAATTATTTTTCAACAAGTACATCACTAGTATTCTGCGAACAAAGATGGAGAAGGAGTTTCTTGAACTGAAGCAAAAGGATGATGATTTGGTTGGTACCTACGAAGAAAATTTTACAAGACTTGCAATGTACGCTTCTGTAATTATTATCTAACCTGAGAGTGTGATCGAACGATTCATTAGTTGCTTAAAACGAAGAATTCAAAGGGCGTTAGCCATAATGGACTTCAATAGCTTCAAGGAACTTGTCTGATGTTCTCTCAAGGTTGAGATGGAAATTGGAGTAAGCCATTAGTCTTATGGGTTCGATAAGAAGAGGAAAATGGAATTAAAAGGGAAATCTAAAGACCAAAAAGAAAAGAAGATGAGTTTTACCTTATGCTCAATCTATGGAAAGAAACATGGAGGGAGCTGTCTTAAAGGGACAAGTAAATTTTTTAAGTGTAGAAAAGAAGGTCATCAGGTAGTTTAATGTCGAAATAATGGGAAGAGATGTCGAATGATGCGAACAAAGAAAGGGATAAACAGAATGCACCTCCTACACTTCAATATTTTAAGTGGAAGGAAATGAGGAATTATGCCAATCAATGCCCTAATCCAAGGGTTGTTGATGATGATCAACGTCAACAAACTATTAAGGTCATAGACAAAGGAAAGTTACATGCAATTTCCATCGGCGATGTGGAGTACAATAACGAAGTGGTGAAAGGTACACATACCATACACTCTAAAGTATAAAATGTGTTATTTGATTATGGATCCACCGACTCTTTTATTTCTTAAGAATTTTCTAAGAGTATCACCATACTACATCAACAATTAGATGATTAGTTAGCTGTGACAACTCCTAATGGCACAACGATTGCAACAAAAGTTTATAATTGTTCTACAATTGATGTTTGTGGGAAAGTGATTCCTGCAAATCTTGTGATCCTTCCAAGAGTGGAATTTGATGTGATTCTTTACATGGATTGTCTTTCATTATACTGAGCTCATATCAATTTCCAACGAAAGGAGATCACATTTAATATTCTCAATCAATCTACTATCATCTATCGATGAAAGGATGATTATAACCTTCTAGTGGAAATTTCTTCCATCTTGTGGGTCTTTATTCCAATAAATGAAAGTTATTTATCTCAAATAGTTGGAGAAAAACTCACAATTAAGAATATTCCCATTGTACGATAGTTTGATGATGTATTTTTGGAGGAATTTTCAGGTCTTCCACCAAATTGTGATGTTGAGTTTTCAATATAACTCATATCGGGTGTTATGCCCATTTCAAAGACACATTTTATAATGACACCAATTGAGAAGCAAAAATTGAAGAAGCAACTCCAAGAGAATCTTGATAAGGGATTCATATGACCTATTGGATCACTTTAGGGAGAACCTATTTTTTTGTTAATAAAATAGATGGATCAATGAGAATCTGCATTGATTATCGAGAACTTAACAAGATCACTATAAAGAACGAATATCCTCTCCCACGCATTGATCACATATTTGACCAACTACACAGATCTCAATACTTTTCAAAGATTGATCTTTGTTCAGGGTATCATCAATTAAGGTTCAAAAAGGAGGATATACCAAAGGCGGATTTTCATACAAGGTATTGACATTATGAATTTATAGTGATTCCATTTGGTCTTACTAATACCCCTATTATCTTCATGGATCTAATGAATAGAGTCTTTAGAGACCATCTTGATATGTTTTTTGAAGTCTTTATAGATGATATTCTTGTCTTTTCAAAGCGCAAGGAACAACATAAAGATCACTTGAGAATTGTATTAAAGACCCTAAGACATGAGAAGATTTATGCCAAATTTTCCAAGTGTAAATTTTGGCTTCAAAAAGTTTCATATTTGGGTTACATAATCTCACAAGAGTGGATATCTGTGGATCCAGCAAAAAACGAGGTTATCAAAAGATGGTCGATACCAACAATAGTTACTGAGATCCAAAGATTTCTTGGATTGGATGGATATTATCGATGTTTTGTGAAATTGTTTTCATGATTTTATAATCTACTTACCAGGATGACTCGAAATGAAGTTATGTTCCTGTGGACAGAGGAGTGTGAAGAGAATTTCAAGGATTTTAAAATATGGTTATCCATTGCACCTGTGCTCACACTTCCATGTAGTGGAGAATGTTTTCTGATATACAGTGATGCATCCAAGAAGGTATTGGGGTGTGTTCTCATGCAAAATGATATGGTGATAGCTTATGCCTCACGACAGTTGAAAATACATGAGCAAAATTACCCAACTCATGATTTGGAGTTAGCAGCGGTAATCATTGAATTACAGATTTGGAGCCATTATTTGTTTGGTGAAGGGTATGATATTTATACTGATCATAAAAGTTTAAAGTATATTTTCACACAGAAGGAGATGAATATGCACCAAAGAAGATTGTTGGAGCTAATTTAGGATTATGACTTCTCAATTCATTACCACCCTAGGAAAGAAATCAATGTGGAAGATTCATTAAGCCGACAAAACCATGGTAGATTATCCATGATGAGTATCACAAAAGATCCAATACTAATGGATTTACAAAGGATGGATATTGGAATTATAATGGAAGTGGGAAAATATTATCTTTCTCAAATGAATGTTCAACCATCTCTACATTAGAATATTAAAGAGGTACAAAAAGAATATGTAGAGTAACAAAAGAAGTTTATTAATGTTCCTAAAATCAACCTTGATTGTGATGGGATAATAAGGTTCAGGAATTAGGTTTGTCTTCCTCCCATCCCATAATTATAGAAGGTGCTACTATATGAGGCTCATAGTTCGTCATTATCTATTGATCTTGGAAGCACGAAGATGTATAGGGACCTGAAATAGTGCTTCTGGTGGGATGGCATGAAAATAGATATTGCTGAATATGTCTCTCGATACTTGGTTTGTCAGCAAGTTAAAGCTGAGAGACAGAAGTCTAAGGGGATGTTACAACTGTTACCCATACAAGAATGGAAATGAGAAAACATCACTACAGACTTTTTCACTAGACTTTCTAAAACCTCCAATAGCAATAATGCAATCTGGGTTCCAGTTGATCATTTTATGAAGTCGACACACTTCGTTTCTATTTGAAAAAATATCTCTTTGGATCAGCTTGGCATGGTATATGTGAATGAAGTGGTAAGATTGCATGGAGTACCACTTTCCATTATATCTGATCGGGATCCGAGGTTTACCTCGATGTTTTGCGGATGTCTTCAGCATAATTTATATACAGAGTTGAGTTACAGCACTTCATATCATCCTCAGATAGACGATCAGTCTGAGAGAAAAATTTACAGTCCAGAAGATATGTTTAGAGTTTCCTCTATGGATTTCAATGGCGGTTGGGATAAACACCTACCTAAGGTGAAATTTTCTTATAATTATAGCTTTCACTTTAGTATTGAAATGGCTCATTATTAAGCCCTCTATTGAAATACAGGACTCCATCTTGCTGGGGTGATGATGGGGAAAGAAAGCTGTTAGGAACTGATCTTGTTGATGAGATGAAAGAAAAAGAAGATCTATTCAACAACACATAAGAGCAGCTCACAGTCGACAAAAAATTTATGCTGACAACTGAAAAAAGTCCTAGTGTTTGAAGTGGGTGATCAAGTGTTCTTATGAATATCTCTTAGGAAGAGAGTAATGAGATTTGGAAGTAGGGGAATGTTGAGCCCTAGGTATATATGTCCTGTCAAAATACTTGATCGTGTTGGGAAGGTAGCCTACTGATTGGCGCTTCCACCAAATCTCTCTGAAGTTCACAACGTGTTCCATGTATCTCTCCTAAGAAAGTACATACCCGATCCTTCACTTGTACTAAGCTCAGAAGTTGTACCGCTAGAGAAAGATCTTTATTATGAAGAACAGTCGATAGAAATTCTGGATCCTAGCGAAAAAGTCATACTGAACAAGACCACTCGCTTGGTGAATTGTTTTTGGAGGAACCACCAATTAGAAGAAGCTACATGGGATCTTGAGGATATGATGAGGGAGAGGTATCCTCATCTGTTTGTTAGGAAGTGAAAAAATTCTAGGGAGAAATTCAATTTAAGTGGGGTAGAATGTAACACCCTGATATTTTATGAGAAGTATATATTTTTTTATTTCTTATGTTGTACGTAACATAAAAGGAATCTTTCACTGCACACAACACTAGCTTTGCTTGCGTTACACGCAATCACGGCCTTCCTCGATAACGTGTGTAGTACGCAATACTGGGTTTCACTAAACAATGATATACTGTTTTTATATGGACTATCCATTATGAATAGTATTAACAATATTTTTAATTTTATACCATTATTATTCATTTTAAAAATTTTCTAGAACATTGTTTGAGTACAAAATAAATTTTTCGGGGTAAAATAAGTATTTTTAAAAAAATGTAGTTTGCGGCCTTTTGATGGAGCACCCACATTAAATCTAGTTTTTGACATTTTTATATGTTCAATTTGTCAAAATAAAATTATTCCTTTTAATCAGGATATAAAATTTTAATTTGGATAAATTTTTCATATTATTCTGATAACTTTCATATTTTAATGAATAGTAAAAACACACTATATTTTAATTAAAAAAACATTTTTCATCGCAATAATTTATATGGATATATTATCTTTTTAATTGTTTTAGAGATTAATTAGGATATATTTTTACCATTTAATCAAATGTTGTTCATTGAAATTAATTTCACTTTGAATTTGGATGTAAACAAGTGTCAATCTTTTGATAGTTATTATATCTTAAAAACACGCTATTTGTTTTGATAACCAGAATTAATTTTAAAATTAATTCATGAAACATCTTTGATTTGAATTTGGAAGAAATACATCATTTTTTAATTCAGAATATCAAATATATCTTAGGTTGATTTTTTTTTTATTTTTCTAAAAAACATCAATTTTTGATGAATAGTGAACCCACTTGTTGGTAGTTAAAAAACCAGATCTTTCATTTAAAAGAAAATTTTACCACTTTTATTAATTGAATTTCAAAAATCCTACATACATGGTTGTTATCAAGAAGTTAAATTTTGTTCAATTAGATGAAAATAATTTTGTGTGATTAGTAACTTTTGACTTTTATTTACTGCGATTAAAGGTAAACAGGGTAATTCAAGGTTAAATGAATATTATAATAATTCAAAATTACCTTAACACTTGTCCTAAACTTATAGGATGAGTAGTGGACAACCATGGTAATCCTTGGGACGATTTTGGGTCCCCATTGAGCCTCTTGGCAGTGATAATGAAAATTTGGATTAATTAATTTAATGTAAAGACAAAATTGACATTAACAAAAAATATTTTAGTAATTCATTTTTATAAGGGGTTATATAAATTATCATTTAAACTATAAATATTAACTGAAAATATAATAATATTTCCTACATGGTGGTGTATTTATTATAATTTTTATACATCAGAAAAATTAAATTATTTATGACACAATAATGATGAAGTATTTACCTTATTAATAAATGATTTATACAAATAAGATTATAATGATTAAAATATTATCCAAAACATTTCTAATTCTGATTGGATGATTTTATTTCGACCATTAGTCATATTATCTTCATCTTTAATGATTTTTCGAACTTTTTAAACTGAAGATAAGTTTATAATAAAATAATATTTTCACATATTCTGAAGGTTCCCCTCTCCTCCCTTTTAAAAGGGCACCTCCTCCCTCTCCTCTTTACATAACTTTGAGCCTTCAAGCTTGCCCAAACCTACCCATTACTCTTCTAAACTCCACTAGTAATATTTTAGAGGTCTTGGTCTTGTTCAAAGTCCACAATTAGTTCCCTCTGTGGAGGTTTTGAAGAGGCGTGTCGAAGAAGAGGTAATATTCGTTATAGATTCATTCAAATTTATTTCTTCCTCTACTTACTCTTCATTAGTTGTTTCATTATGAAGTAATAACATAAGTATCAATCATATACATATATGATATTATAAATATGAAACAGACATATTTCACCTTCTATCCATCCTACAAAAAATGAAATCATCGTGCGTGCATACGTACGGAATACCGTCTCCACGTCGTGGTGTAATATGTTTTCCACCACCACCTTAATTGGATGGGTATAATGGTGTAAAGAATAAGTATATATGATTATTGTAAAGTGATGTATATTCTGAAATAGTATACATACACTTCAATACTATTTCACGATCATGCGAACGATATCATCGCTCGTGCGTACGTACGGCCTACCATCTCCACGATGTGATGCGACTCGTTCTAATGATCTTAATTGAATAATGATTATATAAATGAATTTAATGAATAAATATGATATATTTTTGATAATATAGCTTTTGAATAGATATTACTTGGCTAGTATAAATATTATTTTTTAATTAATCCTTTTCCCACAAAAAAATGAATTAATGGCCTCAACTAGAAGGATCGTACCCTATAAGGCCTATTTATCAAAGATTATGGGGGGGGGGGTCTCCATTTTTTGGATTTTTCATAGACCAATCCCATGATAATATCCATCATATAATTCAAGAGAAAATCCATTTTCTAGAGAATTCTAGCACAACGATATCACATCCCAAACAATGTTTACCAAAAATCCCCTTGAAAGCCCCGCAATTGCACAACTTACTCTTATTGTGTATTTTGCTGTAATAACTGGTTATGTATCAAGACATTAGAATTAGGAATATATAAATTATATTTTACAGACCAATAAATATATTTTCATCATATTATTGTAACTTTGTAAATGATTTTTAAAGCAGAAATAGTCTTTCGGGTTAATATAAAAATTCACTTATGAAATATATTTTGATGAATTAATGGATTTTTCAAATATATAATATTTAATTAATTTCTATTTATTAAATCAATTGATATATAAAAATAAATGATCATATAATTTTTATGAAGTCAAATGTAAATTTTATTCCCATTATACGATAGTTTGATGATGTATTTCTGGAGGAATTTTCAGGTCTTCCACCAAATCATGATTTTGAGTTTTCAATATAATTCATATCGGGTGCTATTACCATTTCAAAGACACCTTATAGAATGGAACCAATTGAGTTGCAGAAATTGAAGAAGCAACTCCAAGAGAATCTTGATAAGGGATTCATATGCCCTATTGGATCACCTTAGGGAGAACATATTCTTTTTGTTGATAAAAAAGATGGATCAATGAGACTCTTCATTGATTATTGAGAACTTAACAAGATCACTATAAAGAACGAATATCCTCTCCCATACATTGATCACTTATTTGACCAACTACACAGAGCTCAATACTTTTCCAAGATTGATCTTCGTTCAGGGTATCATCAATTAAGGGTCAAAAAGGAGGATATACCAAAGACGGATTTTCATACAAGGTATTTAAATTATGAATTTATAGTGATGCCATTTGGTCTTACTAACACCCCTGCTATCTTCATGGATCTAATGAATAGAGTCTTTAGAGACCATCTTGATATGTTTTTGGAAGTATTTATAGATGATGTTCTTGTCTTTTCAGAGTGCAAGGAACAACATAAAGATCACTTGAGAATTGTATTAAAGACCCTAAGAAATGAGAAGATTTATGACAAATTTTACAAGTGTAAATTTTGGCTTCAATAAGTTTCATATTTGGGTTACATAATCTCACAAGAGTGGATATCTGTGGACCCAGCTAAAAATGAGGTTATAAAAAGATGGTCGATACCAACAATAGTTACTGAGATCCGAATATTTCTTTCATTGGATGGATTTATTGACGTTTTGTGAAATATTTTTCACGATTTTATAATCCACTTACCAGGTTGACTCGAAACGAAGTTAAGTTCGTGTGGACAGAGGAGTGTGAAGAGAATTTCAAGGATTTAAAAATAAGGTTATACATTGCACCTGTGATCACACTTCCTTGTAGTGGAGAATGGTTTCTGATCTATATTGATTCATCCAAGAATGGATTGGGGTGTGTTCTCATGCAAAATGATATGGTGATATATTATGCCTCACGACAGTTGAATATACATGAGCAAAATTACCCAACTCATGATTTGGAGTTAGCAGCGGTAATAATTGAATTAAATATTTGGAGCCATTATCTTTATGGTGAAAGGTATGATATTTATACTGATCGTAAAAGTTTAAAGTATATTTTCACACAAAAGGAGCTGAATATGCACCAATGAAGATTGTTGGAGCTAATTTAGGATTACGACTGCTCAATTCATTACCACCCTAGGAAAGAAAACAATGTGGAAGATTCATTAAGCTGACAAAACCAGGCTAGATTATCCATGATGAGGATCACAAAAGATCCAATACTAATGGATTTACAAAGGATGGATATTGGAATTATAAAGGAAGGGGGAAAATATTATCTTTCTCAAATGAATGTTCAACCATCTCTACATTTGAATTTTAAAGAGGCACAAAAAGAAGATGTAGAGTTACAAAAGAAGGTGACTAATGTTCCAAAAATCAACCTTGATTGTGATGGGATAATAAGGTTCAGGAATCGGGTTTGTCTTCCTCCCATCCCAGAATTATAGAAGGTGCTACTAGATGAGGCTCATAGTTCTTCATTATCTATTCATCTTGGAAGCACGAAGATGTATAGGGAACTGAAATAGTACATCTGGTGGGATGGCATGAAAATAGATATTGCTTAATATGTCTCTTGATACTTGGTTTTTCATCAAGTTAAAGCTGAGAGACAGAAGTCTAAGGGGATGTTACACCTGTTACCCATACAAGAATGAAAATAAGAAAACATCACTACGGACTTTGTCACTAGACTTCCTAAAACATCCAATAGAAATAATGAAATCTGGGTTATAGTTGATCATCTTATAAATTCGACACACTTCGTTTCTATTAGAAAAAATATCTATTTGGATCAGCTTGGCGGGGTATATGTGAATGAAGTGGTAAGATTGCATGGAGTACCACCTTCCATTATATCTGATCGGGATCTGAGGTTTGCCTCGATGTTTTGGGGATGTCTTCAGCATACTTTATATACAGAGTTGAGTTACAGCACTTCATATCTTCCTCAGACAGATGATCAGTCTGAGAGAGTAATTTACATTCCAAAAGATATGTTTAGAGCTTCCTCTATGGATTTCAAAGGTGTTTGGGATAAACACATACCTTGGGTAAACTGTTCTTATAATTATAGCTTTCACTTCAGATTTCAAATGACTCATTATGAAGCCCTCTATGGAAAGAAATATAGGACTCCAGCTTGCTGGGATGATGTTGGGGAAAGAAAGCTGTTAGGACCTGATCTTGTTGATGAGATGGCAGAAAAAGAAGATCTATTCAACAACACATAAGAGCAGCTCAGAGTCGACAAAAAATTTATACTGAAAACCGAAAAATGACCTATTGTTTGAAGTGGGTGATTAAGTGTTCTTATGAGTATCTCCTAGGAAGAGAGTAATGAGATTTGGAAGTAAGGTATAGTTGAGCCCTAGGTATATCTGTCCTGTCAAAATACTTGATCGTGTTGGGAAGGAAGCTTACTGATTGGTGCTTCCACCAAATCTCTCTGAAGTTCACAATGTGTTCCATTTATCTCTCCTAAGAAAGTACATACTCGATCCTTCACATATACTAAGCTCAGAAGTTATACCGCTAGAGAAAGATCTTTATTATGAAGAACAACCGATAGAAATTCTGGATCCTAGCAAAAATGATCTACTGAAAAAGACCACTCGCTTGGTGAAATATTTTTGGAGGAACCACCAATCTGAAGAAGCAACATGGGATCTTGAGGATATGATGAGGGGATGTATCCTCCTCTGTTTGTTATGAAGTGACGAATTTCTAGGGAGAAATTCATTTTAAGTGGGGTAGAATGTAACACCATGATATTTTAAGAGAAGTATATATTTTTTATGTCTTATGTTGTACGTGACATTAAAGGAATCTTTCACTGCACACAACACTAGCTTTTCTTGCGTTACACGTAATCACGACCTTCCTCGATAACGTGTGTAGTACGCAATACCGGGTTTCACTAAACAATGATATACTATTATTATATGGACCATCCTTTATGAATAGTATTAACTATATTTTTCATTTTATAACATTATTATTCATTTTACAAATTTTCTAGAACATTTTTTGAGAACAAAATAAATTTTTCGTGTAAAATAAGTATTTTTCTAAAAATGCAGTTTGCCGCATTTTGATGGAGCACCCACTTTAAATCTAGTTTTTGACATGTTTATATATTCAATTTGAAAAAATAAAATTCTTCCTTTTAATCAGGATATAAAATTTTAATTTGGATAAATTTTTCATATTATTCTGATAACATTCATATTTTAATGAATAGAAAACACACACTATATTTTAATTAAAAAAACATTTTTCATCGCAATAATTTTTATGGATATGTTATATTTTTAATTGTTTTATAGTTTAATTAGAATATATTTTTACCATTTAATCAAATGTTGTTCATTGAATTTAATTTCACTTTGAATTTGGACGTAAATAGGTGTCGATCTTTTGATAGTTGTTGTTTCTTAAAAACGCGGTATTTGTTTTGATAACCAGAATTAATTTTAAAATTAATTAATGATACTTCTTTGATTTGAATTTGGAAAAATAGACATCGTTTTTGAATTCTGAATATCAAATATATCTTAGGTTGATTTTTTTTTATTTTTCTGAAAAACATCAATTTTTGATGAATAGTGAACCCACTAAATGGTAGTTAAAACCCGACTCTTTCATTTAAAAGAAAATTTTACCACTTTTATTAATTGAATTTAAAAAATCCTACATACATGGTTGTTATCAATAAGTAAAATTTGGTTCAATTAGATGAAAATAATTTTGTGTGAATAGTAACTTTTGACTTTTATTTACTGCAATTAAAGGTAAACAAGGTAATTCAAGGTTAAATGAATATTATAATAATTCAAAATTACATTAACACTTTTCCTAAACTTATAGGATGAGTAGTAGACAACCATGGTAATCCTTGGGTCGATTTTGGGACCCCATTGAGCCACTTGGTAGTGATAATGAAAATTTGGATTAATTAATTTAATATAAAGACAAAATTGACATTAACAAAAAATATTTTAGTAATTCATTTTTATAAGGGGTTATATAAATTATCTTTTAAACTATAAATATTCATTGGAAAGATAATAATATTTCCAACATGGTGGCATTTTTTTATAATATTTATACATCAGAAAAATTAAATTATTTATGACACAATAATGATGCAGTATTTACCTTATTAATAAACGATTTAAATAAATAAGATTATAATGATTAAAATATTATCCAAAACATGTCTAATTCTGATTGGATGGTTTTATTTCGACCATGAGTCTTATTATCTTCATCTTTAATGATTTTTCGAACTTTTTAAACCGAAGATAAGTTTATAATAAAATAATATTTTCACACTATCTGAAGGTTCCTCTCTCCTCCATTTTAAAAGGTCACCTCTTACCTCTCCTCTTTACATAACATTGAGCCTTCAAGCTCGGCCAAACCTTCCCATTACTCTTCTAAACTCCACTAGTAATATTCTAGAGGTCCCGGTCTTATTCAAAGCCCAAAATTAGTGCCCTATGTGGAGGTTTTGAAGAGGCGTGTCGAAGAAGAGGTAATATTCATTACAGATTCTTTCAAATTTATTTCTTCCTCTACTTCATCTTCATTAGTTGTTTCCTTATGTAGTAATAACATACGTATCAATCATATAAATATATGTTATTATAAATATGAAACAAACATATTTCACCTTATATCCATCATACGGAAAACGAAATCACCGTGCGTGCGTACGTATGAAATACCGTCTCCACGACGTGGTGTAATATGTTTTCCACCACCACCTTAATTGGATCGGTATAATGGTGTAAAGAATAACTATATATGATTATTGTAAAGTGATATAGATTCTGAAATAGTATACATACACTTCAATACTATTCCACAATCATGGGAATGATATCATCACTCGTGCGTACGTACGGCCTACCGTCTCCACGATGTGATGTGACTCGTTCTAATGATCTTAATTGAATAATGATTATATAAATGAATTGAATGAATAAATATGATATATATAACAATAATACCATTCTGTAAATGATGTATCTATAACCTAAAAAGAAGAATAGGAATTTATTGGAAAAAACATGCATAAGAACAGAAAGCAATGGACACCCGAATAACAAGTAGAAATGAAATATTACTAATAATAAGATAAGAAAATGACCATATATGATATTATAACAATGAATATGATTCTTTAATAAGTTAATGACATTATTTAAATCATTATATAGGAGGTTCGGATGCTTATGAAGCAAATCGGACCTAAGGTATGGGAAAATCTCACAATTTTATTTTTTATATGAGATTGTTTATACTTCACAATTTTCTGGTGAATATTTATCATCCACATCCATGTTTACACAATATGTAATATTATTTATATCCTCATACCATTGTTTAAATCCAATTTTACCCTTTGGTTAGTAAAGGATATGAATGGAATTTTTTTCATTTTTAGTACGACGTACTTTTTGACTTTTCCATCCAAAGTATAAGAAGATTATTTTTTAAACATATACGACATGAATGGATTTTTATGAATTTATAGAACATTATTTCCATGAAGCTTCCATTAAAAGTTTTCATGATTATTTTTAATCAAATTCTTTTAGTATAGTATTATATGACATGTTAAGAAAGGATAAATGTTTTTGAAGTAGAAAGGATATTTTCCTCCAGAGTGGAGTTCAAGTGTTTTATCGAAATTATTTTCCATCTAAGATAATATAGGGTTCTGTTTCTATCTATATTTTTACATTAATTTGATTATGCTTTGATGTAATTAATTTTATGATGTCCTTTTATCTTATATGTATTATGATATGATGGCATGATGTTTAAGAATCCCATTTTTATTACATGGTTTATGATATGATTTATGATTTTTTGGCACATATAATAATGGTTTCATTTTGAGATGGGTGGGACCTATATCTCCCTTCAATGCATTGGGTAAATATTTATATCTCATGGGATAGACATGGATGGAATGGATGGTTAATATGGTTCAGTGATATAGGACTGAAATGAGGAGTGAACTCGGTTCAGAAATGGACTTTATCCACTAGGATAGTCTTGGAAATGAGTCTTTACAACTAAGAAATGATTCTCTATGATTATGTGTGTATGCCACAAAGTTTCATGATTTATGTTATGATTATTTGGATTAAATTTCACTACTATGATTTATCCCAATTTATGATATTATGATCTCTTTTGCAGGTTATGATTTTTGAAATGCTATGTTCTTAGGAATATGATGTTTTTTTGTTTACCCTAACTGAGCATTTGAGCTCACCCTTTTGTATGTGTTCTCTTCCCCTGGTCAAGAAGAAAGGTATTAAGTAGGATATACCAAAGGGACTCTATATATGATGAAATAAATAGGAGACAATGAAAATGTTTTACCAGTTGTTTATGTTTCCATGTTTCTAAAGGAAATATACCTATACAATCCTATCATGGTTTTGTTATATGTTCTAATAAGTATGCTTCAATTATGAAGTAATAACCATGTATGTAAAGTATGGGTCGTTATTTGAAATTCATTTTTAAAGAAATTTTTTTCAATTTTAAATGATATGTTTGACAAAATAATATTCTTATTTGGAATCATGACTTCAAAATGTACTTTATATAAAATTATGGCATTTTTATGATAATGTTTATTTTTAAAATTATAGTGAAAATACTACATTTTAATTCAAATCTGCATTTTTATTTAATATATTTATATGGTTACATTATATTTTTAATTAATCTTAATGTTTAATTAGATTATATTTTTACCATTTAATAATATGTTGGTCATTGGAAGTAATTTCACTTTGATATTGAACATGAACAACTATCAATCTTTTGATAGTTATTATTTCATGAAACCACACATTTTGTTTTGACAACTAGAATTAATTATTAATTAATTTATACCACGTTTTTTTTAATTTTGAAAAATAGATTCCATATTTATAATTATGAGGACCAAATATTGTATGTAGGTAAATATTATTTGTAGAAATTATGAATAGTAACTTCAGAAAATATTTTATTTACCATTGTAAAAAGGTAAATATGGTAAATAAGGGTAAAAATCAACATTATAATAATATTCAATTATCTAAACTCGTGTCCTAATCCTATTTTCTGATACATTTCCGACCAAATGTATCCTTTGTTCAATTTTGGGACCCCATGGAGCCACTTTTAATTGGATATTACACTTTATAAATATTATTTTAATGTTATGGAAAATGAAACATAAACATATATCTCTTAGTGAAACAATTATTATTGTGGGTTATATAAGTGATATTTTTGACTATAAATATCCATTAGAAATATAAATATATTTAATAAATCATGGTATTTTATTTATAATTTTTATACATCATATAAATAAATTTATTTTTGACACAAGGATGATGTAATGATTACATCATTAATGAACGATTTAAATAAATGATATTATACTTATTAAAATAAATTTATTTTAAATTTTTTATTCCATCCATGAATTTTAGAGATAATTATGACTTCTTATATTTTAATTAATGTTGTTTTTTGAAATAATAATGTGGATATTTTTTTAAGTATTGATATGAATAGTTTATAAATTGTCATAAATGATATTTTAAAACAATTAAAATTTTATTAATTGATAAAATAGTCGTCAAATATACGAATCATCCAACTGAAATATATTATGTTACAAATGTAATTTATGGTCCATTTTGGATTACTTGGAATTTTATATTAAATATATTAACCCTAATGTATCAATATATAAGAGGACATTGTAAAAGTTAAATATGTTAACAAATGGTTAGATAAAAATATATGCATTAAAAAATATCCAAAAACTTGTCCAATTTATATTTGATGATTTTATTTAGACATATATTTACATTATCCTCAAAATAAATAAGTTTTTTATCTTTTAAAAATGAATATTTATTTATAATAAAACCATAATTTCCAAGATTACCAACGAGCCCTTCCTCCCTCGTATAAAAGGATGCCACCTCTAAACCGTTACTCACACCTCTAAAGCCATTATAATAATCCAAAAAATGGTAAAAGAAGCTCAAAAAATCCCAATATTTTACCAAGAATCCTTACCCTATGGAAAAAGAAATTCAAGAAATCCTTTTGGTTCAAACCAAAGGGAGTTACCCAATTTAAAGGTAACATCTTATCTCATGTTTTCCTCTTTTATTTTCCTTCTCCAACCCACTAAACACCATTTATTCCATTATTTTATAACAACTAAAGTATACTAAATATACTAAGATGTTTATATATTATGTATTCTAATTACACATCCACACACCTCCATATAATAGAAACGAACATACTGTTTCTGTGGATGGTGGAGTACAACCTCATGAAATGATGATTGTTCAATCTTCCCATAAAACCTCTTATGGTGGTCCTTAATATGGAATTGTATTTATATGATATATATATATATATATTATATTTATATTGTCTCTATTTTTTGTTATTTTTCATTTATAGCATACGATTAAGGTTTCTATAAGGGGTAAATATGATAAATTCATTTGACAAAGTGGGGAAAACCACCACTCCATGTGATATGAATCATTAATTCCAAGTGTGTAATGTATAAAGGATGGAATTCATGAAATTATATTTTATATTATATGGTAATTATAATATACTAATGTATCATTGTGTTTAATTCTATTAAATACAATATACAGATGAAAGTAGCGTTCAAGTGTACGTACGGCTTACCATCTCCATGATTGGTGCATTTCTTTTGTTATCACCAAAATTATATACTATTATAAATACATAAATATACTGGATATATATGATATATATGTTATTTAAATCATTAATATCATTCTAGATATAATGTACTTTGGACCACAAGGACAATTTTTAATTATAAGAAGTTTATTTTTGACACAAGTAGAAAATATCGAAAAAACGACCGTCAATAACTTAAATGATTATGTTGTGTTTATAATTTTTTAATTAGTTATATAAAAAAAATAATAAACTATAAAAAGGGTTTTATGAAAATATAAATTATCTTTTGTTTTTTATTCATGATATTAAAGAATGAAAGAGTCAAGTCAGATATGTGGTAAGGGACGTCATATGAATCTCCTTTCATTGAGGAATATTTTTATTTAAAGACGAAATTATTTTATATGCTGTATAAACCCCCTTTGAATTTAAATTTCATTCAATGTGAATCCTCTCTAAGAAGAGTTTTAATAAACTAATAAAGGGGTGATTATTTTTAATGTATGAGTTGACAAGGACCATTCTAACATCGCAATTATTATTTGATATTTGACATCCTTAATAAGCCATAATGTATTTAAAAGTAAAATAAATAACATATAGTCTTTTTACTTATTTTTTTTATTGAAATGGTTTTGATAATGGATATATTTTGTCAATATATTGAAATTTTATATTGTGATTTCAATGTGGAATTGTTATATTTCCTTTATTCTTGTTCATGTGTATGATTATGTTATGGTTCTTGGGAATTGTTTACGTATTAGGGTGGTTATTTGATAAACCTAGGGTGGGTGAGCCTAATATAGATCTCCAATTCATTAGGTAACATGACATAGGAAAATGATAATGGTTCTCCTAAGAGATTTAGGTAATATACTTTTATGGGTACTCCAAATGTAACTCCATACAGTGGTGTGAGTGCTATAATGAATGTATGATATTGATTCCACAATATACCTTTATGTTTTATGATTTCTATGTGTTATTCATAAATATTATAATTTCCTGAGGTATGTTAAAGACATTAATTTTTTATATATTAATGAACTAATGATTTCTTTCTTTATTTTATAAACCATATATAGATTTTTTAATACTCATCCCATGTCTTTGAAATGTTTTACACAGGGTACAAGGTAGGGTAAGAGAAAATAATAATTCAACAATATTTATATAAATAACAAAAATATATTTTTCTTTAAAGAATTTTTATTTTATGAAAAAATGGATACTGAGTAAATGACTACTTTATAATATTTGACATGTAATGTAGTAGTTATGGATTAATTTTCAAAAAATCTAAAATTTAAAATATATTCAATGTCAATTATTAACCTAATTAATGATTATGTAATATTTTATGGTGGGGAATTATACAGATTGTGGATCGGAATGAGAAATTATAACATGGAAAAAATCTTCAGTATAGTGTGGGATTTATTGAAACATAGTCAGATTTGGGAAGAGATAGGGGAATGTGAGAAGGAAATTAAAGATATATAGCAAGAATAATTTTATGGTTGTGATGGTTTTATACTATCCATGGATGAAAATATCAATGGTGTTGAGAATTTAGTAACAATGGTTTCGGGTTTTTACCCATACTTAATGTTTTTAATATATGGGTGAAAATTGGGAGTATTTGGTAAATATTCCAGTAGTTTTTGGTACCAATGGATAGGTTCACGATCTTTTAATGGTTTATATGAACAATGTGGAGGTCCTATTGGAAATTGAAAAGATACAAAACTTTCCGAATGATCAAAAAACACGGTTAAGGCATGATTTTCCTTACTGTACATAATAACTATTTGTAGTGAAAATGTGACATCCTTTTTCTCTAATATTAAATGTTTTTCCTTCTTCATGTTCATTTTTTCTAATAAATATCTCTAATTCAATATTTTCGTCCATTAAATTTTGGGTAACCTTCCCCAAAATTTTTGAAACCGATTAGGATCCCTCCCATAGAATTTGAAAGACCTTTTCACACGGTAAGTGACATTCATCACTATTCTTGTATTGTTTCATAGGTATATATAGATCTAATCATCCTCCCCTATTTATATTTAAGATATACACCATTTGTGGGTAGATTTTTGGTGGGGGTTCCAAATATTATGATATTTGGGTTCATTGATTGTAGGAGAGGAGATCTAATGTTGTTTCGGGGTTGTTTCATCCAAGTTGCCTAAGAATTTTTAGTCCCTTTTTGGTTTTAGAAAAATCCATTATGGTAGGTGGATTCTCTATCTCGAATCTTCTTTCTATAATTTATTAAATTAGTTTGGAATTGGTTTTACTTTATGGATTTAATTTTTAATAGCATTGAATAAATCTTCTCTAGCTATGATTTATGATTTTGGGTGAAATTTTGTGATCTTAGTTAAATGTTTTTCATTGTGATTTAGTTTCATGAATTTATAATGGAAATTTTATATTATATATTTTCTATAATATTTAAATGTTTTGATGAGAATGTGGATTTCAATAAATTTTGTTTTTAATTGAAAAAGATTTTATTAGAAATGGTTTTGATGGAAAAATGGTTTTCAATAAAAAGGTTGTTTTATTGAAATGGTTTTTCTTGAATGATCCTTTCTAATATTTGTTTCTGAGTTCATATTTATTATACAGGGATTGGTTGGAATTTTTATTCTACATAGTTCCAAATGGAAAATGGAATATGGGGTATAATAACTTTGTGATGAATTGGTGTATTAGTGAGAAACAATTCATGATTATGGAACTGTCATAACAAATCAAGCATCGTTGGTAGCATGAATATGTGGAATGGTTTGGGTATGCCAAAGAAATATTGATGTAAAGATTTTATTTTTTTGGTCATTTTTTTGGAAAAATAACATGTTGGAAATGTTGGTTATAGTTGCACCAGTTTATCGTTGGTTAAAAATGGTGTTAGAACCTGATTATATTTAGTTACACACTGATTTAGGAAAATGATTAATATAAAATGTTTTACAGAAAACTTTTTCTATATATTATATCCAAGAGGCATGGGTTAGTAAGTCATTTGGGATACCCTACTAAGTGTTATACTAAACCATTCATTATAACTTCAGTGCTTTGGCAGGTGTTATCTTCCTGGACAAGAAACATGTTAAATTATCACATGTTTTTAGGATAACCTTGTGATACATGGGTTTTTTAGTGATTATGGATATTGGATATTTTGGAGCATAACAGCTTTTAGAATTTTAGTATTACATAGTTTTTTGTCTTTTATTTTTTAATAATAGATCATTATTCTGTTTTTTCACACATTGGAGTGGTTTTGATATTAATAAAGCAGATGTGTTATCATTCATTTGTTCATGCATCATTTCATGAAATTTTTTGTTATGGTTTCCTTGTTTAGTGATTTATTTATTAAAGGGTAAATCATAACCCACGTGTACATTTAATCATTTAGAATTTATCTCACACCATTGGGATCTTGGGGATGTTGCCTAAGTCTTAGTAATGATTCGTTGAATTCTCAAGACAATGGGAATAAGCGAGTCATTACATGACGACAAAATAATTCACAAATATGTTCATTAATATTTTCATATATTTACTTGGATACATAGTTGTCAATACTAAGATATTTTGAAAAGTTTACTAAAGAAACATTTATGGTATGATAATAAAATATTTATATTACTCATGATAAAAATATGTGTGTTTTTTGGATAACTGGTAATGTGAGAGTCTTTAAATATATGCTAGAGTAGAAACCTTTATATTTGAGAATATCACTACCTTGTTAATGATTATGATGATATGTGTGTGATGTGTGGTTTCTAGTGGTGGATATTGTTTTGGAATGGAAACTATGAAATATTTCTATATGTAATCATGTTATCATCAATTAAAACTATAGAAAAATTTGTGTTTTGCAAAATAAAAATGACATCAAAATGCATATCAACATTAGTGATTGGGTCTTTTATAAACATTTTTGAGATTATAGTATCATAATTAATGTATAAAAAAAATTTATCCATAGTTTACCTTCTATAGATGAATTCAAAGGGATCAAACATAATTTATTATTGGTTTAAATATTATAAATGTGATCACTAATGATGAAAGGAGAAAATAATCGAATATATAATTTGGTAATTTAATAGTATATGTAATCAGATTAGTGTAGAGGTTAAATATGATTTCTTAGTGTTTTGAGTATCATGGGTATTCCTTGTAACAAAACTCATTGATAACATTTGGTATTGTGGGGTTGGTAAAATAACTCCAACCATAGTGTCTTTATGGGGTTGTCAATCTTATGAGAATATATAATTTGATCAATGATTAATTTATATTTTATTATAATTATTAGATATTTATTTATTGTTTTTTCTAATTTGGTAGTAAGTAAATTATTATTTTGAGTTAAGGAGTATTTTTTATGGGTTTTATTACTTTTAAATGACAACAGTTTAATAAAAAAACAGAAATTGTAAAATTTGAAAATTATGTATAAGAACCATAGAAGAGCTGGTTACGGTTAGGATATTTTCCATTCAACTAAACCACTGGTGTTATCCGAAGGTAGAAGAGGAAATTTATAAAAATAGATGCAACATGAATGAACAATAACTGAAATGCTTCATGGATACATTAACTGTTATATCGGGGTAGGTGGATAATTTATTTAAATAAACTATGGTTATTGGTTATACTGATTCAGTGAACTAACAACACTAGAATACATAGATAATATAATATATGTATACCATATTATCCCATACTAGAACCCATCCACATCTATTCATAATCCAATATGACATGAATGGTCTTCTATATATATATGTATTAGATTTTGTATCATCACAGTAAAAGTATTCATATTATTCCATAATATACCCATTAAATATTTTTATTCAGTCAATAAAAGGATGATCAATCATGTAGTTATGTGTTGTGATCAATATTGTCTACCAATTAAAAATATATTTTTTTCATCTATTTATTGAACTACGTTTTAATGTTATATTATTTAATAACCATATATAGATATGGGTTTTTAATTTCAATACACCAGAATCCTATATGATATACCATAATAATCACATTTCATTTTAATTAATGGGTTTTTTCAATAAAAATGGGGCAAGGATTTAATACACAAATGAAATGTAGTGAAACTAGAGACTGGGGGAATTCAGGTGATGAAATACTCAATTGAAATTAGAGAAACATATATGAATATATTTATTATTTGAATATTATATATGGATTAAGAATAGAACTTGCATGAAAAAAGTGTTCTATTATTCCCATTTTTTGATATTATTTTCCCACATCCAGGGAGCATTAATATTTCATTGATTGACTATACTAATTAACTCATCAAGAATGATGATTCATAATGAGAGTTTCTTTATTATCTAGTGGTGGATCGGTGTTTTGTGGAAAATTATCATAATTGGAAAATTTTTATCGGATTGTAAATTTCTTGGGAAGGATAAATATCATATTAAATTAATACATTCCATAACCTCTAAATCCTTATCAAGAGTTATGGTCACTAGGTGGTGACCCTCAATATGATAAATGGGAGTAGTAGAGTGAGAACTGATTATAACTACACCTTTTTCCTTTTTATTGAACCTAAATCACCTATGATTATTATATTACCTTAGCATAAGGACTGGAGTAGACCTATATATTTCAAGTTATCACTATCAATGTGAGAGAGTAACAAAAATATCTCTCACCAATGGAAATTATGGTTTAATAATGAGTTGAATTGTTTATAAATATTTAAAATTATGTCTTCTAAAATGGAAAAAAATTCTTTCCCAAAAGATAGCTCTATGTGAGGTCCATCCTCCATGAGGTAGATGACCAGTCAATTGCAACAATAGTAAATGAAACTGATAGAAAAGGTCACGGTCTAGTGCATGCAGAAACCATGAAATAGAAATCAATTATTTATCATATGTATTAGAGAGGTTTTTTATACAATAAATGGTTTGAGGAAGAACAATTGCTTATAATATAACCTATCCATATGATTTTCTAGAAAATAATTCATTGTTTATAGTAATGAAACATATTTGTGGGACATAGAGAACATATAGTATGTTAGATAACAAATAATTACATCATGGTAGATATAAAACTAATAGAAACACACATTTCTATGGTCGATGATTTTTTACTGTAAAATTATATTTTATATACTATATACAGGATTATTAAAATGAAAATTCATAAGTGGTTAAGTAGTGATCATAATTTGTGGTTCATACTATGCGGAAAAAGGTAATGTATGTTATGAATTACTCTATATACCTTATTATATCCCTTCTATTTTTTATATTATTTTACTATATTATCAAGGGAATTCAATAAGTATATCGTGACGTATATGGTTGTTAAACTATATTGTAATGGCCCATACTGTATAAATTTTATCTTTTCCAAAATAAATATTTTTTATATTTTATTTTATATTTTTATACTCATACAAAACATTAAAATAAAAATAGTTTATTTCATAACATTATAATTATATGTTAGTCAACAACTAAAACTACTAAATTTTGAAATATTAAAATATTAAAGAACATAGAAAATTGAATAAAAAGAATGGTAAATATGGGATCATCTTGATATGCTAAATTCATAACTCCCTCGAATAATACTTTGTGAATGAAAATTTATTTTCATAATCCAATAAATACCATAATAATTTAAAATATTGAACCTTTTTAGGAACCTTAATTAGTGATTTATGAAGGAATGAATTGGTATTTATAGGAGGTAATGTGATTATTAGACAAGTTATGTGATCAAAGGAACAATGAACTAATATTTATAAATAGTTACCTAATTATTAATAATATTAATTAGACCACAAAATAATTGCATCTAATAAAAATAATCTTTTTCATGAGTAATTTAAAAAATATATACTATTTTATTCAATAAAATATGTATCGAGATTTAAAACTCCATGAACCAATAAGAATTTTTTTAAGAAATTAATTTCGAATATATTTTGTACAAATCATAAATCATATATTAATAATTTATATTACCTATGTCTGAGGATAATTTTGATAAAAATTAAATTATTTTTAAAATCATCTTGTTGGAATTTTATGATTTAGATTTTTATTTAAATTTATAATAAATGTTAATTTTAACATGAATTGTAAAAGTAATGTTTTTCCAATACTGAATGATTCATGAAATAATAATGATTTATTAATGAGTTAATAAATGTTAAATTTGGTATCTCAACCAAAAGTAAATTTAATATGAAATATGGGTAATTTTAAAATAATGAACAAATGTCTAAAACATAAAAAGTAATTTCCAAAGACTGATTAGTTTAGTATCCTTTGAAATACTATATTTAATAATAAGTTTTACATTACATCATAAAATTGTTAACTACAATAACGTTGTTTCCATAGACAACCCTAATATCCCAGAGACTATCCATACAGGTCAGTCATAATATACATCTTTGCATACTGGGAAAAGTAAAACATAGTAAGAGTTGAGCTCAGATTCTTAGTAAGGATAACAATATAGCAGAAACTTTCATAAATAAGCATAAACATTTAAGGAAATGTATAAGAATAAATAAAAAGCCTTTTAAATTTGAACTTCAGAATAATATGGAAAAGATAAAATCATATAAGGCCATTTACTTATTCACAAGGATATTATACTAGTCTAATAATCACATTCAATATCAATAGACAATTTCATAATGATGTCATGTATAATTCCGGCCATTGAAAACCATATATTCAAGGCCTTGTGCCAAGACTATAAATATGATTTTGTCATGGACTTGTTCCAAGACACTAGTTTGTATCATGAGACCTACTGATGCATCGAGGAGCTATAGTGGTCTCCACCCATCACCTACTACGTCCAATGAATGCCCCATATGAAAAGGTTTAACCATTACATAAACATTCGTAGTAAAATTCACATATGAAATGTAAATACATTATCCAGAAACCATGAATGGTATGAAATAATACATGCATAGTAAAAAAAAATCACAAAACCATCAATACAATATGGATGTTTGGTATCAAAATAAAACAACTTAAAATCCATCAAAGGATGTTTACATAGATGAAATAAAAACATTTTTAGAGAAATATCTCTTTTTATTTTGAAATCATTTAAAAGTCTCATAATTATAAAAGAAAACATTTATATTTGAAAATATTATTATAAGATTTTAAGTGAAGCTTCGATGATCTTATAATAGGGGAAAATAGCCGCACCCACTTTATAAGTAAAAAAAATTGTTACATTAATTTTGACGAAAAGGTCATAAATTACATTGTTTGGAAAATGATGAAATGATTCCTTTATAAACATCTTTTAAAATTAAAAAAAGGGTAAAATGAATTTAACCGATAGTCAATAAAATTGTAATAATGTTTTGAAATACTTTTTTAAGGCACATTGATTTTGATGATAGAGAGGTACATATAGATACTAACGTGAAAACTACCTCAGATAAAAAAGAGATTGTGAAATTAACCCTTACCTTGAACATTCCATTGGTCGAAGGTACGTTTAACCTCATTTATAATTACCATAGTATTTTATTAAATTAATAAATAACCATATTCATATTTATTATATCATACATGATTCATTTATGGCTTTATACTACCCATTTAATAATTATTTCCATGTTAATTTAATATTTCGGGTTATAATGGATTTCTTTATCGTACGTGTTTTAACTTGTTATTCATGATCGTATCATTTAGAAAATGATTTAAATAATTCCATAATGTAAATCATGATTTATATTTAATATATAATTATAATATAAATATGTATAATTGATATATATTTGAAATGGAAAACCCTGTTTATGGAGACGGAAGGCTGTACATACGCATAAACGCTATTTCAGTTTTCACATCATATTTAATGGAAGTAAGTGAATGAGATAAATGAAAATACATATATACATATATATATATATATATATTTCAAGAAGCATTATTATTTCATATATTACATAATTATTAGTAATATGTATTTTTATAGTCATCGTTAAATGGTGAAAGTGGAAATGAATCTCATCGCGTCGTGGAGATGATAATCTGTACTTAAGAACGACCGACAATATCATTACTTTGATATTATAATAATATATAATTAGATGTTATATCATAAATAGAGAATGATTATCATGTAATATTTATTATTTACTTCATTTATACTCATTTTTATACCCATTCAAATGATGAAGTGTTTGAATAACAAAGTACACCACGGCGGGGAAACGGTAAGTCATACGTATGCACGTATGGTGACATTGTCATTCATATGATGGATACAATAATTAATTTTAATGTAACATTTTTATAATAAAATATTAGAGAAAAGAAGATACTGTAGTTATTATTTTATGATGGAAACAACAAGGAAAGAAGAAGTGGACGAAGAAAGGAACTTGAAAGAGGTGATGAAATATTTACCTCTTCTTCGGGTTCATCCTATTGATTTGACCAAAAGGGAACCATAGGTTGGATTTATGAATAAAGTAAGGCCTCTAAGAAGAACGTAGGACAGTTGAGAGGGTATTTGGGTATATTATGGAGAATCCAAATGACTTTTATGGTTTTAATAAGAGAGAAGGGGGAGTTCCCTTTTTTAAGAGGTGTGAGAAGCACCGTAAGAAAAATTAGAAATATTATTTTATAATAAAATAATTATCGGGTTTTAATGGATCAAAAATGATTTATTTAAATTATATTTTGGGGAAGGGTCGAACACCACTCAACCAATAGGTTTTAGATAGGTTTTGGTCACTATTTTAACTCTATCTTTTAGATTTAACTCTTAGATAAATATTTTGACATTTACCATTTCTCTTTGTATTTTTATATTATATGGTTAATAAAAATTCTATAAACTTCCAATAAAACCCTAAGTGGTTAATTAATGATACAAAAATCATTATATAAGTCTTTACTCTAAACCATATATTTTTAAAAATAGATTATAAATTAATAATATAATATTTGTTTTAAAAACTCTTTAATGTCAATTTTGATAATATTTGGTATGTTGTTTTTCCTAAATTCATAACAGCATTATTACATTAAAAAAAATTCATATAACCAACCCTAACATGTCATATTATCATATAAAATTAGTTTAATTATTAAAAAGTCTCAATTTACATTAGTTTTGATATTTATAATATCAATTCTTTTAATATTCTATCAATTATGTAATTACTGCATCATCATTGTGTCATAAATAAATTAATTTTTTTAATATATAAAAAAATATAAATAAAATTACTTTATTTAGGAAATCTTTTTAGATTTTAATGAATATATATAGTCAAATTTATATTTTGTGTAACCTTATATTAAAAATAGTTTATTTAGTAAACATTGAATTTAACACTTTTAACTCTTCAATGAAATTAATAATAATAAATGTCTTAATCTAGTCCAAAAGGACATAAAGGATCATATTGTATTCCTAATCTTGTATCTGGTCAAATTATACTCTTCTAATAGAATTAATACATGTGTTAGGGTAATAATAATATAATTTTACCATTAATTACCCTATTTACTTTTAACCATGGTAAATAGAAGTGAAATGTTATTATTCACCAAAAAGTATTTTACTCTTATTGAACCAAATTTGAAATATTTATTTGTACTGTGTCTCTTATAGTTTTTAAATTAAACTCACAAAAGTGGAAAAATTATGTTTTATGTGAATTTGCAAGTGCTCCTAGGTGGTTGATAAAAGATGGTAAAAATTTCAATAAAAATTCAATATATCTAAAAATATTATAAAATGACTCCAATTAATTAATTTGAACATATATAGGTATTATATATCTATTTTTTTCTAAAATAAATTTAAGTAAAATAATAAATTTTCTATATAAAAAGTCGGTTTAAACCAATAACGCAGTGTTTTTCACTATTCCTCAAAAATTGAATGTTTTCATAAAAATATCAAAATTTCACCCTAAGATAATATTGATATTATGAATTCAAAATTGAAGTCTATTATACAAAATTCAAAACATATAATTTTCATTTATAAATTTAAATTCAATCCCCACTGTCAAAACAAAAATGCGTGTTTTAAGAAATAATAACTATCAAAAGATTGACACTTGTTTTTACTCAAGTTTAAAGTGAAATTACTTGAAATGACTAGAATTGGATTAAATGGTGGAAATATAGTATATTTATACATCCAAAAAATTAAAATGTATAATTTAACTCTATATATTATTTTGATTAAAAAAGTTGTTTTCAGTTAAAATATAGTATTTTTCACTATTCACCCAAATATGAAAGTTATCAGAAAAAACACACAAAATTTATTGAAACTAAATTCTTATGTCTTGATTATAAAGATGAATTTTATTTTGTAATTAGGAATATACAGAAGATTCATATTTTGGATTTAAAAATAGTTCGTCATTAAATGGTGGTAAAATTTCATTTTTTTGTAAAATACTTATTTTATTAAAAAAATGATTTTATTCGTACATTTTGTCTATGAAACTCATAATATGGATTCTAAAATTATAAGGATTATATAAGGTTCAAAATTCAATTAATACTACTCATAACTTCTTTGGAATGTATTGCTTGGTAAGTCGGGATGCGCTTGAACACGATGTTGCATGTAGTGAATGTTATTGAATTACTTTGAAGAAATAATGAACTATGAGACCATGGGGTGTTACATTATTCCCTACATTAATAAATTGTGTCCTAAAAATTTGAAATTGTTCTTCAAAAATAAATGGATGAAAATAGAAAATACCTTTGTTGGAAGACCAACATCGAAAATTGGGTAAATAAAATTTCGTCTTAAGAAGAAATAAAGGGAAATGAAAGGGTCACCACCAAATTATGATCTCGATTACGAGATCGTTGGTGGAAATTAGAGAAATATAATTAGAGGTAAAAAATAAATATTTATAGGGAGTGATTGAGGTCATCAATCTCAAACAAGTGTAAAATGGAGGACCTTAACTCCATCAATCTATGATGATTTAAAATACCATCAGTTCAATAAAACATAAGGTATTAGGATAACACATTTTTGTTTTTAAGATCCATTCCCTGAAGATTAAGAATTAATTTTCCCATAGAATAGGAGGAATAAAATTATATATATATATATATATTCTTGGCAAGTACAATTTCATTTTTCACCTAATTTCTACCACAAACTAATCATTTTTTTAGAAAAATAGTGACATGAATTGGTCACCCAATTCATGCCCCAAAGAAACTTTTTAAATCAAAAGTATTACAATACATTCTCGATGTGCAACGAGCTTACACCAATGCCAAAAAAAGAAATGAAAGTGATACATGATATTAATTCAAATAAGCTCAAATAGAACTTCATTAAAACTGCTTGAGACGTCATGTCTTCATGTAAGGAATCACATCCAGACAAATGAGAAGTAACTCATATCAAGCTCCAATTATCCAAGGTCATCTGATTTCAAATGAAGGGAACATCCATCAAAATCTTGTACATCTCTCTGGATAGACTTTACATCCAACATCCGTCGCAAATAAAAGAGTTCAACCAATAAGTTACACAATAGATCCCTACAACCATGCAAAGAAGAAGATCTAAAAGTGTTATTTAAAAGTTAGCTTAATAGTGACGAGAAAGATGTCAATGGTCAACTCTGAGGCTTTGAAAGCGACCAAAAAAACACAAAAAAAAATTAGATAGTGTCATGTGTCCTTCAAAAATCCAGCACATAATGATTCCATAATTCTAGGAATGGTATAACGCATATCTGCAATTCTTCAATCAGAAGAATTAGTATAGTCCAACCACCTACTACTGACTGAACTAGTGTTACTAGAAAAAAACTAATAGAACAAGGTTGCATTGAGGCATGTAATACTGAAGAGTGCAAAGTGATCCAACCCCCAGCACACCTGAGCATAATGCCTCAGAATAAAAACCAGAAATTTAAATTCTTGATCCATCTCATAATGAAGTTCCATGAAGAAAAAACCCCATCTAACTAGATTTTATGAGACCAAAAAGGTCAATAATGTTGATCCATAGATCACGAAGCATATACATAAACATAAAAGATCAAACCCATGGAATGTCTCTGATGCTGAAGTTGTGATTATTTTTGTATTCAAACATAATCTATTCCAACCATTAGACTTATCCAAAAAGCTTCTATCCAAACTCACAGTCTAGAATTTATAAGAATGTTAAACATAATGTAGATCTTTTTTTCACGTAATAACATGTGAACACATTCATCATGTATTATTTTAAAACATGGTAACACTCTGAATTACAATAAAAACATATTGATTACATTAATTCTCCTTTATCCATTATATAATACTAGATATATTACTTATATCTAAAATTTTTTAACATTCCAATAGTGATGAAATAATAAAACTATTAATCAGTTCCACAGATGTCAAGAATATCCAATATATTTTATTCAAATCAATCGCATCTTATTCCAAAATCACTACCTCATTATCAGGACCATATTAAGGATTAACTTTCTTTCAACCATGTATTTTCGAAAAAGTGTATCTTACAATTAAGTCACTTTTCATAGAACCAAATAATCTCAAATCCTCAATAAAATAGTACTGTAGTACAATCCCTATTTATCTCCATAATTAATATAACTAGTATATTATTGATACACCACTCAAATGAAACAATTATATTATAAATACATAAAAACACTAGTCATTCCTTTTTATCTGAGGTAGTATCATAACTTGATTATAATCCAATAGCATCATTTGCGGTATACTCTAATGACTAGGACATTGATTCAGGTAGTGTCTCAATGCCTTGAAGATGAAACATTTTATATTTGAAACCATTTTCTTACACTTGTAGTTATCTAATTGGTGTCCTTTTTCTCAAATCATATAACAAAATCTCATTCCCTTTATGAATTTTCAAGTGGATTATTTACACATTAATCACATATGTGAAAATCCTTCTTTCCCCTCTTCTATTTATCCATATTTTCTATGTACCATCCTTTTCTTCTCTGGCTTCCCTTCAAAGCCATAGGACTCAGAGAATTATTTACATATCATATTAACATGTGATACTATTTTTTTGTATGTTGAGAATATGTGGGAGACTATTTACCATATAAATGTCGGATTAATACTAGAAATGATATGATCCTTTTTAATTTTTGGATCATACATATTACAAGAGTTATTATTCTTTATACTAGGTTCCTTTTCATAACAACGGCATACACTAGGTCAGTTTATGAATTGCAATGAATAATTAAAAACTTGTAAAATACCTAATGTAAATTAAACAGTTTATAGTTATAATCCATAATCATAAAAACATTTACTATGTGGAGGTATATACTTGTAAATCCTTCATAATGATTTGTAAAGAAAATGAAAATTATCCAAATTATATCCCTCGAAAGTGTCATAACCAAGAGTGCAGCAAGGCCCATTGTTGTGCACCAGGACCCATTCGAGCCTAGTTGAATTCATTGTTTTCAGGTTTTACCCCTAGGTACATCTGTGCCATAGATGCCTCTACCTTCTCATATCCAGACAAGGATATATTTCATGGAAAACTCAAAAAATCGCTACAATACCAAAATTCTAGGAAGTTCTTCTATACTAATCCTCAATTTCTATATTAGGTGTATGTGTTCTAATCAGTGATTATCTATATATATATTATAAGGATTGTAGTAAACATTATTTGATACCAATTGTAACACCCCAACCCTAGAAGCCAATAGTCATTGATTTATTATGTATCATTGACATGATCATAAAAGATCAAGTCTCAAAAGTCTGATTAGTTTTGTAGCCTTAGAAATACTAGATACTTTCATAAGCTTAACATTACATCATTAAATAGAAAACTAGAACAACATTGTATCCATAGAAAACACTAATATCCCATATAAAATACCTATAGGTCAGTAATAATATACTTTTTCACTTCCTAGGAAAAATAAAACTTAGAAAGGGGTGAGCTTAGATATTCAGTAAGGATAACAATATAGTAGAAACTTTAATAAATAAGCATAAACATTTTAAGGAAATGTATTAGAATAAAACAAAATCCTTTTAAACATGAACTTCATCATAATATGGAAGAGATAAAATCAAATAATTCCATTTACTTATTCATATGGATATTCTAGTAGTCGAATAATCACATGAAATATTAATAGCTACATTCATAATGATAGAATGCATAATGCCCGAATTTCATAAACACATAGTCAAGTCCTTGTTCCAAGACTAAAAATAATATTTTGTCAAGGCCTTGTGCCAAGACACTAGTTTGTCTCACGAGACCTACCGATTCTTCAAGGAGTTATAGCAGGCTCCACCGGTCACATACTAATCCAATACATTCCCCATATGAAAAGGTTCAAACATAACAGAAACATTCTTATTTAAACTGGCATATGAAATGTCAATAATTTATCCATAAACCATGAATGGTATGAAATAACACATCCACAGTCAAACATATCACAAAACAATCAATAGAATATGGCTGTTTTGTATCATAATTAATCAACTTAAAATCCTACAAAGGATATTGACGTAGATGAAATCAAAACCTTTTTAGAGAAATATATCTTTCTATTTTGAAATCATTTAAAAGTCACGTAATTATAAAAGATAACTTTTATATTTGAAAATATTCTTATAATATTGTAAGTAAAGCTTGGAAGATTTTATAACGGCAGAAAATAGTCGCACCTGCCATATAAGATAAAAAAACATTCTTGACATAATTTTTTTGAAATGGTCATAAAGTTCCATATTTGGAAAATGACTGAAAGATTCCTTTATAAACATCTTATAAAATTAAAAAAGGCTATAAATGAAATTAACCCATATTTTATAAAATAGTAAGAATATTTTGAAATACCATTTTATGAAACATGGATGTGGATGATAAAGAGGTCTCAGTATATACATACGTAAAAACAACCTCAGATAAAAAAGTGGTTGTGAAATTAACCCTTAACTAGCACTTTTCTTTGGTCGAGGGTATATTTAACCTACTGTATAATTACCATAATATGTTATTAAATTATAAAAGAACCACATTCATATTTATTATAACATATATGATTCATTTTTTACATTATACTACCCATTTGATAATGATTTCTATGTTGAATTAACATTTTGGATAATAATGG
Source organism: Viscum album (assembly GCA_963277665.1). Lineage (NCBI taxonomy): Eukaryota > Viridiplantae > Streptophyta > Magnoliopsida > Santalales > Viscaceae > Viscum > Viscum album. The sequence goes on from OY728125.1 coordinate 2,004,906,818, forward strand.
ATTTCTTTATCGTACGTGTTTTAACTTGTTATTATTCATCGTATCATTTAGATCAATATTTAAATACATCAAAAATGTAAATGATTATTTTTATATAATATATTTTTATAATATAAATATATATAGTATATATATATATATATGAAATGGAAAAAATCGTTTATGGAGACGGCAGGCCATACGTACGCATAAACGCTATTTCAGTTTTTATATCGTATTGAATGAAAGTAAGTGAATGAGATAAATTTAAATAAATAAATATATATATATTTCCTGTAGAATTATTATTTAATATATTAAATACTTGTTAATAATATTTATTTTTACAGTCATTATTTAATCGTGAACGTGGAAATGATTCTCATCGCGTTGTGGAGACGGTAATCTGTACGTACGCACGAGTGAAAATATCATTCTTTTGATATTAAAATCGTATATAATTGGATGGTATATCATATATACATAATCATTATCATTTTATATTTATTATTTATTTAATTTATACTCATTATTATACCCATCCAAATGATGAAGTGTCTGTATAATAAACTACACCACGACGTGGAGACGGTAAGTCGTGTGTATGCACGTATGGTGACTTTGTAATTCATATGATGGACAGAATAATGAATATGGTTTTACTGTTTTTATAATGACATAAAAGTATATATATAATACTGGAGTTATTATTTTATAATGGAAACAACAAGGAAATAAGATGTATAATAAGAAAGGAACTTCAATGAGGTAATGAAATATTTACCTCTTTTTCGGGTTCTTCATTTTGATTTGATAAAAAGGGATCATTAGGATGGATTTATGACTAAATTAAGGCCTCTAAAATTAAAAGAGGTAGTTTTATAGGGTTTTTAGGAAGGGTATGGCAGAGCCAAATGGATTTGAAAGTGTGAATTAGCAAGTAGGGGGAGTGCCCTTTTATAATAAGGGTGAGGGGCACCTTAGGAAAAAATATAAATATTAATTTATAATAAAATTAAATTAGGTTTATAATGGCACAAAAATGTTTTATTTAAATGTTAAAGTAGTTTTTTTGTATAAAAAACTAAACAAATAGGTTTTAAAAAGGTTTGGGTCACTATATTAACATTATCTTTTATATTCAACTCTTAGTTAAATTGTTTGACATTTAATATGTCTCTTTGTATTTTTATATTATACGGTTAATAAACATACTATAAACTTCCAAGTGAACCCAAGTTGTTCATTAATTATACACCTATCATTATATTAGTCTTTTAGATAAAGCATCGATTTTTAGGAATATAATATCAATCAATAGTAAAATATTTGTATAAAACACTCTTTTATGTCAAATTTGACAGTACATGGTATTTTGCTTTTTCAAAATTCATAACAGCATTATTACAACAAAAAAATTCATATAACCAACCCTAGAATGTATTATTAACCTATAAAATTTGTTAAATTCATAAAAATTATCAAATTAATTTATTTGGATATTTATAATATCAATAATTTTTATATTTCATTAATTAGGTAATTACTGCATCATCATTGTATAATAAATTAATTAATTTATTTATGGACTAAAAAAATATAAATAAATTACCATTATGTACGAAGTATTTATATATGTCTATTGATAACTTATATTCGAATTTATCTTAGCTATAACCCTATATTAAAAATGGTTTAGTTACTAAACTTTGAATTTAACACTTTTAACTCTTCTTTGAATTAAATAATAATAAATGTACTAATCTAATCCAATTGGTACTAAAGGATCATATTTTATTCATAAGGATGTATTTGGTCGAATTATAGATATACAATATAATTAGGACATGTGTTAGGCTAATAATAATTTTATTTTTACCTTTAATTACCTTATTTACTTTTAACCATGGTAAAAAAAGGTAAAATGTTTCTATTCACCAAATAACTATTTTCATCTTTTTGAACCAAATTTTACATATTGATATCAAACGTGTGTCTCTGATTTTGGAAATTCAACTCACAGAAGTAGTAAAATTATGTTTTATGTAAATTTGAAAACGCTCATAAGAGGTTGGTAAAAGACGGTAGAAAGTTTAATAAATTTTTTTATATAACTAAACTTATTATAAAAGGACTTTAATTAATTAAATTAAAAATATATAGGTATTATTTATCTATTTTGAACTCAAATAAATTCAAATAATATAAATAATTATTTATATTAAAAGTCGGTTTTAACCAATAACTTATTGTTTTTCACTATTCCTAAAAAATTCAATGTTTTATAAAAATAAAAAAATTTCACCCTAAGCTAATTTTAATATTTAGAATTAAAAAATGAAATATATTTTACCAAAACCATAACATAGAAGTTTCATTTATAAATTTAAATTAAATTCTCATTTTCAAAACCAAAAAACATGTTTTTACGAAATAATAACTATCAAAAGATTGACACGTGTTTCTGTTCAATTTTAAACTAAAATTACATGCAATGTTAAGCATTGGATTAAATGTTCATAATATAATATTTTTATAATTCCAAACAATTAAAATTTATTACTTAAAAAATAAATTATTTTGATTAAAAAAGTTGTTTTCAGTTAAAATATTGTATTTTTCACTATTCACCCAAATATGAAAGTTATCAGAAAAACACCAAAAATTTATTGAAACTAAATTATTATGTCTCAATTCCAAAGAAGAATTTTATTTTGTAAAATGGAATATATAAAAGTTTATAATATTGGATTTAAAAAATGGTTCCCCTTTAAAAGGCGGTAAAATAGCATTTTTTAAATGCTTCTTTTATTTGAAAAAAATGAATTTGTTCTTACATTTTGTCTTAGAAACTCATAATATGGATTCTAAAAGTATAAGGATTATATAACGTTCAAAATTCAATCAATACCATTCATAACCACTTTTGAATGGCTAGTTTGTTAAGTCGTAGGACATTTGAACATGGGGTTGCGTGTAATCCACATTAATGAATTACTCTGAGGAAATAACATACTATGAAAACATGGGGTTTTACACCTTTAGATATATTTTTCTCATTTTTCTACTTTCATTTTAATTATAATAGTAAAATATAATTATAAATTGATTAAATGTTCTCATGTAATGATATTATATATTTTTATATTTCAAAATTTCAAAAATGATATTATTTAAATGTTTACTATATATGATATAATTTATTCAATTTTTTATCCTAAAAATAATCATCTAATAATGTATAAATAATAAATCTCTCCTCCCCTCGAATGACATATATATTCCAATTAATAAATAAAAAATTCTAACCAAGTACTCTCTAGTAGGACCCTTACAATCCATAGGGATGTTAATGAGTAATCCAAAAAATATATTTCATTTATTTTATTATTATATAAACGTATCATGCTTAATAAGTGGTTTTTGGTTTCATCAAAAAATTTATAATATTATACATCAATTTTACCTTTTATTTATTCCTTTCAATCCCAATTTTTCATAAAAATAATTACCTACAGTGTTAACATAATTCTAATTATTTTAGAATACATTAATTGTTATATTTATTAATGATTTATATTTCAAGATTATCTTTCCACCTTTTTGTCACAACGCCCAATCAATTATCAAATAACTAACTATGTGTATAGTTTCATATCTATACATATCATTACCATATTGGAGGGATATTTTTACTTAAATATAGAGTATACCAATATTTAATTACTTTTATTTACTCAAATAGAATTAGTTTTAAAAAAATTACAAATACCAATGATCATAAATATTCAAATGAAAACCATAGATGAAATTTAAAAAAAATTATGTCATCAATATGTTTCATAAATAACAATGCGAATTGGGAAACCGTATCAATGATTATAACTGAAAAATAGTGACAAGAATATGTGAATTTAACTTCAGGTTTAATATTTCTATAAATAAATTCTTATTAAAAAGGATATTTAAAAGTGATGAAATAAATAATGATTTATGGAATGGGGATTCACATGACCAAATCTCTTATTTGGTTTATATCCAATTTCACATTGACTAAAATATTTAAATTCCGTGAATATCCAAAATTTTTATTTCAATATTATTTACGAACTTCTATAATTATTATAAGGACACGGCCTTAAACATTACTTATTATTGAATTAAATGACTAATTCACATTGAGGATCTTTTCAGGTTTAGAGTTTTAGAGAATTTGGACATAACTATTACATCTCAAAGGTTACAAATTAGACACATCTTCTAAGCTTCCATTTTTTCACAGAAATAAAAACTCATGAACCAAAGAGTTATGTCTACTTCCTTGTTTTAAACAACCTGACATTTCCTGGATCCCATCCTTGACCCTATTCAACTATATGTCCTGTGAAAAACATTTCAAAAAAACATGGAATGAGCCTAAAAATCTATGTAAGGGTTATAACAATACGAAAAGAAAACATTAGTCCATGTATACATAATAATAAATGAAATCATAATTTACTCATAAATCATAAGAAATTTAACATACCTCATTAAATCATAAGATTTACGAATAACTCATAGAAATATTAGGACATAAAGGTAACTTGAGACATTCTTAACTTCTTACGTAGGGAGTAACCCTCTTAGTTACATTAAGAATACCCATCATAGTATATTCCCTAAATCTCTTCGTAGAAACCTTAATGTTAAACTCCTTCACATTACCCAATGAATTGGAGATCTATATCGGGCTCACCTGCCCTTATTTTATCACGGAACCACTCGTCATCAAAATAATTCCCAAGATCCATAACATAATCATATCACATAAAACATGTATAAAGGAAACATAACATTTCCACATTTAAATCACAAGATATCAATAAATCAAATTGATATAATAAAAACATTATGAAAACCATTTTCAATACCAAAATAAATGAAATTAAAACATGGTATTTATTTTTCATTCAAAAAAAGTTATGGCTTATAGAGGAAGCCAAACTCAAATAATGGTCACGGCGGCGGAGAAGTCATTGTCGCCGCATACGTAAGACGGAAACATTCATTTTGTCGTTTAGTAAAATTCTTCGTATAAAAATATTTTTTTTAATAAAATTAAAAGTCAAAAGGGGTTTATACACCGTATAAATAAATGTTGTGTATAAAACAAAATATGCCTCAATGAATGGAGATTGAGACGAAGTCCCTTACAAAGATAATTTTTTAAATAAAATAGATCTATTATGTGTATTCAATATAATTACAAATAAAGAAATTAAAAATACAATATAGGACATAATAATATCATCACATAATTTGAAAGTAGGATATTAACCCAAAGAACCAAAATTGGGTTAAAAAGTTCCCTTGTAAAAATTCGATAGCCTAACAGCATCACTTCAAACTTCATAAAATGAGATGATGAGAGATATAAAGGGTATCTCATCACATGGACATAAAATTTAAATCAATAAGGATATATAAGAACATATCCCAACACTATATTATATAAACTAAAAGTCCCAACAAAATAAGTCTTTTAAAAAGAGGAGGGTGAAAAGTTCCCTTACCAACCTGGGTATCTTTCGAAACATACAGCCCATGAAAGAAGGAAAATACAACATTGATGTAAATACTAATAAAAGAAATTATATTACACAAAGAGTAAAATTATGGGAAGTACATATACCACTCAGAGGAAATGGTAGAAAATGTAGCATAAATCTCACGGGAATAAAAGTGAGATGAAAATTCCCTTACAAAAACTCGGCAGCCTAACGCGGCCACTTTAAACATCCAAAAATGGATTGATGAGATCAAATAGGGTCTTTCATCATATTAAAATAAAATTTACATCAAGGGGAATATAAAAGAACATCCCACCGACATAAGAAAGAGGATATTAAAGTAAGTTACATAAAAAGGAGTACTTAAAAAGAAAGAGAGAGGTAGGATCCCTTACGAAAATTCGGCAGCCTAACAACGCCACATAAAAATTCTAAAAATGAAGTGATGAGAGTAAGAGGGGGTATCTAATCATATGAAAATACAATTTACAGTATGGTTAATATAAAATAACATCCTCTAACATAATAAAATGGAGCATAAATTAAATGACATAAAAGATGGTATTTGAAAAGAAAGAGAGAGGTCAGATCCCTTACGAAAATTCGACAGCCTAACGACGCCACATAAAAATTCTAAAAATGAAATGATGAGAGTAATCGGGGGTATCTCATCATATGAAAATACAAATTAAAGTATGTTTAATAAAAAATAACATCCTCCAACATAAGAACATGTAGCATAAATGAAATGACATAAAAGAGGGTACTTGAAAAGAAAGAGAGAGGTCAGATCCCTTACCTCAACTCTAACTTTCCTTTTTCGTTTCTTTATATTCCTGAATAATAAAATTTGGTCAATTTATAATTTCTTAAGGTCCTCCTTTAAATATTATTATTCATTTCATATCACATATTACAATTTTATAATAATTGGATAATAATGTGAGTTCCTATCAGACGTTTTTGTTGATGTTTGGTACATGAGTAAAAAATGAACTTGTTTGAAAATGATTGTCCATGTAGTTATAAGTACATCATCTCCATAATAGTATTAGTGATTTAAATATCATATATATCCAGTACATATTAATTTTATACTATTACATAACATTTGGAGATAAAGAGAAATGAAATACACCGTTCATGGAGACGGTAGGCCATACATACTCATGAACGCTACATTCATTTATTTGTCATATTAATGGAATTAAAAAAAAAATTTGAGAGATATGTATATTATAATTACAGTATAATATAAATGTTTTATAGGTCACATGAGTTTGTTAATTTCATTTCTGTATACATTACATGTATCGCATGAATGAGTCACATCACTTGAGGGGGCGGTAGTCCGCACTTTCTCATATGAAATTATAACATTTTTTCAACATAAAATGAATAAAGGTATGATTTAAATATAAATACAGAAGCATATATAAAACATAAATACCATATATATCATACATAAAATACAGTGAAAACATAATGGCCACCTTTAAAGGTGTTAAAAGAATATTGAACAATCATCTTTTTGTGATACAGTAATTTTCCATCCACAGAAAAATTATGTTTTTAACCATTAGATGGATGTGTGTGTAAGTTTAGAACTAATAATTCTTATAAAAACATCCTAGTATATTTTATATACTTTTTTTTACAAAATAAAGGAATAAAAAGAGTTTAGGGGTTTTGAGAAGCAAAATGAAACAAAATAACAAAAGTGAAGACATTACATTTAAATAGGGTAACTCTTCTTGGTTTGAACCAAAAGGGTTTCTTGAAGAGAATTATGCCAAAGCTGAGGCTTCAATGATTAAGAGAGGTATGTGGAGATATTAAATGGGAATGGGTTGGATGAGCCAATGGCTTGAGAGGTGTGGGTAAGGTGGTAGAGGTGGGGCCCTTTTATAAGAGAAGAGGAGGGGCACTCTTGGAAAGTTATAAAATATTAGATTATTATAAAATTAATTTCGGATTTTAAAGGTCCAAAAATGTTATATTTCTAGGATAAGGTGATAAGGTTTAAAAATCCACCCATACAATAGGTTTTTGACAAGTGTAGGTCTTAGATTTTACATTATTTGTTCATTTTATTTAAATCGTTAAATAATGAGGTAATCGCTCCATCATCATGGTGTCATAAATAATTTAATTTATATATTGTCAAAAAATTATATAAAAAATATAATGATGTAGAAAATCTTTTTAGATTTCTAATGAATATTTATAGCCAAAAATATGACTTGTATAACCCCCTCTAAAAATTGTTTTTGATAAACAACACATGTTTGTGACATTTTAATTTTAACATTAAATAAAAAGTTATTAATGTAATATTCCTACCAAAGTGGCTCCATGGGGTCCCCAAGTTGTCCCATGGATTGTATTGGTCGGACATGACACATCCAATAAGGTTAGTACATGTGTCAAGGTCATTTAATATTATTAAAACATTATTTTTACCTTAAATTACACTAATTACCTCTAATCGCGATTAAATACATAAAAGTTACTATTCACAAAAAAATTTAACCCCATTGAACCACATTTTACATATTAATGACAAATATGAATGTTGTAATTTTTAAATTAAAATCACAGAAGTGGTAGTGTTTCATTTAAACGAAAAATCAGTTTTTAAACCACCACTTAGAGGTTTCACTATTCATCAAAAATTGCAGTTTTTCAGAAAAATACCAAACATTCACCCTACGCTATATTTGATATTCCAAATTCAAAAAAATGTATATTTTAAAAAATTAAAAACATATAAGTTACATTAATTAATTTAATAATTAATTACCACTATCAGAACAAATAGTGTGTTTTTAGGAAACAATATATATCAAAAGATTGACACGAGTTTAAGTCCAATTTAAAAGTGAAATTAATTTCAATGATCACAATTAGATTAAATGGTAAAAATATATTCTAATTTCACATTAAAACCAATTCAAAATATGATCTAATAATATAAATAAATTACATTAATAATAGGTTTTGAATAAAAATACAACATTTTTCACTTATTCATTAAAAAATAACTTTATCGTAAAAATACCAAAAAATTACACAAAGTAAATTTTGATGTCCCTATTTTAAAGAAGAAATTTATTTTGTCAAAAATAACATATAAAATTGTCAAAAATTGGATTTAAAATAGGTTCTTCATCAAAAGGTGGTTAATCGACCTTTTAATGAATATTAGAATGTTTACGCTTAACATTTGATTCATTCACATTTTTAATCCTCTAAAATTTACTGTAAAAAGTATAATATATTTTACAAACATATATAATCATTTTTTAGTTAGTTCTATTCATTCCCATCATTACAATGACTAGGTGTTAACTACCATTTAAAATAAAATTATTTTATTATTAGAGTGAAACGTAAGATTTAAAAGGAACTCGTTGTTGCGTATTGGTATAGACATCGAGCATAGAGATCCCTTTAAATTAATATTAACATTTTACTCACAAATAGGGATAAATATAAAAATGTCATATTCTTTATTTACCTGGGGTGTTAAATCCTTCCCCCCTTTTGGGAATTGCGTCCTCGCAATTTTAAAATTGGGCTCGAAAAATTCATTGAATGTCCCACATCAGAACACGAGTCGGTAAAACAATCACTTTAAAATAAAGAAACAGAAGTACATAGGTCACTTGAGTTAACCCATAGTAGGATTCCAAATATGAAAATATGGATATGGAGGAAAAAACAAAGGGTCATTTTATGATGGAGAGTGATAGTAAACATGTCTAGGAAAAAGTTAACCACAAGAAAATCCCAAACATGTGATGGGTTAAACGGTATTCGATTCCCCAGTAGGAAAAGTTAATAGACAACATTTTTGTTTTAAGTTACTCTTCATTGAAGAATTTATTTTCGATATTAACTAAATCATAATGAAAAATTCTTACTTGTCACGTAGACTTTCATATTTTACTAGATTCCTTAATCAAACTAATATTTTCATAAAAAGTTGAGTATTTAAGAAGACTTGTTTGCATTAAGAGTATTATAATCAACTTCTTGAGAATCACCCAATCCACAAAAGAGAACAATATATTTCCCATGTCTTTAGATCTCAACCAAATCCAAACCAAAAAGTTTAGTAAGAGATATGATAATACCCAAAAGAGGATATTTTTTTTTAGAAAAAGAAAAACTACTCATAATCTCCAAAGATTGTCAAACAAAACCCGAAGTTCAACAAAGACCATTCAATAAACAACTATCCATAAAATTGTTCAAAGTAACCAAAACTAAGATTGAAACCCAAATATCTGAAGGATTTAATCACATAGTCTCTGAAGATAAATATTAAAAATTTTCTCCAAAATAACATCAGTTACTCTTACAGTCTCATACCGAAAATTAATTAAACCAATCACATATCCTTCATGATTGGCTAGTAATTTCCATTGATAACCAAAAATCAACTTACTCTTAATTTTTAAAATCACTTAACTAAAAAAATAATTAGTCATACTGATTAGGGAATTCACGTAGTCTAGTGGTAGGTGAAAAATAGCAATTGCACTTTGGTTGTGGGTTCGATTCCCACAACTTTGTCCGACGCGAAGGGTTGTAACATGGTATGCGTGTTATCCTTTTTCCAAAACAATAAAATTATTAATACATTCCCAAAAATGAGATAAAATCTGCAAAAATATCCATAACATAATTTGACCTCAATTTTATCTCAGGTCGTTCATATTCCATCATAACGTATAGTAACCCATAATTACCTCAAAATTAAGGATCATATTAACCCTAATGGTTACCTTTATAATTATTACTTGAACATCCATGATGACTTGGTTCTCTCGTACATAATGCATTAGAGAACTCACCAAGGTTCAAGTGGTTGATCATGACTCTTGATGGTTGCTTTAGAATAACTACAATATTTCTCAATGAATCCCCCATTTCGTCCAGTCTCTTAATCAGAGAACCACCAGAGTTTCCTTCGAACCCATTGTCACTTTGGTGCCTACTAGATCCTTCCATTTAATAAAACCAAAAAGGTCAGTGTGAGTATATCAACAAAATAATCATGTACTAAAGAGGAAGATAAACACTAAGATATACTTATCCAAGTTATCTCAAACTCATTCCAACCTTCAAAATAACAATTAAACTATCTAATATAATAACCATTATGATTATACACAACTTTTCACTTATGTATAAACAACACTCTAACCTATGAAGTTATCTAAAATGACCTCTGATACCAACTATAAGGCCTCGGACTTAAACATTACTTATTATTGAATTAAATGAATAATTCACATTGAGTATTTTTTCAGGTGTAGAGTTTTAGATAATTAGGACATAACTATTACATCTCAAAGTTTACAAAGTAGACACATCTACACAGCTTCCATTTTTCCACAAAAATAAAAAACTCATGAACAAAAGAGTCATGTCTAGTTCATTTTTTAGACAACCTGTCATTTCCTGGATCCCATCCTTCACCCTATTCAGCTTTATGTCCTATGAAAAATATGTCAAAAAAAGTTGGGATGTGCATAAAAAGATCAGTAAGTGTTATAACAATACAGAAGGAAAACATTAGTCCATGTATACATAAGAATCAATGAAATAATTATTTACTCATAATGCATAAGAAATTTAACATACCTCATTAAATCATAAGATTTACGAATAACTCATAGAAATCGTAAGACATAAAGGTAACTTAAGGCATTCATAATTTCTTACGTAGGGAGTAACCCTCTTGGTTACGTTTGGAATACCCATCACAGTATATTCCATAAATTGCTTCAGAAAAACCTTAACGTTTAACTCCTTCGCATTACCCAATGCATTGGAGAGGTATATCGGGCTCACCAGCCCTTAGTTTATCTCAGAACAACCATCTTCATAATAATTCCCAAGAACCATAACATAATCGTATCACATAAAACATGCATAAAAGAAAACATAACATTTCCACATTTCAATAACAAGATATAAATACAACACATTGATATAATAAAAACATTATGAAAACCATTTTAAATACCAAAATAAACAAATATTAAAACATGGTATTTATTTTTCATTCAAAAAAAAGTTATGGCTTGTAGAGAAAGCCGAAACTTAAATAATGGTACGGAGGTAGAGAATTCATTGTCGCAGCATACGTGAGACGGAAACATTCATTTTGTCGTTTAGTAAAATGCTTTGTATAAAAAGATTCCTTTTTAATAATAGTAAAAGTAAAAAGGGGTTTATACACCGTATAATAGAAAGTTGTGTATAAAAAAAATATTCCTCAATGAATGGAGAACGAGACGAATTCCCTTACAAAGATCATTTTTTAAATAAAATAGATCTATTATGTGTATTCACTATAATTATACATAAATAATGTACAAATAAAATACAGGAAATAATAATATCATCACATAATTTTAAAGTAGGAGATTAACCCAAAGAACAGAAATTGGGTTACGAAGTTCCCTTGCAAAAATTCGACAGCCTAACAGCGTCACATCAAACATCAGAAAATGAGTTGATGAAAGATAAAAATGGTAGATCATCACTTGGACATAAAATTTACATCAATAAGGATATATAAGAACATATCCAACATTACAGTATGTAAATTAAAAGACCCAAAAAAATATGTTTTTTAAAAAGAGCAGGGTGAAAAGTTCCCTTACCGACTTGGGTATCATTGGAAACATACACCCCATAAAAGAAGGACAATACAACATTTATATAAATACTAAAAAATGAAATTATATTACACAAATTTTAGAATAATGTGAAGTAAATATACCACTCAAAGGAAATTTTGGAAAATGTAGCATAAATCTCATGGGAATAAAAGTGAGATGAAAAATCCCTTACAAAAACTCGGCAGTCTAACGGCGCCACTTAAAACTTCTAAAAATGTATTGATGAGATCAAATAGGGTCTCTCATCATATTAACATAAAATTTACATCAAGGATAATATAAAATAACATCCCCACAACATATGAAAGAGGATCTTAATTTAAGTTACATAAAAAGGAGTAATTAAAAAGAAAGAGAGAGGTAGGATTCCTTACAAAAATTCGGCAGCCTAACAGCGCCACTTAAAAATTCTAAAAATTAAATGATGAGAGTAAGAGGGGGTATCTCATCATATGAAAATAAAAATTAAATTATGGTTAATATAAAATAACATCATCCAACAAAATAACATGTAGCATAAATGAAATGACAAAAAAGAGGGTACATGAAAAGAAAGAGAGAGGTCAGATCCATTACGAAAATTCGGCAGCCTTACAACGCCACATAAAAATTATAAAAATGAAATGATGAGATTAAGAGGGGTTATATAATCATATGAAAATAAAAATTACAGTATGGTTAATATAAAATAACATCATCCAACATAAGAACATGGAGCATAAATGAAATGACACAAAAGACGGTACTTGAAAAGAAAGAGAGAGGTCAGATCCCTTACCTCAAGTCCGAATTGTCTTTTTCATTTCTTTATATTCTTGAATAATAAAATTTGGTCAATTTATATTTTCTTAAGGTCCTCCGTTAAAGATTATTATTTATTTCATATCACATATTACAATTTTATAATAATTGGTTAATAATGTGAGTTCATATCAGACGTTTTTGTTGATGTTTGGTACATGAGTCAAAAATGAACTTGTTTGAAAATGATTTTCCATGTAGTAATAATTAAATAATCTCCAGAAAAGTATTAATGATTTAAATATCATATATATCCAGTACATATTCATTTTATACTATTCCATAACATTTTGAGATAAAAAGAAAATGAAATGCACCGTTCATGGAGACGATAGGTCGTACGTACGCATGAATGCTACTTTCATTTCTTTGTCATATTAATGGAATTAAAAATAATAATTGAGAGATATATATATTATAATTCCAGTATAATATAAATGTTTTATAGGTCACATAAGTTCATTAATTTCACTTCTTTATACATTACATGTATCACATGAATGAGTCACATCACTTGAGGGGGCGGTAGTCCGCACTTCCTCATATGAAATTATCACATTTGACCAACATGCAAAGAATAAAGGTATGATTTAAATATTAAACAAAAAAGCATATATAAAACATAAATACCATATATATCATATAAAAAATACAGTTATATCATAATGGCCACCTTTAAAGGTGTTAAAAGAATATTGAACAATCATCGTTTCGTGAGGCAGCAATTCGCCATCCACAGAAACAGTATGTTGTTTAACCATTAGACAGATGTGTGTGTAAGTTTATAAATAATACTTCTTATAACAACATACTAGTATATTAAATATACTGGTGTTGTTACAAAATAATGGAATAAAAAATGTTAAGGGTTTGGAGAAGCAAAATAAAACAAAAGAACACAAGTGAAGACATTACCTTTAAATCGGGTAACTCCTCTTGGTTTGAACCAAAAGGAATTCTTGAAGAGAATTATGCAAAAGTAGAGGCTTCAATGATGAATATAGGGATGTGGAGAGATGAAAAGATAATGTTTGGGCAAGCCAAAGGCTTTATAGTTGTGGGTAAGGTGGTAGTGGTGGGGGCCTTTTATAAGAGAAGAGGAGGGGCACTTTTGGAGAGTTATACAATATTACTTTATTATAAAATGATTTTCTGATTTTAAAATACCCAAAAGGAAATATTTCTAGGATAAGGTGATAAGGTTTCGAAATAAACCCATCCAATAGGTTTTTCAAAAGTGTAGGTCTTATATTTTACATTATCATTTAATTTTATTTAAATGGTTAAATAACGAGGTAATCACTACATCATCATGGTGTCAAAAATAATTTATTTTATTTAATGTGTAAAAATTATAAAAAATATATCATGATGTAGGAAATCTTTTTAGCTTTCTACTGAATATTTATAGTGAAAAATATGACCAGTATAACCCCATGTAAAAATTATTTTAGTAAAATAACACATGTTTGTGGCATTTTAATTTTAACTTTAAATAAAAAGTTATTAATGTCATTTCCCTACCAAAGTGGCTCCATGGGGTCCCCAAGTTGACCCATGGATTTTATATGTCGGCCATGACACATCCAATAATGGCAGGACATGTGTCATGGTCATTTAATATTATTAAAACATTATTTTTACCTTAAATTACAGTAATTACCTCTTATCGCGATTAAAAACTTTAAAGTTACTATTCACCAAAAAAATTATTTTAATCTCATTGAACCAAATTTTACTTCTTAATGACAAAAATGTATGTCGGATTTTTTAAATTAAAATCACAGAAATGGTAAAGTTTCATTTAAACTAAAAATCAGTTTTTAAACTACCACTTAGTGGTTTCACTATTCATCAAAAATTAATGTTTTTCAGAAAAATACCAAAAAATCACCCTAAGCTATATTTGATATTACGAATTCAAAAACAAAGGCTATTTTAAAAAAATTCAAAACATATAAGTTACATTAATTAATTTAATAATTAATTTCCACTATCAGAACAAATAGTGTGTTTTTATGAAACAATATATATCAAAAGATTGACACCAGTTTAAGTCCAATTTCAAAGTGAAAATAATTAAATGACCATTATTAGATTAAATGGTAAAAATATATTCTAATTGAACTTTAAAACCAATTCAAAAGATGGTCTAATCATATAAATAAATTATATTAAAAAGTGGTTTTGAATAAAAATACATCATTTTTCACTTATTCATTAAAAATGAACTTTATCGTAAAAATACCAAAAATTTACACAAAGTCAATTTTAATGTGCCGATTTTAATGAAAAATATTATTTTTTCAAATATAACACATATAATTGTCAAAAAGTGGATTTAAAAGAGGTTCGTCATCAAAAGGTGGTTAATCGACCTTTTAATGAATATTAGAATGTTTACGCTTAAAATTGGATTCATTCGCATTTTTAATCCTCTAAAATTTATTGTAAAAATTAAAAAAAATTACAAACATATATAAAAATTTATTAGTTAGTTCTATTCATTCCCGTCATAACAATGGCTAGGTGTTTACTACCATTTAAAATAAAATTATTTTATTATTAGAGTGTAGCGTAAGATTTCAAAGGAACTCGTTGTTGCGTATTGGGTAAGCCATCAAGCATAGAGTTCCCTTTAAATTAATATTAACATTTTTCTCACAAATAGGGATAAATATAAAAATATCATATTCTTTATTTACCTGGGGTGATACAATTATATATGGATTCATAACTTTTTAAAATGACTTATAAGGCATTTTTAAATAATTTTTAAAAAATAAATTATTCATATAATTAAACTATTAACGCATATTGATTTGATCTTCTTTAATGAAAAATTATATATTAATGGAATGATATGAATTAACTTATTCATTTGGGAACACCTAATTTTATCCAAGAATGTTTTCCTTATAAAATTTAATGAATGTCATTCAATGTGCTAGGGTTTGTTCTAGAAATTGAAGGTTATATGATCTCATCCAATGTGTCTTGCATGATTGTGAATATTTTATGTTGTGTAGGGTGTGCCCAAAATTATATTTTAATCAAATTAATTGGTTAATATAATATATCTCATGGGATTATATGTATTATATGTCAAATTACTTATATAATTGATCAACATTATGATGTTATGATTTATATATATATATATATATATATTCTATATGAGAACATGATTCTAGATTTTTATCAAAAATTTGTAGAATTTGACTTGTATGATAGGTTTTTTCATTGTTATTAATATAAAATATTACATGATTTTTAAATGTTTCCCATATGATTATGATGATGAACCCACAATTATGATATCATTTATTTGTATACTCTCACCTATATACTACTGAATCATGTCTCAGATTCCATTTATGTTATACATCCAAATACTGGGTTTTGAGCTCAACCCTTTCATTGATGTATATGTATTTGTGAGCATTTATACTATGGTTATTATTAGAACTATTTTTCAGATTATGGTGATGAAATGATGTAATTACTAACCCTTATATATAAGTGATGTATGGACATAATTTTCAATTTATATTAAACCATTTGATACATGAATATAATAATATTATTTAATTTATTTTAAAGGGATTTAATAGTCCCATAATAAAATTATGGGTATCTATAGTTTTCATTAAAGGTATTGCTTTATTAATTTCCTAAAAAAATTGTGAAAACCATGGGGATAATATTGAGTTTTAAGGGAAACATCACAGTGATTGGGTATCATTTTAGTGAATGTGGTTTCCAAACATTAAAATGTTATTCTAGATTCTATATGTGGATGTGGATTTATAATATATATATAATGTGATAAAAAACCATAAAATGATGTCTTGGGTATAACATGACCATATCCCATTCTAAAATAGAGAGGTCTTCTTTCACAAATGGTTTCAAACTCAAAGGTGATTTTCATTTGATAATCACGAGCTCTATGAAAAAAATTAATAAGGATATACCACTTAATTAATTATATATCATAAATGTTTGAATAGAGAAAATGAATATGATCCTCAAAGAATTTTTTTGGAAAATTATAAAAATATTAATCCCAAGATAAATAAAATTAGAATTGATTTTTATTTTAGAATAAATTATTTATACATGATATATTAGCCTATATTTTGTTTAATAGTATTTCTAAATTTTAAAATTCTGTGAACAAAGAGAAAATATATCAATAAACCATGTGATGTAAAATGAAATGATGGTCCTAATGAAATCCCCAATTAAATGGTATATGGAGTTAAAAAAATCTTTTAACTGTGAGGTATACCAAGAGAGGATATACTTTTAGTGATCAAAATTTATAAGAAATATTTTTTTAATGAAAATAAATATTTTTCTACACATGGGTAATCGATTCAACTAAAATGATCAAGGGAAATATGAAATCTAGTTTACTATATAATCATCATTGTATGGTAATTATCCTAAGTTATATAAGAATAGAAATAAACATGGGAACACTTATTTAATCAGTAATCTAAAGTAGAAAATTGAAATAATTTTGTATAAGGTACAAGTCATATTTACTCATGAATGGGAGATTTTTTATTTGATTATGATTTTATTAAATGATGTATATCATACATTTTATATAGAACAATTTATTCTCATTTTTCTAAATAATGTTATAAAAATCTATAAATCACTTAGGGGGTTGATCATTTCAACCCATATATTGGAATCCATTACAATTAGTGTTTGTGGGGATATACATTCATAAAATATTTTGTTCCTTCCCATGCTAGAATTTTTTCATATAATATTCATGGATTATATCTCATTGTATATGGAAAACATTATTTATCATTAGAATTAGATATTATTTTATATTGGGAAATACCACATGATATTTTATAAATTTAATGAATATAATATATATGCTATGTATAATTACTCATTGGTGTGAGAAATGATACCATGTAAATAATTATATAATAAAAAATTGTTGTATTAATTAAATCATTGCATTAATGAAATTAACCCTCTAAGGTAATATACCGATTTATTTCATAATGTATTTTTTCTTCTACACAATCATGATTCATAGTTGAAAAATGTGATTATACTGGCTTCGAATACCATGTATATGTTTCTTTATAATATTTGAATAGTTTAACATTATGAGTTAATGAAAAATAAGTGAATACATTTTTATGGAGCATCTATAAAATCTACTACATCTCCTTGGAGTGTTCCAGTTCTCATTTTCATGTATAAGGGTGGATCAATGCTACTATATATCTATTAAATATATATCAATTTGATAAAAATAATGAAAAGACACATATTTCATGTATTGTTGACTTATTTAATAAATATTGAGGTTATTGTTACTCATCAATGGTGGATATTCATTCATGATATCCAGCATTGATGAAAAAGAATGAATCTATTGTGAAGATAGACATATGTAAAAGGTATTGACAGAATAATTTCACAGTGATTCCCTTGGACTTACAAACAATCCTAAAATATTCATGGATTTGATGGATAGAGTGTTTACACACTACCTTGACATTACTTAATTGGAATATATCAATATCATTATAATATACTATATGTTTATGAAAGAATATGATATATATTTAAGTACTGTGTTGGAGACAGTAAGAAATGAGAAAATATTCCCTATATTAATCTAGTATAAACCTTTTATTCATATTCCCATAGTCTAAGGGTATGTGATCCAGAGTGGGTGAGTTTAAATTGACCCATAAATGAATAATTCAATTTAAGAATAGCTACAAACCTCAAGATTCATATAAATTCATAGTTATCTAGGATTACAAGGGTACCACATATGTTGTTTTAGGATTTTTTCATGATTATGCTGCCCAAAAACATTGATTACAATGAAAAGAGGTAAATAATGTTTCATTTTATTAATGAGTGTAATAATTTATTGTTTTTAAGAAGATCAAATAACTACATTTCTAATCACATTACCTTCATCTAGATAATGGTTTATGATATATGACGATTACATAAAGAATGTATTAGTTTTGTAATGATTAATAATAATAATTTGAATGCTTATTCCACATGATAGTTTAGGATCCTTGAGAGGAAAATCATGAAACATGAATTAATTTTTGAAGATAAGGTATTGTTAGTAATGATTTTTAGACAATACCTCTATGGTGAGAAGTTCTCTACATATAGATATCACTTGATTCAAATGTATATATTAACACATAAGAAAATCAATATGAATCATTGAAGATATTTATAAATTATAAAAAGAATATGATTAATCTATTTAAAACAATCGTATAAATGAAAACAGGTTAGCTACTCATCATAGTAGAAAATAACCTGAAAAACCATGCATGAAAGTGATTTAGGGAGACCCCATAATAATTAATATGAAAAGAATCGATTTAGAAATCATAACGATAGTGAATACATCCTAGATTTATGAAATAATTTCCCAACTTTCTATCACAAAGATTATACAGGAGGAACATTATGTTGATCTATATCTTTATAACAAGGTGATAAAAATAATGGAGGGGATGTATCATGAATTCAACATTGATGAAGATACTATCCATTAATTTGGAACAAGATAATGTATTCCTTAAACATTGAAGATATAGAAAAATATATTAGATGATGTGCATAACATTCCTTTCTCCATATATCATGGATATACTATAATCATAGAGATAAGTTATAATTATATGACATAAAAAAGACAATTTTTTTGTTATAACTAAATATTCTAGAAATTTTCTAATGATAAATAAGATTGAAAGACATACAAGGGGTTATGAAATCATTACATATACCCACATCACAATGGGATACCATCACCATATAATTTGTCCCAATTATCAGGAATTCATTCAATGTAAGTAATGAAATATCAGTTTTCATGGATTAACAAAATAATATTTCCAACATCATACCACATTGATAATATTTTTTCGCACGATGAAAATTTATATGAAAATTGAAAAGGAATTTGTGAGTATTCATCTGTAACCACATTAAATCATATCTGATCGTGATCCACATTTTACCTCTAAAATTATGAAAATAATTCATCATTATTTTAGTACTAAATTAAATTTCAATAGGGACTATCATCCCCATACCAATGAAATATATAAAAGGAAAATTCAAATACTCAATTTAAGGATGAGAAACTCTTCCATGTAATTAAAATAAGGATGGGATCAAAATCATTCATTATTTGAGTTCCCAAATGGAAAAATATTACACTCAAGTATTTTTACGGCTCAATATGATTATATATAAAGGAAATTTTGTTGAGCTCACATTATTTTGATGTTGTTGGTGAATGGATTCTACTTGGACTAGATATTTTGTAAAAAATTACATAGAATTATTTTTAAAACCTACAACATATAAAAGAATCTCAAATATGGTATAATATATTGGATACAAACCATAAATTGGAAATGGAATCTGAATATGGATAAAATGTCTTCCTTTGAATATCACCATGGAATATAGTCATGTTGTTTTTATTGAAATATTAAATTTTTGAAAGGTACATTTATCCATTTTAGATCATTGGTATCATATAATAAGTTTCATATTACATATCCCTTCGACAAAAGATGGCTTATGTTCATAATGTGTTTTGTGTATCTCTTCAGAGGATGTTCATGACTGACCCCTCAGACACACTGAATATCAAGGTGGTAAAAATTGAAAATAAAATATCATATGAGTTTTATATAGTGAAAATAATTGACAATAAAAAAATTTATAGAAAAAAATGAATCTCCGTAACCCACCGATATTTTATTAAATAAATTTATACAATTAATTCGATTTTTTATATTTTTCACTTCAAAAAACAAAACTATAGCTTTTATTATATGAAATATCTATTTGTAGATTATTTTATATACAAAACCATGATAATCATATGCTACAAGAACGAATTGATTATATTGTGGTATACACAACACTATTTTTGGCTTGTATTACACACAATACCAAATCCCTTTAATTTTTGGTGTCACACACAAGGCCGATTTATAACAAACTATAATATATTATTATTATTATTATTATTATTAAAATATCATTATATTTAACACCTACTCACTAAAATTTAATTTATGATTTATACTAACTAAATTCTGAAACTATTATCTTAACATGAATATAAAATTAATCCTTTCATTTATAATTTGATATAAATGATAGTAAATATTAATTAAGAATGAATAATTTTATTTATTTTGGTTGGAGTATAGTCCTCAAGTGGTTGGTGAATGGAGTATCTTTAAAAATTCCTATTTGAAAAGTTTTCTTAAAAGGATCCCCAATAAAAATAAATACATCCCAGTTAATCAAAGAAATAAGGTTATGAATGTTTTATTGTCTAAGTAAAATATTAGAAGATTTATAAATTCTCAGTAATATTAATATTATTTATTAATATTACTTTTGAATCTATTCTAACAATGGGGAAAATTATAAATTGTTTGAATGATTAACTATCAATTTAAATCTTATTATTTCATAATTATACAGTAAAATGGAGAAAAAAAATTTACTAACACATTGAATATAAAATAAGTGGTTTTGTATAAAGACAAGACCTAATCCACTCCACATGGTGATCAACTACCACTAATCATTTAATACTAATAACCATGATCCACACCCTGGATTAGGGTAAACAACCTTGAACATAACTGTCAAGGTCACATGACATCATCCACTATGTTTTGTGGGTATAAACTACCAAGTCACACATTGGCCTCTTATACACTATTATATTGGTGTAAACAAGTTTAAAATGATATGAGAATAAAGATATCCTATATCCTTCAGGTTAGGGTAAGACACAGTGTGTCTTCTAATAAAGACACACACATAGTTCTTGAAAGAGAAAATTAGTACACAACATAGAAAATATGATGAGATAAGGTTATAAGTGCTCTATGTGTTATTCTATATAACAATAGACATTTAAGATGAGAATGACATTATAATCAAACCCTTTGGAATGAAAATTAGTATCGTAATTCTGATTCTATGGTTTCTTATTAGATATGCCTCATGTTCTCTGTGGATTTTGTCTAACAAAGATATTCATGACTTTGATCTATGGTATTTCAGCTTTTGAATTCATGAATTATTTGATTGTTATTATGGAATATCTTGTTTCATGTGTTTGTTCTCCCTTCTAAACTATATCACACTGCTTTGTTTTTTTGCCACATTTCTATTTTTATTCTTGGTGTGAATGTGTTGAAGCTGACAAGATGCTTGTATTGTGCACCTCATACCTCATACTGTCTGGTGAAATGACTACAATGAAATATTAAATATGTCATTGAATTTAAAAGAATAAATTATGATCAATAGAAATTTAATTGAAAACTAATAATGATATTTAAGAATGTTTTCACAGTCTGTCTTGAAATAGTGTCACTTGGAAATTGTGTCACCATGAAATGATGTTCCTTCAATGATTTTGAGGGGTAAGAAAATAATGATGGAATAGTTTTAAAGAGGTCAAGAATGGGTAGCACATATGTGGTTTTAGGATCATGGTATCTGGTCATGGTGTTAGGGTCACGGTGTATGAATCATTGTGTATGCTCATGTTATTCGGTCATGGGGTCTGGGTCATGGTGTCAGGGTCCTTTTCCATAAAAATAGAACTGGTGGAAGACTAATCATTTCTCAGGCATAGCCCAATATTAGTAAATATAATTAAGAATTAATATTCACAAAGTGAATTAGACATAATCATTCATAAAAGAAAACTATATTGACTAATTTTAAATACAGTTTAAAATATTCAAACATACTACTTATAATATTCGATAGGTATATTTAAAGCATAATGAAACTAACCATCTGTACACTTGATTTGAGACAGATTAAATTGTATTAACATAATTTATAGAATTTATAGAATTTGTTATCATTATAACATGATTAACACATGATGAGCCAAACAATATCCCCCTTTGGGATGATCACAAATCATGTGCGGGAGATATATGTTCTTAGTGGATATTTCTTTCCCTTATTATGCATTTAGAGGGAATGAGTTCACGTCTCTCACCCTATTGGGATGATCAAAAAGAGTATAAGAGTAAATTATTGAATAGACACGAGGAGTACACAATATATTATATGGATAATGACGTTTCATTACAAATAGAATACAAAACCGATATAAAAATATCTCTATCAAAATTACTGTTCACTGTTCCTTAGTAATAGTTGTCTTCTCTTTGCCCATGGAAGAAACATCAGGAGAAGCCACAAGAGCAGTGGTGGAACTGGAAGAAGGAAGAGAACCAATTAAAAGATAAGGTAGAGGGAGACCGTAGAAAACAAAAGGGGTCCGTGGTAGGTTTGGTGGAAGACTGAGGTAATTGTTTGTCAAGGATAGTAGGTTGATTAGGAGTCTGATCCTAAGAGATAGACATAGCAGTAGAGGAAAATGTAGCGAATGATTAAGGAGGAAAACCAAGTTACAAGGGTGCAGCTATAGGAGTCACAATAATAGTGCTCTACAAAAGAAGATAATACCTCAATAGATTGATGAGGTCAGTAATAATCTCACTACAATTATGCACCACACTCTCAAAGTCATTTTTTATCCATGAACTTGTCTAAAAAAATAGTGAAATCCTTCCGATTATAAACATGAGTTTTGAAATCTTGAGTGACATGAGAGATTTTCAGATTCTCTAAATGTTCATGAAATGAATTTTCATATCATTCTAAGATAAAATCCTATTGAAGTAGAAATCCATGTTCTTAGTAACTTCTTATTGGGAATCATTTGAAATCATGGAATTAATTCATACCAGATCAAGAACTCTGTCACAATTCATGACAACCATAAATAGATACTCTTTGTTAAATCCACTGAGCACTGATTAAAGTTCCACTTCAACAATTATTCTGAGAAGATCATTGTTTAATGTGAGTTGAGATCATTTTTTAAGAGAACTCAAAGCTGTAACAGTTGAATTAATGGACTTTAGTTTATTTATAACTTTCTAGAGACAACCCTTTTTATCGTCAGTTAATTTATTGAGACCAATAACAAGCTCACCAATTTCTTGACCTATATGTTTGTTTTTTTTCATCTACCTTGTCATCTAAAGATGTTAGGTTAGGTTGAATAATAGAAGCATCATCCTTTGGAGTCATCAATAGGATGAGAAACAAATTCTAGTCTCGATTTCAACACTCCTCATATATATTGAACCTTAGCTTTGAGAGACATCACTTCATTACATAGATGTTTTTCCTCAATTTTTACCTCTTGAATTTCATGATGCATTTTGGTATGAATCTTTCAAATTAACTTCTCTGAAAATAGGGCGACATCTCTTTCACTCGAGTTAGTTATAGGAGCGAGTTGAGTGTTTATGATCTTTTCAAATCCAATCAATACGGTAGCTCCAATGGATTTCAAATAATATTTAATAACTAAGTTAGATGGTTTGCATAATAGTTATGGAATAAAAGATAAGATATGGTCAGGTTCTTTTTTAAGGATAACATAAATAAGATATATAGGTTTCAATTGAAAATAGTAGACTAATAAATACATTTAACTTAGGATTCTTATGAATTATTTTAATCAAAATAGCTAAGGAGTCTATAATATGTATCCACAGAGCATGGAGAAACTGGATTAGGCACATTAACAATTTCTAGATTGGGGTGCTTCTACCCATCAATAGGGGCATCATTCACAAGAATAAGATATTTAAGTCGTTGATCTATTTCCATAATTTCATCCCCAAAATCATTACCTATTTCATTTCTAGCTAATTTAAAGGCTTCCTACATTCATTCTTCAGTATATGGGATAATATCATGAAAATATTGTTCTTATAGGTGTTTAATAGAAGTATATTCTTTCTTAAAAGAAATTTCTTCTTCTAAATTCCCTTCTAGAACATCCTTTTCACTTTCTATAACAAAAAAATATCTTTTAGAAGTAGGTTCTTCTTCCTGAACTAAAATTTCTTTAGGAACAGGATCTTCCTTCTCAATTAAGAATTTAGGAATAAGTTCACTTCATTATTTATCTAGGACAGTTTCCCATGTATGTGAAACAACTAATTCTTCTTCAGCCTCAAAATGATTGACATAAATTCCATCTTGTTTTCTACTGGGATCAGAAATGTCCTTAGGTGTTGAAGAATGTTCAACCAAGTTGAACTTTTCATAGACTCTCTCATTATCCTCAAACCATTCCTTTCCCCATGGATTCCAATAGATTTTCATTCTATTGACTATAACCATTGAGATCCAATATTTATAGTCCATAATGACTTCTTTATCTAGTCTAACCAATCCTTTATCATGAAGCATAGCTGATATTAACCTTGAGTAGAACATGGAGGTTTACTTTGTGGTTGTCTTTATCAAATCACAAATATAAAGTATAACATACATTCATAGGTTAATCTGGAGTCCCTTCTTTATTATATATATCAAAAATACATTTTTATTCTTGATTGTAGAAAATATCCCTTTCTAGGACTAACTAAATTATGAAGAAACATAAAAAATAGTCTATTTTCACAATTTATCCCAGCAACATTATCACTTCTCATTCATTCAACACATGTCAAGATTCCCAAGGATTATTCAAAACAAGACATCACCTAGAGGAGGAGGAACTCTCTGGTAGTACTTAAAAATTCACCCATCAGGTATCCTTAGGCAAGCATCCCATAACCTCAAAGAAAAATTTCTTCTTTGTCTATTGATCTAGCATCTCGCAACAAAACCATCTTCTGTATAAAAAAAACTGAATGAACTGATAAAATTGAGCGAATAACGTTGGGTAAATTATTATTTTTTTGAACCAATTCAAAAATCCTTTCTCTTTTATTAAATTTAATACTAAATAAATACTTGATTTCAGCCACTTGTGGCAGATTTCATTTTCAGGTACCACTATTCTGTTCACCAGGTTGGGATTAAAATGACCTCCAGGCGGTATCTTCAATATTATTTTCATCATCTTCTTTGATATTCTCCTCTCAGGAGATGATGAGGTGGGTCATTTCATTTTGGGAATTTAATTAAGGTTCTAGAGATTTAGAGAGATGATTCAGGTTTGAGAGAAGAAATCTTAAGTAAATAAAAAAGTGGAAATTCTTTTGTTTTTATCATTTAGGTATATTATTCATCGTACATTCAAAAGAACCGGAAATTAAAAGAATAAAATAATTATGTACAGTTATATGGGTTATAATATGTAAATAAAATAATTAAGTGTCATTACCATGAGATCGGAACAGACATTCACTGGGAGACTGTAACATGTTTTCACTGTAAGACCATAACATGTTTTCATGGTGAGATATCTACAGTGTTACTTCAAAATTGTTTGACCATATTGTTTGAAAAAGTTTTATTCTAGAAAGTAACCAAGATATAGAAATTTTGAGACCTTAAACATGTAACAACAACTATTAATACATTTAACTATAGAATTGCAGGAGTTAGACGGTAATCTGAAGACAGTGCCTTGTGAAATTATTAACTATGAAACTATAAGTTGTGAAATAGTACACTTATTACATAAGATGTATCATTCCAAATTCATGTATTATGTAGTATATTGATTCATAATTTAATGGTTTGGGGAATATATTTTCAAGATGATATTCAGTTCCAATGAATTCCAAGATGATATCACCTTTTTTATAATGGTTTCTTAAAAAGTGACATCTTACATCAAAATGTTTTTTCCTAGAATTTAAATGTGATTTATTTTAATGTTAATAGAAAATTTATTCTCACAATTAATGGGTACATTATAGAATTGATATCTATAATATAGTAATGTGTGTTGCATCCAAAAAAAATTGGGCACAACATCTACCTGTATCTATGCACTCATCTTCAATAGTAGATAATGAAACAATGATTTGTTTCTTAATACACCATGATACTAGTGACTTGCCTAAAAATGACATGTTCCAAAGGTTCTTTTTCTATCTAACATAAAATAACTGAAGTCATTATTATAATAACTAACTAACTCAAATGACTATCCTCTTAGATAGAAGAATCCTATATTGGGTGCATGCTTGAGGTATTTAAAAATTATCTTAATAAAATTTAAATTATATTCCTTAGGGTTTGTTTGAAAATGAGAACACATACATACTCTAATCATAAAATCAATTTGTCTAGAAGTTAAGTTGAGTAAGCTTCAAATCATTCCTCTTTAGGTGGTCTGATCAAAAGATTTTTCATCTTTATCATGATCCAACATACAAGTAGTACTCATTAGAGTGTCACTAATTTTAGTGCTATCTAGGCCTAAACTTTTGGTATGACCTATATTATATATTATATGATTTCAAATAATACCATCATTATTTTAAAATAATTATAAATCTATGAAAGAATTACAGTTCACCCATTAAACTAATTCCAAATTCGTTTTCCATTATTTTTGAAAATTAAATACATAAAGAATTTCTTGAAGATCCAAAGTTATTATAGTATAAATCAATTTGACGTACTAAAACATCATTGAAATGCATATTATAAAAAGTCCATGATCAGCTATTCCTTTTGTAAAACATTTGGATATAAGAAAAAAAAATTAACTTATCATAAAAATTTCTTTGATATTGTTTTTTACCATATAAATCCTTTGATATTTTAAAGACATGATTTGGAAAATGTGGATTTGTAAAACCAAGGGGTTTCTCAATAATGAAATCATCATCAATATACACATTTAGTAATGAACTTCTAACATCCATTTGATATAGTTTTAAATTCTATGTGCATTATAAGAAAGCATAATTCTGATGGATTCATGCTCAGTTAATGGTGCAAAGGCTTCCTGAATGCCAATTCTTTCTTCATGACTATATCCTTGTTCAACCAATCTATCCTTATTTCTCACTATGTTACCAGGTTCATCATATTTTTTTCAAAAAAACCACTTAGTGACCTTGGTAAATGTATCTTTGGGTATATCAATAAGTTTCCAAACATTTTTGCTTTCTAACTGACTAAGTTCCTCTTTCATAATCATCACATAAAATTCATCAATGATAGAATCATTATAGTTTCTTGATTCATGTTGTGACAAGAAGACATGATATCAAAACTGATTTCTAAGAGAAGCTCTATTTTGGGTTAATTTATCTAAATATCCTAAAACTGCATCTTGAGGATGCTTCTTAAGTTTTATAACAACTCTAGAGAAATAAGGACTGGTGGTTTCAAGTTCTTCAATTGGTTTGGGTTATTATGACATAACTCTGAAGAATTTCCAGGGCTGGAATATTTCAATGATTCCTTTATTGTATGGTTGGAGGATTTGAAATTCTTTTCGAGATTTGACACATCATCATCCAGGTTCCCTATAGTTGTCTTAGGCTCATGTGGATCTATTTCATAAAATTTCACATGAAAAAATTCTTCCACAAATTTATGTATTTTGTTAAACACTCTATAGAATCTACTAGATATTTAATATCCTAGAAGGATTCATTCATCACAATTGGATAAAAATTTACCAATAGTGTAATCAGTATTAATGATATTGACTTTGAAACCCAAATCTTTTAATTAGCTTATTTGGGTTTTCTACTTTTCCATAACTCATATAGAGTTATTTTAATAACGGTTCTAATCAACACTCCATTAATAATATAGGATGTTGTATTTACATATTTAGGCCAGAAATAAATTGGTAAGTCATATTCACTGAGCATGTTTCTAAAAATCTCTTCCAAGGTTCTATTTTTTCTTTCTGTAGCTCCATTCTGTTCAGTTGTTATAGGTGTAGAGAAATTATGACTATAACCATTTTGTGAACAAAAAGATTCAAAATATTTATTTCCTAACTCACGACCATGATCAATTTTTAATAATTTAATTCTATGTCCACAAATATTTACTACAGTTTCATTATATTTGGTTAATTGAGAGTAGGCTTCACATATGTGGGCCAAAAATATAGTCCAATTATATATAAAAAAGGAATCTTCAAGAACATAAAAATAGTACTTCCCATTTTGACTAGAAACTCTAGATGGTCCAATTAAATCCATGTGAACTAGTTCATGAGGTTTTTACATTGAAACTTCTTTCTTTTTTTGAATGAAAATTTCTATTTCATTCCCATTTCACAAGGATTACACACATTATCATTTGGAAACTCATGTTTGGGTTGATATTTGAATAATATTTTTCTAGTTAGTATTATAAGAGAGTGAATATTACAGTGTCCTGTTCTACACTTCCAAATACAAGAATATCTATTAATTACCCTTAAAAAAGATGTTATTTGAGAAAATAAAGACTCCATGTTAACATAATATACATTTTCATTTCATAATATAGAAAACCCAAATTAATTTTTATTATTAAAAACATTTTAACATTCATTTTTAAATTTATCATGAAATCCAGCAACACATTTTTTTAAATACTATTTATATTATATCTCAATCTATCAACAAAAGGTACATCGGAAATTAAAACTGAGTTATAGTTAATGATTTGGACAAGGCCAATAATTTTTCTATTGGCATTGTCACCAAAGATGACTTGTCCACAATAAATTTTTATTATGTTCTTGAAGAATGTATAGTCCCCTGTCATGTGCCATAAGAACCCATTGTCCATGTACCAAAATCTTTTAAATGACCTCTTTAATCCATTTTCTTACTAAGTAGTGAAATAAAAATAGACCTTGGTACCCATATTTGTTTGTGTCTTGTAATATTAGTGACTAGTGAATTTGGAACTCATATCTTCCACATAGGTTTCTTATAAGAAATATATAATGTTCTAGAAAAAAACACTATCTGCTCCAGATGAACACGAGAACATAGAGAGTGAATCATAATTTGGACTAGAAAAATGTTTTATAGAACTAAGAGTAATGTTGTGTGTCCTAGATTAAGAAACAAAATTATTTGTTCAAAAATATATTTTACCTGGTTGATATCCAATACCAGTATTATATTTTGGATTAATATGTTTACCTAGCATTTTTACCAATGTATCTTTACCATTAGTAAACCATTCAAGGTCCTTTTTCAATTTCTCAATTGACAGATTTAGTGCATAATTTTCTTTGAGTAATTGAAGATTTTTCTCCCTTTCTACAAAATGTTTAGATTTAATAGATAATGTAAGATCATGTTGTTTCATTAGTTACTTGTATTTACCTTTTAGTTCACTATATTTCTCTTCATGCATATTACAATACACAATCATTTCTTCACTAGACATATTCTCCAAATCCCTTTCATCTCATGAATAATAGGAATAGTGTATAAGAGATTCCAGTGTTACCTTATATGTGTTGGTCATAAAACACATATTGGCTTTGATATCCTGTTCATCATGTAAAGATTCTGCGTCACTTGAACTATCCTCAGAATCACTCCATGTTTCTTTCATTTAATTTTTATACATTATATATTTTTCCTCGTTTTTATTTTTGTACATGATCTTGGGATAGTCATCCTTTATATATACCTTTAATTTACATTCATATCATACTATCTCATCCAAATTTTTCAATTCTTTTTTAATATTTTTACCAGCATCCTTTCGGATCATATATTCCTTTGAAGTTAGTCTTTCTAAAAAATTCATATTCTTGTAAAATCTCTAAACCCTTCTTGATAATTGATCCACACTCTTAATCATATCCAGGTGATGGTTTTTCATAGATGGAATATTATATAGAGGCATTCCATTTCCATTTTCCATTGTGTTTAGATGTGGTGGTCTAAAATGAAACATATTTTATTTTAGGTTCATCCTCTTCTTCCTTGTTGGATTTTATCTCCTCTTCAAGCATCATTTTTTTATAATGAGTTTCTATAAAGGTAAAATAATGTTGTCACATGATTCTATAACAGAGGCATAGGTTCCTCTTCACCTATCAGGTAGGAATATGGGAATCCTCAAGATTTGTTCTTTGGAATTGAATTCTCTTCTATGAGTAATCATTGTGTTGACAATTTCATTGAACCAAAGATACATATCAATAATAGGCTCATCAGATATCATTTTAATGATATCATATTTAATAGTATAAGTATTATGTATCATTAATTTCACAATAGATGTTCCTCCAGGTAAAGCAGACAAAGTATCCAAAATTTTCTTAGGCAGTTTTACACGCATAAATTCTGTTAAATTCTCCATATCATAAGTATAAATAAAAATAATTCATTTCTACGCAATAGTTATTATATGTGGTCTCAATTAGTTCATCCCATGTGATTATATTAGTATTAGGAATCTTATACTCATCTATAATTGAAGTCCAAATTCAAAAACCCATACTTTCTAGACGCATTTTCATTTTAATTTCCAATTGGGCATAATTGGTTTCATTTATGTATAGTTGTTTTTTATTGCAACAAAATTTATTATATTATCCATAAAAAATAAATACATTGAATGCAAAAGAAATTTAGAATTTCAATAAATTTATATATCAATAATGTTTAACAAAAATTATAGTTGAATAGGTTCAAAAACTGAGCCTGAATAGGAATAACAAACTCCTCTCATACCAAATGTTGGACAGTGTGGAGTACCCAAGAGATTGGTGAGTTGAGTGTCTATAAAAATTTCTATTTAAAATTTTTTCTTAAAATTTTCCCAAATTAAACTAAATATATCCTCTTTAATCAAAGTAATATGGTTACGAAGGATAGACTGTTTAAATAACTTCACAAAAGATTTATTAATTCTCAGTATTCCTAATATCTGTTATTATCATTACATTTGAAGCTATTCTAATAAGGAAAAATAATTATAACATCTTTTCAATATTAATAGTCAAAGTAAAACTATTAATTTCTGAATTATACTTTAATATATAAAAATATAAATTAAACAAAACAGTATATCTGAAACTAGTTTTTAATTCTCTAGGTGATACTTAATCCAATCCACTTGTTGGTCACCTTCCACCAAGTAGTGTATATTAATAAACATGATCCACACCCTGGATCGAGGTAAAAACAGTGCACAAGAATGTCCAGGTCAGACACCTTCTTCCCAGTTTTTCATGGGTAGAAATTTCTTGGTTACAGGGGGACCTCTTCCATCGTTAATGAGAGGGAGTAAACAAGTGTAAATAGATATTATAGGAAGGATATATTGTATCCTTCAGTTTAGTGTATGATACAATGTGTGTTTTAATAAAGACACATACATAATTCTCGAAAAATGAATACAGTATACAATAGATAATAGATAATGAGATAAGCTTAGCAGTGCTCTGAGTGTTATTCTATGTAGCTATGGAATTATATGATGATGAATATATAAGAATAAGGTCCTATTTTGAGAAACATTGTATCACAAGTCTAATGATCTGGTTTCTAGTTAGATCTAGCTCATGTTCATTGTGTAGTTGATATTGCAATTTGTTATTGACTCTGATCTATGGTATTCTAGAGTGTGGATTCATGAATGCTTTGTCTATTCTCAATATGTATCTTTGTAGCATGGGTTTGTTCACTTTTTTCACTATATCACAACAATTTGTTTTTGCGCCACAATTTTCTTTTTATTCTTGGACTTCATTTGTTAAAGCCAACATGATTAATGTATTCTGCACCTCAAACCTCATACTGTCAGGTGACATGTCTACATTGAAATATTAATAAATGTAGTTCATTTAAAAGAATCAAATATTACCGTTATAAATTAAATTAAAAATTCCAAAATAGATTAAATAATGGTGTCACAGTCAATCTAGGAATGTTGTAACATGGAAACGGTGTCACCACAAAATGATTTCTCCTTATTTTTCGTTGAGCGGTGACACATTCATGATAGAATGGTTATATAGAGATTAGGAACCAGTATCATAGAGGTGGTGTTAGGATTACGGTGTCTGGTCACGGTATCTGGGTCACAGTGTCGGGGTCCTTTTCTTGAAAAATAAATCAAGAGGCAGTCTCAGCGTTTCTTAGACCAAACCAAATATCTGTATACAAAATCGAGCCATAATATTCAAGAGTGAATTATATGTAATCATTCATAAAATAAATCATTATTGAACTATGTTAAATATATTTTATAGTAATTAAGAATAGCACTTTACATTTGGATATGTTTATTTAAAGCATAAAGACACCAACCATTTGTACATATGAATTGAGATAAATTAAATAGGATTAATACGATTTATATAATGTATAGAATTTTTGATCATTAAGACATGACTAACCCATGAGGATTCCATGATTTTTCTATGAAAAGTATTTTAGATTGTAAAAACAAGATTTTAGGAAAATAAATTAATTAAATAAATTTTGTTAATTTATATAAAAAATATTATATATTACATATTCAATTCATATTTTTGATACTCATCCAATATTATATATATATATATTAGATAAGAAAAAATATAGTTTTATGAAAAAAATATATATTTTCATAAAAGTTAAAGTCAACATCTTTTATTGCTGAACCCATATAAAATATATTTTTTGCAAAATTTATTTTTTTCTTGAAAAAGTAATCTTCAATTTTCAAATAATAATTTAAAATATTTCTTTTGGTTAATTTTAGTTATTTTCTGGAGAATTTTAATTTTTTCATTAATAGTCAGAAAAGTGAATTTTAATTCACAAACATCATTTTCATGGTATATATTATTATATTTAAATTATATAATTTAAAAAAATTAAATAATATAATTAAACAAATCCATTTTATGTCATTAGAACAAATTTTATATACAAATTTGATATAATACATTACAAACTTTTAAACATTTTCTCTTTAAAACGCGACTATCATGGCACACTAGTGAGATTATTTTGAAATTAATTTCTGCACGATCTTGGATTTTAATAATGAAAAATAGATTACATATTTTATTTATCATAATTAATAATTTCTAATAATTTAAATATAGTTTTTAATAAAAAATATTACTAAATTTTTTGTAAAATAATTATAGTGATTAAGAGAAAAATCAACTAAACAATGGAATAAACTATAAACAAAATGGTCAAAATGACCTTGAAACTTGTCCCCAATTCATCGTATAATAATATTTATATCATACAATAATTTTTAAAGGATTTTTACCACTAATAGATTTACATTTGATGGGTAATGTTTAATAGAATTCCCTTTTCTAAAATTTAAAATAATACCACTCCTCCTCAACTATAAACAGGCACTCACATATCCATCTTATTCACATCCTTAAAGCCCATTGTTCACCCAAAACCCTTATAAAATAATCTCACAATATCACTCAATTCTTATTTTAATCCCATATATGGGGAAAATTAAATAAAAAAATTCCATTTGCTTCCATCAAAAATTCGTTACCCAAAAAATAGGTGGCATAATTTCACAAGCTCATTTCTTTTATTTTCATTGACCACCATCTAATTTTTTTATGACATGATTATATAATATTATAAGTATAAATAATATACTATATTGTTTTAATTAAATGAGATATACCAACACATTCACAAACTTTTAGCTAATGGGTAATGAACTTACCGTTCTTGGGTGCAGTGAACTACTACCTCACAAAATGACGTAGATTGTTTTTTCCTTTACCAAATCTCATTGATGGGAATTATGATGGAAAATATGTTTTATATGATATATAAGATATATATGATTTATTTAAACTTATTTAATTATATAATAGAATATAATGTCCTTCATTCCATTTTATGTATTCACGATAGCATCATTTTTTGGACAAGAAGACTAGTTCCTCTTTAAGCGACATGAATCGTTCAATTATTACATGGAATGTATTAGGGAATAAATTATTAGAAATATATAACATATATATATATATATATGAAATAATAATTCTACTAGAATGATTATATATATATGCATAAATTTCATTTACCTTCTTTCTTTTATTATGAAAACAAAATGGAAGCAATGTTCATGCGGACGAATGAAATAACCTTTTTAGGAACAATGTATTTATTTTAATACATAAATATTCTACATATTTTAATAATATTTATATAATGTATATATATTCTATTGATATCTTTTTTTAAATTTTAAATAATTAAATCATGATCTATGTATGATTATCAATAATAACAAGTCAAAACCTACATGAAAAACAACACAAATATTAAATGAAATGTAATGTTATCATGGAATTATTAATAAATGAGTACAATAAAGTTATAATTAAATAATTTATATTATTATATATAATAATATGGTTATTTTTCAGATTTATAGGTAACTTATATTTATTTTATAGGTTGTTTGACCATGTGTGAATAAATTCACTACTTAAAGTAATGGTTTTCTAATCTCATTTTTTACAAGAGATTTATGGGTTATTCACGACTCATATCTTTTGGGTGGTTTATAAAAATAAAATGAATTTGGTAGATCATTAGTATAGTTAAATTTATTTTTATTTACATAACCATTTTATGATATCCCTTTTAGGGGTTTTATGGATCAAAACATACCATGTCTGTAATGTAATTTTGTAAAAATTTTCCTTCATTGAGATACACACCATGTTATACACCTATATTTTTATATGATGTGTATATACATACCATTGAATCATTATTTCTTAAATCTATATAATTTCATGATATTATAATATTTATATATTTTTATTCTTCCATGGGTATTAGGATTCAATGTTATCAATGTGGTAATAGTGTATTTTTACAATCTAATTATTTATCAATATTGTTAATGATTTTGACTCCATTGATAAAAAATTTTTGTCCTTCTATCAAGAAATGACATGAATATTATTATCCTCTAAATATTCATGTCATATCCATCTAATGGTACCATTTTCTACTATTTAGTACATTACTTAATTAAGAAAATATTTTTAAGAAAATACGAATTTATTTTTTATTTTTTAACAAATAAGTGTTTTTTAAAAACAACGATTCAAAATAATGTATAAAAAAGTGTTTTAATATGATACTGTGATGTTAAATTTCATTTTTACCCATGTATTATCATTTTAAAAATGGTTTTAAATTATTCTTCTTGCCATTTAATGATAAAGGAACTTTGATAAACATTTATAGTGATGAAAGAAAGATAAACATGTATAGATTACCCATTTTCATGACCGTCATTTCCTTGATGCTTTATTTTTATTTTTATAAGGTTATTTATTAATGATTTTTTTTCATAATGTGGAATTTTATTTTATTTTAAATTTTTTTGAATGAAAAAGGGTTTTCAAATATTTTTTTATGTTTTAAAAGTGTTTGAATTTAATTTTCAATGATTCCATTATATATTATTAAAATTATCCTTAATGATTTATATAAATGAACTCAACAATTATTATATATGTTTTCAATGAATTTAAAAAAATGATCTTAAAATGGTTTTCAAGAATCTATTATATTATTTTATGGAAAAAATATTCCAAAATGATTTCATTCTTATTATTTATGAATTTAAGTAATTTTTTTTCAAAATACACTTGATTTTCTTTTATAAGGTTTCAACGGAAAAAAATTTCAAAAAAATAAAAAATTTTATTTTTTAATTATTAAATTTATTTTCAAATAAAATTCTTTTCAAAAGATTTTTGTTTTGAAAATAATTTTTTTAATAACTAATGATATTTTACTAACGAAATGTTTTAAGAGGAATATTTAAAATCTTATTCCACCAATAAGGACATTTGTTGATGTTAATAATTCCATTTAGGGAAATGAATCATATATTCCAGTGATACTATTTCTATGAATGTTTTATTTCTTGATGGTATTATATTTAGGAAATTCTTTTCTCTTTAATGGGAATTTTTTTTATAAAATCTGTCTCTCATTCACATGTTATATGATTATGTAACATGCTTCAATTTTAGGGGATATATGTTCATAAAACAATGTTCTTTTTATGAGTTATGCATTGGTGAAATGATAATGAAACTTTCAAATTTTCTAAAGGATATGATGTGATTAAATATTTATGATACCCATTTCATTTAATGGGTTATGATATGATTGCCTATGATCTTGTGGAACAAGTATGTATGATTTCATTATGATAATTTTTGGACCTATAAATATATTCAATTAATTGGGTAATGATATATATCTAATGATATAATTATGAAATCATGTAATTGGTCTTGATCCACTATAGAAGATGGGGAAACTTGATCAACTATTAGAAGATAAGGAATCATGATGCAATATATGATGATAGGGAAACCCAATCCTCTATGGGAAGATGGGGAAACCTGACTCACTATGGGAAAATGTGGAAACCAAATCAAATATGGGAAGATTGGAAAATATGATCAACTAATGTATGATTGAGAAACATGATCATCTATAGGAATACGGGTAATTCCAATCCATTACTAGGAATGGCCTTTGACTGGGGATGGTGTTATATCATTCCATGTAGGTGTAGACCCTAGAATATTCCCTGATACTTTTTTTGCAATAATCATTGACATATAGGGAATGTCCTAACATGTTTATGTTTTCCACAAATTAAATGTTTCATTCGTATGATATTCTCAAATTTTTCATGTTATTAATTGTCAAACTACTAATGTGTTATGAACAAAATACAATTTTTATCACGTTTCATGTATCGTAACATTTATATGGTTGGTATACTATTCAAATGATATGCTCATATTCTCATACCATTATTCTAATGTTATTCATATATATATATTTACCTTTCTTAGCCGTAATGAGCATTCGAGAACACATAATTCTATTATATCCTATCCCCACATTATGAATAACCAATTGTAAGTATTTGAACTAAAGGGGAAGATATTTGTGGAAAATTTTCATGATATTTTACCATGTTTTAATATTTTTTCTATTTTTTTCACGAAACTAAGCTAATAATGTCCTCAAGAATGTACTTTTGTAATGTAATGAATATTCAAAAAAAGTAATATATTATAAATGTATGTTATTCCGAAGTCACTATAGTTTATATAAATATAAATTATTAGTAAACCATTGAAAACTCGGATAGGAAAACCTTATTGGGAACCCTAAATACATGACTAAGGATAAGTCTAAGTACAAATAACATTATACGAAAATTTCATTTCATATTGTTAAAGGATATAGTGAGTGTTTAACTAGAAATAAATCCATTTCAAGCTAATATATGTTTATGTGGCTATAACACATATGTACCTATGGGTGTAAACTCTAAAAAAAATTCGAGCTGGAATCGATCATAACCTAAAACAACACAATGAGCCTTATTATACACCCAGTTAAACCATCATAGTGGATATGTTTGGGAATTAAAAAAATATCTTTGAAACCATAATAAACAATTTAAATAGAACGTGAATATAAATATTATAGGATAAATTAGTTGATTGATATATTAAATAATTATGTGTTATTATTTTGGTATCTTATATGTAATTTTTCCTAACAATGTGATTTTCTACTATGTAATGAGATTCTCACCCTATGCCTCCACGGTTTAGTAAATTAAGGGAACCAGAGGGAACTATGTTAATGATGAATTTGATGGAAAATTTTATGATGAGTGTTAAAATGGGACGACCACTAGAGTGAAGGATTTTGGGATCATGCCTAATAACTTTTCATCAAACATGATTAATATCTTATACCTTAACAAACTCTTAGACTCACCAAAGAAGAGAAGGAATGACTTCACTATGATTTTAGGTAATAGTGGCCATGGATGAAATAATATTACATTTACATTATGTCATCAATGTGGGAAGAATAACCAATGTGAATATAAGATAAAAAAGAAAATGTTTTACTACAGAAAAGGACAAAAGGCATGTAATGGAAAATGGAAAATGATAAGAAAAGATAACATAATGGATGGTAATATTTTCCTCCCAATAGTATTATAAATTAATGACAGAATTAAATTTTTAATTTATAAGAATTATAAAAATCAATATCATATGTTGATGGATGATGAAGATAAACAACAAAGTGGTTCATGTGATGGTTTTTCTATTGTGGATGAAGAGATTGTAAATGAAATGTAAAATGTACTGGATGTTCTTGTAGTATAATTTACATTAAACATTAGAAGATGGATTATATTTTGGTTCCAGAAACATATGGAATTATACATATTTCAAATTATAGGATATATTTATTAGGGAATAAGATGATGAATCCTAGGTAATGTTTTAAAAATAAAAATTTATTATTTCATGTGAATATATATATGAATTTAATATTCTTCTTATATGAATCCGAAAATATATGATTTCCATTATGGATTTCCAAAAAAATGAATGGTTCAGATTAAATAAAAAGGAATATAATGTAAATGAGATACATTTTATAAGGCATTGTAACCCATAATGTGTCCTTGATATTGGTGATATTTGTTTTGTTCGAATAATGAGATGATTTATATGGATAAATTTAATTGGATAGTTCTGATTTCCATCTAACTGATTATGGAATTGTTCATAAAGTGGTATATGCCAATATAGATGAAGTTTATAACATCTCGTATTTTTTGAATATATCCAAAAATCCTTGGAATATGGTGTAATTATTGTATTCCAAAAGTATTTAGGGTAATTAAGGTAATTAGCATGTTTCAAGAGAATATACGTTGAAGGTATTCACATGATTTGAATATACTAACTAAGAACTAACATGTGACACATGGTTTTTAATTTTAATGATGATTATATGACCCTTTTTATAATGTTTTTTATTTTCTTTATACGGATGGTTTATAAGTTTAACCATTTTTGGAATGATTTATGTTAAAAATAAGATGTGGTTTTAGAGAGTAGTGTATTATCTCTCCATATGTGAAATTATTCATATTGGATAAATTTTTATAACATTTTTGTTGTGATAGATAGAATGGCCTATAAATCTATTTATGGATCTCATGATCCACTAATGATTTTAGGATGAAATTTTCTCAGTAATTTCATAAAATAAGAGATGATGTTGGAATTGATTAAGTAACATCATAGGGTGAGGTTGTCTAGAACTCATGCAATTCTATCATTCCATAAAAATTCCACTGCTTTAGGAAAACAATCTATAGATAAATGTTGTCATAATAACATAATATTTATTGAACTGATGGCCTTTTAAATCACCATATATTTATGACATTGATGAATCTATATTATATTGATCATTGATTTATTTTCATTGATAACGCAAATTTCACCCTATTAATGTTTACACTATTCCTAGAATCCATATTTTCACTTTCCACCAATGTTTTTATATATAGAGAAATACTTATGCATTACTCTGAATGGTCATTATGTTTCTTAATTTTAATTTCAAATAGACTTTTTATTAAAAAAAATTCAATGTGGGATTAAATGAAAGAATCTTTAATTATTAAAAAATAAAAGAAGAGGTGAATTTTGTGGGATAAATTCATTTAAAATTGGAAGAATGTGACACCTCAATATTTTGAGAAATAATTTTTTGAATTAATTTTATCATTGTCAAATTTTTTATTTCACACATCACTGAATATAAATTATTTTATACAAAAGCACTAATTGTGGCATGGATTATATGCATCATCATGTCATTCTTTCAATATATGAAACACGTATATTTTGTTGTGGTATATAAAAAAACTATGGTTTACTTGTATTAAGGCTAATACAAATTTCCTTAGATTGCTTGTGTTTTAGATAGGGCTGAATTTCACCGAACTATAATATACTATTATGAATATTACATAAATATAATTACAGTTACACCAACCCATTTGAATGGATTTTTCAAATAATATTATCTAAATTGTTAAAATATGATTTAAAAATTTATTTAAAATGAATATATTGGTTTTCAATTTGATAGAAATGAATGTTTATAACTATATTATAATGACGAAATTATTTTTATATGAAAACTAATTTTCTATGTATAAACAAAATATTATCTAAATAAAATAAAAAAAATTTAATAAATGTTTTCAATAATTCGTATATATATTATTCGTTCAATTAATATTTTTTATACATATAAAATATATTTGATAGGTCTATGAAAAGGCTAAATCCATTTTTAATAATAAAGAGATATATTTTTGTAAATGGAAATTTATAGCTTTTTAATAGATATCACATTTAAATATGATTTTGAAACATTATTTATTTATATTTCAAAATTAAACACCATTTCTTATCCATATTATTCAAATATACATTGGGTAAATTTTTGGTATTTTTATGAGATGTTTTTTTTGTTATGATTATTAGTAAAAAACATTGTATTTTAATTTAGAAAATTTTTTATGAAAATTTATTTATATAATTAAATTTTATTTTAATTTGGATTTCAAGATAAATATGATAAATTTTACATAATTTAATAAAATGTAGGTAATTGGAACAAATTTCACATTTATAGTAGATATAAAAACATTTCAATTTTTTGGAGATTTTTTCTTAAAACCCCGCTGTCGTGGCATGTTTGTGGGGTCAATATTAAATTATTTTTTGAGGATTAAATTATTTGAATGTGGAAATTTAGATTCCAAATTTGGTGTAAGAAATATATATAATTTACAATAATATAATAATATTTTTTGACAAAACAAATTAGTGAACACTATTAAAGTTAATTAGAATGATTAAGAAGAATGTTAGCATAAAAAGGATTAAAACATATCGAATAGGCAAAAAATGAACTATATATATAAATAAAAAAAATTAATGTTATTTTTTAGATTCTACCTCCATTTTTAAGGTTTTACCATCACTAGAACCACATTTAATAGGATAACTTAGGTAGAATTCCCATTTCAAAAATTTTCCAGAACACCACTCCTCCACCACTAAAAAAGGAACTCTTCCCTCCCAATTATCAAAACCTATCAAGAACATTGTATCAATAAATATCTACTCAAATAAAGACCCAAAATCCAATCATTAACCCTTAAATCATTCATTTGGTGATAAATCTGTCCAATGAATCCCGCTAGTGAAATCCAGAAGGACTTACATAGAGAAGAGTTAACATCCATCATGTAGTTTATTTTTTTTATATTCAACATCTACCAACTAAATTTCACTTATTTGATGATTATATAATAACATAAATATCAAAACTATTTTGAGTTTATTTTATTAAAAGGGTTATACCAACAAATACACACATTTCTATTTAATAGTAAATAATAATATTGTTCTTATGTATGATGAACAACCGCCTCATGAAATGATGTTGATCATTCCTTATTCATCAATATCATGGTTGTAAATTATGATGGAAAAAATAAATATGATATATAAATAAATATGATAAATATTATTTATTTTAAATTTTATAATTATAATAAAAATATTACCTTTATACTGTCCAATTTT
The DNA here is from genome assembly GCA_963277665.1 of Viscum album. Classification (NCBI taxonomy): domain Eukaryota; kingdom Viridiplantae; phylum Streptophyta; class Magnoliopsida; order Santalales; family Viscaceae; genus Viscum; species Viscum album. The sequence goes on from OY728125.1 coordinate 2,004,949,234, forward strand.
AGTAAATATGACAACTTCATTTGTGGATATGTGGACTACTACTTACTCAAAGTGATGCGATTAATTCACACTTTATATGGAATTAATCATAAATGGGTTTAGTAAAACTATTATATATAAGACATATTAGATCTACTATAATTATATTATATATGTAAATATAGATCATCTACTTTATTTCATTCAATATGCTAATAAAACAATAGAGTTCCTGGGTACGTATTTCCTACCATCTCCATGAATGAAATATTTCATTTCATACATATATATTATATATATTTTTATAATAAAATTATAAATTATAGATATGATATTAATATAATTTCTTAATATCTTGAAATTAGGAAATTATTATCTATGTATGTGTATCAAGGACAACAAGTCAATGCATATAAAAGACAACACGAATATTACAAGAAACACAATGTTAATATGGAATTGTTATTAAATATAATACATAAAGTCATAATAATATAATATGTGGTATTAAATATAAAAATATGGGTATTCAGTTGATTTATAATAAAATATTAATTATTATACTGGATGGTTTAGCATGTACACATATGGTTTATACTAAAGGTAATAGTTTTCTCATCTCAATTTTATTTTTGTATGAATTATTCCATGTATACCACTCATTTCATTTATGTGGTTTATATTATTCCCATGAATGTATTATATTTCTTAAATAAATAAATTAATGGTTATTTATATATCTATTTTATTATATCTCATTCTTGGGGTTTATGTATAAATAGTTACCAAATTGGGAAAGTAATTTTGTCATGATTGTCCTTCTTTGTGATACATATAATGTCTTACGACTATATTTTTCTATAGGGTGTATATAATTCCCATTGAATTATTATATCAAAAGTGTATTTTGTTTCATGATATTTTATGATTCATGTAATTTTATTCTTTTATTGATATTATTATTAAGTGATACAACTGTTGTAACTATTTATTGTTACAATCTCATTATTTATAAGGATAGGTTATGATTATGCTTCAATTGATGAAATAATTAGATCCAAATCTCACGAACAATCATGAATATCCATACACTATGTATATTAATTTTATATACAAGTAACAGTACCATTTTTCCATTCTTTGGTAGTTTTGATAATTAAGGAACTATCTTATGAAAATATGAAATTATTTCTATTCCAGTCAGATAAATATATCCCTTAAAAACTAGGTTTTCTAAAAATGATTCCAAAATAAGATTCACTATTACCCTATGATGTTTAAAGAATATTTTCACCCATGTATTACCTTTTTAAAAAATAAATTTAAATAGAATATTATTTTAATTTTCTGATCAATGGTACATTTGTAAACAATTATAGTGGAAAAGAAATGTTCTGATTATTCGAACTTACATGATTTTAGGAGTATAATTTACAAGATGCGTCCTTTATAATATTAAAAGGTTATTTTTTAAATAAACTATGTCATAATATTCTATTTTTTATTTTAAAATAGATTTCAAATAGATATTATTTTTATAAAAAAATTAAGTGCATTGAGTGATTTTAAATGCATCCATTTTATGTTTTGAAAATGGTTATTAAAAAGAAAATATAATCAGTGATATCAAATATTATTTTCTATTATTTTTAAATTACATTCAAAAGAAAATTTTGTCCAAAGTATTTTTACCCCTTTTCATAAGTTTTCAAGGAAAATTATTTTCAAAATGTTTTCAATCAAATTTTATATTTTTTCAAGGAAAACACTTTTCATAATATATTCAAACATATTTTAAATTTTTTGAAGCAATATGGTCTTAAAAATGAATTCAGTACATAATTATATGTTTTGAAATGATTTCTAATGAAAATGTTTTTCAAGTGGATGAATGTTTTGAAAATCATTTTTTAAATATGAGAGGATATTTTCTAAAAGAATTATTTTTAATATATATTTCAAAATTATTTTCCATATATGATGAAATCTGTATATGTATGTCATGAATTTTTTTGAAAATATCTAAATGTTGTATTCAAGTTCATTCTTTGAATGGTTTACATTTTGAATGCATATTTTTTATGAAACCAATTTTTAATTCATTGGTAATAATTTAGTGAACCATATTTCTCATTCACATGTTATATGTCTAAGAATGTTTTTATCCCTTTCAGTGGTTATATGTTTCTGAATCACTCTTATTTTTTTAATTTATGATTTGATGAAATTAATACGAATCCATCTAATTCACTACATGTTATGATATGATTACATTTTTATGATACCCAATTAATTTCTTGGGATATGTTATGATTTCTTATGATTATGGGGAGCATGTATGTCTGATTTCACAATGATATGTGTTGTACATATATCTACATCCAATGAAAACAATATTTATATCTAATGACAAAATTATGGGACTCAAGATAATGGGATTTATGATCTATGGAAGATATGGAAACTCATTCCATTATTGGATGATCAGAAAACCTTATCCATATATGAATATTAGGAAACCAGATACACTATGTTAATATGGGGATACCAGAAACACAATAGGATGATGGGGAAACCCGATCCACTATAAGAATATGGGGAAACCTAATCCACTATGGGATGATGGGATTACTCAACCCCATACACTGAAATGTCTATGAATGTCGATGGTGGTGTGAATTTCCCATAGGTGTAGTCCCCATAAAGTTCCTTGATAATTTTTTTTACTAATGAGCCTCGCCATATAATAAAATACATTACATATTTTCTGGTTTCTAAAAATTCATTGTCTTATACCAATGTTATGCTCACATGTATAATGTTTTCTATTATCATACCATTCCTTTCCTATGAAATAAAGTTCATTTTTCCATGTACCAGGTTTATAATATTTGATATTTAGTGTTTGATATTAGATTTTTATGATCATTTTTTTGTACCATTATTTTCATTTTGGGGAAAAAAATTATTTTTTTACCCTTACTGAGAATTCGATCTCACCCGTTTCTAATATATTATATCCCTAGGTTATGAATAGTGATTTTATGTAAAAATAATCTTGGGGAATATATTTTTGGAAATCATTTAATATCATTCTCCAATATAGAAGATTTATTAAAAAATTTCCAAAGAAAAAAACTACTATAGTCCTCATACATGGAATTTTTTAATATACAGAATATTTATAAAAATGATGCAATATCCAGGTAGGTTAATCCTCGATCACAATAAAATCCAAACATATAAGTTATATGGTGGAACCATAAATATAATGATGAAGAATACGATCTGATAGAATTAATGAAATATAAGTTCCATATTTATTTACATACCAAACGTTTGAGTTTAATTTTGGGAGTGAAATTTCTAAAGGCGATAAGAATTTAATAACTCAAAATTTATAAATGATATTTCACTCATTAATAAATATTTATTATAATAAATAATATAAAATTATTCAAATAAAACACATAAAAACACCAATTTATTATTTCATTTAATTAGATCATTACATTAGTCAAAAAAATAAACCATTGAAATTTAAAATATTACAATTGGATAGAAAACAAAATGAAAAAAAACAAGACTATGAGAATTATTCTCCTCATAATAATCTAGAATCATCACTATGATGTAAAAATGGAAAATAAATTGATTATTTTTAAACCATTATATAATTTATAAAATGAAAATATAGATCATTTGGTGGAATTATAGTTAATGAAATATAAAGGAATGAGTAGGTAATTATAAGATATAATTTGATTGTAATAATAGTATGGTTACCATTATGAAAACTAAACTAACAATTAATAATATTAATTTGACATAAAAACAATCTAACGTAAAAAAATTATTATTACTCATGAAAAAATTAATAAAATATAAACATATTATTGAAAGAAAATAATTAACAAAATGAAATACTCAATGAAGATATGATAACATTTTTAATAAATATACATTTTTTTATTTCTATGATATCATAGTTTTTACATTAATAAATTATTTTATAAAATTTTATTTTTACGAAAGAATTATTTTTTAATAAATATCCACCTTAAAATTTCAAATGTGTAGAGTTTTGATAAATTTATATGAAACATAATTTTTTACATGATTGGTAAAAAATATAATTTTTCTAAAATCCCCATGTTTCATAATATAAAAATTAGTTGAAGAAGATTTTATAAATTCTAAATTTATTATCTCATATAAATATTAATTTAATATGATAAATGGTTTTTTTAAAAAAAATTAAATTAATTCCCAAACCTAAATAGTAACTCGAAATTCTTAAATTATAATTTTCTCTTTGTAGTAATTATAAACTTTTTTAAATTTTTTCTCTATTCCGTTTGATTAAAATATTAAAATATATTTTCTATGTAGTTTAAATTCCTTAAATCATTTAGTTTTATACAAATAAAATTTATAACTCCAAAAATATTACTTTTGAATGTTTTAGCCAGGACATTCTTATTTATTGAATATTTATCCATACAATACTACTCTCCTCAAGTATTAATAACCCCTAACCATTCGTTGAAATATAACGTACCTTAAACATAACAAAAGAAAATATTTTGTAAAATAATCTATCTGAAGACATAGAATATCCATTTTATTGTATTTTGATAACAAGAATTTATCATTTTAAGATCATTATAAATATAAAAAATAATAAACAATAATGAAATGGTTTTTTTCATCAGTCTTTCTTTCCATTTTCATCGTTTCATCCTATTTTTCCCTATCCCATTATAAAATAAATATTCTATGATTAATGAATCATTATAATTATGTTATAATATTTATTTTAACCATATGTAATGACTATATTAATTCTATATTTATATTTCAATCATCATATTACATCATTGTTGACAACGTCTCACCGATTGTTGGTTAACTCCCTTTGATGACAATGAATTCGCTATGCTTATTGAAACAAAAAAGGATGGATAACATGAATTATATATAGAATATAAGTATATATGTACAAGAATTCTATACATCCCTAATTAACATTGCATATATATAAATTAACATAAACCAAAACACAAAAATGAAAACAAGATTTGATTTAAAAAAAATATGATATCACACTACATTAATATAAATAGAGATATTTAAGAAATATAGTCTAATTTTTTTAATTGAAAAATAGTGAAAAAATTAACACAATTCAATTTTTTTCATGTTTCAATTAAAATACTATTATTATATTGGATACAAAATTTCCATGAAATTAATTGGTATTCAAGGAAAGGGGATTCCTAAACCTAACTCTCTCTTTTAATTTATCTCATGTTTAACACTGATTTTAGTATGAAAATTAATATGAAAAAAAATAGTTCCAATATTCTTTCACCAATTCTTATTGGGATAAAATTATTCAAACCATTTTATAATTATTTTTAAACCAATTAAAAATAATTTTTAATTAGTAATTTTTTTCCCAAAACATCTCATTACTACCCTTGAGTTGTTTCTAATTTAAGGAAAAATGAAATTTTATTCAAGAATATGACATCCCATATTAATTATGGAATCACATTGGTAATTCATGAATGTATAAATTTTGAATCCATTAGAAAATTCATTCAATTCAATTATTTTATTTACTTAATGTGACTAAAAAAATATCATCACATATATAATGTATGATTATGAACATTTTAATATGTTATGTGTCAGACAAGAATAATATATACCAATAATTTTTTTAATTTGATAAATCTCATTATATAAGTTTTTTATTAATAAAAATGAAGCTAATTTTGTTCCAGATTATGACTATAGTATTTATGGGCATTTATTATCCATGAACATGGTATGCTATTGCTTAATTACAATGTGTGGTATTTAACCACTTTTTTATAATGTAAAATTATTTTTAATATTCCAAATTTCATTATTTTAATATAATTCCATCATTAATATGATGATGTTAACATATTTAAAATATAATTTTTATGATTATGTTCACCCCAAAAATATTGATTCATTAATTTTTACCCTTCCCCTTTATTCTTCCCCTTAAAGGGATTCTAGATTATCCTTTTTATTAATATATATCATTAGGTGATTATATGTACTAAATAGAAAAATATATATTTTCCAAGGAATATTATTAAGAATTAAAATAATTTTTATGTTTTATGTAAAATTGATGTATAACATAATTTTTCAATGATGATAAATCATTTTATACATGAATATATTAATCTTATGTTTTTATATGAAAATTGATGTAATATTCATATAATTAATATTTTTCTATTATACACAACATTAATTCATTTTTCACATTCCACAATATTCTAATATAATATTTAAATTTAGTTAGAAACATCTAAATATTTTGGGGGTTGGTGATTCTTGGAGTTCTATAGAAGATATATTTTCATTATACCGTTGGAATAAGGATTCTCTATAGGGAAATTATTGTAGTATTACAAAATATAGTGCGTTAATTTCACAATTCTATAATTACATTGGTTGTGTATTATTCAGCATTTGAATATTTATTTGATCATTTAATCAAACAAAATAAGATTTGGGCTATGAAACCGTAAATAAAAGGAGGGTGACCACTGAATATAAGAAAGCATGTGAGGAGATACTCAATGTTGGTTGGATATTTTGTTTTGAAAACATTGATAATTTGATACTTTTTATACCTGGGTAATCTCATTTTGTATCAGAGTATGATTTACATTGTTTTTGGTGTTAGGAATTTATTTTTAAGAAAACCCAATATAAAATACCCAATAATTTCTAAAAGGTAATGTGGGATGAACCAAAAATATCATTAGTTGAAAATAGGGAATCATAATATGATATATCATTGAAATTATCATATTATATCATACTTTTTATATTGTTTTATAGTACTAACACTAACAAATATATATATTCAATAGTAGTATCAAGGATGAATCAAATTAATAATTATTTTTCGGGAACCTGTAATAATTGTATCAACATAAACCATATAGGAACATTTCATGTCTTAAAAATATAATTTTTATTATTACACAAACATCCTGAATTATGATTATCAATTTAAACCATTAAATACTCCCAAAAATTAAAAATAATATAAAATGGCGTTTTGAATGATTTTATTTGACAACTACCATGGAAAAATGATGATTCAATTTCCATTATATCAAAAAAAATTGAAGGAATCACCAATGGGAATCCCTTAAAAGATTTGAATTAGTTCCATTATTTTGAAGGAGGGTATAAATCATTAAAATAACATGACAAAATAAGTGAGTAATTGAATATTTAATTTATAATAATGATTCATAAAAAGGTACCAATGATAAATCTATGATTGAAATGTTATTAAAATCATAAAAACCACTTCAACAAAATATGTTTTACAGATGATTATTAGTTTTAGTTGCACTATAAGACAATGGAAAATGGATGGATTATACATTCACAACTACACATTTGAGTCACAAAAAATAGATTATGGTACACATCTAATCAACTCAGGAACTATTAACATCAAACATAATTCTTGTTATACTAATTGCAATACATCTCATTTGTTTAATAAATGAAAAAAAATATACAACCAAAAATTATATAATTCATGAAATCATCTATTTATATTATTATTTCAAAACAAATATGTAACTATTAACAGATTGTAGATTACATGATTATGCTTTTTGAAAACTAGATTATCATCACATTATAAGTGTTTGATGAGATTTTGTATATGGAAGAATTATCTCTTCAAATAAAATATATAAAAGTTTTATAAAGGGATTTAATATTTCATATAAAAAATCAACCCATGACCATCGATTATTGTTGATGTGTCCTAGTATTATTTTATTTATTTATTTCAATTATTAATGTTTTTATTGTAAATGTTATCATGAAAAGGGGATACACTAGCAGATTGAAATTGTGACCAGAAAATTAATAAAGTATATATTCTTCAAGGGGATTATATGGAAAAAGATATTATTTATGACGATTTCTTATATGGTAATAAATTCTATTAAATGGGATTATTTTGAAGACCTACTATCTATATATGTACTGTAAAATGTCGAAATAATCTATAATGAATGAGTGATTCTAAGAAAAAAAAAGATGTGGCAAAACAATCCATGGTGAATCGTATATTATGAATACTTTAAATTGGGTTTTTTACACATTGAGGAGTTTTGAGAATATTGGAGATAGCCTAAAGTCATTGAAAATGATTTTGAGTTTAAATAACGAATTCTAAAATTTACTTGTATTTAAAATTCATTAATGTTCACAATCATAAAGATCACATATTTTTTATGAAAATATTTTCTCGTGTTATTGATAGTGATAGTAACCTTACTTGTTTAAGGAAGATCTATTATAGTATAGTTAAAATGGAAATAGAATAGTTGTGTAAAAATCACCAAGGAATATGTATAGGAATCATCTATTGCATGAAAAAACTATCTGCATCTCTATGTAAGTATCATCAATCTATATAGAAATAAATAATTATTTACATAATTATCATCCAAATACATAAACATTATATATTAAAATTTGTAATGGTTATTTTGTATTCTATATAAGATTGAATTTTGTTTGAATATAAACATTTTCCCACTACATAAACAATAATAGAAGAATTGTAAGGGCTATCCTACTATGTAATGATAGAAATATCGAATTGATATAAATCTCCTCCATTTTCATTGTATATATCATTAAACCTACATAAAATATATCTAACGTATTATAACAATCATCTTCATTATTAATGAATGATGTATAGGTAAACATCAAAAGATAGTCAAATGTTCAATTTATATATAATGAATGATGTAGTTACTATATTTATGAATCATAATTTGAAATAAATTTTATTTTATCTAAAACTACAATAAGGTTTCCTAAATATCACAAAATCATTTATAGTTATCAAATTTAATCATATAAATTATTATTATTATTAATCTTTAGGACTTAGAGAAAATTATAAATGAATGATGAATAATTTTATAATTATTAAAATGTAAGAATATTAGTTTCTATAATTGTTTATTAATATTAAAATTTAATATTAAGATGTTGAAGATAATATTAATGTTAATATATTCAATTTTTCACATAATTAATGATTTAGTCCTATTATCGTATGATGAAGTAAATTATTCAAAATATAAAGAATTTCTTTTCCTTGTGGTAATTAGAATAATGTAGATGATATATACATGATCCATTAGATAAACTCTAGTTCATCAATATTATTTAAATATATATTGTTTTTTCCAAAGAATATGTGTATGAATATGATATAAAATAATTTAGGAATTATTTAAATATAATTTTAAAATCATTATCTATAACTTTTTCATTCTAGGAAGATCTATTCCCACATGTTATGGTGGGGTTTAATATTTTATATAGCCATGAAAAATTAGTTTAAGTATTTTGGTAGTGTGTTTATATTGAGTATTATAGAGCTATACATATCGAAGAATAAATGAAATAACAAATTTGAACTTGTGACAAAAATTAAAATGATATCATTGGAATATTATTGGAGATCAAAAAGTATTTATTGAATATCATGAGGTCCCCAAATTGAATATATTAAGACATATTATTTCACGTGGTAGTGATAAGGCCTATATAAATCCAATTGATAGATACTGAAATTGAAATTAATAATATATTATTGTTTATAATGAATGTGTAGTAATGATAGTAGTGGAATAAATAAATTCTACTAGAAGAGACTTCTTATTGTTATGTTTCTTAGTGAGAAAAGAAAATAAAATCATTAATGAAAATATATAGTGTGAAATTATTGGGGAATCAATAATATTTAAGAATAATGCGAGAATTGTTCAAGGGTTGAATGATATTTAAGGAAAAATATTAGCAATGGTATTTGGAGAGGAAGGAATAATCATATAAAAATGGAAATATAAAATTATTTTCAATCTAATAATTAATTGGCCCCCCATGTTATAAAAAGATAATACTAGTGTTGAAGAAGATAATTAATTGAGAATGTATAGTCCCTATTGTTTAATATTTTAATATAAAAACACTATTTTTAACATTTTTGGGTTTTAATGTAAATTTCGGCGTATTTATTTCTACGATTTTATTATTGAATAATTATATGAGACTATCCAACAACTAAATTATTGAATGAATTGGGATGTAGAGAAAAAAACATAGGTTGTGTGACATGAATATTTTCTAAAGACATTGCAAAAGTTTAAGTCACTCTGGTTAAGGAAGCATATTAGCTTTTTTGGGTGTAGAGACATTCATGGATAACATTGGTGATCTTAAAATCTATTCCAAGGATGATAATAATTTAATAATTTTGGATTCATGTTTCAATATAGCACAATAAATTTTAAAGACTCGTTCACTTATGTAATATTGTGAATTTGTTATCACATTAGAAATATAGTTATCAATTTCTATTATAAAACAGAAAGAGTTGGTTAGGAAAAACATACCAAAATAAACATGTGTTGATAATAATATTTATAGTGTAGGAAAACATAGATTGGGAAAATAGACAGGTGTAGAAAGGAGTGGTATCACATTTATAATGAGCCATAAAAAACAGATGTTCTCATTTGACTTGATTATAAGTATTGTATATTGGTTAATTATAAGTTATATAACAAAATGTTTGATATGATTTAACTATATTTGGGGGATCAAAACAATTGGGAGTTACTATTATAAAAAGAATGTTTTTTTGTAAAAAAACTAATCCACACATGATATACCCCCACAAACAGTATTGTGTGTTTTCATGATCTACTAGGACTCTAAATTTTCCATTGTGATAAGGTTCTGTCTAATTGGATATTGAGTTCTATCATATATCTATTAGAGAAAAGGGCTGTATATATAAATATATATACATATTACATTACATTAAGTTTTTTTATTGAATTTAAAGATGTGAATATTTGAAATGGTGGAGCCAAAAATAGTGAGATAATTATCCATCCATGTATGGAAATATTTGGAGATATAATACAAAACATGGAATATTAGGAAAAATAATCATAAAATTATGTAGATAAATTCACCAAAATATAATTTTAGACACATCCCTTTGAACGATATTAAGGTTGTATATGAATTATTCACATTCCAAATTAAGATTAAATTTATTTTATTAGAACATTTTCTGATGAAAATGAAGTTTATGAGTAACGTAGTGATATTTATTCTAATAATTATAGATTATTTGAATAATGTAGCTCGTAATATATATATATATATATATATATATTATTAGGGGAATAAGTTATGGAAAGTCACATATATGAATAGAGATAGATGCAAAGGAAGATTTATTTTTTAGGAATGTGAGTAGTTAAGACACCATGCTAAAAATGTGAAGAGCGACGAATTATTTACCACATAGTATAGTGGAAGTTTTCATTTGATTTTTATGAAATTGAATATAAATTTTAATAATAATTTTTATTATATATTTGTGTCATGTATTTCATCAGATTGAAATGATCATTAATTTTTCAAAAGATGTTAAAACAAATCAATTGCATAGGAATTCAAACGTGAATGGATCATGAATAATAGGTTTAATAAGAATGTATCATACATGTGGTTAAATTGAATACCCAGAGGAAGGAATGTGAAGAGCAGATGAGATAAAAAAAATGGATAAAAGTATCTTCTAAATATGAAATTTATAGTGTATTGTATAATGATTTTAAGTCTATAAATCTCATAAAGTGGAGAATCACAATATAAAAAATGAAATAATACTACTAAAAATTATAAAATATGATTACATAATTATTGAATACACAATATGGTATAAAAATAATCTTCAAATAATCAATATTAGAATACACCTGTAAATCATAAAATAAAACAACCCATTGTCATGTTGAATTTTTTGGATTCAATATTTATATTCTTGAAAAATATGAAAATTAATAAATTATACGAATTTGGATGGGTAAAAACTGAAAAATAATTCACCATATCATCTATGGTGGATGTGATTAGGTTGTATAAAACGTTTCCACTAAATGGAGACTGAACAACAATGGATCCCACTCAAAAAAAATAATTCATGAAGATATATATTTATTACACATAATTTTAATAGAATTAGATTAATTGGGGGATTATGATTCTTTTAGAGACATTGGATCAAGGATTTTTAATTTTAACAAAACACATCAACTTATTATTCTTATAAAATCCATAAAACAATGAGGAAAATAAAAAATAATAATCTAACCTTCTAGAAAAAATATTCACACACACACATATATATATTAATAATTAAATGATATATATATTTTGATTCTTAGTAAACATATATAAAATTAATTATATATATGGATATTTCTATCATGAATATTGGAATTATTTGATAATATATATTTATTAGACTAATTAAAAGAGAATGCCATAATAGTATTTAAAAACGAAATGTTTTCCTTGTGAAACAAAAAAAAATTAAATAAGTGGAGATGACTTAACCAAATAATTCAGTATCGATATCTAAAAATTATATTTATCCTATATAGGAAAATTAATTCTACAATAGAAAAATGGGACACGTCTTGAGACATTATAAAATGTACATGGGAAAAATGAAGAAATTATGTATTATGGAATCTATAAAAAAATGTTTCATTCTATGGAATATATGCATGTATTTTCATGGTTATGGAAATATGTAATGAATATTATGAAAGTTATCTTAAAATGGTAATATGGACAATTTTAAAGAGATGTGTAGAATTTGTTAAAAGTAATAATATGTGGATATTATATGTATAATTATTTATTATAGAATAACAATAAAATTACTATAATTACTAAATAATTCATCTAATAAGATTGATACTCTAAAAAAGGTTCTAACACACACAAAACACATTTGATCATGTAAAAAAATCATGTTTAACTATAAAATTAAATTTAAGGATAAAGTAATAGATGATTAGTAAATATTAAAATATTTGAAGGACTGTAGTTTCAATTTTAAAAAACCGATTAAAATAATATTATTGGTGAAATAAATAATATTTCCATACATCCCAGTTGTGAATAAACATAAATAATTAAAAAGGAATAAAATCATAAAGTGGTCAAGTAACATTATTCATTTTAATAATGGAGTGATTGAGTTAAGAATGTTTTTATACCCAAGTTTCTCACAATGAAATTTTGATTTATGTGGACAATATTCCCATATTTTGTTTTATATAAATATTATAATAAGGATTCATAGGTGAATCTTAAAAAATAAAATAAACGGTTAAATATATAATATAAAAGATGATAATAAATATTATCCCCAAAATTAATCCCAATAAAAATTAACATCAAAACATGAATCATACATCAATAACTAAAAAAAAATATATTCATAAAATATAAACCCGATAATGAATATTTCAGTGTATCTTTATATGGGGATGTATTAAAATTTAGAAATTTTTCTGAGTTTAATCCATATCTCATGAATTTTTAAATATAGGAATACTCATTAATATTGATTTTTGGGGTATTATTTTTAATATCTGGACATTATTTCAACCCGTGATAATTATGTTCAAAAAAGGATGTTATTACTTATCCTTGTGGGTAAGTGTTATCTTTTCATATGTAATATTTTGATATCTATGTTCAAGAGAGTTAACGTTTGAATGAATTCTTTAAAATATGTGTAATTATCCCCAATATAGAAGATATTAGATGTTTCTTCCATTAATGTTGGAATTTTAGAGTATAGTTATAAAAACAATTTTTTATTGACTTCTACAAATTTGACTCCCATGGAGTTTTGGCCTCAGACAAAGGATGATTAAGTCTTCAATTTCCACTATAAAGTGTATATGGATAAGAAAATCATTCACATTATATTTATTTTAATTTAAAGCGATTGTAATAACATTAATAGTTTGATAAAGGTTTGAATTAAAAAAGTCAAAATATGTAAATAGAAGTTATTTGGTAGTGATTATATTGTTTTTTTAGATTACTTTCATTTTCTTTTCAATGTAATAATTCAATGGTGAATGATTTAGTGTTGGATTGCGTATAAAACCACTATATTTTGTGAAGTTACTACCATGGTATATACATGGAAAATGATTTCCCATGTCAAAATCATGTAAATGGTTTTATGTCCTAATATATATATATATATATATATATATTGATGTTGATGACGTACAATATATAAATATGTTAAATAATAATGTTTGATGCTATAATAAATGGGAAATTATATGTTAGTTGATGATGTGGGAAAAATATCCATGGTTCATTACATTTAAATGTAATTGGAAATATTGATTAATAGCACTTGAATGATGTTTTTACAAGAGTGGATATTTTATGAAGTAATATTAAATGATTTCAAGTATAAATATAGAATTCAAGAATTTTCATGTTTTGTAAATTAGAAATTTTAAATTACCATAAGGGTCATCAATGTCCTACATATGAATCACAAATTAAAAATTCATATGGTTGATCTACTAATATTTATAAGCATCATCCAGTTCAGTTTTGTGAAAATGGAAAAGTATCAATTACATAATAAAATCATTGAATATACGTAATCAACATATAATAATTGTTTAAATGTAAATATACTCTCTATACAAATCATCTAGCTATGTTGGATCGAAAATATGTCTATTTAAGAACCATCGAAACTATGTAAAACTTATTTTTGGATGTGTAATAATTTATTTTATGGTAAATTAATGACTAATGAATCCTCTAGGAAAACATCATTATTATGAATAATAATCACTCAATAAATTTATAAGGGTAATCATTCTTTGTAATGATGAATATCCCCCATGGGCATAAAATTCATGCATAATTTTTATATTTTTCATTCGAATTCGGTAAGAAATAATCCATGATTTTATAAGAATTTTATTCATTTCATTATTAAGAAAAGTGTGCATGGAATCCTCAAAACATAATGTTATTTTGGATTTATATGTAAATAATTATTGAATTTATAGATATATGAATATAATGAGGAATTGAATTTTTATAATTCTAAAATTATTATCTGGATTTTTATATATTAAAAAATATTTTTAGGGGTTGTTATTAAATCTTAAAAATTGTGATTTTTTGACTTTAAGACTTTTATAAGATGATCAATGTATATTTAGAAATTTACAGAATTCCTATCCTTAAATTTGATTTTCCCGAATTATTTATGGCGGGAAAAAACAACATTGGATGATGTTATACCAAATATTTATGTTCGAATAATCGTTATTCTTTGTTGGAAAAAATAAAATACTGTTTTATGAAGACATTCTGATTGAGTAACATGATAAATAAAAAACCATCACGGGGATTGATGAACAATGCACATAATTTGGACTTAATCCATGAGTTGATTTATAATGCTTTAATATGACTTAAATAATATTTATTCTTGTATGAGAAGGTGAGTATAAAGATGAGATAATATATTTTTGTATATATTATACTAGAATATGTATAAGATTCATGGTGAATCTCTAATATGAGATGATTCATGATCACACTTAACGTGAGTGCTTTTTAATATATACATATTTACAGAATTGTATTATTTGTAGCTTTAAGGAGTTAATATAGAGGAAGATAGAATCAATCCTTTTGATGACTAAAATAAATAATGTATTCTGGTATGTGTGATTAAATAAATATGGGTATTTACCTAATATTTATTTAGTTGAAAAGAAATTGATGAGGGATCTTGAGGGACCAAAAGTGAATATTTAATAAAAGTTATTTTTTCCTAGAAGAGAGAAATTATCCATGTATAACATTTCAGTATAATAAAAATTAATAGATGAATTTAATAATAATTCTCATGCTAGTGGGAGTGACAAAATTGAGAATAAAAATTATGAAATTTTTTATGATGAAAGACGGTTAGTATCTCTACGTTTTTAAAAGACAAATATGATCTCTTAAATGAACTGAATGATAGTGTGATAGATCTAAGTGTAATCCAACAACTCTATGATAAAATATTGAGTAGGCCAAGGGATATATTTTATATTGAGGAAGAATAAGTGATTTTTTACGGAAGAAGATATATTCTCACAGTAGAGGGAAAAACAAACCTGTTATAATGGTGAAAATTCATTGTTTATTGAATAATAAAAAGAGTTCTACGAGTGAGGTGATTTCATTTCATTACACATATATAGTTGAGGATGTGGAATTGAAATAATCAATGGGAAATAATAGTCCCTATAAGTAAATTTTCAATATATATGTAATGTTAATAGATGTTTCTTATTACTGTTTGAATTACTCAAAAAGATTTTATGGGATATTATTCTTGAATAATGATATGAGATTGTCCCATATACAATTTTTTGAAAGAACTAGGAAGCTCATAATGGAAAAGAGGACAAGTTTCATGATTATTATTTTTGATATATTCTTGATCTCAAATTGAATCTTATTGATGAATACTATAATATATTGAGAGAACTAATAAATATCTTGATAGTATTTGTCAACTAAATTTAGAAAGGACTGATGATGATAATACAAGATGACATTATTCTTATGTTGTAAATAAGGGATGTATTATAAAGAACCATTATATTGTTTAATTTACAAATATAATAATAAATTATTTATTATGGTAATAAATTTCCTATGTTATATTCCAATATTTTGGAATGAAAAACATATTACATGACTAGTTTTATTGATAATCATATTTTTGTAAAAAAATATACGTGGAAGAATAAAATAACCATCATTATGATGGAGTAACACACATTATGACTATTCCTTAAAAAATGTTCAAATTTTATTATACTATCTTCAACAAAGGTAAATGTAATTTAGGTTAAATTATAATTGAATATATATACTTTTCCTTGAATATGAGGTTCAAACCCAATGGAGATTTATTTTATTAAAAAGATGAAGTTTTTTAATAGAATTTGACCAAAACTAATTCTCCTCCCATAAGGATTATATTCTTGATCTATTAGGACCATCATGAAAATTGTTAAATATGAACAATCTATAAAAATTGTATCAATTTTATTGTTATTAACACCCTATCGCTTGGATAATTTAACTAAAATGGGTTTGTTGAAACACAATTCCTGCACTATGACTATTATTGGAGAAGTGATGACTTTCCTATTGTAATTTATGATGGGGGTGTTAATATATTCTTATAAATTACATTTTCATTATTTTTTATCTTATGCATACATTTTACTATTTTCATCATAGGTAATAATTATAATTGGGAGGATTTAATTTTTTAAATGGTAAGGGAATATAACATAAAATTACTTAGAGCTCTTTTTACCCTAATGAATATATTTCTATCACTCTTAATTTTTTTCTTGTATTCCATTAAATGATATGAACATATGTGAGAAGTACAAAAAAAATATAAATTAAAAAGATAATACATTATCTAACTATAATAGAATGTTATGTAAAACGTACATGAAACATATTATTATATATTATATACTATTTTTGACTATGGATTATCACATTCCATTGATGATTACAAACGTTATATTTTCATCATTTAAAAAAATGAAAATAAATTTAATTTATTAATATCTTTACACCTACTAAAACCCTTTCATTATCTTCATAATTGGTAATCAAAATAATTAAAGAAACATATAATTTTAAAAAAAATTATTTGAAGAATAAATATGAATAACCCAAAAAAACTATATAATGAGAATTGTGACATAATAAGTTAGAATAAAATTAATCATTTGGATGTAACTGGGAATAATATTAATATAATATACTAATTATAAAGGTTTATATAATAGTTGAGTATAATATTATCCATCATTTTACCAGTATGTAATTACTAAAATGGAGTTAGTGTACATATAGATTATTTATATTTAAGAAAATATATTTTCATAAAAAATGTAATTGTAAGGAAAATTTATTTTTTGTAATTTAATTAATGAAATCTAATTTATTTATATAATTAACTTTTTAAAATAATTTTTATTAAAAAAATAGGTACTATTATTAAATGAATTTTTTTAATTAATGATATAAATAATATTTAATGAAAAAAATCAATGAATTATTTGAATGAAACATAATAACATAAAATAAATATATAAAAAACTACAACTAATTCAGATTTAACAATCCATAGCTAAAGAAAAGTTTTGTTTAAAAAAATTATTGTTATTATATTTTTTCTATTTTTATTTATAGGAATATTTTCATCCATTTTGAGTATTATATGTTTTTTATTTTTTATAATAATATAAAAATAAATATTAATTTATAAATTTGTTATGGACTTGTTATAACTGATGCAAAAATATTTTTATGATATAAAATATTTTTTAGAGAATGTTTTTGTAATTTTTTATAAAATATACTAAAAAACCATTAATAAACACATATTTTCATTATATTTATTAATAATATACAAAATAAAATAAAATATCATTCATATAATGTTTTATGTCAAATATTACATGAATAAATATTTTTAACTAAGAAATTCATTTTTCTTTCAATTTTTTTGTAAACGTTATGTGTTTTTATATAAAATTAAACATTGAAAACATATATAAATTGATAAAATACAATATATTTCATATTTGTAATGAAAATGATAAAATTATTTAATAATTTTAATTTATTTTTAGATAGAATATATGTTTCTGAGGTAAAAGTCTGTTACCATGTTAAATGTATATTTTTTACTCTCAAAGAATTATTTTTATAGGAGTCATGTAATTTTTATTCAAATAAATTCATGTTATATATTTTATTTTATAACTATATTATAATTTGAAAATATAATAAATTATAGTATGACATGTTAAAATTAAAAGTATATGATATATTAAAATAACGAAACGTAATTTTTAGATATTTGTTTTCCACAAAATAGTTATTCTACAAATATTTTACATTAGAAAAAAGATAAATTTATCACTTGAAGAAATTAAATTATATTAAATAGTATTTAAATTAAAAATATTAAATATGATATTACTTTTAATGGATATTATTTATTTTCGTATAATAAAATAATTACAAAGGGGAATAATAATGCTTTCTAAAACAAGTAAAAATATTTAAATTTTAATGGAAAACATTTTATAAAAATAATGTGACATATAGACATTTGGAAATTCCGTTTATAGGAATAAAATTAAATCTAACATCTCTCACTATCAATTAATTACCTATATGACATATCTAACTTCTGATTCCATCTTTACCCTCCAACTAATATCAACTCTTAAGGAAGTACCCCTTTATTTTAACATATAATATAATCTACCATGCACACACTCAAAAACATTTTTGTAATAAAATTACAACATCAATGTCATAGAATTATTTATCTCATAACATATTAACCAGTTTTTATAAGTATCCATCAAAATGAACTAGTTAATTCCTATCGTTATTAGTAAATACATCTCGCGACGAAACGATTTCTTCAATGTAAGTACTACTTTAACCATAATAATTTTCAATTAGTTTTAAATTAAACAATTTTTTAACCAAATTTTACACGTGAATTGGGATTTATCAACACCATAAAATAACATCTAAAATAATTATTTCATTACATAACTCTACGTTGTTGTACATTTCTTTGTTATTGTGTGTTATCTATTAGAACGGTCTTACCACCTTATCAAACATCTTTGTAATGTTTATGTCATGAATAAAATTAAAAACATAAATTATATTAATGTAATGTAATTATTTTTATATTAGTATTTATTTCATAGTTTCTGTTTGGTAATATGTATATATAATGGTTTTTTTAATAAAATTATATTTTTTATTGAATTGGATTTCACTAAATATGTTATTTAAAGATCAATTATTGAAATATACAAGGAGCCTCATAAAATGTTTATTTTACCCCACTACAATAAAAAACAGACATATGTGTCCTTAATGATTATTTTAGAGGTTATGGAAACATTATTAAGGATTATGTATAAGGAAAACCATATAAAATCTAGCATGGAACACACAGAAATGATAACAACAGAACATTTGTTTTATCAACAATAATTAACGAATGAGTAATAAGAAATATTTAATGAATGGTATAAATTAAAATAAATATATATACAGTTCTTATAAGGATGGAAAATAATGTAATGTTTACTACATAGGATGTTAGAGCATGTTGGATAGGTAAGTAATCCGAGGTAATGAATTTATTAACATAACTACCTTTTATAGAGTTGTATTCTATATTCATCAGCATCATTATTCTGTATTGGTTTCCTCTACTACAAGATGTTTTAATAGTTTATATCATTCTTATTTTGTATGAAATATATCTGTTGACATGAAAATCATATTCTTTAAAGGATTTAATTCACTAAAATAGAAATATTACATTAGTATTAACAAGTTTCATTCCTTCCCTAGGATATTTCTCTAACATAACTATATTTTTCATATTAAAAAAGATTTTCAATAATATAAAATTTATTTTTATCCTTAATTGTTTTCACATCCCTCTTTTACAATTTATAAAATTAATCATGTTTACCTATTTCATTAATGATGATAAGATTTTATAACTTCTAAGTAGATTAATAATATGTTTCTTAACATTTTTTGAATTTTAATTCTTCCATTAAATATTTATTTACATTAAATACATTTTTATTTAATGTAATTTTTTTCATTCATTTAATGTGATTTTTTATAAATTCACCCATATTGAATATTATTTTTTAATGTGAAGTATAATTTTCTCCTTTTAAAATAATTATAAAAATATTTTTAAAAATTATTCTCTAGTCAAAACTTTCTTTTTCCTCTCTTTGAAAAAAATGTATATCCCATATAAAGTTTTTCTTCATAAATTCAATGTGTAAATGATATTATTATATAGTTATTTTGGGTTTCAGAATTTTTTATATTACCTAATATAATTTATTATTTGATTTTCCAGGATACCATTTGAAAATTATATATTTCTTATTTTTTCGATAAGATTTATTTCATACAAATTAATATGATAAATTTTATTTAGCATACATGTATATGATTTATCATTTTTTCATTAGTGGGTTTCAATATATCCTTGCAATTCATTAGTTAATATTTTATTTTTCACTAGATAATGATGATAATGTGTTGGAATAATTAGGGTTTCTCATAATACACAGTGTGGAAATGATTTTTTTCACAACATATTTCATGGTAGTGATTTCATTTTCTTACCTTTTTTTGATTAACTATTATAAATCATATATAACATATTATTGTCTTATCTGTTGTGTTATGATCTATGGACTATTATTATTTTCTTCTGTTTATGAACTCATACTCTATGGTATATGACAAATAATTTTCTAGTATATATTATTCTAGAATTCATGGATTGAAAACATTCATTGTTCCGTGATCAATGTAATATTCTATATCTCACAAGATCGTGATTTCTCAGATGATTATGATTTAACCTATTTCTAAATCTTTGGTAATTATTCCCTTACTCTTAATTTTATACCACTCCTTTTGTTTCCATATTCCATAGGAAAAATATTATAGATTATATTTATAATAAATAACTTTATAAAGACATTTTTGAGGTATAGTGAAGCAATAATTAGTAAAAATTCATTTATATTACTAATATCCAATGAAACCAAAACATTATGATCAAGTATGTCAACTTAATTTTGATCCATTGGTGTTTAAATTATGTAAATGATGTAAAATATATTCGTGTTATACGTGGTTAATCCCTTGTTGCATTAGAGAAGGGTTTACTAATTTATGGGTATCATGTAGAATAATTAGAGAAATAAACTTAACAAAACATATTAAAAACCGATTTGGATATATATATAATAAAAAATAACATAGATTTAAAATAAAAAAAATTCACGATGTTATTGGATTTATCATATGATAACTTACTCTTTATATTTTTTCTTAATACTAACACATTCAATTTTTGTTTTACTCAATGGTTAAAACATAGGAGAATCAATTTAAAAATGATTATAATTGAGAGTGGAGAGACTGTACAAAAGGGAAAAAATGAGATTAGATATGGGGTTTATAGTATTTCAATTATTCTTTCCCAAATTGTAATGACCTAATTTTTTGAAATATTTTTTTCGCAATAATTTATTTTATCTTTCAAAGCATGTTTCACCAGAAACTCCTAAGTTATAATATTTGAGTAATATTATAATAATATTAATATGATATATATAAGGACACTAAAAACATTATTCAATAATCATGTATCAATCAACTGAAATATACAATAGTTAGAGGATAAATAATAATTCATAATTAATATTAAATTTAAATATACTTTATTAATTGAGTTTTAATAAAAATATTTTTATATTTTACATGAATAATTAAATAATCTAATATTAATGTTCTTCATATGAACTAATATATTAAAATTTTATAAATTAATATTTTCAAAGAAATAATATTAATAAAACCAAATGATTAAAAAAATTTAAAACAAAAATCATTAATTATAATAGTTTTTTACAATAAAATCGATAATTAAAATTTTTATAAGCCAAATTAGAAAAAAAATATCATTATTATTTTATCTATCTTGTCAAAATTATAAAAACATGAATATTGTATATTGATTTAAATAAAGTTATTTAGAATAGAATAGTAAAATATACTATTTTTTCTAATACTATGACTTTTATGCAATTATTATTATATATGTATGAATTTAAAATTTAAGAAGTATATTTATTGAAATTATTATTTATTAATTGAATATAAACATTATAAAATATTTATTTTATTTTAGGAACATATGATTTATTCTTTATACCACATAAAATATTTTTCTTCAGGTTTTTTAAAATGGCCTTTTTTATGAGCATTAATTTTTAAAGCATTTAAACATGATTTATTTGGTTTTAAAAATAGAATCTATGGGTTCAAATTATCAAATATGCACCACATAATTTATATTTATTATTATTATGTTAACTTATATAAAAACTGTTATGGTTGAAAATTATTAAATAGAATGTGTAATAATTTGTAGGATAAAGGTATTAAAACATGTTGAAAAATGATTTTAAATCAAAAGTAAGGAGATTATACACTGTATATCATGAGAAAATCTATTATATTCTATTCCTAGGTAATCATGAAATGTTTAACATGTTTTCCCATAATATCGAGAAAAAATATTTACAAATAGGCCATTCACACAACTTTTAATAGGGGCCTCACACCACCATTCAATACCCCTATAAAAATTATGATTCCTCATGAAACAATTAAATTTTTCATTAAAATAGAATCTTATTTCACTATTATTGGATTCTTTTAAAAATATTTAATCTAAATCAAATCCATTCTAAAGAACCATCCAAGAAAAACCCAATGTTCTCAATGAAATGTCCATATGTCCTCTATCATGGTTTCAATTTATCATTACAATTCAAGTATTACCCAAAACGTATATTATTAGATTAGTTTTTATATTATACAAAATGTTTTTAAATTATCTGAATAAAAATTTATGACATCTCCCATTCCCATTATAAAAAAAACATCAATCATGCATTTTTGCGAACTACTGTCACCACAATATAACATGTTTCATTTTCTTTATACTGCTTACAAGGATGAAACTATATGGAATTTAATATTTATGTAGTATTATTACTCAATTTTAAAGGATTAAAAAATAATAAATCATATTAAACTATGTTTTTATTCTATTTGAAATGTAATCTTCATCTATTCTCACTTGCAGACTACACCTCCATAGATTTATATATTTTATTTTTCAAAACTAAATTGACAGAAGGTTATTAATTATTACATAGAGTATATATGATATCTATTCAAAATAAATATCATTAATATTAAACTTTTTTACTATAACTTAATGGATGATAATTATTAGGCAATCAATCAATATCGACCAATAACTAGTAATTAATTGATAACTAATTGTGTATTATAGAAACAATAAAAAATATTATATAATGGGATAATGAAATTAAACATCACTATAAAAACTCAAATATAAAATTTTCTTTTAACTAGGAATAAAAAAAACATGTATCAAGTAATTTTTATTGAAATCAACAACATAAAACATGAACAAAATAATTGACGTTACTGATAACTGATAGTAGAAATAAGTTAGTACTAATTAATATATTAAAATTACTTAATAATAATTAAAATATTAATATTGTAATATATAAGAATATTTTTATTTAATATAGTATTAATATAGTAGTTATTGTTTAAGAATATGTTATAGGACATTCTTTTAAGAGGAAATATGGAAAAGAGGTTTTTGTGGGTCAAAATATTTTCGTGAGCCATACTTTCTCCACCTTGATTATAATAATTCAAGAAGTAATTATCCTACTATTTTATGATGTTATGTTATATTTAATTTTAATAATTAGTGTAAATCATGCTTCTAGTATACATATTGTTTTGTGATAAATATGTATTTTTAAGAAAAATGAAATATTGTTAATAATAATTCACATATCCTTTAATGGGGTATTTCTCTATATACAGGCTTCTACATCTCTCTAATGATATCCTTATCAAAGTTGAAACTCAAATTTATTTTATCTATATTGATGAATATATTGATCTTTATTAGTTTTAAATCAATGTTCTCACTCACCATTTATATATGTGTTATTTCAATAATGGTGTTTTAAAATAATTAAATGGGTTTTAATTTCAATTATTTTATTTTATTCCCTTAAACATGAAATTTTTAAACATCTTAACATAAAAAAGTATAAAATTATTTTTCTATATGGATTTAAAAAAATTTACATCATGAGTCTTAATTTTCATTTAGTGGTTTTGTGATTTTATGAACAGTTGTTCAATCTTGGTTCTAAATATTTTGACTTCTAATAAAGAGAGTTTATATATGGGGATTCATATTTTAATGGTGGATGATAGTAGCATAAACTATTTTATGGTACTCATGTGGGATGGTACTATATCAAATAGACATATAATACCCATTTTCTAGAATATAAGGCATAACATGAAGTGGTGTCTAAATTTTTTCTAGTGGAGATTGATTTTGGTATGTTCAACTATAAGAATCGACCTATAAAAAGGTGGCATCTACTAGCAACATGTTATGGTTTGTAAGGGTATGAATTAACATTCAATAGATTATGTATTTTATAAGGTATCCATCCTAGTAAAAACCTCTATATATATTTATTGGATTGTTTGGAATTTTTAACCTTCCTCCCTCTCTTCCTCAGCTCCCTGTTCATGTTGGGTTGTTCTGGGATTTGATTCAAGGTGAGCTTTTGTATATTTCTATATCTAGTTTCCTCCATTCTCTCCCTCCTCGTTGACAAAATATCATTTTTTATTATATCTAATATGGATTTGATTTTAGTACCTCAAGATCCTATTGGGATCATATATCTGATATGTGTCTTTCATTCATACCTCATAGGGGTGGACACAAGATGATATCTACACCTTATCAATAGCATTATAGTTGGAGGTTTTTTTCATGAGATATTCTTGGAGTTCTACAAATATGATTTATCATATCTTATTGATTCAGTTCTAGTTGTTATGTATTTGGCTGAAAATAGTTTTGGGATTATGAGACCGGATTTTAGAGAGTGGTTGGTCCTAGTTTAAGAGTGGGGGTTGCATCATATGGGTGAGTTTTCAATTTTCCCAAAATGTATATTATATATATGTATGTATTATTATAATATGTTCACTAATTATTATTTGATTATAAATAACTAGTTTGAGGTTTTTTAATGTAATATATGAACATGGGTGTTTTTATAATGGAAAATAGTATTGAGAAATATTGGTAATGAGGTTCTTGTATTAGAATTAATGTGGAACATGTTTTTAAAATTATTGATTTTCCAATTAAATTTACACATATCATATTTAATATAATATTTAGTGCATTTTAGATTTAATTTTTGTAGTTTGATAATTGGCTATTAATGTATTACGTTCATGGGAAATGGTTTTCTTGGTAAGAATTAAATTAGATGGGCTATGTAATGAGGTAGGTAGTCTATTTAAATTAAATAGTGCCCAATTTAATATTTTATCTAGGTTGTTTGTGGCTATTACAAGTCTACTACGAATGGACCTAGATACTTCAATGATTTAATCTAGACAGTCTCACCATAATATAAGTTCCCTTAATATGATTTATTCCCTCATAAAATGAAATCCCAAAAAATAATGCATATTATTAATAGTCATTAATTATGAAATGGTAATTTTTCATGTCATCTGAAGAGTGGAATTGTAAATATACTAATGTATGTGAAATGGTATTTCACCACAATTGGTGTTCGTTAAATTGGGGATCAATGTATATAGTATTTTAATAATATAAATTTATCATTATTTATAATTATTTGGAAAATATTAATTTTGGAAATCTAATAAATGTGGTAATTATGTAGAAAGGGAATATCGTTATAAAATGAACAAGTTAAATGGTGGAATGGAATATAAAATATTTTTTTTAAATTTAGTGACTCACATATCTTTCATTTAAATGGTTCGATTTGTGTGTCCTTGGTTTATTATAAGAAATATAAAAGTTGGGGTGGTTTGCACTAAATATATAGATGTTTTTTTATTATGATTTATTGTTAACTAACTGGAAAACCAACACCTGGGTGACAGGTATACATATGATTAACCTAGGTAGAACATGTCCTACTAGAGAAAACATGATCTTTTTAAACTAGGGTGTATATATGCCCTCAGGGATGCTGGGATTGGTGGTTTAATAAGGTCGAACAATGTCCTTGCGGGGTTATAGAGAACTATGATTAATCCAAGGTGAACACAGACCTTATTTCTACCCAAGGTACAAACCAGGTGGGGTAACATTACCCCTTATAAGGAGATGGGTCAGAACTACAGGTGTGACTTCCTTAGGTACACCACAATGTATTAATAATTATGTTTTTTAGTTTATGGGTATAATGAATAACCTAGGGTTATTTTTATATTCAATATTAAGTTTTTCTTGATGTAAAATATCAGATCTTATTTTTTTATATGTCAAATTTATGAAAGCACTATTATGGATATATTTTTTAAAATAGTATTGTCATTGGCCTATAGAGTGGTACTCACACCACTCTTAGGACTTCATGGTAGTGGGTACATGAGAAGAGAAAAAAATTTCATGTTCAGTATTATGGTAAGATCCTAGTTATTTGTAATCTTTAGGATATTAGGTTAGTTCACAAGATGTTGGGATTAGACTTGAAATCTGGACCAGTATAAATTTTTTCTAATTTTCCTTAGATATTAATGATTTTTTCAGAATTATTGTATGATTTAATGAAATTTAATTCACAATATCAATAATTATAACTTGTTTTTTATTTATTGTTGTCAATTTTCCTATATGTCATTATTTTTCAAGATTATATGGATATATTACCATTTTACTATTAATTCTATAATTTTTACTCTAATATTAGGTCACCCTCTCCCTATTATATAAACATAGAACCACTAATGTAGATTGCATCCTCTAATATATGAGGAGGTTCACCTAAGGTGTCGCTGAATTCCTCTATTTGATGTATTTGTATATTGTCCTATGTGCTGGGGCATTAAAAAATTCATTAGATTGTTTTTATATTTTTTATTTAGGAATCGTAAAAATGATACATGGAATACAGAGGTACAAAGTATTGTGCTTTTTTACTTGAACTACCAACCCTATGTATTAGAAATGTATATGTTTCTATGGATGTTATTATTCTTCAACACATTCGTTTTTATGGGGATTTGACTTTACCTAGTGTGTGTCACAATAATTATGAGGTTTTTGATTTAAAGTACATTATCTCTTACACATTTACATTAATATAGGTTTTGTGTATGCTCGTTCATCACGTTAGGAATAAAAGGTTAATATTTGTGATTTCATGTTATTTTTTACCCATGACATGACATGGTTTCGTAGATTCATGTGTCTGAATCTATTTATATGGACTATTTGTATAAGTATATGGTGGAATCCCATTTAAATGATTCCCCTAATGAGATAAGATAAATATAGTGTGTCTTTTTTCATGATTATTATAAATGTTCTGATAAATAAAATTACAATTATAAATTAAATACATTTTTCATCTATAACATCTAATTCAGGTCTTATTCAACTTAGCCTCATCTATGATATTTTTTTCTAATATTATATTGGTAAAATTAATTTCATGGAGGACTTGTTTCTGATCTTACAAATTCCCATATATATAAAATTTCATGCCCATGTTATAAACATTCTTACACTATAATATAAGCTTTATGTTTCATTTAAATAATTTTTTCTGACGTTTTTGCTGGGGCGCGCGCGTCCAACCGCTTGGGCGCGACAGCCGCAGATTTTGTGTTGCCCCACATTCCCACTTTCCAAAGGCGGGCAGCATCTATTCCGTACTCAGGTACGTCTGCTCCTTGATCGAAATAGGATGTTGGGATGTCGGTTCCTCCTTCCGTGGATTCCTCCTCGGAACTCGTTACCTTGTCCGGGTCTCGCTCATAGATTTAATACATTGTTTTTGAAACACATACCAGTGCCATGTTTCAATGGACTCTGGTTAATTACACTGCTTCTGTTAGGACATTCCAAAGGGTCTGGTAAGGGCAGAAACATTCAGTCGGGGGAGTAGTCACATCGAGGGATCATTAACGTGTCTGAACACTAGGGAATTGGTGTCTCTATCCTTTGTCCCTTGTTATATGGATTCTCGAGGGAGCGAAAGTCCAAGGAATCCCACATCGAGTACGGAGAATCATATCCTATAGGCATATATCTAAGGTTTTCCTTAGCTTCCCATGTTTACCACAGGGTATGTCGCGAGTTTAATATCCAGCAGAGAGAGACTGGCCTGATCAGAACACCAGCTGGAGTGGATGAGATTGTGGAATCCCCCTTGAGGGGATGCCGATATCGGAGCCAGCCTGTGGGCGGCTTCCCAAATGCAGTGGAGGGGAATGGGGTGGCATGATCTCACCGAGATGTGGCATCCTAGGAAATAATCTTTATGGATGATGGATAATTGCACTGAATGAAGGAGA
Organism: Viscum album; assembly: GCA_963277665.1. Classification (NCBI taxonomy): domain Eukaryota; kingdom Viridiplantae; phylum Streptophyta; class Magnoliopsida; order Santalales; family Viscaceae; genus Viscum; species Viscum album. Next base: position 2,004,978,379 of record OY728125.1, read on the forward strand.
AATGAAATGGTGCCGTTGTGGAGATGGTGGTGGTGATGGGCTTGAGTCTTGAATAAAATTCATATGTATCCCTGTGGCAGGGAATCAAAGTCCACGTAGTTCGGTATGGATGTGTGGGGCTTACACTCTAGGATGCCCGAGGTGCTGGAAGAATCGATGCGAATACGGTCGAAACTGTAACGCCCTGACCCCAGTTACCCAGCGTTAGTGCATTATTACATAACATTGGAATGATCACAAGAAAGATCAAATCTTGAAATACCGATGGGTTTAGTAGCCTTGGAAACACTAGATATATTCATAAGTCTTAAATTACATCATAAAAATAAAAACTAAAACAAAATCATATTGTCTACATAGTCCACACTATTATCCCCTTATAATAACCCTACAGGTCGTTCAAAATTTACTTCTTCACATCCTGGGAGAAATAAAACATAGAAAAAGGGTGATCTCAAATGCCCAGTCAGGATAACAATATAGCATAAACTTTCATAAATAAGAACAAACATTTAAGGCAATGTATAACTAAAACAAAAGCCTTTTAAACTTGAACTTCAACATAGTATGGGCAAAATGAAATAATTCCATTTTCTTATTCACATGGATATTCTACTAATCAAATAATCACATCCAATATCAATAACCACTTTCATAATGATGGAATGCATAATTACAAACTATCATAACCACATATACAAGGCCTCGTGCCAAGACTACAAATAAGATTTTGCAAAGGCCTTGCGCCAAGACACTAGTTTGTCTCATGAGACCTACCGATGCACAAGGAACTATAGCGGGCTCCACCCGTCACATATTAAGTCCAATGCATTCCTCATATTAATAGGTTTAAACAAAACATAAACATTCGTATTAAAACTAGCATACGAAATGTCCATACTTTAACCACAAACCATGAATGGTATAAAAATAGAACATCCACAGTCAAACAGAACTCATTAGATACAATATGGAAGATTTTATTATATCACATTAACCTCAATAATGAATAATGAAGGATGTTTACATAGATTAAAATAATCATCAAAACTATTTGAGAGAAATATCCCCCTTTTTCTTGAAATCATTTAAAAGTCACACTATTTGTCAAGAAGCCATTTAAAAATTTATTTTTGAATCAAAGTGTCCCATACCACTTTGAAATTTTTTAAAAGGAGTTTTAATTTTAAAACATTAATTTCCATATAAATAAATCCTTAAAACCATTTTTAAAACATGGACATTAATGAGCAAGATTTAGATGAATATGTCTTTAAAACATTTAAAAATGTTATTTTAGTTAGATATTCTAACCAAAAGAGAAACACATGAATAAAAATAATTGAGGTAATCAAAACTTTGTAATATCATGAGAATAAAGGGATTCATGATATACTATGTCAAAGTACATTATATACACCACATAAAAGTGATTTGGTGTATAACAACAAAGAAGTCTCAATGGAATGTAAATTGATATGAAATCTCTCACAAAGGCCGTATCCTTAGATTAAGGATAAATCAACAACATAGTTATGTGTGACAAATATAAATACACTAAATATGATTGGATATTTATTGTAAAAAATTCAACGTACATTCACACATAATCTTGTAAAAACAACACCAATGAATTGGATGTTTAACTCAACAAATGGAGAATGAGTTAAAATTACTCTTATCAAATTCATATCGATGACTTGAGAAATTATCAATGGAGTGATTATGTGTATCAATAGTATATCCACAGGGAGGGGAGTGGAAATTATGACATAATCAAATGAATAGTGATTCCACACATAATCTTGGAGTAATATAATCAATGAAATATGTGTAAATCCAAATGAGTGGAAATTGAAATTTCAAATTCCCTTATCGATTTGGTAACTTATGAAACATTCACCCATGAAAGAATTATAATACAATGATGATGTAAATATCCATAAATTAAAGTATATTAAACAATGAATACAATCATGGGCAGCACACATACACCACATGCAATAAATAAGTGGTGAACAATGGAATTCTCACGAAATTAAGAGTGAGATAAGAAACCCCTTATGTTGTACTTTTTCCTTGGTAGACAGTAGATTAACCTCCTATATAATGGTGAAATAATTGTTATTGAATTATACAAGAATAATTTACATTAATATGATATCATATATGATCTTTTAACGTTGATTTTTTAATAATATCTTAGTATTATCGTCATTTCAGGTGTTAACTTACTCGTTTTCCTTTATATTCTCTGTTACGTAAGCCGTGTTTGTTATGGATAGGATTTATATTATTCATATCTAGAATTATATCAAGTCCTTAATCATTATTTTTAATCATCAAATGAGAATTATACTTGAATGGATACGATGGATAAGAAATCTCATCGCGTTCGTGGAGACGGTAGTCCGTACGTACACACGAGCGACAATATCATTCTTTTGATATTAAAATAATATATAATTGGATGGTATATCATATATACAGAATAATTATCATGTTATATCTATTATTTACATCAATTACACATCATTATTATACCCATTAAAATAATAATTTATTGAATAACAATTACACCATGACGTGGAGACGGTAAGCCGTACGTACACACGTATGGTGACATGTTATTCAAAGGATGGATAGAATACGGAAAATGATTGTACCATATTTATAATAACATAACAGTATATATATGTTACTGGAGTTATTATTTTAGAATGTTAATCACAAAGAAAGAAAAATTGGAAGAAAAAGGAACTTGAAAAAAGGTGGTGAAATTATTACCTCTTCTTCTGGTTCTTCCTTTTGATTTGATCAAAAGGGCTCCATAGGTTGGCTTTTTGACTAATTAAAGGCCTATAGGATGAAGCGAGGGAAGTGTAGAGAGTATTTGGGCAGATTTTTGCCGAACCAAAAGGCTTTGAAGGTGTGAAGTAATGAGAAGGAGGAGTTCCCTTTTATAAGAGGGGTGAGGGGCACCTTTGGAAAAACTAGAAGTATTATTTTATAATAAATTCATATTCGGTTTATAATGGCTCCAAAGTTGATTATTTAATGGTTAAGGTGGGTATAGGTTGAAAAACACTCAACCAATAGAATTTAGACATGTTTGGGTCATTATATTAACCTTATCTTTAAGTATTAACTCTTAGTTAATTAGTTTCACTTTTACAATGTCTCTTTGTATTTTTATATTATATGGTTAATAAACATACTATATACATCCAATCGACACCCAGGTGGTACATTAATGATAATACTATCATTATATAAGTCTCTTGGCCTAACCTTATATTTTTAGGAATTTAATAACAATTAATAATATAATATTTTTTTTAAAAACTCTTTTATGTCAATTTTAACACTATTCAATAATTGATTTTTGTGAAACTCATATCAGAATTATTACATTGAAAAAAGTAAATTAAATCAATCCTAATATGTCATATTAACCTAGAAAATTATTTTATTTCAATAAAAGTTTCCAATTATATTTATTTGGGTATTTATAATATCAATTATTTTAATATTTCACTATTATGGTAATTACTGCATCATCATTGAGTCATAAATAAACTAAATTATTTAATGTCTAAAAATTATACATAAAATATCATTATGTAGGAAATCTTTGTTGATTTCTAATTAATATTTATAATCTAATTTATCTTTTGTGTATCCCTATATTAAAATTTTATTAGTAAATAAACTTTGATTTTAACTCTTTTAACTCTTCTTTGAATTAAATAATAATAAATGTCCTAATCTAACCCAAGTGGACCTAAATGATAATATTTTATTCCTAAGGTTGTCTTTGGTCGAGATAAACTTGTCCAATAGAATTAGGACATGTGTTAGGGTAATATTAATATCATTTTTACTCTTAATTACCCTATTTACTTTTAACCGTGGTAATAATAAAAGTAAAAAGTTACTATTCACCAAAAATTATTTTCATCTCATTGAACCACATTTTAATCCTTGATATTAAACGTGTCTCTAGTATTTTTGAAATTCCACTCACAGAAGTGGTAAAATTATGTTTTATGAAAAATTTAGTTTTTAACTACCACTTAGTGGTTTCACTATTCATCAAAAAATGAAGTTTTTCAGAACAATGCCAAAATTTCAGCCTAAGCTATAATTAATATTCTGAATTAAAAAAATTTCTCTATTTTACAAAATTCCAAAAATATAAGTTGCATTAATTAATTTTATAATTAATTCCCACTGTCACAACAAATAGCGTGTTTTTAAGAAACAATATATATCAAAAGATTGACAATTGTTTATGTCCAATTTCAAAGTGAAATTAACTCTAATGAACACCATTGGATAAAAAGGTAAAAATATATTCTAATTATTCTTTAAAACCGCTCAAATTCATAATTTATCAATATTATTTATTTTTATTAAAAAAATTAATTAAAATTTAGTAATTTTCACTATTCATCAAAATATTAAAGTTATCCGAAAAGTACCAAAATTTCACCTTAGGATAAATTCGATACTCCAAATCCAAAAATGAAGTCAGTTTTGAGAGGTAAAATTCATAAAATTTTAAGAAGTAGGTATTACTATTCATAATAGCTAGTTTGTTTGGTTGTGGTGTGTTAGAATCTCGAAGTTCCGTACAATGCACATCAGTGCATTATTCAAAGAGAAATGTACCGTGGAAGCTTGGGGTGTTACATTCTACCCTCCTTCAATAAATTGCGTCCTCGCAATTTTTTAAAATTTGGCTTGAGAATATAATGGAATGTCCCACATCAGAAAAAGAGTCAATAAAACTATCAATTCAAAATAAAGGAAGATAGGTATAAAGGTCACCCAAGATAACCAATACTAGGATTCCATGTAGGAAAACAAAGATATGGACGATAAACTAAGTGTTCAGTTCTGATGAAGAGGGATAGAAAACATGATCAGGAGAAAGTTAACAATAAGAAAATTACAAACTTCTGTTGGGACAAACGGTCCTTACTCTCCCAGTAGGAAAAGTAAACGGACAACATTTTTTTGTTTTAAGTTACATTACATAAGGAAGAGGAATTCATTTATGATATTGACTAAGAACATAAAGAGATATACATACTTTTTAAGTAGAGTTTCATTCTTTAATAACTTTTTACCACTACCTCATTTTTTGAACAATGAGTATTCAAGAAGACCTGGTCACAATGGAAGAGCTAGAATAAAATTCTATAGAAATTCATGATCCACGTAGGATAAACTATATATTTACCTTGTCTTTAGAGATTAATGAAAACCAAAATAGTTAGTATAATCTATGATGACCCCCCAAATGGAAATTCCATTAGAGAAAAAAACCACTAATCTTAATTTCTAAAATTAAACCATCAATATCCTAAAGTTAAATAAATACCATTCAATAATCAATTGTCCTTAAAATCCTTCAATATAATCCAAACTAATATTGAAACTCAAAACTTATAATAATGTAGTCTTCCATGTTAAATTGTATATCCAAATGACATTAATTACTCTTAAAGTCACATAATTAAAAGTAATTAACCTAATCATTTCCATAAACAACCCAAATCAGTATAAATCCACAATAAAAACATAGATAAAAAACCACCATTACTTCTCAAATGAAATCCCATACTATTCTATTTTCCATTCAACAAAGTGATCAACATCCAAAATAACATTTATCACTTAACTACCAAATCATTTTCCTATACTAATGGTATTCATTTGATAAGACAGAATATCCCAAATCAAATTATTACTGATCAATAAAATCATATAACTAAAAATAATAGTCACACTAACCAGGGACTTCACGTAGTCCTGTGGTAGGTGAAAAATCCCAATTGCACTTTAGTTGTGGGTTCGATTCCCACAGCTTTGTCTGACGCGACAGGTTGTCACACAGTCTGCATGTTGTCCCTTTTTAAAAACAACATTATCAAAATGAGATAAATTCCTCAAAATAACCATAACATAATTTAACCCCAAATGTTATGTCATACATTGCATTTTCATCCCAAATTATAATAACTTATAATTGCCTCAAACCCAATGATCATATAATACCAAATAGTTATTCATAACTATATCCAGAAGAGAAAAGATAATTATTCCTCAAATATCATTCTCACATGGAAAACTGCAGGGTTACAAATTCAAGAGAAAATTATTCCAAAGTAAACCCATCAAAAACAAGAACCAACACTTTTTAAACATTTCCCAAACCATTTATTTCCACATAGATTCTTTATTGACCACAAAAATATCCTATAGAATAGGGCATTCACTCGGATAATGGTCAGGTCCCCTACATTTACGGGAAATGACTGTAAATGGATTCTTGGGACCATTTTTATCTTCATCCATAGTACTCTTCATTTTTCTTCGGTAATTCTTCAATTTATGTCCTTCCTTCCCGCACGTAAAGCATTTCCTTGTCCCATTGAGACACTTTCCTGGGTGTCTCCTTCCACATTTCCTGCAAGATGGAAATTGAGGATTCTTTTCTCCATGGTCTCCATAGATACATCTCTTATCATTCATCACCTTTCTTATCTTTGTTGAGTCCGGGAATTTGTTAATATATATATTGTTGATCATATTTTTGGAAAATTGATTTTTCATAAAGATGATATCTTTTACTCCTATCAACATTCCATTTTGTTGCTCATTTCCACCACCGTTCCCACCTTGTACATCATTCTCAAAGTCACTATGACTTCCTTGGAATCCAGCGATTGACTAAAAACAGAAAGCATTGTGTGAGTGACAGTAGTCATAAAATCATTTAGATATTAACATGTCACCATATTCTCATTTTGAAACACATTAGGATTAACCGAGGTCATTTACTCTCATCTTATATATAATACCTCAGATTGGTTTGTAAAGAAAATGTAAATTATCCTAAGCATATCCCCCGGGAGTGTCGTAACCAATAGTGCAGCAAGGCCCATTGTCGTGCACCAGTTCCCATTCGAGTCTAGCTCAAAGAGGTGTTTTTGGGTTTTACCCCTAGGTAAAACTGTTTCAGAGCCGCCTCTACCTGCTCGTATCTAGACAGGGATGTATTGCTCAGAAAACTCACAAAATCTCTAAAATACCAAAATTCTAGGATGTTCGTCTATACTAATCCTCAAAGTTCATCTTAGGTCTACGTTCTCTAATCAGAGTTTATCTAAATCTAGCTTCCAAGGTTTTTACTAAACTTCCTCTGATACCAACTGTAACGCCCCGACCCCAGTTACCCATAGTCGGTGCATTATTACATAACATTGGAATGATCACAAGAAATATCAAATCTTGATAGACCGATGGGTTTAGTAGCCTTGGAAACACTAGATATATTAATAAGTCTTAAATTACATCATAAAAATAAAAACTAAAAAAACATCATATTTTCTCCATAGTCCACACTATTATCCCCCCATAATGTCCCAGCAAGTCATTCATAATTTACTTCTTCACATCCTGGGAGAAATAAAACATAGAAAAGTTGTGAGCTCAAATTCCCAGTAAGGATAACAATATAGCGGAAACATTCATAAATAAGAATAAACATTAAAGGTAATGTATAACTAAAACAAAATCCTTTTAAACTTGAACATCAACATAGTATGGAAAAAATGAAATAATTCCATTTACTTATTCACATAGATATTCTACTAATCGAATAATCACATGAAATATCAATAACCACTTTCATAATGATGGAATTCATAATGACTGACTATCATAACCACATAGCCAAGGCTTCGTGCGAAGACTACAAATAAGATTTTGCCAAAGCCTTGTTCCAAGACCCTAGTTTGTCTCATGAGACCTACCGATGCATCGAGGAGCTATAGCGGGCTCTACCAATCACTTATTAAGTCCAATGCATTCCTAATATGAACAGGTTTAAACATAACATAAACAATCGTATTAAAACTAGCATACGAAATGTCAATACATTAACCACAAACCATGAATGGTATAAAAATAGCACATCCACAGTCAAACATAACTCATTCGATACAATATGGGATATTTTATTGTATCACATTAACCTCAATAAGTAATAATGAAGGATGTTGACATAGATGAAAACAATCATCAAAACTATTTGAGAGAAATATCCCCCTTTTTCTTGAAATCATTTAAAAGTCACACTATTTGTCAAGAAGCCATTTAAAAATAGATTTTTGAATAAAAGTGTCCCATACCACTTTGAAACTTTTTAAAAGGAGTTTTAATTTTAAAAATTTAATGTCCATATAAATGAATCCTTAAAACCATTTTTATAACATGGACATTAATGAGAAAGATTTAGATGAATAATTCTTTAAAACATTTAAAAATGGTATTTTAGTTAGAGATTCTAACCAAAATAGAGACACTTGATTAAAAATAATTGAGGTAATCAAAACTTTGTAATATCATGAGAATAAATGGATTCATGATATACTATGTCAAATTACATTATATACACCACATAAAAGTTATTTGGCGTATAACAACAAAGAAGTCTCAATGGAATGTAAATTGAGATGAAATCTCTCAAAAAGGCCGTATCCTTAGATTAAGGATAAATAAACAACATACTTATGTGTGAAAAATATAAATACAGTAAATATGATTGGATATTTACTGTAAAACATTCAAAGGACATTAACACATAATCATGTAAAAACAACACCAATGAATTGGATGTTTAACTCAACAAATGGAGAATGAGTTAAAATTACTCTTATCAAATTCATATCGATGACTTGAGAAATTATAAATGGTGTGATTATGTGTATCAATAGTATATCCACAGGAAGGGGAGTGGAAATTATGACCTAATCAAATGAATAGTGATTCCACACATAATCTTAGAGTAATATAATCAATGAAATATGCATAAAGCCAAATGAGTGGAAATTGAAATTTCAAATTCCCTTATAGATTTGGTAACTTATGAAACATGCACCCATGAAATAAGGATAATACAATGATGATGTAAATATCTATAAATTAAAGTATATTACACAATGAATACAATCATGGGCAGTACACATACACCACATGCAATAAATAAGTGGTGAACAATGGAATTCTCATGAAATTAAGAGTGAGATAAGAAACCTTTTACTTTGAACTTTTTCTTTGTCATACGGTAGGTTAAACTCCATTATAATGGTGAAATAATTGTTATTGAATTATTCAAGAATCATTTAAATTAACATGATATCATATATTATCTTTTAACATTGATTTGTTAATAATATCTTAGTATTATTGTCATTTCGGGTGTTAACTTACTTGTTTTCCTTTATATTCTTTGTTACATAAGACGTGTTTGATATGAATAGGTTGTATATTATTCATATCCAGAATTATATCAAGTCCTTAAACATTACTTTTAATCATCAAATGATAATTATACTTGAATGGATACGATAGAGAATGTATCTCATCGCGTTCGTGGAGACGGTAGTCCGTACGTACACACGAGCGACAATATCATTCTTTTGATATTAAAATAATATATAATTGGATGGTATATCATATATACAGAATAATTATCATTTTATATTTATTATTTACACGAATTAAACTTCATTATTATACCCATTAAAATAATAATTTATTGAATAACAATTACACCATGACGTGGAGACGGTAAGCCGTACGTATGCACGTATGGTGACATATTATTCAAAGGATGGATAGAATACGGAAAATGATTGTACCATATTTATAATAACATCACAGTATATATAAGATACTGGAGTTATTATTTTATAATGGTAATAATAATTAAAGAATAAGTGGAACAAAAAGGAACTTGAAAAAAGGTGGAGAAATTATTACCTCTTCTTCGGGTTCTTCCTTTTGATTTGATCAAAAGGGATCCTTAGGATGGCTTTAGGACTAAAGTAAGGCCTCTAGGATGAAGTGATGAAATTTTAGAGAGTATTTTGGCAGAGTTTGGCCGAACCAAAAGGCTTTTAAGGTGTGAAGTAATGAGAAGGGGGAGTGCCCATTTATAAGAGGGGTGAGGGGCATCTTTGGAAAAGTTAGAAATATTATTTTATAATAAAATCATATTCGGTTTCTAATGGCTCCAAAGTGGATTTTTTAAAAGTTAATTTGGGGATCGGTCAAAAACCACTCACCAAATATAATTTATACAGGTTTGGGTCATTATTGTAACCTTATCTTTAAGTATTAACTCTTAGTTAATTAGTTTCACTTTTACAATATCTGTTTGTATTTTTATATTATATGGTTAATAAACATACTATATACATCCAAGACACACCCAGGTGTTCCATTAATGATAAAAATATCCTTATATAAGTCTCTTGGCCTAACCTTAGAATTTTAGGAATTTAATATCATTTAATAATATAATATTTGTTTTAAAAACACTTTTATGTCAATTTTGACACTATTCAATAATTGATTTTTTTGAAACTAATATCAGAATGATTACTTCGAAAAAAGTAACTTAAATCAATCCTAATATGTCATAGTTACCTAGAAAATTAGTGTAATTCAATAAAAGTCTCAAATTATATTTATTTGGGTATTTATAATATCAATTATATTAATTTTTTACTATTATGGTAATTACTGCATCATCATTGTGTCATAAATAAATTAAATTATAGAATGTCTAAAAATTATAAATAAAATATCATTAGGTATGAAATAGATTTAGATTTCTATGTAATATTTATAATATAATTTATCTTATGTGTAACCATATATTAAAAATGTTTTAGTAAATAAACATTGATTTTAACTCTTTTAACTATTCTTTGAATTAAATTATAATAAATGTCCTAATATAACCCAAGTGGACCAAAATGATAATATTTTATTCCTAAGGTCGTTCTTGGTAAAGATAAACTTTTCCAATAGAATTAGGACATGTGTTAGGGTAATATTAATATCTTTTTTACTCTTAATTACCCTATTTACTTTTAACCGTGGTAAATAAATGTAAAAAGTTACTATTTTCCACAAATTATTTTCATCTCATTGAACCACATTTTTACTCCTTGATATTAACCATGTCTCTCGAATTTTCGAAATTCCACTCCCAGAAGTGGTAAAATTAAGTATTATGAAAATTTTAGTTTTTAACTACCACTTAGTGGTTTCACTATTCATCAAAAATTGAAGTTTTTCAGAACAATGCCAAAATTTCACCCTAAGCTATAATTGATATTCCAAATTCAAAAATGATGTCTATTTTACAAAATTCAAAACATATAAGTTTCATTAATTAATTTTATAATTAATTCCCTGTTGTCACAACAAATAGCATGTTTTTAAGAAACAATATATATCAAAAGATTGACAATTGTTTATGTCCAATTTCAAAGTGAAATTAACTCTAATGAACACCATTGGATAAAAAGGTAAAAATATATTCTAATTATACTTTAAAACCACTCAAATTCATAATTTATCACTATTTATTATTTTGATTAAAAAAGTTGTTTTTAATTAAAATTTAGTAATTTTCACTATTCATCAAAATATTAAAGTTATCCGAAAAGTACCAAAATTTCACCTTAGGTTAAATTCGATACTCCAAATCAAAAAATGAAGTCCATTTTGAGAGAAAAAATTTCTAAAATTTTAAAAAGTAGGAATTAGTATTCATAACGGCTAGTTTGATTGGTTGTGGTGTGTTAGAATCTTGAAGTTGCGTACAATGCACATCATTGCATTATTCAAAGTGAAACATACCATGGAAGCTTGGGGTGTTACAGAAACGACCAGGTGGTGGTGGGATTGATCCTCGTGAGGCTTCCTACATACCATACCTTAACATGGGTCAAAGACCACATAATTCAGGTGATAATGTGCATTGGTCACACCGACACGGAGATGGTCTGGGCCAATGATTATTGGGATTGAACCCCAGGGAGGCTTACTATGTACCATCCATTGACATGGATCAATGTCCTCCTAGTTCAGAGGGATGTGAGTGTCGGTGAACCGACGTGAGAAAGGACCTTGCTCCGATAGGTGATGGGCTTGAACCTCAGGGAGGCTTCATATATACCATGCCTTTACATGGATCCACGACCACGTAGTTCACATGGTGGTTTTCATCAGTGAACTGACGTGAAGGTGAACCCATGGGTCTAGTGGTTGTGGGCTTGAGCATCGTGAGACTTCCTACGTACCATGCCTTGACATGGATCAAAGTCCTCATAGTTCGGGATAGTCACAACGACATACCGCTGGACTCGAATGCAGTTTAACATCATGTGGGATGAGGGTGAACCCTGACGTGAATAAACGACGGGCGGTGGGATTGATCCTCATGGAGGCTTCCTACATACCATGCCTTGTCATGGATCAAAAACCTCATAGTTCAAATGGATGTACAGTTTAATGTCTTGTGGGACTGGGGTATAAAGTTTAACGTTATGCTGGATGAGGGCATACAGTTTAATGTCATGCTGGATGAGGGCATGCGGTTTAAGGTCATGCTGGATGAGGGCATGCCGTTTAACGTCATGCTGGACGAGGTAATTTCCAGGGTCAATGCTTACTATAAGCCCACGTGAGTCATGCTTGGTGTGAGAAACAAGAGGCAGCAGAGACCTGATGATCGCGTCGCAAAGGGTGCGTCCATGAGAAGCGAAGAGGGGCTTACGTGTTAGGCGGACCATTGTGCTGGGACTTACTCCAGGATGGAGGCCCAAAGTGCGGAAAAGCGCTACGAGAGAGGGATTTGGGACCAATTATGGGAGGTGCCTCATTCCCTATCCCTCCCTCCTCTAGTCTTGGTAGTGGGGAAGTACGGAGCAGCATGGGTGCTACCTTCCGTAAGTGAGGCTTGGGGCTTACGCTCTGAGGAAATCCTACTACCGTGGACAAACGCCACTCCGAGAGGGAGGATATCATCCCATCTGTGGGTGATTCCATTAACGTGGAGACGAGCAGCGTAAATAATGTCCGATCCAGGGGGACCCTACATGCGAGACATGGGGTCAGGTAACAGTTTAACGTCATGTGTTGAGGACGAGGTGGTTGGCAGTATAACATCCTGCAGCATGGACAAGGTTTGTTTACTCTGCACCCCTAAGAAATACATGACTGGTACACTCTGCTCCTTGGGGGATGGATGGAATCGGCAAGGCTATGGAAAAGGGGGGTCGCATATCGAACCATCGAGATGACCACGTTTGCGTGTCTATGCAAAGAAGCATCATTCATTAGCATGTCTATGAGATGAAGCATTGGGCGAAGCAACACAATGGGTGGTGTCATCTAGGTGACTTTGAGGTCAATTCATGCAAACCAGGAGGGTCGGGCGGGAATAGGAATTTATAAGAAAATGAGTCCTCAGGCTGGGGCCTTGTGGAGCTTGGACGCTTTGCATAGTGGAGAGCACTTGCGAAGGGGTGTGATTCGCAAAGTGGAGTGCCTTGGACTTAGCATGGGGCAGAGATGCGAATGGGAGGTGCGTTACGACGTAGAGGGGTTTTCACGGGGCACTACCTCACGAAACAAGGTGCTGTGAAATAGTGTGATTCATGAAGTACAGTGACCCTGCCTTGCCATGTAGATCATTTGTACAGGATGGGTGTTTTGCAAAGCATAAACACTCCATGACAGCCCGATTCCCTTGTAAATCCCCTTCCTTCAAGAATTCCCTTAGGCTTCACGAAGGGAATCCCTCTCGTAAGAGGGCCTCAAAACGAGACAGGACGAAGGCCTCTCGTGAAGAAATAATACCTCATAGAGCTCATGATTCCCAGAGTGAAGAGTGCTTCGTGATTTGGGAGTTAAGAATCCGAAAGGTTGGATTGTCCATACAGAGAGATCAGGGGGAGCTTGGTATTTATATGCAAGGGGAGCCACGAAGCAGAGCTCACACGGCGTGACGGGGGACTCGGTGGCTCTGCGGAAGGTCGCGAACATCAACCGGATTCGTAGAAAGGGACCGCCTCCTCTACTTCGCGGTAGGTCGCGAACGTCAGGGCGTTCACTGAGGGTTACCACCTATGTGCTTTGCGTCAGCCGCGGAGGTAGGGGCTTTACGTCGGGGCTTTACGAGGAAGGTTGTGTGGCCTCTTTTTTATTAGTTCTATTCATCAAAAATTTTGGAGCCATAAAATGCCCCCCCTCGGACATGGATCTGCGGAGGGACCAATGGTTGAAGTCTGAGGGAAATGGCCCAAATTATCGACGGTTTGTCGTGCTTACTCGTGGAGAAAACACGCGAGGCAGGCCGGGGCCGCACGCTCTGGATGCGTCATGAAGATTCGTGCAGGCAGGAAGCACCGCGAAGCTTCGGCGTCGCCACCTATAAATAGGGGGCTGCCCTCTCTTTCCTTTTTCCTACATTGAGACATTGTCCTATTGCGCTCTCGATTTGCGAAGCTCCGTACCCTCCGTGTCTGCTAACCTTGAATAGAGATTCGTGGTGAACAACAAGTCTCTGACTCCACGACAGCGCCAAGAGAACGTCTTCTTGCAAGATGAGGTCAGGCCCCTCATATTGGATTTGCGAACGATCTTAACAGGAAATCTTCATGAACAATCTTCGCACCCAGACCCGAAATTTTTTCAAGTTCCGAAACTGTAATGGACAATCAAGAAGCTGTGCTGGGGGTGCTCGTAGACGCCGCCCAGAGAGATGAGATGGCCAACTGTTTGGGCCTGGGGGAGCTGGCCTGAAGCCACTCGGACCATAATTCTAGGACAAACCTTCTATCAGAGATCCACATGAACTATCTATTGTGCAAGAATCTTCCCTTGTATGGTTTCGGGCTAAGGGATGACATCTTCATTATTGAGGCGAGCAAGGACGAACCAGATTACTGGTTCAGGAGCACGTCATGACAGCGTCAATGGTTCAGGGCGGCTGATGGTCACGTGCAGGAGGACTTCACACCTGTCACCACCGACTGTCTGTACAACCATGTGAACAACATCAATGGGAAGCCACTACAACCAGAGAAGTCCCCTCCCATGAATCAGACAATACTGAAGGAAGATTTTTGGGATTCGATGAAGGGGTGGTCTGATGAGTGGGACCTGCAGCAGGGCGACAACTTCACAAACGACTGGGCATGGGCCTACTAGGTAGGTGCCTCATGCGAGGAGTTTGGGGGAGAGATTTGGAGAGTGGATTTGTATGAGGTGGAATGGTCCTTGCAATTCCACATTTATCAACCGAAAGAGCTGATGCCGGAGCTGCTGAGCAGATGGTCGTCTAGGACCAACACTTTTCACATGCACCATGGGGAGGTTGGAATCAGTCTGTGGGATGTCCATCAGATCTCAGGGGTCCTGATCTCAGGGGGCATGTATGATGAGTTTTTCCCTATCATGAGTGTGTGGGAGGATCGGTAACAGATGCCACAGCTAGCGTTGGCACTGATGGCACTGGTCTCTGGAGAGGACAAGGAGGTGGTGAGAGATGTCCACTTTTTGAAGTTGTTCAAGCGGTTCCTAAACATCTCGGAGGATATAGAGTTTCCTATGAGGCCTCGAACATGTCTGATGGGGGCTCAACAGGGCATGGAGCCCTCGTATTGTTAACTCTTGGAGGACAACCAATGGAAGACCTGGGGTTTCAGTGTCAGCATTGAACATCAGCCGATAGTCAGGATGGCAACGTTTATCGTGGCCCTTATCTACGGTTGGATCCTGCCGGTGAGGGATACCAACACGGGGGGTGCGGCCTAGCTCTTTCATCATGGAATCCATGTTTTCCATGGGAAGGTGGGTCAATCTGGGAATTATGATGCTCCCTAGATTGTACAGGATATTTTGGAACGTTAGCAAGGGCCAGAAGCCATCGAGGATATGCGGGACCTTCCACCTTTTGTATGGGTGGATTGAGGCACACATTAGGGGGGTTAACGAATATCCAAACCCCATCTTGCCACATGAGTCGAACTTCCACCCCTCCATCCAAAATGCGGTTGGGAGCTTCCCATTCAAACTAACTATACCAATGGTGCTGAACCGAGTGTGGAAGGCGGATGAATTTAACTTCCACTCGTTTCTATTACCGATGGGAGTACTCACCGACGACGTCTAGGGAATGGTAGAGCACCGTGAATATCTCCTAGCTTTTCTAGGTGGAGTTTTGGTGGCACGAGTGGACTGTGAGCCTCTCTGCGAGTAGTACACCCCACATCAGTTCGTGAGGAAATTCTTGTGCTCGCATCGGATGACCCCACAAGTCTACTGAGAGGTGCGTCTTGAGGAGAACATGTGTGTAATGATGCAGTTGTGGATCATGTTCACACGGGAAGATGAGAAAATTTGAATTACATTTCCTTTGTCCACTACCACCTTTAGACTGGTGAAAGAGTATGACATCAGTCGGGAGGCGGCTTATCCTGGGGAAATGTTGAAGCAGCCAACTATTCGGGATGGTGACACTGAGCCTCCCCTATCTTGAGGTCGGAATCAGAGTGAATCAAGGGCCTCTCGTGGTGGTGGGGCTTCCATAGAGGTGAGTCCTACAACAACTGAGGATGTGGAAGCAGCGGCGGATCCAACAGTGGTGGTGGACCCGGTGGTTCCGGAAGAGCAGCGCCATCTGGAGGGGTGGCCACCGAGGGGGTTTCACAGGATATCCACTCAGGCTCCGAGGAAGTGGTTGTGCCATATCGACATTCCAGATAATGTTTTCCTCATAGAGGCCTGGGACATTTGGGATGTCAAATGGCATTTTCTATGCCCACCTGAGATGTGGGAACACCTAAACCGTCTCGGGATGGACCTACCGTGTATAGCCCCTATTCGGGCCGGTTTCGAAGTATCTCCGGCAGAGGCAGAACAATATTTGGCTAAGCTGGAGGACTACAAACATTCTAGTTATACCCTGTGTCCGATGACAAACAAGGTATGGGTGCTTCTGGATCAGACGGTTCCCCCACAGAATTTGTCCACTGAATTGAGAGAGTGCTTCCCCTTGCCATAAGAATCAGACGAATCATTTGGGGAAGATGAGGCCAGTGGAGGAATCTCATTGAGGAAGGCGAATTCAGAGATCAAGACTCGGATTCTGGCGATTTCACAGAGGTTCTAGAGGTATCATACCAAATTTCTTTCCTCACAGTCCACTCTCAATCAATTATGGACTGATTATGAATATCTGAACCATGAAGGAGGAACTTATACGTAGACCTCGCTCCCACCGCTTGGAAGGTGATGACGCAGGACCTTCAGAACCTGAGCCTGGGGCTACTTCCAGTTCTCTGTCTGGCGGGGCTAGAGCACCCGAGGTGGCTCTTCTAGAATCTCTAGACCTTCCGATAATATATGGAGGGCTACGCCTCGGGGCTATGTCAGCATCGAAATAGGAGCAGCACTAGGAGTTCGATTTCCGTAAGTCTTCTCGAATGAATTCATTGCTGTCATATGTAGGTCATGCCGACTGACATTTATGCCCTTCCATATTGTGTACAGTTCTAAGACTGGCATGGGCCGCTGTGGAAAGGCTGTTCGGAATTTCTGGAAGCATCCCTCATGGGGGAATTTCGGTGATCGTTGAGATAGTCACCCCGCCTACCCGAGGTGAAGCACTCCCTATCATCAGTGTGACCAATAGCAGGGTCGTGCCCGAGGTTATTGAGGTGGAGTCCAATGATGGGGACTGACCGGCTGACCCAAGTCCTGCCATTCCTGCTCGGCACCAGATGTCGTGTCGGATTCAATGCCAGGTGCAGACCCTGCTGAAGATTTCTTGCGGGTGTATCCTGCATACGAACCTACCAATCGCCCGGACTGGGATGAAACAGCCTCCGATGAATAGGACAGAAAAATAGTCTGCCGCTGATTTTGGAAGTTCATCACGTGCTTCATCAATGACACCCCCAAGTGCTATGGCAGAAGGAAATGGACAGACTTCACTCATGGTTTCACGAACTGTGCACTAGGGGAGTGGATGTCTAGCATCCTCATATGGTCATCCAAGATCTCATGGCAGAGAAGATCTGGGAATACGATTGCAGGTTCTGTGTGGGCTGGTAGCGGAGGAAGGCGATGAATGTCATGAAGCCCCAGGAGGCTGAAAACGAGGTCCACCGGCTGTAGGCCTGGGCGGATTAGCACTCAGCTTCTCTTAATGCACAATATGAGCTGTTCTCGCGATTGAAGTCCCAGCTAGTAGAGGCATAAAAGCGTATGAGGTAGTCTTTGGGATATATGGATTCCATTCGGGCTGGCATAGAGAGGGCCTAAGCGGGGGATGCTGAACTACGCCCCATCGCTGCTGAGGAGGAGTGGGGTCTATGTCGGCGGCATCAATTTCTGGATGCCACAAGTCAAATGGTGGTGGAGTTGCAACGCTCTTTTGACAGGGTCAACCCTTCCATGGGGGGAGTTGACCCCTTAGTACTCTAATGATTACAAACCCTTAAATTTAATTTCGTGCTTCATTTTTTTTTGAATGTCATAGCATGCACATGTTTCGTTGTATGAACTGGTTCATTTTTCATCCTTACAATGTTTGTGGGACGTCCAACAATAATTCACTATGCTCTTGTGGGTCGGTCCCGATGTGAGAAACAAGAGATAGTCACCTCATCGTCCCATCAAAATGTAGGAGGGTAAACCAAGCTTCGGGCATCCGGAGTTCGAATAAATGGTCCGTATTTCTGGGAAATTGGAGCGACCTGGCTAGAGAAGGAAGTTCACAGAACAACCGAATTACTATTTTCCAGCGCGGTCTTTTGAACGAACTGTACAATTCCAAGGGCGCTGAAATCGGTTCGAACAGGTGGGAATGGGAAGTCTGAATCATGATACCCAAGATTCAAAACATTGTGAGGTAGGCGTGACAATGGAGGACAACCGTTAATCGTGGCGAAAAGACGGTATCCATACTGCGTTAACCTGGAATGGGGACAAAAAATGAGGGCCGACCATTAACCATGTTCACAAAACGGGGCATAACTCAAATATCATCGATCATTCTTCCGGGACATTGGACCAGGACAACAGGCAGACCATAGGTTTAGAAACCATACTGTTAGGGGGTCCCTCCAAACGTTACCAGTCTTCCAGAACATTGGACCAGGATAGCAGGTGGACCATAGGTCGAGCATCCGTACTGTTAGGGGGTTCTTCCAGACATGAAAGGGGATGAGGGTCCGAATAAGGGGAACGTGAAGTGTGTAGTGTAGAGTGATGGTTTGTCCGAAAAGAATCCAATACTCATAAAATTACACCATCGTGGTGGGAGTACGCCAGTTGGGAACATCGGTTTGATCAAGGATCATTATTTTAGTTTTTAGATATGGCCTCTCTGGTGAGGGGGTTTGTTTCTTCCCAATGTCATCTTGGGGCATCCTATATTTGTTCAGGGAAGAGTTATAGTTGTACAAGTCCCTACATGGTGTCTGGCCAGGGGGTCAGAAAGGGCAAGAACAGGATTTATGATTCTTGTGGGTTAAACACTAGTTAAAATACCATAGTGTCCCCACATATCCCATGATGAAGGGAATGAATCCATACGTAGTTCTGGAGGCACAATTTAACATCATGTAGGACGAGAAGAATCCTGGTTATGCCGGTACACATCCTACCAGAACTACAAATCCCACGTGAGTCGTGCTCGATGTGGGAAACAAGAAGTAATGGGGAACTATCCCGACACAAGATGGGGAAGGTTAGGACGAAGGGACACTTAGTGAATACCGGCCCAATGAAACTAACACGTCCATGTGGCAAATCAAGATGCACAAATATGTAGAGACGAGTATGTTGGAATTCCCCTAGAACATAGGAAGTGGAAATGTGGGAATCATGACGCTCGAGATTTGGATTAGAATGATGGAGGCGTGGCGATGGAGGATAACTTTTAACTATAGCGGAAAAGTAGCATTTTTAACGCATTATCCTAGAATGGGGATAGACGAATGGTGGTCGACCATTGACCTTGTTCGAAACATGGGACCATGTCGCAAATGTTGTCAAAGATCGATAGGGCCATTGGTCCAAAACAATCTAAGGGCCCTTAGGTCCAGCATCTATGGAGAGCCCTTAATCATAGCATCCATGTCGTCCGAGGGTACTTTCGGATGTGGAAGAGGATAAGGATCCAAATAACGAGCACACAAAGCTTGGACATGGATCAAGGGGATGTCCCAATGAAAATTCCATACTTTGGGATTTTTGAAAAAACGAATCCAAATAAATTAATGATACATATTAGATAGTGGGAGTCGAGTCCCTTCCCATAGGGAGATCATATTTTAGGGTCGTAGAATTCGGACCATGGATGGAAGGAAACACATGAGGCACGTGGTGGGTAATTACCAAATCCAGATGTGGATGGGAACATAATCCCATACCACACTTCACAACCCCCTTGAGAGAGGTTTTAGGTCAAGGGACCGAAAATGAGAGTTGAGCTAGGCCTGAGAAAAGTGAAAATGTGTTCCAAAGTAACCCATGGGATGAGGATCAAGAAACCTGTAGTTATTGAAAGTGTCTTTGTTTAAGGTCTTAGAACTCAGACCATGCATGGGTAAGGAGAGAAGGGGACACATGATAATGTGGTTACAAAGCCCGACGATGAGTATATAATCCCTACATACCATGTGTTCTCTGGGGAAGTGCTCGAGTTGAGGGATCAAAAATGGAAGTTGGGCTGGGCCAGCGGGGAGGTTCCTGGGCGCTTTTATATATCTCATAAGGATGAGAATCAATCCATACATAGTTCTAAAGGGTGGAACGGTAAGGTACCATTTCTAGGGAAAAAGTGGAGTTCAAGCATGGCCCTTGAACTAAAAGAAGTGGAATTTGATAAATCATGTTTGTCCTTTAAGGTGAGGAGGGTTTTTTTGGGAAGCGATAGGCCTAGGGTAGTGAGCCCTGGTGTCCCCACAAGAATCAAGTCATGATAGGCGTTGACAAATGGCATGGAACATGACCAATACCCAATGTGATGTCCTCTATGATGGGGTCATCATAATGTAGTGCCATTTTTTTTCGTGCGGCCAGGACGATATTGTAACAGTTTAAGGTCGTGTGATAGGACCAATCATGCATTTTAACGTCGTGTAAAGCAGACATAGCAGAGACGATGCTGGGTGGGGAATGTGTATAGAGCCATGCGACATAACCGATGTGAATGGGGACATAATCCCACATTATTCCGTACGCAATTTCTAGATTGGAAACTCATGCTGAGGGGCCCACATAGCGGTGAGAGGTGAAGGGGGGGAGATTAGCTCCAAAATGAGCTGCACCCAAAAACGAGATGTTTCGGTGGTCCTACGTATCCCATAATGGTGGAAATCAATATGAACAAAGTTCTGAGGAGATCTTAGTTTACGGTCTTGGAGCTCAGACTGTGGGAGCCCTGAAGGACGCCGTATTGCAGCTTTGTACCCATAATATAAAAAGGTTCCATAAGGGGTAGTACCAAGTGTGTCGAGATTCCAACTGGACACTATGGGGTGGAACATAATGTGAATCATGCAACCAACATTCAAGGCCGGGAGGGGCGGGCATGGAGATAGAGGATTATTGCTGACCATATTCGCAACCCAGCATCCTGTCGCATTACCCTGAAATGGGGAAAAACAAATCAGCATCGACCGCAGACCATATTCGCAACATGGGATTTGTATCAATTTGATGTCTAAAACCCTCGGGGGCATTGGCCCATAACGGTAGGATAACCCTTGATCATTGTATCCAGGTCATTCTTGGGGGTCCCTTTGGGTGTGAAAGGTGATGAAATCCCAAATGAAGGGGAACACGATGCTTTCCAAGTGGAAGGAACTTGACCAAGTCAAATATGTCACTCTTGGTCCTAAACCCGAGTACTCTTAACATATGGGTGAATCACTACAAGGAGTCGAGGGACCAAACATGAGGGCGATCGAGAGAACGCGGATTCCTCGGAAAAGGGGGCATAGAGCTGAAAACCCTATATCATTCCTATATATCCATCCCCCATAGAGAGGGACAGGACAAGGGTCATAGGTGACTGGGAGATCGGTAGATCTCTAATAATTAGGGCTAGGCCTGAAGTCTAGACATTCTGGTGGTCCTACGTATCCCATGAGGATGGGAATCAAGCCACACATAGTTCTTGAGGGATCCTTTTAATGTCGTTTGGGACAAGAAATAGGAGGGATAATTCATAGAACTAGGTGCGCATGGTGCGGCAATTGCAAACCCAAAGTGGATGGGGACGTAATCCCGCATCACATCGCGTAGTCCCGTAGTTACGGTTCTGAAGGTAGGATAGAAGAGACAAATTAGCTGAACTCAAACTGGATGCAAAGACAAGAGGTCTAGGTGTTCCAACGTATCCCATGAGGATGGTAATCAAGCCATATGTAGTTCGTAGGAGATCTTAGATTATGGTCTTAGATCTCATACCATAGATGGATGGAACATTCTATGTAAGTCCAGACATCGACCTGATCCCTATGCCTAGTTGAGTTAAACTCGGTGTGGGAAACAAGGGGGGAAGATCCTTATCGCAACACTAGAAACATCCATCGAGGGGAGGTCTGTGAAGACCGCCCAAAGATGCCTCTATCACGGCTTTGTTCCCCTAATTCACAGATGCGTACTAAGGAATAGTATCTATAGTTTTTAAGCTCTACATGGACATGATGATAATGGAGAAGGATGTGAATCGTGTACCCGACATTTTGGGCCTAATGGGGTTGGCGTGGAGATGGAGGATTAATGCTGACCCTTGTGGAAAAGCAGTGTTTACATCAAATTAGACTGAAATAGGAACAACAAATGAGCATCAACCCCTGACCATATTCGCAATGCGAAATTTTTATCGATTTTTTGTCCGAAACCCTTGGGGGCGTTGGCCCGTAACTATAGGAGAGCCCTTGGGAATTGTATCCAGGACGTTCTTGGGGGTCCCTTTGGGTGTGAAAGATGGTGAAAGCCCTGATGGAGTGTAACACGAAGCCTGAATAGCGGGTGAGGACGTGTCCGAGTAGAGTCTGACATTCTAGGTAACTAAACCAGAGTACCCCTAGGAACATTGGTGAACCACCGAAAAGGGTCGTGAAAGTGTCCCAGGAGGGAGAGGTTGTCCATGGGGCTATGGTGGGATAGATATTTTCAGAAGATGGGGCTTGATCCATAGCTTAGATGTTCTGGTGGTCCTACATATCCCACAAGGATGGGAATCAATCCCTACGTAGTTCTAGAATATACCCAGGGGCATGATACCCTAACGAGGATGTGTACATCATGTAGAGTAACCCGATGAGAATGGGTAAGTAATTCCACGCCACACCACACAGTCCTATAAGAACGAAAATGGGATAAGGGGACCTGAAAAGGCCAAGGGGCCTGATAGTTGGGATTTGGTTAGGAAGGCCTGACCTACTCACAGTTTAACGTCTTGCAGTGAGGACGACGGTCTGTGTATAGGGCTCCCTGGATAGAGTATGTGCATGGTACAATGAACAAACTTTCTTGATTTTGGACATAATCCCTCACCACACCATATACTCTGGGTAAGAACTTGGGCTAGGGCCTGAAAAGGCCAAGAGGCCGGAGGCAGGGCCTCGGTAAGGTAATGCATACGGCATGGAAAGTAACCCGACGTGAATGCGTACATAATCCCGCAACATGTTGTACACTCATTAAAAAAGAATCGGGTCCAGGGGACCGAATGTTGGCACCACCCCGAAGGAAGTTTGTCGCTTAGGGATGGGGTGGAATGAATCAATGCACTCGATGTTTGGGACATCTTGGTGTGGACCCGAAGATCCGGGACATTGTTGACCATGTTCGAAACAAAGAGTCCCTATGGTGACCTGATATGGGAGCAACAAATGAGAATCAACTGCTGATCGCATTTGAAACACATGACTTGTATCGGCTTGTTTCTCAACATCCTCGAGGGCATTGACCCAAAGTGGTAAGAGGGACCTTAGGCTGAGCATCCATACCATTCAGGGGCCCTTCCAGATGAGGAAAGTGATGGAATACTAGTCAAGGAGTGGGTGATTCATAGCTGTACCCATCTGCGAAAGAGGCGAACATCTCCAGGGGGACACACAGTTGGGTCGAGGCTTGCCCAACGTAAATTGGGGCAAAATTGTGCACCTCACCATATGTCTTGACCTGGGGGAAGATTTTGGATTTTGGGCTGGGCCAACGTACAAAGTGTCTGGGGGTTCATATTTATCCCATGATGATGGGAATCAATCCATACATAGTTATTGATGGCCATGCAGTTTAACGTCGTGTGGTAAAGACTTCGTAGGATAGAAGAATGAGAGTGGGAACATGGTGTGACCATTATAATCCTCGTATGATTTGGGCTAAGGAAGCCCACTCCTCATCATTGAAGGACCCTCCGAGGAGACTATACCTAGGGGGGAACATCCAAATAGAAGAGATCAGGGCTGGGCTCAAGATGATATGTATGAGCGTTTCTACGTATCCCATTAGTATAGGAATCAAGCCATAGGTAGTTCTAGAAGATTAGTTTAACATCATGCGTGATGAGGTGTAGTTTAACATCATGCGGGTTGGGGGACACATCTCATTTGGGAATATATACGATATGGTGAGTAACCCGATGTGAATAAGGATGTAATCCAACACCACACTGTATAATATCGCAATAGAGTCTGAGTCGAGAAAGGCCTAGGGGCCTGAGGGTAAGCCTCAATCAAGAAGGCCTGACTGGCTTGCAGTTTAATGTCTTACAGTAAGGACGAGGGCCAGGGGCCCGAAGATGCCAATGGGAAAGAGGCCGAGGCTCGGTCAGGAAGCCCTGACCGGCTTGCAGTTTAACATCTTGTAGTAAGGTTGGGTGAGATCTTAGATTAAGGTCATAGAGCTCAGACCATTTTGTAGTTTATTGTCATGCAGGATGATGTTGCAGTTTAGGGTCATGAGGGACCATAATGTACCTTTTAACGTCATGAAGAAAAAAGATGAGCAGTTTAATGTCATGCAGGACTATGGTGCAGTTTAAGGTCATGTGGGACTGTATAGTTTATGGTTGTGCAAGACCAAGGGGCTTGGTCGTGGTATTTCTTGAGGAACATGGCGTTGGTGTGGGGGAGTTATGCGCTCACCGTCCATGGTCTCCAGGGAGTATGCTCCATTGGGGTAACCATTTTGAATGACGTAATGTCCTTCCCATTTGGGCTCAAGATTGGGTGTTTTCCTACCCTAGTTCATTAGCGCTCGGAGGGCCAACATGAGGTCACCTTGCAGAAAATAGTGAAGCTGGACCTTCTTGTTGAAGTCTCTATCTATCTTATTCTGATGCCTTTCCAGATTGTGTGGGGCATGGAGCCTCTTCTAGTCGAGTGCTTCCAATTCAGCTAGACGGATTTTGGCCAACTTATCTGGCACCTGCTGTTCATAGACTACAGTGCGTAACGATGGAATCTAGATCTCAATGGGAAGGACGACCTCATCCCTATACACCAGGGAATATGAGGTCACTTGGGTGGATTTGTGAGTCGTTGTCCGATAATCCTAGAGGGCGTTGGGGAGCTTTTCTGGACAAATTTTCTTTTTATGAAAAACCATATTATGTAGAATGTTAGAGAGGGTTTTATTGAATGCCTCAATCTATTCATTTTCATATAGATTATAGCGAGAGGTATGGTTCGAAGAGATATTTTACTTGGTGTAATATTTCATCAGCTCAAATGCTCGGAAGATGGTTCCATTATCGGTGAGGACAGCGTGAGGGACTCCAAAACAATAGATGATATTGAGGCTGACAAAGCCAATGATGGATCGGGCCTTGACCTCTTTGAGTGGAACTGCCTCTGCCAAAATGGAGAAGAAATCTGTAGCAGTCAGGATGAACCTACACTGACGAGCTGTCACTAGTGGGTATGGTCCCACAACATCGACTCCCCACACCGCAAAATGGCCAAGATTACATGGTGGAGTGGAGAGGCTCTGGTGACCGATGAAGGAAGTTAGCATGAACTTGGCACACATGGAATCTCTTGGAAAACTCAATACTATCATGGATCATAGAAGGCCAGAAGTATCCCACCCTCTAGATCTAATGGGACAACATGGGCTCAGCCAGATGGGCACTGTAGGAACAGGCATGAACCTCTTGCATGACCAGAAAAATCTATATGACTTGAATAAACGGAGGAGAACACCATCGAAACTCCGCTTATAGAGGATCCTCCCAAGGCTAGGACCACTCTGGAGAGTAAATTGCAGTGTGTGATGTTGGATTCACTCACGTTCGGCCCAATCATCTAGGAGGCAACCAATTTTAAGGTACTCGACAAAAGGCTCCCTCTAGTCGAGAGTGGCCTCAGCCACTACTTCTGAGGAACCTTGGACCCCTGACGTGGAGGGTCTGGAGGTAAGGTGGCATATCCGCAGGCCGTCACTATCCTCTGGGGTGACAGGGGCGATGACTCTCTAATGTGCTATATGTATGATCCAATTATCCTGCTCGGGTTCTCCGAGGGATGCAGCTAAGCCATCCAAATTGTATTCTTGACCATTTTGTGACCGAGGGACGTGGGTAACCTATGGATGAGAAAGAAACTGGGCCATTATATGGAGAGTGCACTCCAGAATTGGCATAAGCTCCGGATTCCTGGCAACATAGTTGGCATTGACCTACTTGCTGACCAGTTCAGAATCCCCTTTCATATGCAGATGGGGCACGTCAATCTCAAGGGCTAGCTGGAGGCTGGGGATGAGAGCCCGATACTCATCCTCGTAGTTGGTTCAGCCTTCTGACAACAATACTGAGTACGGAAAAACATCTTGTGCCAGGGTAATGAAGATGATACCCAAACCTACTCTGTTGAGCTTAGGATCATTGAGTCTCCTACAGGTGGGGCTCCGGGAGGCACTGTCGATGTGCATTTTCCAACCTGAGATGGCATGATCGACTGAGAGGATTGCCTCATCAGGAAAATCCAGATCTAGGGATTGATCTACAGAGGGTGGATGGGTATCTTGGATGTCTACCAATTCCTGTCCTTTGATGGCCTTCGAAGGCACAAACCTAATGTTGAACTCCTGGAGTATCACTACCCAACGTGCTAGTCGGCCAGTTAAGATAGGGAGGTTCATGATGTACTTTAGTGGGTCTATTCGAGAGACCAACTGTACCTCATGGTTCTACAGGTATTGCCTCAATTTCTGTATGGATAACATTAGTGCAAGGGATCTATTTTCGATAGGGGAGTATCAGGTCTCCGTATCGAGGAGCATGCGGCTGAGATGGTAGAGTCTTTTCTCTATTCCCTTATTGTTCTTCTGGGTGAGAAGTGCACTGAGGGACTGTTCTAGGGAAGTCATGTTAAGGACCGGCGGTTTTCCGGAGATGGGTGGCATCAAGATCGGAGGTTGGAGCAGATACTTCTTAATTTCCTCAATGGTGTTCTGAAACTCTTCATCCCATTCATAGGCGGAGCCTTTCATCATGATCCGGGAAAAGGGATTACACTTTCCAGCCAGATTCTTAATGAATCGACGTATATAGGCTAAGTGGAATTGAAGACCTCGATGCTCTTGAATATTGCCTGGTGGAGGAATTTAGCTGATGGCCTTGATCATCTCTGGGTCGATCTTGATGCCTCGATATATAACAACAAATCCAAGACACTTCCCAGTGGTGACCCCAAAGTCACACTTTAGCGGGTTCATCTTCAGGTGTCGGGAACGGAGGAATCCAAACACTTTGTCAATGTCCTTGAGATTGTACTGGCTCTGGTGAGATTTGACCACCAGATCATCCATGTAGAATTCCACTAGTGTCCCGAGAATCAGCTTGAATATGCGATGCATGTCCCATTGATAGGTGGAACCTTCATTTTTCAGGCCGAAAGGCATGACCTGGTAACAAAAAGTACCTTGGGGAGCCATAAGGCAGTGGACTCTTTGTTCTCAGGGGCCATCTAGATCTAGTTGTACCCAGAATACTCATCCATGAAGGAGATGTCTTGGAACCCGGTCGTGACATCAATCAACAACTCTGTCACTAGGAGGGGAAAATCATCCTTCGGGCAGTGTTGGTTGAGATCGCGGAGGTCGATGCAGACTCTGATGTGCCCGTTCTTCTTCCTGAATGGAACAATGTTGGAAAGCCACCGGGGGTACTAAACTTCCTTGATGAATTAGGATTTGATAAGCTTGAAAACTTCGGCCTCAACCATGGAACAATGATAAAGGTGCATCTTTCTAGGAGGCTACTTGAACCCATGATGGTTTGTCGGGAGTCCAAGGTGGGGGATGACTACCTAGTGATTTAGTCCTGGCATCTCATCGTAACTCCAGGAAAACATGTCATGGTGTTGTTTAAGAATGTCTACATATTGTTAGTGCTCCTCGATGAGCATGGCGGCACTGATCAATGTGGGTCTTGGATATACCTCACAACCAAGGTTCACATGTACCAATTCATCGACCCTGTTTGAGACGGCTTCATCAATGGTTGGGGGAGCATCCTTGAGATCCTCTTCTCCAGCTATGGAGGGATCTTCTATGGGGGGGCCTGCTTCTGCTTTATCAAACCCTGATGGGTGGCCGGTGCCGTCCTGAGTGGCTGTGGTCGTAATATCAGGAGACTCATGTGACAATGAGACCATAGAGATGAAGGCAATCGATCCAATCCCATCTGGCCTTCGGCCCAAGGGACCACGCTTGATAACATAAAAGCAGTAGTGACGCGTTGGCCCAATCCGGTTGATTCTAGCCCAATGAAAGAGACACATACGACATACCGCCATTGCCATGAACCTTAATTCCCGATACTGCACAAGGGTAGGAGGTTCTGGGATCAACTGAGCCTGGTTGGTGTAGGAGTACGAGGTTATTTTCCACCATCTCATTGACATGGGAACATGCCTTCCTCTTGTACCCAAAACAACAAAACATTGCCCCATGTTGGGGGTCATGGCCTCCAACCGATGGATCGGGAAGATGTAGGTGTTGTCCAGGACTACCTAGGGATCACTTGTGACAGGTGTGGGTTAATCCTCACTTTCCAGGATTTTCTTATCCTTTCTCTTGTCATAGTCGGCGTCTAGATAGTGGTCTTCACAAGAGGCGAAAGGAGACACATCTCTTTGGAGAAAACCTACTCGACCATTGAGGGAGTATTTGAGTCATTGGTGATACGATGAAGGGACCGCTTCATGCAGATGGAGCCATGGCCTGCCTATCAATGCATTGTATGTGGTGTCCTGGGAGACAACCATGAACTCGGTGCTGGAAATTAGGCCATGAAACTGGGTCTTCAAGCAGATATTTCTGACCGGGTATTGCTCGGTCCTGTTTTATCCCTAGATTTTGAGGTCAGAGGGAGTTAAATAGTCCTCAAACAAACCCAGCATTTGCAGAGTCCAATTTGGGATTAGGTTAATTGCAGAACCCGTGTCAAGAAGTAAGTGGTAGACTTCCACACCATTGAACTTGCCAGTGATGTACAGTGGGAGAATATTCCCATGTATGATAGGGCCTTCTTCTTTATCGGAGAATTAGATAACTGCCTATAATTCGTAATTCTCAATTGCCACAGTGTGGAAGGCCCCTACAGCCGCTACCTCCATCTCAAACTGGAGGGGGGTCCTTAGGGCCTCGACAAGTGCCTCATGCATTTCAGACGATAGGCTAAGAGACTCATGGGTAGAAAGCCTTGTTGGAATTCCACCAAGGTGCTTCATAACATCATACTACCATGCCAAACGCGAGCCTCTACTTACAGAAGGACGTTCTGTTGTTGGAGGCATGGCGGGCCCTGCCGGCTGGACCGACGACTGGCTAGTACTGGGTATATCCCGCTGTCTACTAGTTGATGCCCGAAGAGTAGCTGCCGGATGAGGATCAGACAATGGAGATAGGAATGTAGCAGGTAAAGAATAATCATGGTACGGATGAGACATCTATGCATGATCTAGTAGCACAAACGACGGTGGAGGTAGATCTGAGGGCACCAGATGAGGTTGCGCGTGTTGAGCTCTGCGCTGGGCCTACTTTCTGGTTTCAGTAGCATGCACGACCTGGATGAAAGCACTTGATGATGCACCTTGATGACCCGCATGGCCACGGCTCCGAGACATTGATGTCAACTGGGGACGTTTGGGAGGTTCTCCAGGCGTTCCCCCTCGCTAGGAGTCATATAGGGATTTACCAGCTCCACGGTAGTAACCAAAGCGTACCCCTGACTATTGCTCGAATATCCATCCACCAGTGGGCGGATTGTGGGAGGAATCCCCATCTCAAGGGGCATGAAATCACCGAGAGTGCGGGATGAAGATTACAGTGGAGGAGTGTGTTTCTTCTTCTTGCACTGTTGTTGCTTGCCCTTTTGGGAAGAAGTCAGCTGAGATGATGACACAAAGGTACTGGTCGAATATTCAGAAGGATTCGGCAGATTCAAGTATGCCCAAATGATGCCATGGGTGTGGGTGATGGTTTTACGGGCCATCCGGTCATCGTACTTCTGAGACCCACAACTAGGAACCTGATGACACTCGCCTTCATTGTCGCTACCACTTTCTGACCCTATGAAGACAGCCGCCACTTGTTTCGGGGCCGGGCCGAACCTGACTATGTTGTTGTCGACCTGGTCTTGGATCCAGCCTTTAAACACATAGCACTACTTGTGGGTGTTCCCCAGAATCAGATGATAGGGGTAGTAGTTGGGGCAATTGGTGATATTTGCCTCTACCGACCTTCTATACTCGGGTAATCGTACAATCCCTTGCTCTAGGACACTACGAAAGTAGCCAGGGACTTGATTCTCATTGAACGAGTAAGTCTGGTGCCTTCTTTCTAGATTGGGGGCTCTGGGAGCCGCGCCCTGACGAGGGGTTGGAGGGGCCTACCGAGGATGCGGAGCCTGATTTTCCCACCTAAGAGGTGGTAGTGCATTGCATGGGGGAACCTGTCGGTTCCGAGGCAGTATCTGCAGGACAGAATCTTGTGCCTAAGGCGGAGGGCCTCTACGGGGTTGTAGGACTGCTGCCACTGGCAGCAATTATAGCTACCTGGGGGATTCTATTTAGGACATCGCAGCGGTTTCGGCTCTGGAATCCCTCCTGGATGGGATTAAAGGGGGCAGCAGACATGCCTGACTAGCCTATTGCAGAGCTTCCTTGAGGGGCTGAGCCTTATCTTAGAAGTCCAAGAAACCTCCGGAGTAGTTCTGGGTGATCAGGGAAGGAACATGTTCTGTTATAACATTCCATATGCACATCCTCAGTAATTTCTCCTAAGTCAGTGGCAGGTTTAGGGAGTATGTAATCCCCTTCCACCGGGCGATGAAGTCCGCAAATCGCTCGTCAGGCCTCTGTTTGCACTTGAATAGGTCTGTGATTCTAGTCTTTCATGGGGTGGAGATGAACTGGTATAATAACTGCCAGTGTAGATCTTCCTATCCGGTCACTGATCTGATAGGGAGCTGGCTTTACCAGACGAATATAGGACCCTCCAATGTCTGCACAAAACATCGGAGCTTAGCGGCTTCCTATTGTGTCGGGGTCCCCAACATAGTGCCACACCTAGAGGAAAAGTGATCCATGTGCTTCGGTGGGTCCCCATTCCCATTAAAGGGTGAGAAAGTGGGATTCCCAAAACCCGTAGGTCTAGGCATATCATCCAACCATGCAGGATATGGCTTGCCATCTGGTGGGTCTGCCACCTTCTATGTTTCCAATGCCTCGAGGAAGGCGATTATTGCCGCTATAAGATTATCCGGGTGGGGGACCCTGTCTTGACGGGGATCCCTATCTATGAGTGCATTGACGGGATCATGGACATGGTAAATTAATTCAATGGCTCATGTATTGATTGGAGGAATGACCCTTGGGGCTGCTAGGGTAACTCAGGTTGGATT
Organism: Viscum album; assembly: GCA_963277665.1. NCBI lineage: Eukaryota > Viridiplantae > Streptophyta > Magnoliopsida > Santalales > Viscaceae > Viscum > Viscum album. The sequence continues at coordinate 2,005,010,195 of OY728125.1, forward strand.
CCTCAGATTGCCTCAACGTTCGAGAGGGTTTTGTGAGATGTATTGCACCCTCTTGTCGTGAGTTCCAGCTTCTTCCCATTCTACAGGAGTAGCATTATCAGGGTTGCTCGGAGGCATCTTGCCGAGGGGGAAGTTGATCATGTCCCTGCTGCCCCGGCATAGGATCACCACAGTCAGGTCATATCTCTATAGCACGCTCGGCTAAGAGTTCAATGACCAGCATCTTTTGTTCAGCAAGTTGCTAGTGCAACACGGCCTTCTTGAGGTCTTTGTCTGTCTTCTACACTGAGGCGTACGGGTCAGAGATCTTGATAGTACTGACATGTTCTATTCCCTTACCACCATTCCTATTGAGTACCAGCAAGTCAGTGGGTGCAGGGAGGCCTAGACGGTTCCTCTGTTGGCAAGTAATCCCCCCTGATTGGTCCAGTAGTGGTGGAACACGTTAAGGGGGTAAGTATTCCTTGAGAAACTCCAACTCATATTCTTTGTCCACTATGTCAGCCATGTAGACTGCAACCCTTCATGGGGGCATGTCCTCAATGATTCATAAGGAAACGGGTTGCCGCCAGATAGGACTGAAGAGGAGGGAGACATACTGTCCCCAGCCACATACTTGAACATGGAGGGTAGATTCCCTGATGATTTTCTGGAGTACCTTGAAACTCTGAATGCATTTTTGTTGGAGAGCGCTCTGGCGACCTGGTGACTCAGGGCGCTGGGCCACGAGGAGTGTGGGCAAATCAACCAGACAACATTGCTCGCCAATTTCCTCAAAGTGCACATGGCTCCTAGGGTACAACACCCACTGATAGCGAAGATGAATGTTCGTCTCCCAACAGGTTTAACAGAATCAATCAACTTCTTCCATGGTGAGGGATTTCGGTGCACAAAATCTCGACGCTACCACAACCCAGAACATATCAAGGAAATGATCCACCATGAGAATGTTCTAGAAGCTCTAGGGGTCAGATTCAGGTTCTGGCCCTATATTTCCCCACTCGTCAACTGGAGATGGCTGAGGAACTGGTAGCGGTATTGAAGCGGACCGTAGGGACAGTAAACTGGGCGGCAGAGAATACGGCGAATGATCTGATTGGCCGCCGAGTTCCAAGACATCCTCCGAAGAGTGCGGAGACCTAATCACAATATCACGATACGATGGGATGATAGCCACAGCCTCTAGTGTAGGGATTTTAGTTACCGATGAAGTTTCTCTTTGTTGCTCAACCGCCATCATTCCGAAAAATAGCTCTTCGTGGTCTCTGGTCGAGGTAGAGGGCACTTCTAGTGATGAAGGTGGTGACTGTATGGTCGGAAACTACGGGATTCCCACAATTTCCTCCTCATGGATTTACATGTGAATGGAGGCGGGAATCCGATGGGCTTCGCATTCCGGAAGGATGAGGCTGACAATCTTTGTTCCAGCCCCAGTCCTAGATGCAGATGAACGAAGGGAGGGATCTTAGGACGAGTCGTATTCTGCTTCAGAATCCGAGCAGTGGGTCGGTATGATCTCCATCTGGGCTTTCCCAGGATTCTACTTGTGGTAGTGATGACCCGCCCTCCTTCCCCTTGATGGATCTTCGGGACATGGTTGATTCCCAAAATTTAGTCTCGGGGCCGTGATTGTGGCATGGCGGAGAGGACATCCGCTTGAGACAATCGGGGTTCGAGGGGAACTGGAGAAAATGCAAAGGGAATATGGGAAGGACCTCCATGAATAGCACCCGAGTGGGAGAAACATCCATTGGAATCGGCGGGAGCATGGGGTGGACCTCCATGCTTAGTGCGGGTGGAGCGAGGTTGACCTTCATTCCATTGGTTTCCAGGGTTAGTTGGACCTTCGACTACTGCAGAGATAACATAGAGTGGATCCCCAAATTGGAGAGTTACCGGATTGGAAATTCCTTCTCATCGATGATCAGTGGTAGGAGGAGGAATTCCATACCCAGTGTGGTGGGCATGGGAATGACTTCCGCGCCAAGTGTCACTGCCACATGGTAGGTCTTCATTCAGGATAGGGGTAGCACAGGGAATACCTCCATGAAGAAATTTAGGGAAGGGAAGGACCACACTCTGTGGAGTGGTGGTACAGGGAGGACCTCCGTACGGAGTGACACCACCACAGGTTGGTTCGCGGCGATTACCACTCAGGCCTACGACTCGGAGAGTCAACCCATCCTACCAGTGGGGTGGTTGGGGCCTCGATCCTGGTCGGGTGTAGGAGTGTTCCTGCTCATTGTGTGTAGGGGCTTCCTGATATACGTCGTCGGTAGCCTGGGCCATAGTAGCTATAGACGTCGACGCCCCTTTTTGGGCACCATTAGCTCAGGCCCAACACTGGTGTCGGGTCAGGTGAGCGAGTGCAGGTGGTGTAGGGGCATAGCCTACCTGCTCCTCTGGCAAGGCCGAACGACAACGCTGACATAGCCGGGTGGGAAACCATGCGTGGAGTCCATGGATCAGGACTCTGACTGGGATGAGCCGGACATCACCCACCTCATCAGCGTAAGACAGTGAGTCATCGAGGCGTTATGGAGATAGGCTCCCGAAACAATTGAATGTTGGGGTGGGGAGAAGGGGCTCCCTGCACGGCCCTCGAGGGCGGTGTTGACAGTGGGGCCTAGATGCCTCCAGGTCCAGGCGGGCCATATCCATTGTTGGGATTATTCCCTCCTCCTCGTAACGACGTACGAGGTCGTTAATCACTATTCGTTGGATGAATTATGATGGGGAGAGGGGCATGGGCACCCCATGCTCGTGGATGCAGACGTTGTTGTAGCAGTAGTGGAACCACAAGGAGCGGTTGTGCTCGTATTTCCCCTTCCCCTGCGTAGGCGGGTGGGCGGTGATCATGTCCCTGTAGCAGCGACCTAATTCCTAGGAAGCAGGGAGATTAAAAATAAGCACTACAAGGAAAATAAACAGACAACCAGTGCCCCAGCACCATTCCGTCTTCCTTGGCCGGTAAGAGTGATCCATTCTGACAACGTTGCTGAACGGAATGCCCCATGTTCTACTGCACCAACTTCTGGTGAGTTTCATGATAGGCCCGTTGTTTGCTTGGTAGGACCCGGTGCCAGATATCCTGATCCAGTTATATGTCAATCAACTGATGTATCGAACGCTACTTATCTACACATTGAGGAGAAGAACTTCACATCAGGTTGACCATTTTTTTCCTGATGCTTTTTTCGGGGCGCACGTGTCCATCTGCTTGGGCGCAACAGGCGCAACTTTTGTGTTTCCCCGCATTCCCGCTTTCCAAAGGAGGGTGGGATCTGTTCCTTACTCAGGGATGTCTACTGCTTGATCGAAACGGGATGATGGGATGTCGGTTCCTCCTTACATGGATTCCTCCTCGGAACTCATTACCTAGTCTGGGTCTCCCTTATAGATTTAATACGTTGTTCGTGAAACTCCTCCCAGTGCCATGTTTCCATGGATGGCTGTTAATTACACTGCTTCTGTTAGGACATTCCAAAGGGTCCGGTCAGGGAAGAAACCTTCAGTCGGGGGAGTACTCACATCGAGGCATAATTAACGTGTATGAACACTGGGGAATTGGAGTTTCTGTATTTTTTACCTTATTATAGGGCTTCTCGATGGTGCGGAAGCCCGGGGAATCCCACATCGAGCGTGGGGAATCATATGCCATAGGCATATATATGAGGTTTTCCTCATCTTCCCATGTTTAGCACAGGGTATGCCTCAATTTTATCATCCAGTAGAGACGGATCGGCTTGATCAAAACACCAGCTGGAGTGGATCAGTTTGATAAATCCCCCTTGAGGGAATGTCGATAGTGGATCCATCCCATGGGCGGCTTCCCGAATGCTGTGGAGGGGAATGGGGTGGCATGATCTCATCGGGATGTGGAGGCCCGGGCAAGAATCATGATGGATGATGGATAATTGCATGGATTGACGGAGGAATGAAATGGAGGAGTCGTGGAGATGGCGGTGGTGATGGGTTTGAGTCTCGATGATACTTCCTACGTATCCCCATGGTAGGAAATCAAAGTCCATGTAGTTCGGTATGGATGTGTGGGGCTTACACTCCAGGATGCCCTAGGTAATGGAAGAACCGATGTGAATACGGTCGGAACGATCAGGTGGTGGTGCGTTGGAACCTCGTGAGGCTTCCTACGTACCATGCCTTTAAATGGATCAACAAACACGTAGTTCTGGTGAAAATGATGGTTTGGAACATCGACATATAGATGGTCGGGGCCAATGATTATTGGTCTTGAACCTCATGGAGTCTTCCTATGTACCATGCCTTGACATGGATCAAAGTCCTCTTAGTTCGGAGGGATTTCGGTGTCGGTTAACTGAGGTGAGAAAGGACCTTGGTCCGATGGGTGACAGGCTTGAACCTCAGGGAGGCTCCCTACGTACCATGTCTTGACATGGATCAAAGACCACATAGTTCATGAGGTGGTTTTCTTCATCAAACTGACTTGAAGGTGAACCGGTGGGTCCACTTGTGGTGGTCTTGTACCTCATGAGGCTTCCTATGTACCATAACTTGTCATGGATCAATGTTTTCGTAGTTTGGGACAGTCACAATGGCATACCGCTGGACTGGAATGAAGTTTAACATCATTCGAGACGAGGGTGAACCCTGACATGAATAAACAACTGGTGGTGGGCATGAACCTCGTGGAGGCTTCCTACGTACCATGCCTTGACATGGATCAAAGACCTCGTAGTTCAAATGGATGTACAGTTTAATGTCATACGGGACAGGGGTATATATTTTAACGTCATGCTGGATGAGGGAATATAGTTTAACGTCATGCTAGATGAGGGAATGCAGTTTAACATCATGCTGGATGAGGGAATGGAGTTTAACGTCATGCTGGACGAGGGAATTTCCATGGTCGATGCTTAATCTAAGCCCCTGTGCGTCATGATTGGTGTGAGAAACAAGAGGCATCAGAGACCTGACAATCACGTCGCGAAGGGTGCGTCCGTGAGAAGCGAAGAGGGGATTACGCGTTAGGCGGCCCATGGTGCTGGGACATACTCCAGGATGGAGGCCGAAAATGCAGCAAAGCGCATCGAGAGAGGGATTTGGGACCAAATATGGGAGGTTCCTCATTCTCTATCATTCCTTCCACTAGCCTTGGCAGTGGGTAAGTATGGAGGTGCATGGGTGATACCTTTTGTAAGAGAGGCTTGGGGATTATGCTATGAGACAACCCTTCCCCCATGGACAAATGCCACTACGAGAGGGAGGATATCATACCATTTTAGGGTGATTCTATTCCCATGGAGATGAGGGTCGTAAATAATGTCTGAGCCTGGGGGACCCTGCGTGTGAGGCACAAGGTTGGGTCATAGTTTAACGTCATGTTTTGAGGACGAGGTGTTTGGAAGTTTAACGTCCTGTAACTCGGATGAGGTGGGTTTACTCCGCACCCCTAGAACATACATGACCAGTACCCTCTACTCCTTGGGGCGGGAAGGCATCATCAAGGCCATAGAAAAGGGGGGTTACAGAGAAAACCATTGAGGGGTCCACGTTAGCATGGCTATGTGAAGAAGCAATAACCATTAGTGTGCCTATACAAATAATAATTAGGTGAAGGAATGCTACGTTTGGTGTCATCCAGTTTACATTGAAGTCACATCAGGAAAACCTGGAGGGTCGCACGGGAACAAGAATTTCCAAGAAAAGGAGTCCACCGGCAGGGGCCTTGTGGAGCGTGGTTTCTTTGCATAGTGGAAAGCATTTTCAGGGGGGTTTTCTTCGTGAAGTGGAGTTCCATGGCCTTAGAATGGGGCAGAGATGCAAATGGATGGTGCGTCGCGAAGTGGATGGGTTTTCACAGAGCAGTACCTTATGAAACAAGGTGTTTTGAAGAAGTGTTATTCATGAAGTACAGTGACCTTGCCTTGGCATGTGGATCACATGTATAGGATGGGTGTTTCGCGAAGCATAAATGCTCCACGACTGCCTGGGTTCCCTTGGGAATCCCCTTCCTTCACGAATCCCCTAAGGCTTTGCGAAGGGAATCACTCTCGTAAGAGGGGCTCAAAACGAGACAAGGTGAGGGTCTCTCGTGATGAAAAAATAACTCGTGGAGCTCATGATTCCCAGAGCGAAGAGTGATTCGTGATTTGGGAGTTGAGAAGATTAAAGGTTGGATTGTAGGTCCGGATAGCATAGGGAGAGCTTGGTATTTATAGGCAAGGGGTGCCGCGAAGCAGAGTTCACGCGGTGCAAAGGGGGACTCAGTGGCTCTGGAGAGGGTCGCGAACGTCATCCAGATTCATGGAGAGGGACTGCCTCCTCTGCTTCGCGGCGGGTCGCGAACGTCAGGGCGTTGGCGGAGTTTTACCACCTCTGGTACTTCACGGCGACCGCAGAGGTAGGGGGCTTCACGTCGGGGCTTCGCGAGGAAGGGCAGATGACATCTTATTTCTTCATTCTTTTCATCCAATATTTTGGCGCCAACACTAATCCATTAATTATCATATCATGTTAAAAGGAAAACCATATTGGAAAATAATAAATAGTTAATTATATATGAATATATTTTTCAAGATAGAATTAGGGGTAACAGGTGTGAAACCTATATATGGGTGGTTGGGGGATATATGTGGGTGTGTGTTATGTGATGCCCTTGCGATGTTCTTTTCTTGGTTGGGGTTGAGTGAGTTTATTATTTCCTCTTATTAATATAGATCCATTTTCATGATCTAGAAATAGGATAGATGTGTTAGGATCTGGTTAATATATGAACATCATGGAATGTGTATGGCATGTGAGGTGTCATGTGACCTAAGAATGAGATTGACATTCACCATGGTTGTTATGAAACATTTTTTTTATTGATTTATAGGTAATGTGGGATAGAGTAGTTCCCTTTATTTATCGTGAGATAGGGATTGGTATTTAATAACATGTGTTCTTCAAGGGTTTCACCTGAGAGATTCCAGTCTTCGTTGTGGGTCCTGATATATATGTGAGGTATGTGTATTTTATTGGTTTGTGATGTTGGTATATGATGGGTACAACCTAGAGTATTTTATAATAATGTTATATTAAATTTTAGGGTTGTTCAATGAACTAATGTGTTAGTGCATTTAGTTTTTTGGCTAGTTTTAAAAAGGGATGACACCCCATGATGCCATTCCCTTTTAAAACCCATGTTATGTTTCTGGGTGGGTTGGTCGGTGAGTATAATGTGTGATAGGATTGGAGTCTTTAATATTTGACTAATATTTTTCTTAGAACCAAATCTAAAGAGGTGGTCTGGAATTTGTAGGTAGGTATGTGAGATTACAAGGAAATAATATGAAATGCGAGGAAGAAATGGGGACTATGATGTGGTTTGTACAAGGTGTGTCCTTCAGAAGTAACACCCTTGAATGTGTTTGGTGTCAGGGTTATGGGAAATCCTAGTTTTTCATGAAATGTGATTAACATGATGAGTTGGATATAGCGTAGTGCATAGAGTATCAATGTCATATACTAGAAGTTTTGTGGACATTTATTCAAGACCCCTCCCACAATAGATACCACAATAAATAAATATATATAATAAAACCCTAAATCTAGCCTATATTAGGCCATAAGATGGATAATAGCACCGAGGGTTTAAAAATATCATTGTATTTGAGTCATTTCCCTTTATAAGAAAACATTTTGTGGATATTGAATGAATCAACCACAATTAAACTCATTGAAATATATATAATAAATCTAATGGCCATCAACAATGAATTTGTATAAAAATTTAATACTTTTAAAAAACCACTAGGTTAAATACCTATATATAAAAACTAGACCACAGACATAGAAACTCTAAACAATTATTTGATAGCATGGCCCAAAATGGTAGTTTATGTCATCCTATAATCATAATTTTTTATGTTTATGGTGACCATACAATTATACTCAGTATGAAAACCAATGTCTCTCAGGAACATGTGAAAAAGGAAACTAATGCACCCATGTAAAAGTAGTAGAACCAAACAGCCCATAATCATGTATAATAACTGGAACCCTAACCTCACCAAGGATCTATCACCATGTAAAACATACAATAATACAATATAACATAAATATAATTGATGATATGGGACCCCACACATCATTCCCACAGATTTTACACTCTCACACCCAGTCATCATATGCCTTGCTGATGAACCCTTTTCCAAATAACATCACAACACATCACATCTCTCCAGCACACAGCTCAACCATCACATCAAATATCACTAAAACACTCCTATTCCAACACATCCCATCATATCAATCAATGAAATTGGAACTTTTTTCTTCTCATCATAATATCCTAGGAATGTACTTATCATTAGTTGTAAAGGGGAGTGAGTAATAGTGGGTAGTTATCCATCAATCCTCCAAAATAGTTGTTTCAAAAAAAACCCCAAGCTACTAGTCACTTGGTGAGGGTGGGGTGCATATTTAAATCAAAAAAATATATAAGTTTATAAATATAGATAAATAACAAAAAAACACCCATTATATTGGTTTATTGGGGAATAAGAGAAAAATAGGAACCTCCAATTGTACAACGATAATTTAAGTTACATCCCCACATAATAAAAACACATGCCACCGTTCAAATTTAATTTTTCAAATTATAATCACTCCATTTTCAAAATTCTCTATTTCCAAACTCTTCAATTTAAAAATTTACATTTCATAGAAGAAAACAAGATGAATAATATTAACTCATTATACATGGACAATGTTATTATTAATTTCACTATCCATTACATACTAATGAACTAACACGTCATAAGAACAAAAAGGCATAAACAAACCAAAATACCAGTAGACACAACCCTGCTTAATAACCACATCACAACACCCATCATAGCACCACAACACCACATCAAAATAACAACAGTTATACCACCAATTCACAACCCTATCTAATAGAGTCCCCCCCCCCACATCACATCACATACCAAATTAAAAAACATTCTCATATTTATAAAAAGGTATCATATAAAACTACACTACAAAAATTAAGCGTGTTATCACAGAAGCCATTAGATACATTGGAATCTTTTAAATTAACTGAATATACATTGTTAGCCAGATAATTATGATTATATAATATAGTCCAAAATAGTGGTTTTAAAATAAGTTTTATTCAATATAATCAATGCACCAAAAAATCAATTTTCATAAAGGCATTATGGAAATACAATCAGAATATCAAACAAAATTAAATCAACTCATTAAAAAAAATATAAAACTCTACATCACATTCTCCTACACTTTTTCAATTAAATTTATATAGATTCATAATTTTCTTTATCCAGGTACAATGAAGTTCATTAGAGGTAATAATAATAATAATCACATCCATCATAATGTAGATAAGGATAAATAAATTAAGTTCTAACATAATGAAAGAATGTTTTCCCAAACTCCCCGAACAAAAATAAGGGTACAAGAACAATGTGAAATTATTTAGTGGGGGGTAATCGAACAAACATCATCAACATTTTATGTTATTCATATGGAAGAGCCTCATGAATGAGTTCCAATAAACGAATGAATAAAAGATATCCACATTAGAATGAAAATAACTGAGTATATGATGATTGGATATGATATTAACTAGACATTAGAGGCACATCCCATCAATCTACATTATTTATACATTTAAAATATATTCAGACATTTTTGAAAGTTTATATATGAATAATAACATTTTAAATTAACATCATGATCGATTAATTACTGCATGAATTTGATTTTCCATCATAAAAAATATAAAAATGGGAATTGTATAATTTTTTGGGAAAACTAAAAAATTATGGGAAAATGGAAAACTTTTAGAAAGATTCAATGTTTTAAAGACTATCCATTAGTAATTTCTGGAAAATAGAAAATATTGGGAGACTCTCCATTGACTTTTTCATGAAAATAGTGCATTTTATGAATTTTTCAGTATTGGGATGAATTGACATTGAAAATTTGAAGAAAAAATTGAAAACTTTTTTTAAAAGTGTTATCTTTGGAAAAACTCACCAAATTATATTTTTAGAAAAAATAAAAACTATAAGAAATAATTTCTAGCAGAAAATAATCATCATTGTAAATTTCTATAAAACATGAAAATTGTTGGAAAGAATCACCATTAGAATTAATCACCATTAGAAATTTGTAGTGAAATAAAATATTTATGGATTGAATCATCATTATAAATTTATGTAAAATGGAAAATGGTTTGAATAACTTGCTATTAGATTGATTCACTATTGAAAATTTTAGAAAAAAAATATTCTAGAAATACTCACCATTAGTTTTCTCTTGAAATATTAAATTTTTTTAAAAATAATTGTTCAAAAGACTCATAATTAAAAAGACTCACCATTGGATATTTCTACAGAAGTGTAAAACCATTGTATATAAGAATTTTTGGAATGATTAATATGTCTGAAAATAACTGTTGACATCATCTAGATACTTAATGTAGGATCGAAATAATGATGTGGATGCTCAATATACAAGAGGGGGGGTGAATTGTATACTTTAAAAATTCCTTTGGAACATTTAAAGGTAGTTATGAATAACTATGGTTTCCGTAAGCAAAGGAAAGGGCTATGTTTAACAAAGTTAAAATTAAGTAAACTCCCAACACCTCTAACACCAAATGAAAACTTGGAAAGATATTCCGAAAGTAGGTTCCGGAAATATGGTTCCGGAAATTGAAACTTGACAAAAGATTACAATATGAGATTCTACCTTAAAGCATATAGAATCTAAATGAAACAGAGTACAAGTAAGGAAGTATAAGAAAGTTATAATTTACTTATAATACAAAATACAAAGGAAATAAACAAGTAGTAAAACTAAAAGTAACAAGATATAAGTCTTTTAACCCAAAGAGAAGGGTATCCAAAAACCTTGGATAAAGGTCCCTTGGTTTATACATTCAAGAATGTTTGTCTTACCCACACCAGGGTAAGTCCTCGATATGAAGATCGGAGTCTCTGTCTTGCTATCCCCGCAATCCCTCAACTTCAAGGTAGTTGGCAACCTCTGTCTTCCTCAGTAAGGAAGACCTCAACTTGAAGGTGTTGGAATCCTCTGTCTTCTTATCCCTGGAAGTCCTCGAATGTAATCACCAACATTCGGAGTCGCACGAAGAAAAAACTGAACGAGTGGTTCAGTACGCACAAGGAATGAAAAGCTTTCTCTATCTAGAAATCAGCTTAGTAGCGTGTGGTCTCTAGATCAATAAACTTATCTGTTGTTGTGTCTGTTGTTGTTTTGAGATCTTTCAAATGAGATCCTATTTATAGGCAAATTTCAAACGGTCAGCTCCCTCTTCCAATGGTCATATTTTACATGAAACTCAGAGGGACCTGTACATGTGTAACTCGACCAACGGTTAATTAGAAACAGAATAGACGACATCGTTTTATAAAAAACTATGTATAACTGAATGCACGCCATCGTTTTGAAACAAAGCATTTGTGAGTAAATGCTAATCAATAGTTCAGAGTGTAATCAAGTCAAATGTTCGGAGTCTAACCAATAATAGAAGTTTGGATTCTATGTTAAGAAATGTTCAGATTCAGTTTTATAGGAATTCGGAGTCTGGTTTCACCAGATATCGGATTCTGAACCTATAGAGTTCGGTGTCGAACTTCTTAAGAGTTCGGAGTCGAACTGCTTAAAAGTTCGGAGTCGAACTTCTTTAGAGTTCGGAGTCGAGCTTCTTCAGAGTTCGGAGTCAAACTATAAAAGAGTTCGGAGTCAAACGTCTTCAGAGTTCAGAGTCGAAATGCAAAAGAGTTCAGAGTCGAACTTCTTCAGAATTTGGAGTCGAGCTTCTTCAGAGTTCGGAGTCAAACTACAAAAGAGTTCAGAGTCGAACTTCTTTCGAGTTCGGAGTCGAACTGCTTCAGAGTTCTAATTCGAACTTCTTCAGAGTTCGGAATCCATATTTCGGATTAGAACTACATTACAGATCACTTCCAGAATTCGGATCCTAAAAACAGAATGCTCCAAATCTTTTCATTATATGGCTCCAGAAATTTGGTTATGAATCTGGTTATTGAATTTAAGAAATATATTGCTATGTATAAGAAAATATAGGTTAAGGTATATTTCCATAAAGAAGTAAATTTTCCTTATGGGGGTAAAAATAATTTTTGGTTAAGTATAAGGTGTTTGTGATTTTCAAAACAATATGGAATGGAAAAGTCATAAGGAAAACCTTATTGACTCAACAATCTCCCCCTTTTTGGAAAGCACAAACATCCTTACGAGAAAGCATATAAGGATCTTGAAAATTTTTTATTAGACTTTGAAAATAAAACTTATCTCCCTTTGTTCATGGATAGAAATGAATACAACTAACTCCCCCTTAGGCATTGAAACTATAAGGATTATATTCTGAGTTTCCAGAGTGGTGTTTTCAATAATATAAGAGTGAAAACTTCGTAATGGGAAACTCCCCCTTTCATTAAGGATATTTCTCTTAGAAATTTTTCCATTCTCCTCCTTAGGAATAGTTCTTTTTCCTTATCCCCCTTTGTGATTTTCAAAAATAATTGAAGGGAATGGAAAAAAAAGTATTCTACCTGAAACATTAGTATATAACAAGATACAAACCAACCATATAACCATTTCATTAGAGTTAGGAAAAAAATACACGGAAAGACAACTACAACAAAAGATCGATGTGGGTTCATTTGTCTTCCTTTTCCTTCAGAATGAGCTGCTTCAAAAAGGCTTTGAGTTTCTTCAAGTCTCTTTGATCTTCCTCTCCTTGCCTCTCCAAGGATTTTACCTTTTCTTCTTGAGCTTTTAAAGCCTCTGCCTGAGCCTCTAAGGCTTATTTCTGCAACTTCAACAACTCATCTTGCTTTTCAATCTTCTGCTGAAACTCAATCCAGAAATCTCTTTCAGTTTTCCAATTTTGAGATACCGAGTTAAGCTTCCCATTCAGATCCTTGACTTGTTGATTCTGAAAATTTTCCTCCTAGGTAAACTTCTCAGAAATCTCATTAACCTTTTTATCCTCCATTTCAAAATCATTTTGAACTTCAGCCTGAAAATTCTCAAATTGAACTAAATCTTCATCAACTCTCTTAGACCACTTGGTTACATTACTGCAGGACTTTCTATGCAAGTCATAATCGATCGGAAAACTTTTTTGTTTAGCTTCCAACTTCACAAACTTATCCATTATCATGGATAAAGAATCTGATTTTTGATTCATAGATTGTTGCAGCAAATGGCATCTAGAATCTATTGTTGGAAGAATCGGAATTGTGTCCACTAACTTTCTCAGAGATTGAACCCCAAAAGAATGCCCATGGGATGATGATTTCGAATCAGAAACTTCTTTTTGAGATTCCTCTTCTTCAACTGGCATCAGCTTCCTTCTAGAGGTACCACCAAACTCTTTCCTTCTGATGACATATTTAATGGGTGTCTCCATTAGAGTTTTTTTTCATTTATCTGATTTTGGAATGGATTGCACATTTGGAGATACTTCCTCAGATTCAGAAACATGAACAATCTGATCCTCATCTGGTTTCTATCTTTCTTGTCCTTCCTCAAGAATGTTCCTCTAAAAGGATTCTTCTTCATCAAACAGCTCATTCGGTTCTTCTTCTTCTTCTGGATGTTTCTTGCTAGCTTCCTCATCTCCCTTGCCTGAGGTAACTATCATTGCGGATTCAGCCTTATCGTTGTAGTCTTGTACTTTCTTGATCAAGGTATCCAGATCATCACTCTCCTCGTCTTCTTCTTCTTCTTCCTCTGCTGCTTCAGCAACTTCTTTCTCAGCTTCTACAACTATTCCTTTACCCATGTCCTTTTCCGGAGTGACATAGTTTTTAGCTGGAGTTTCTGGTAAAGAAGGTTCAACACCGAATGTTTCCGGAACTTAAAGCCTTTCGGAAGCTAACTCTGTATCTTTTAGAAAATATTGCACTATTTCAGCTTCAGATCTCTTCTTTCTCAACTTCTTTTCCATTGCATGCCTTTCTAGCTCCTCAGCGGCTTTTTCATTTAATTCCTTAGCCTCAGCAGGGTCCAATCTGAATTGAGGATCCCCTTCCTTCCTCATTTCTTTATCTTTCCTCCACTTTGCTGCTACTTCATCTGTATAGATTTTCTGATTCTTCGGCTTGGGAGGTGCGGATTTAGTTTCATTAGGCTGAGAAACTTCTTCATCAGTAACTACTTCCTTAGCCTTTCTCTTCTTCCTTTTCTTTTTTGAAGGTTCCAAAGATTCTTTTTCAGCTGTTTCAAATTCCTCCATGGATAGGGGGTAAAATTTTCCGGATTCACTAGAAAATACCATCTTTATTATTTTAAGTGTATTATCATTGAAAAGAATGAGCTTGCAATTCCAAATGTTCGATTTGTAGGCAACTTTGAATGATTCTAAGCATCGAACAATCAACTTAGACATTAAGGTAGGAAACAACATAATCTGAGCTCTCATATTTCCTTCTTTAATATTCTTGATTGTAACCAAGACATGTCTTATCAGATTTATCTTTCTTAGATTTACCAAAAAATCTAAGACATAGATATCACTCTTCTTCAGATTGTCTTTATCTCCTCTTCTCGGAACCAGAAAACCTTGCACCCATAGTTGAATTATTCTATTATTCGGAGTGAGCCAAGAAATCTTAGTTGTTGAATCATCCATAAGCCCAAGACACTTTAGTGCCTTCTCCTTATTGAAACTTTCTTGCACATCAGGTAGTTTGTGAGAACAGAATTCAGCTTCTCCCTCATATTCTATATGAACCAGGCTTACTTCATTAGTGTAATAAAGTTTATAAGTCTTCCCATAAGACATAAAAGAAAACCTTTCTCTACCAACTTCCACCAAGAAGGAAACAGATTCATAAAACTCTATCAACAAGTCAGTATAAACCGGATCCTGTTTATCTTGTTTTTTATGCATACATCTTACCATCCATTCACTCTAATATTATTTTAAATAAGAGAATCAATCTTATAAAAATCCGGATGAACTAACCATTCCCTGTAAACTAACAACTTTGAAATTGGTTTGATAGTTGACATATCTTGAGAGGTTGCTTCATCAGACATTCAAAATGAAATAAACTGTAGGATTCGGATCGGCTTCACAAGGTTTGGAACCGGACTTAAGAGGAGCAGCAGAGCTTCGAGACGCAAAAGCTTGAAAAACTTATGTGGTACGAGTCTCAGGGTCCCCATTATATAGGCAAATAATTTGACCGTTGGTCTTCCAAAAGTCATCTAATGGTTGAAAAAGCTCTGATCTGATCTGATGGTTGAGAATAGTCCCTCAAGGAAAATTCGACTCTGATCTATTGAGGTTCTAATGAAAACCTTTGGATTTGAGGAAAAACTAGAATCCGAATTTTTTAAAAAAATAGTAAGATTTTTTTTTTACAAAACTATAAGTATGAAAAAATATACCTTACGGATTTACAAGAAATATTGTTTGAAATTGGTAATATTCTTCTTGAAAAAAAACATCATTAAGAAATTTGCAGTACGAAAACCACGTTACGAAAACTCCAATCCAAAAATCTCCATTCCGGAAGTCTTCAGTACGAATACTTTTATTCCAAAAGTTTTCATTCAGAGCATTTTAGTCCTGAAAATTTCATTTCCGGAAATTCCCATTTCGGAAATTTTAGTTTCAGAAAATTCCATTCCGAAAGTTTAGTTCCGGAAGTTTTTTTTTTAAAAAAATCTATCAACCAAATGTACCCCCTATGAAGAGGAGTTTATTACTGTTAGGAGAATTTTTCAACAAGAAATTAATGAAGAATGATTACCTTACAGGTATCATTCATAACTATTTTTTAATGTATTCAAATCTATCGGAGGGTAATGATTTTGTGAAAATATCAGCAAGTTGATCTTGCATTCCGATAAACTGAAAAATGATATCTCCTTTTAGTGTGTGATCCCTAAGAAATTGATGCCTAATATCTATGTGTTTTGCACGAGAGTGATGTGCATGGTTCTTACTTAAGGAAATAACACTTCTGTTATCAAACAAAATTTGAGTTTTAGTAAAGATCAAGCCATAGTCTGTGAGTGTGTGTTGCATCCACAATACTTGAGCACAACAACTTCCATCTGCTACATATTCGGCTTCAGTAGTGGAAAGTGCTACAGAATTTTGCTTCTTTCAGGACCAAGAAACTAATGAATCTCCTAAGAAATGAAAAGTTTCGGATGTGCTTTTTCTATCCATTCTACATCCACCAAAGTCAGCATCAGAAAAGCTTTTTAGAATAAAATCATCTCCAGAATTATAAAACAATCCTAGATCCATGGTTCCCTTAAGGTAGCAAAAAATTATTTTTACTTCCTTTAAGTGAGATTCCTTAGGATTGGATTGATATCTTTCACATAAGCATACTGAAAACATTAATTCTGGTAGGCTAGCTATTAAGTAATATAAACTTCATATCATACCTCTAAAAGATATTTGATCTACTGGTTTCCCAGCTATATCAAGATCTAAAGAGTTTGAGGTACCAATAGGAGTACTTATACTCTTAGTATTGTCATAACCATACTTTTTTGAGAAGATCTTTAATATAATTATGTGGAGATATGTAGGTTCCTTCTGGTATTTGAGAAATTTGAAAACCATGAAAAAATGTAAACTCACCCATCATACTCATTTCAAACTCAGATTTCATTAGACTTGCAAAGAAGTCGGTTAAAGATTGTTGAGTTGAGCCAAATATGATGTCATCAACATAAATTTGAACAATCAAATCATTTTTCTTATCTTTCATTATAAAAAGGGTTTGATCTGCATTTCCCTTAACATAGTTTTTTTTATGCAAAAATCCAGTGAGTCTATCATACTAGGCTCGTGGGGCTTGTTTAAGACCATACAAAGCTTTGGTAAGTCTAAAAACATGATCAGGATGTTTTGTATCTTTAAATCCAGGAGGTTGTTCAACAAAAACTTCCTCTTGGACATAACCGTTAAGAAAATCACATTTCACATCTATTTGGAAATGTTTGAAATTAAAGAATGCTGTGAAGGCAAGTAGAATACGGATAGATTCAAGTCTAGCTACTGGAGCATAGGTTTCTTCATAGTCTATTCCCTCTTGCTGATTGTATAGTTTTGCAACAAGTCTAGCTTTATTTCATACAAGGAATCCATTTTCATCACATTTGTTTCTAAAGACCCAATTTACTCCAATAACAGATGTTTCCTTAGGTCTTTCAACCAAGATCAAGACTTTGTTCCTTTCAAATTCATTTAGTTCATCTTGCATAGCTTTGATCCAATCATCATCACCTAAAACATCATCAGTGCTTTTTGGTTCTAATTGGGAAAGAAATGCTAGATGTTCTATTTCATTTCTTAAGGAACTTCTAGTTCTTACAGGTTGATTTACATCACCAATGATACTATCATTGGGATGATTTTTAAGAAACACCCTATTTGGGTTTTGTAAAACCTGTTCATCAATATAGGGTATAAAATCTTCTGGGGTAAATGTTTCAGAAGTATCTTCTTGAACATTTTCCTTATCATAAGGTTTATCTATCAAGCGTTGATAATCAGTTTTTGAAAACACAGCTGAGGATGTAGATTGGGATGGTTTAAAACCAAAAGGATCTGACTCATCAAATTTTACATGCACTGTTTCTTCAACAATACAAGTATTTTTATTGAAAACTCTATATGCCTTAGAGGTTGTGGAGTATCCTAGAAAAATATCTTCATCAAATTTTGGTTCAAATTTATGTAAGTTATCTTTGGTATTCAGAATGAATACTTTGCAACCAAAAAACATGAAGTCGAAAAGTCTTGGTTTTCTACCGTTAAATAACTCATAAGGAGTTTTATTAAGAAAAGGTCTAATTAAAACTCGATTTATAGTATAGCAAGCAGTACTTACAGGTTTATCCCAAAAATGTCTAGCTATATAATATTCACTCAACATTGTTCTAGTTATCCCTTGAAGAATTCTATTTTTTCTTCCAACTACACCATTTTGTTGAGGAGTTCTTGGTGCTGAAAAATTGTGAGTAATACCTTTTTTACTACAAAAAGTTTCAAAATCAGAATTTTAAAAATCTCCTCCATGATCACAATGAATAGTTTTCAATGGAAGGTTTTTCTCATTTTTAACTTGAGCTCTAAAACTTTTTAAATAAGAAAAAGCTTCAGACTTCTTTTCTAGAAAATAGACCCAAGTAAATCTAGTGTAATCATCAACTAGAACAAACACTTAGTATTTGCCTCCAATACTTCCAGTTTGTGTAGAACCAAAATGATCCACGTGCACTAATTGTAATGCATCAGTTGTCGAGACTTCACCGATTGATTTAAAACTAGATTTATGTTTCATTCTATATTGACAAGGATCACAAACTTTAGAAGAATCAAATATAAGCTCCAGTAGATCCTTAACTAGTTTCTTCTTAGAGAGTTTACATAGGTTTCTAAGGTTACAGTGACCTATTCTTCTGTGACATAACCAGGAATGATCTTCCATTGAACTTAGGCAAGGTAAATCTTGGCTCTTGAGGTCTTCTAAATTTAAGGTGTAAACATTCTCATTCCTATTGGCTGAGAGAATAAATTCTTCCTTGGAATTGTGAACTAAGCATGTAAATTTCCTAAAATTCACAAGGTAACCTTCATCACATAACTGACTAATGCTAATGAGATTTTTTTAAGACCCTTAACAAAAAGAAAATTTGAAATTAATGTTTTTCCTAAAAGAACTATATTACCAATACCAACAATTTCTCCCTTAGCATTATCTCCGAAAGATACCTTTCCTCCTTTCGTTTCGATAATCTTTTCAAAATAGATTTTGTTACCAGTCATGTGCCGGGAACATCCCCTATCCATGTACCATGTATTGTTGCTGGTATTCTCTTTATTTTCCTGAAAACAAGAAGAGAATTAGACTTTCAGAATCTAAACTTTCTTGGATCCGAGATTTCCAGACAACAAAATTTTAGGAACCCACATCTTCTTTGAGAAATAAGATTTATGAAAACCTAAGGATTGGGTTTTTTTTAAGGAACAATTATTTGCCCAATGACCACCACATTGACACTTGGAAAAAAATGGGGAACTTTGAGGAACAAAATAGTTGTTACTAAAAATTGGTTTTGCATGGGTATAACCAAATCTGGATTTAGTTCTTAAAAGTCGTATTTGGGAATACATTTTATCAACATTTTCCTGACCATGGGTAAACATTGATAAACACTTCTTGAAAGAAAAAAATTTCGGACTTGAGTTTTATCACCATGTTTTTATCTTCAATATCATTAGATTTAGAACTAGAGTTAGGCTCGAAAAATCTTTTTTTAGAAATTACTTTTTCTAACTCTTTAGCAAGTTTGTTCTTCTCAGAACTTACTTCCACAAGATTTTTTGAGATACTTTCAAAATCATCATTTTTTCTATCAAGATGTTTAGAAAGATCTGATATTTCTTTTTTAAGAATAGAATTCCTAGAGTTTGCTTTATCATGTTTTTTGTTGAGTTTGGAATTCTCAATTTCAAGAAGTTCAGCAAACCTAGAGACTTCATCATAACTAGGTATAGTATTTTCTTCATCAGAAGAGGATTATTCATCAGAAGAGTTATAATACTTACTATCATTATAATTTAAAGATACATTGGTCAATGATTCAGCATTTCATACCATAGCCATAAAACATTGATTGTCAATAGGTAATCTGGGTATAATACCGAGATTCTTTTTTCCTGAAGATTCATAATCAGAAGATTCATCTGAAGAGTCACCACCACTGGCACTCCAGGTATCATTTTCTTTCAAAACATTATTAGCTTTGGCTTTATAATAATTCTTTCTGTTCCTATCTGAATGCCTTTCTTTACTTTCTTTCTTTTTAAGAAAAGGGCAATCTGGTCTAATATGTCTATCTCTCTTACATTCATAACAAGTGACTTGTCCATATTTATTATCTTTCCTGCCCTTTTTCTTATACTTGGATTGGAAATTTCTCTGGTCAGCTATCTTGTTCATCCTTCGAGCAAGATTTTCTAACTCACTTTCAGAGATTTCACTCTCAGTAGATTCAGATTGGAAAATAACTTTCTTAGACTTGGATCTGGTTACTCTCTCAGGAGTCTTAGCTTTCATCTAATTTGATGTTGTTATAAAAGAAACAGTACCATTCTCATTCTTATATTTGATGTTGTCAGTATCTCTCTTCATTCTTGTTTCGTGTTAGAGAATAATTCCAAATAACTCATCAAGAGAAATTTGAGTGACCTTCCTGTTCTCATATATAGTTGTTCTTTTGGATTCCCACTCATTAGGCATAATATCAATTATCTAATCCACAAGTGCTTCATCATCTAACCCTTTTTCTCCCATAGACTATAAGCTGTTGACTATAGTCATAAATATCTGTTGAACTTTACAAATTGGTTCACCATACGGAAAGTTGAAGCCATGATATTAAGCTCTAAGCATAGCTCTCCTAGTCTCAATCACCTTAGAAGTTCCAAAGTGTGTAACCTCTATCTTCTTCCAGATACAATTAGCTGCTTCACAAGAAGAAATTTGGATATATATATTTCTAGTCATTGATCACAGTAAAGTATTGCGTACCTTATAGTTGAGTTGATACTCTTTCTTTTCCTGGTTAGTAAAAGTTCTAACTTCCTTATTAGGAATTCTATAATCTCCAGTAAGCATAACAAAGTTATCCACTCCAGTATTGATAAAAAAGTCTTCATTAGATCTCTCCAGTACTCATAATCATTACCATCAAATATTGGTGGTCTTGTATAATTTAGATTATCAATGGAACCAACATTAATTCCTGCCATACTTAAAAACATTTTGCACAAAAACTTGTTAGTAGAAAAAAAACGTAATAACAAAGTTCGGAATTAGAAAGTTCGGAATGGGAACATTCGGAATGATAAAGTGAGAAAAAAAACATATATGTGAGTACAAGTATTTCAGAGACCTACTCTGATACCAATTTTAGGATCGAAATAATGATGTAGATGCTCAATATACAAGAGGGGGGGGGGGTGAATTGTATACTTTAAAATTCCTTTGGAACCTTTAATGTTAGTTATGAATAACTATGGTTTCCTTAAGCAATGGAAATGGCTAAGTATAGCAAAGATAAACTTAAGCAAATTAACAACACCTGTAACACCAAATGAAAACTTGGAAATAGATTCCGAATGTAGGTTCTGGAAATATGGTTCCGGAAATTGAAACTTAACAAAATATTACAATATGAGATTCTACCTTAAAGTGTATAGAATCTAAATGAAACAGAGTACAAGTAAGGAAGTATAAGAATGTTATACTTTCCTTATAATACAAAATGCAGTGGAAATAAACATGTAGTAAAACTACAAGTAACAAGATATAAGTCTTTTAACCCAAAGAGAAGGGTATCAAACAACCTTGGATAAAGTTTACTTGATTTATACTTTCAAGCAAGTCTATCTTACCTACACAAGGGAAAGTCCTCGATACAAAGATCAGAGTCATTGTCTTGCTATCCCCGCAAGTCCTCAACTTCAAGGTAGTTGGCAACCTCTGTCTTCCTCAGCAAGGAAGCCCTCAACTTCAAGGTGTTGGAAACCTCTGTCTTCCTATCCCCGGAAGTCCTCGAATGTAATCACCAATATTCGGAGTCGCACGAAGCAAAAACAGAACGAGTGGTTCAGTACGCACAAGGCATGAAAATATTTCTCTCTCTAGAAATCACCTTAGCAGCGTGTGGTCTCTAGATCGATAAACTTCTTAGTTGTTGTGTCTGTTGTTGTTTTTGAGATCTTTCAAATGAGCTCTTATTTATAGGAAAATTTCCAACGGTCATCTCCCTCTTCCAACGGTCATATATTCCTTGAAACTCGGAGGGACCTGTACACGTGTAACTCGACCAATGGTTAATTAGAAACAGAATAGGCAACATCATTTTATAACAAACTTTGTATAACTGAATGCACGACATCGTTTTGAACCAAAGCATTTGTAAGTAAAACCTAATCAATAGTTCGGAGTGTAAGCAAGTCAAAAGTTAGGAGTCTAACCAATAATGAAGTTTGGAGTCTATGTTAAGAAATGTTCGGATTCTGTTTTATAGGAATTCAGAGTCTGTATTCACCAGAGATCGAATTCTGAACCTGTAGAGTTCGGAGTCGAACTTCATAAGAGATCGGAGTCAAACTGCTTAAAAGTTCGGAGTCGAACTTCTTAAGAGTTCGGAGTCGAGCTTCTTCAGAGTTAGGAGTCAAACTACAAAAGAGTTCGGAGTCAAACTTCTTCAGAGTTCGGAGTCGAACTACAAAAGAGTTCGGAGTCGAACTTCTTCATAGATCGGAGTCGCGCTTCTTCAGAGTTCGGAGTTGAACTAAAAAAGATTTCGGAGTCGAACTTCTTCAGAGTTTGGAGTCGAACTGCTTAAGAGTTCGAAGTCGCACTTCTTCAGAGTTCGGAATCCAGAATTTGGATTAGAACTAAATTATAGATCACTTCCAGAATTCAGATCCTAAAAACAGAATGCTCCAAATCTTTTCATTATATGGATCCGGAATTTGGTAATGAATCCGGTTTTTGAATTAAAAAAAAATATTTCTATGCATAAGAAAATCTAGGTTAAGGTATATTTCCTTAAAGAAGTAAATTTTCCTTATGGGGGGAAAAATAATTTTTGCTTAAGTATAAGGTGTTTGTGATTTTCAAAACAATAAGGAATGGAAAAGTCATAAGGAAAACCTTATTGACTCAACACTTAATTATCTGATTTTTTGAAAGATAATGTGGTAGATAATTTGTACTATTTCATATTATACCTCTAAAAGTATTATCATCCTATATTATTCAAACACAACCATCAAATAATCATATAAATGGTCCAAAACCAACCCCTATAGATACCTCTAAAGGATCTAATTACACAATAAACAATACCATCAACAAAACCTTCTTTCTAAATTGCCAACAAATGATGAAATAATCATATAAATGGTCCAAAACCAACCCCTATAGGTTTAATTGCTTCATAGTAAAATGTATCTTTTTTAAAAATCTGTTATTCCCTTTTACCTATATTGGAACATTATAACACAACACACAACTTGAATCAAATACTTAAAAAAACCTCATTAAACATAACTGTAAAAATAAAAAATCAAATGGAAAATAATGAATGATAAAATCAAATCAACTTTGATAATTGGTATCACATATGAATTTCACACATCCATATACTCTCATCCATGCCACCATGCCTCCATAGTATACACACTAGAGGAATGATTTATCGTT
The DNA here is from genome assembly GCA_963277665.1 of Viscum album. Classification (NCBI taxonomy): domain Eukaryota; kingdom Viridiplantae; phylum Streptophyta; class Magnoliopsida; order Santalales; family Viscaceae; genus Viscum; species Viscum album. The sequence continues at coordinate 2,005,033,501 of OY728125.1, forward strand.
CCAACACTTTATCTTAATGGTCTTGAACTTCTTCTATATTCTCTATGAATGTTTCGTTATCATGGATATCTATCTCTCTCTAGTAAATCACATAGGTGTAATTAGGAAGATACTAATATAGATGTGAGGTATGGAAATAAATCATGGATCTTATCTATTCATGGAGGAAACAAAAACCAGTGTGTCACCAAGCCAATGCAACCAAACACCTTGAAAGTATTAACAATCCAAGGAAATTGTAGGCTTTGCTGATCCTCAAAATCCCACATTGAGGGGAAGAGTCCGAGAGAATATTATCCCATAATCAATCTCAAATGAGATCCACATTCGATTGACATAAATAATTTTTTAGTTATTGTGATTCTTTCATCCACCCTTTAACCATGCTGGCCTAATCTGTCATAATTTACACCAAGTCAGGTCAAATAACTACATCATCACCATATTCTATCAAGAACAATGCAGAACGAATTTACCAACCATATAAAGCCTCAATAATATCTATACCAATGGAAGAGTTATAATTATTATTATTAGTGATATAATCCAAGGTTAGGTGTTTTCCCATGATCATTTGAAGTTCAATACACATTCTCATATACATTTCCTCCAACCGATGGATTACCTGTTCCATCTTACCATCATTTTAGTGAAGGAAATTAGTGATGTGGCATAGGTGAGTACCAAAAGAATGTGGTAATACCCTCTATACTCCTTAGATAAAACATGAATCTTAATCCAATACAATTGCCTTTATAACAACATGAAGTTGTACAACATAAAACACATACATGTTTTTAAAAATCAATTATTCAAGAGGGCATGATGGCAATAATGTGTGTATTTTTCATTAGCTGATCCATAGTCTCTCAGGTCACATCACAACCTCCCTGAACTTGAGGTAACCATATGATGAAATACATTGACATTTCCTCCCACTTCCTGTCTTGAATATCCAAGGAATAAATCAAACCTATAGGGAAAGGATAGTCAACCTTTACTAAATGGAAAACTATATAACAAATGATAAACAGTACCACTAATCATTTCAACACAAGCCACCAAAACTAAATCCTCTATTCATGGATGATCATGTAAACTCTATGGTGTATCCTCGAATATGGGATATGAAAGTCATGAAATAATCCCTCAGGAATTGCTACATGAAAAAAAACCTCCCTTAAAAAAATAAAATGCTCTGACCATTGGTAACCCAACCCTTTGAGAATCACCAAAGCCACCATGATTAGACAATAAATATAATTTTGAGTCTCTTTATAGAGACTCATCCACCTACTACATCTGATAAGATTAGACCATCATCTAAATAAAAAACCTATACCATCATACATCCTTTCATTTAATTACAAGTATTACAACTCCTATATCATGCTTCAAGAATCTAAAGACTCCTAAACATTATCCTTTTGCAACTTTTTGATTATATAATCAGCCATGACATTACCCATTCTTGATGTGGATGAGAAATAAATTTAATAGTATGGATGAAACTACATCTTCCTTCACTACCACAGATTTATGTCACAATTTGAAAAATTAAAAATTCAAACACTTCTAATCTGGGTAGAGTACACATCACTATTTAATGAGGTAATCTAGTCACCACACAAATCCTAAAAGCTCTAGATCATGGGTTTAATATTTATTTTCATGGAGTTGTACATTCCTAGACCCATAAGAGGACACTGACTTCTAATACATCCTGATTCACCATATGCCCATATGGGATGTGTCATAGAAAACATCAAACCACACCACCTCCTATAGAAGCCGAATCTCTATATTACTCAACAACATCACATTCAAAAAACTAAATACATTCTAAAACTGACCAGTCCATATAAAAACATGATCGTTCATGATTATTGATTTTAATGTGGCTGCAACACCAGAAAATTGGCCACAAGCCTCTGATAACAGCTTTAGAGACCAAATCAGCTATAGAACACTAACACATTCTTGGGAGCTTCTATAGAAACAACTACCTATACATTTGATGGGTTGAATACCATTCCATTTTGAGCTACCACATTCCCTAGTAATTTCACCGCTAATTACAAAAACATAAACACGTATAAATTTCAATACAGTTGGTGAAGATGAAGAACTTTCAAAACATATATTAGATGTTTTATAAGATCATTTTGTGAACTTATGTAGATTAGTTAATAATAAAGTATGAAACAAAAAAACATGTATGTGATCACATGAAACATAGATTTCATAATTACCATGAACACCGATGATGCTTTTTTAAAACCTAATGTGATGATCATGAACTCAATGTTTCCATACCCACATCCAAAGGTATACTTCTAGATGCTTCTATCCTTCACCCTTAATTGGTGATATCCAAACTGTAGATCGATATTGTTGAACCAACTATCACCCATTAAATGGTTGAAAATATCTAAATCATTAGAATAAGGTATAAAATCTTTATGGACACTTGGTTCAACCTCTAATAGACTATAAAAAAATCATGACTACAACTAGTCTTCCTGGATAACAACAATGGTCCCCCCATGTGAACACATTGGTTTGGATGAAACACATCTAAATTGTATCACATGTTTTCATCCTCAGCTTCTGAAACTCAGGTGGTACCATATTTTAGGGAGAAATCGATATAATATAAGCACTAGGATATAAATCATTCCCAAACTCAAAATCATGTTAATGGGGATGTGTCACATTTTCCTCGAGGAAAAAATCCTGGAATTACGTGATAACATTGGAAGAATCCTTTATAAATTTTATGTAGATTCCACATAAAACACATCCACTAATGAATGAAGGGGGTCTAAACAAAAAAATCCCACTTATAAACCCCATTTACCAATGAAGGCCCCACACCAACCAGATAAATCTAAGAACACAACTCTCCTCCTAAAGAAGTAGACAATAGAACATGAAAAATACAACAATTCAATGTTGAGTATGAAATATTATGCCTACATCTCATGAATGATAACTTCCAAACATGACTGATGTTTCCCATCCTCATAGAACATTCATGTCATCTATATAAAAATATGGTTTTCCATCCGACTAGTATTATCAATTCCATGGGAATCAATATCCACTCTACATATAGTCCTGTGGAATGGACTAGAGAGGCTGCAACAATGGAGTGGGAATATCATAAATAAACAAGGAAAAAACATTACTACAGTATACACTAAGAAAAACACAAAAGATATCTGGCCCCTCTAGTGTTGTTTCCACCACTACCTAAAACTTTTTGTGCCCAACTCTTTTACCCCTTTGCTAGTGGCCACAAAAACGACCAAATTCAATGAGAGGTCAACAAGTTTGAGGAGAATCCTCAGGTCTTCCCCATCCTTCCCCATCAACTATAAGTGGAAATAACCACTCAATACATGCATGTGGAAAGGAATAAATTGTATATACTGTTAAGGATGAATTTGAAACTGACCACCAATACCAAGCTAGTCTCAATTAGCAATTTGGAACTGATCAAGATGACTTCAAAAAACACCACAAATTAAAAACACTAACCAGAACTCCCCATCTTGAGTATATAAGAAAATAGCCCTAGGTGTTCAAAATGGAAGCTAATGTTGTTGACTCCATGCTGGAAAAAACATTAAATTCCTTGGTTACTAAGACCTACCACTTTCAGATCTACCCCTCAATGAACTATGTTTTCTCTACTCTCACAGTAACCCTCCTCCCAGGTTTATTTTCTAAAATGCATCATACTTCTATGGAACATCTAGATACTTTATAAACCAAAAATAATTAACTTTTTACTAGATCAAAGGATGTATTTCCTAAAAATAATTCATCTCTTAAGTCTCTACATCCTAAAAAATATCTTGGAAAAATAATATAATGTACTTGAAATTTATATCAAGATCCCACCTATACATGACACCCTGTTGAAATAAGAGTAAAAACTTTCTCTTCACAGCCATCATGGTTGATGAGAGGAACTCCACATGAAACTCTTTATGGAAGTTCACCCTTGAAACACCTTCCTCCTTCAACTTACCCAAATACAATGTCTACCACTGATGCAAAACTAATCGCATCTGACTAACTACCAAGGGAAGCCAATTCTCTATCAGGGCCCATATCAAATTGAATCTGGCCTCTTGCATCTCTTCCGAACCCACTGTCATCAATTAAATAATTCACCCCTCGTATATTCCCAAATCCTTCCCCTAAAAATCATGTAATGTCCCCTTCTAGTAATCCTTTTCCACATTCGAATCAACCCTCTAGTTATAAAATATGTAATACTAGGGAACCTACACTCCCTCAACCACATGTGTATGTCATCCAAGATCCATATCTAAAATGGGAACATGTATTTCCTAATACATATTAGTAAGGTTTTTTATAAAGATACATTTTGATTAACATTAATCACCTTTAATCATTTTATCTATTATAAAATTCCCCAATCACCACGATTAAAATAGGAACACAAGTCAACAATCTAAATGCACCCCTCATAGGTCTATATTCTACATATAGTTCGATCTCACATGGTCATTCATTAATATCCGAGTCCTTGCATTGGATCATGGGGGACCTAAAATCATATTTTCAGGCCCATATCCCTTTCCAATGTCATCGAATATTGGAAACTAACATTGCTTCCAAAAAAACTCTTCCATTAATCAATATTTATATCTTTGTACCCAACCTAATCTCTAAAACATTGACTCGGAAACCACTATTGTAACACCCTTATAGTTTATGAGAAATATATTTTTTATGTCTTATGTTATAAGTGACATCAAAGGATTATTTCAATAAACACAACACTATCTTGTCTTGCATTAAATTCAATCGCGACCTTCCACGATAGTGTGTGTTGTAAGCAATACTGAGTTTCACTAAAAAATGATATAATATTAAAATATTATATAAACTAGCTGTTATGAATATTAATGACCAATTTTTGAAATTTTATAAATTTTATCTTTAAAAATGGACTTCATTTTTGGATTTGGAATAATGAAATTAGCCTTGGTTGAGTTTTTTGTATTTTTCTAAAAACATTCAATTTGTGATGAATAGTGAAAACACTAGGTTACAATTAAAAAACTGACTTTTTAATTAAATAATTATTTATGTTATTTTAATTTATTTTAGGTCAAATTGATATAAAATACCAATATAAGTAAAATGTAATTCATTTAAGTCATTTTATAATAATTTTAGATATATAAAAATTATATTGAACATTTACAGTATTTTACCCACCACCTAGGAGAATTTGAAAATTTACATAAAACATAATTTTACCGCTTCTGTGAGTGGAATTTTGGAAATCCAAGAAAAACGGTTAATATCAAGGTGTAATATTTGGTTCAATAAGATAAAAATATTTTTTTGGGGAATAGTAACTTTTTACTTTTTTTACCACGATTAAAAGTAAATAGGATAATTGTGGGTAAAAATGATATTATTATTACCCTAAAACATGTCCTAAATCTACTGGTTAAGTGTAATTTCACCAGAAAAAACCTTTAGAATAAAATATTACCCTTCTGGTCTATATGGGATAGATTAGAACACTTATTATTATTTTATTTAAAGAAGAGTTAAAATAGTTAAAATCAAAGTGTAATAACTAAAACATTTTTAATATAGGTTTTACAGAAGATAAATTCGACTATAAATATTAATTATAAATTTAAAATTATTTCCTACATAATGGTATTTTATATATAATTTTTATACCTTAAATAATTATATTTATTTTTGACATAATGATGATGCAGTAATTACCTTACTAATGAAATACTAACATAATTGATGTTATAAATACCCAAATAAATGTAATTTGAGACTTTTTATGAATTAAACTAATTTTATAGGTTAATATGACATGTTATTATTGATTCAATTAATTTTTTTAGAACAAATCAGGTTGTTATGATTATCACAAAAATACATTACCAAATAGTGTCAAAATTGACATAAAATTGTTTTTAAAACAAATATTATATTATTAATTTTTATTTTATTCCTAAAAATATAAGTTTAGGAAAAATGAATTAGATAAGGTTATATATATTAATAATTAACCACTTGGGGTTCGTTTTTCTTCTTATTGTATGTTTATTAACAATATAGTGTAAGAAAACAAGAAGACATCGTAAAAGAAAAATTATTTAATTTAGCGTTAAATCTAAATGATAAGGTTAAAATAGTAACCTAAACTTTTATAAACCCTATTTATTGAGAGTATTTCTACCCATACTCGCCTTAGCTTTGAAATAAATCAATTTTGTGATATTAAAAAATGAATATGACTTTATTATAAAATAATATTTTAAGATTTCCCTATGCTGCCCCTCTCCTCCCTTATAAAAGGGCACCTCCTCCCTCTCCTCTTTACAAAATTTAGATACTTCAAGCTCAGAAAACCCCTAACCATTTCCCTTCTCAAAATACCTGTAAACATATTATAGGTTCTGGTCTTTTTCAATGAAAAACTGTAATTCCCTTATAGAAGGTTTAGAAGAGGCTCATCAAGGAAGAGGTAATATCCTTTACCAATACTTTCAAATTCATTTCTTCTTCTGCTTCTTATTATTTTGTTGTTTCATAATAAAGTAATAACATCAGTATCACTCATATAATGATATGTAATTATAAATATGACACAACCCTATTTCACCTTCTATCCATCCTACAAAGAACAAAATCACCGCGCGTGTGTACGTACGGAATAACATCTCCACACTGTAGTGTAATCTGTTTTTCCAGCACCACCTTACATGGATGGGTATAATGTAGTAAAGAATAAATATATATGATTATTATGACATGATACTAATTAGGATATATTCTATCATTCACTTCAATACAATTCCACAAACATGGGAATGATATCATCGCTCGTCCGTACGTACGACCTACCGTCTCCACGATGTGATGCGACTCGTTCTAAATGATCTTCATTGAATAATGATTATATAAATGAATTTAATGAATAAATATGATTTGTATTATACTAATAACATTATTTCAATTATGTGTCTTTAATATAAAAATAAAAATAATAATTTATTCGACAAAACATGCATAAGAACATAAGGCAATGAACACCCGAATAACAAGTAGTAATGAAATATTACTAATAAGAGGATAAGAATATGACCATATATGATATCATAACAATTAATATGATTCTGTAATAAGTCAGTGAAATTATTTAAATCATTATACAGGAGGTTTGGATACGTACTAAGCATATCAGACTTAATGTAAGGGAAAATCTCGCAACCTCATTTTTATCTAAGATTGTTTATACTTCAAAATTTACTGGGGAATATTTATCATCCACATCCAAGTTTCCTCAATATGTAATATTATTTCTATACTCATGAAATTTTTTAAATCCAATTTTACTCATTGGTGAATTTTTAGTAAAATATATGAAAGGAATCTTTTGTCGTTTTTAGTATGAGGTACTTTTTGATATTTCCGGCCAAAATACGAGAAAAATGTTTTTTTAACTTATATGACATGAATGGATTTTTATTATTTCATAGAATATTATTTCCATGAAGGTTCCTTTACATGTTTTCATGTATATTTTTAATAAGCTTCTTTTAGTTTAAAATAGTATGACATGTTAAGAAAGGAAAACTGTTTTTGAAGTAGAAAGGATATTTTCCTCAAGAATGGAGTTCAAGCATTTTATCAAAATTATTTTCCATCTAAGATAATATAGGGTTTTGTTTCTATCCCTATTTTTACATTGATATTATTACGTTATGATGAGATTATTTTTATGATGTACTTTTATCTTATACGGATTATTTTATGACGTCATGATGTTTAAGAATCCCATTTTTATTACATGGGTTATGCTATGATATATGATTTATGATATTGTGGCACACATAATAGTGGGATAATTATGAGATGGGTGGGACATATATCTCCCTCCAATTCATTGTATAAAGATTTATATCTCATGAGATAGACATGGCTAGAACGGCATGTTAATCTGGTTCAGTGATACAAGACTGGAACGAGGAGTGAACTTAGTTCTGTAATGGACATTGTCTGCTATGATGGGATTGGAAATGAGCCTTGACTAATATGAATTGATTTTATATTATTATGTGTGTATGAAACAATGTTTCATGTTTTATGTTATGATTATTGGGATTAAATTTCACTACTATGATTTATCCCATGTTATGATATTATGATCTCTTTTTCAAGTTAGGATTTTCAAAATGTTATGTTCTTATGTATATTATATGATTGATATTTCTTTTGATTACCTTTAATGAGAATTTGAGCTCACCCTTTTGTATGATTTCTTATCCCCAGGTTAGGAAGAAGGGTATTATGTACGATATTGCAAAAGGGACTCTAGATATGATGAAATAAACGAGAGAAAATATAAATGATTTATGAACCAGTTGTTTATGTTTCCCAGTTTCTAAAGACACTATACCTAAACAGTCCTATCATAGTTTTGGTATATGTTGTAATAAGTATGCTTCAATTTTTATGTAATAAACATTTATGTGAAGTATAGGTCATTATAGTTGGTATTTGAGAAAAGGTATAGTAAACCATTGGAAACTAGGATGTGAAAGGATTAGTAAGAACACTAATGATATGTCTAAACATATAACACAATATTAGTGTTTTAGACATGGCCATGAACAACCTATGATAAGACCTAAAATTTGAAATGTTATTCTTGATTATTTGGTTTTTCTTTTATGATTAGTGTTTCCCACACTATGATTTTTGGTTTTAGTCAATGGCTGGAACCCGAATGAACCGTGTTAGTGATGAATGCGACGGGCAATGCAATGATTTTCCCTATGAGAATCCAAACGTTATGGGAGCTAGAATGAAAAATCTTGTATCCATGATCACACTAATGTCTCAAGCCATGAATCATGTTGGACTTACAAACGATCAAAGGAAGAAGAAACATTCTGTTGAATCCTTTATAAATCAGCGTCCACCCTCATTCAGTGGGTCTACTGATCGATTTGTGGATGAACAATGGATTGGTACCACAGAAATGATATTTTCAGTTCATCAATGTTCTGAACATGATAAATTCAACTTAGTAGTATATCTTTTGGAAGGTGAAGCTTATAAATGGTGGAATATTACCAAGAATATGAGGCACAGTGATGAAATTGAGTCCATGGAATGGGATGAGTTCAAGAACTTATTTTTCAATAAGTACTTCCCTCATATTATTCAAACAAAGATGGAGAAGGAGTTTATTGAACTAAAGAAAAAGGATGATGAATCTGTTGGTATCTACGAAGCAGATTTTACAAGGCTTTCAGGTACGCTTCTGGGATTATTATCCAACATGAGAGTAAGATCGATCGATTCTTTAGTGTCTTAAAATAAAGTATTCGAAGGTTGTTATACATAAGGGACTTCAATAGCTATGAGGAAATTGTTCGATGTGCTCTCAAGGTTGAGATATAGATTGGAGTAACCCATCAATCATATGGGTTTGATAAGAAGAGGAAAATGGAATTCCAAGGAAAATATACAGACCACACTGAAAAGAAGATGAGTTTCCCTTATACTCAAAGTGTTGAATGAAACATAAAGGGAATTGTCTTAAAGGGACAAGTAAATGTTTTAAGTGTGGAAAAGAAGGTAATCGGGCAGTTGAATGTCGAAATAATGGGAAGAAGATATCTAATGATGCAAACTAAGAAAGGGATACACAAAATGAACCTCCTACACTAAAATGTTTCAAGTGAAAGGAAATGGTGAATTATTCAAAAAAATGCACTAATCCAAGGGTTTTTGGGGATGATCGACTTCAAAAAACTCTTAATGCAAAAGACAAAGGAAAGTCACATGTAATATCTATCGGCTATGTGGAGTACTTTATCGAAGTGGTGAAAGGTACACTTACCATCCAATCTAAAGAAGTAAATGTTTTATTTGATTTTGGATCCACCCACTCTTTTATTTCTAAATAATTTTCTATGGGTATCGCCATATTACCTCAACAATGAGATGTTGAGTTACCTGTGACAACCTCTAATGGTGCAAAAGTTGCATAAAAAGTTTACAATACTTATCTAATTGAATTTTGTGGGAAAGTGCTTCCTGCAAATCTTGTGATCCTACCTATAGTAGAATTTGATGCGATTCTTAGCCTGGATTGGAATTCTTTATATGGGGATCATATCAATTTTCAATGAAGGGATGTCACATTTCATATTCCAGATCAATATATGATCATCTATTGATGAAATGATGAACATAACATTCCAGTGGAAATTTCTTTTATCTTATGGGTCTTGATTCCACTATATGAAGGTTATTTATCTCAAATGGTTGGATAGAATCTCATGATTATGAATATTCCCATTGTACGCGAGTTTGATGATGTCTTTCTAGAGGAATTTCTAGGTCATCCACCAAATCGTGAAGTTGAGTTTTCAATATAAGTCTTATCGGGTGCTATGCCCATTTCGAAGACACCTTATAGAATGGACCCAATTGAGTTTCATGAATTGAAGAAGAAACTCCAAGAGAATCTTGATAAGGGATTCATACGCCCCAGTGCATCACCTTGGGGAACACTTGTTCTCTTCGTTAAGAAGAAAGATGGATCATTGAGACTCTACACTGATTATCAAGAACTTAATAAGATCACTATCAAGAAAAAATATCCTCTCCCATTCATTGATGACTTATTTGACCAACTACACGAAGCACAATAGTTTTTCAAGATTGATATTTGTTCAGGGTATCATCAATTAAGGGTCAAAAAGGAGGATATACCAAATATGACATTCCGTACAAGGTATAGATACTATGAATTTATAGTGATGCCATTTGGTCTTACTAATTCCCCTACCATCTTCATGTATCTAATGAATAGATTCTTTACAGACTATCCTGATCAGTTTGTGGTAGTATTCATAGATGATATTCTTGTCTATTCAAAGAGAAAGGAAGAACGTGAAGATCACTTAAGAATTGTATAAAAGACACTAATAAAGGAGAATATTTATGCCATATTTACGAAGTGTGAATTTTGTCTTCAAAAATTATCATTTTTGGGTCACATAATCTCAAAAGAGGGGATATCTGTGGATCCAGAAAAAATAGAGGTTATCGAATGATGGTAGATACCAACAACAGTAACTGAGATATAAATTTATCTTGGTCTTTCTTGATTTTACTGATGTTTTGTGAAATTTTTTTCAAGGTTATCAAATCCACTCACTAGGTTGACTCAAAAATGAGTTATGTTCGTGTGGATGGAGGAGTGTGAAGAAAATTTAAAAGAGTAAAAACGATGGTTATCTAGTGCACTTGTGCTCACACTACCGTGTAGTAGAGAAAGGATTATGATCTATAGTGACGCATCCATGAATGGAAAGAGGTGTGTTCTCATGCAAAATGATATGGTGATAGCTTATGCCTCAAGACATTTGAAAATCCATTAGCAAAATTACCCAACTCTTGATTTGGAGTTAGTTGCAGTAATCTTGGAATTAATGATTCGGAGGCATTATCATTATGGTGAATGGTGGGATATTTATACTAATCATAAAAATTTAAAGTATATTTTCACACAAAAGGAGATGAATATGCGCCAAAGAAGATGGTTGGAGCTGATTAAGGATTACGACTGCTCAATTCATTATCACCCTGGGAAAGCAAACAAGGTGGAAAATGCATTAAGGCAGCAAGACCATACTTTCTTATCCATGATGAGGATCAAAATCGATTCAATATTTATGGATTTACAATGGATGGATCATGGAATTATAATGGAAGGGGATAAAACTTTTCTTTTTCAAATGAATGTTCAACCATCTATACATGTGAAGAATATAGAGGAACAAAAAGAATATGTTGTGTTACAAAAAAATGTGAGAAATGTTCCTGAATTAAACCTTGATTTTGATGAGATAATAAGTGTCCGGAATTGGTTTTGTGTTCCTCCCATCCCAGAATTAAAGAAGGATTTGTTGGATGAGGCTCATAGTTCTTCATTCTCTATTCATCCTGGAAGCATGAAGATGCATAGGGATCTGAACGATTACTTTTGGTGGGATGGCATGAAAAGAGATGTTGCTGAATATGTCTCTAGATACTTGGTTTTTCAGCAAGTTAAATCTGAGAGATAGAAGTCTAAGGGGATGTTACAACCATTACCCATACCAGAATAGAAATGGAAAAACATCACTATGGAAATTGTCACTGGACTTCCTAAAACATCCAAAGGCAATAATATTATCTGGGTTATAGTTGATCATATTAAGAAGTTGGCACACTTCATTGCTATTAGAGAGTATTTCTCTCTTGATCAGCTTACCAGGATATATGTCAAGGAAGTGGTAAGATTGCATGGAGTACCACTTTCCATTATATCTGATCAGGATCTGAGGTTTACCTCGATGTTCTGGAGAAATCGTTAGCATACTTTAGATACAGAGTTGGTTTCAGCACTGCTTATCATCCTCAGACAGCCGGTCTACCTGAGAGAACAATTAAAACTCTAGAAGATATGTTAAGAGCTTTCTCTATGGATTTCAAAGGTGGTTGGGATCAACAACTACCTTTGGTTGAATTTTCTTATAATAATAGCTTTCAGTCCAGTATTCAGATGGCTCCTTATGAAGCTCTCTATGGAAAGAAATGCAGGACTCCAACATGTTGGGATGAATTTTGGGGAAGAAAGCTATTAGGACATGATCTTGTTGATGAGATGGCATAAAAAGTTAGATATATTCATCAACACATAAGAGAACCTCGGATTCTAAAAAAAATTATGCTGACAACTAAAGAAAAGAAAAGTGTTTGAAGTGGGAGGTAAGGTGTTTTTATGAATATCTCCATGGTAGGGTGTAATGAGATTTGGAAAGAAGGGAAAGCTGAGCCCTCGGTACATCGGTCCTTTCGAAATACTGGATCATGTTGGGAAGGTAGCTTACCTGCTGGTGCTTCCACCAAATCTCTCTCAATTTCACGATATGTTACATGTATCTCTGCTAAGAAAGTACATACCCGATCCTTCACATGTACTAAGCTCAGAAGTTGTACCGCTGGAGCAAGAACTTTTTTATGAAGAACATCCAATAGAGATTTTATATCGTAGGGAAAAAGCTCTATGGAACAAAACCACTAGATTGGTGAAATTTTTATAGAGGAACCCCCAATTATACGAATCAACATGGGAGTTTGAGGATATGATGAGGGAGTGGTATCCTCATATGTTTGTTACAAAGTTACGAATTTCAAGGGCTAAATTCATTTTAAGGGGGGGGGGGGTAGAATGTAACTCCATGATAGTTTATGAGAAGTATATATTTTTTATATCTTATGTTATACGCAAAATCAAAGGAGTATTTCAATATACACAAAACTAGCTTCGATTTCTTTAAACACAATCGCGACCTTCCACGATAGTGTGTGTTGTACGCAATACCGAGTTTCACTAAACAATGATATGCTATTAAAATATTATATAAACTAGCCGTTACGAATAGTAATACCCTATTTTTTAAATTTTATAAATTTTATCTTTCAAAATGGATTTCTTTTTTGGATTCAGAATATCTAAATTAGCCTAGGGTGAATTTAGTGTAATTTTCTGAAACCTTTCAATTTTTAATGAATAGTGAAAACATAGGGTTACTATTTAAAACTGACATTTTTTAAATTATTATTTATTTTATTTAAATTTATTTTTATGTCAAAATTGATACATAGTACCTATATAAGTTCAATGTAATTAAATGAAGTCATTTTATAATAATTTTAGATATATAAAAATTTTATTGTAATTTTCACGGTTTTTTACCCAACTCCTAGGAGAATTTGAAAATATACATAAAACATAATTTTACCGCTTCTATGAGTGGAATTTAGAAAATCTGAGAAACACAGTTAATATAAATTAGTAAAATGTGGTTCAATAAGAAAAAAATATTTTTTAGTGAATAGTGACTTTTTACTTTTTTTTACCACGGTTAAAATCAAATAGGTTAATTAAGTGTAGAAATGATATTATTATTACCCTAACACATGTACTAATTCTATTGGACAAGTTTCATTCGACCAAAAACAACCTTAGGAATAAAATATTACTCTTTAGGTCCACATGGATTAGATTAAGACACTTATTATTATTTTATTTAAAGAAGAGTTAAAATAGTTAATATCAATGTTTAATAACTAAAACATTTTAAATATAGGGTTATACATAAGAAAAATTCGACTATAAATATTTATTATAAATCTAAAAGGATTTCCTACATAATGGTATTTTATTTATAATTTTTAGACATTATATAATTTAATTTATTTATAACACAATGATGATGTAGTAATTACCTTATTAATGAAAGTTTAGCATAATTGATGTTATAAATACCCAAATAAATGTAATTTGAGACTTTTTATGAATTCCACTAATTTTAAAGGTTTATATGACATTTTAGTATTGATTAAATTAATCTTTTTCAAACTAATCATGTTATGATTTTAACAAAAATCAATTACCAAACAGTGTCAAAATTGACATAAAATAGTTTTTTTTAAAAAATTCTATTATTAATTGTTATTTTATTCCAAAGAATCTATGGTTTGGAAAAATTAATTAGATAAGGTTATGTATATTAATAATGAACAATTTTTGGTTCTTTTTTCTTGTTATAGTATGTTTCATAACCTTATAGTGTAATAAAACAAAAAGACATCGTAAAAGTTAAATTATTTAACTTGGAGTAAAATCTAAATGATAAGGTTAAATAGTAACTAAATCTTGTCTAAAACCTATTGGTTGAGAATATTTCGACCCATCCAAACCATAGATTATAAATTATTCAATTTGGAACTATTAAAAACCTAATATGACTTTATTATAAAATAATATTTTATGCTTTTCCTAAGGTTCCCCACTCCTCCCTTATAAAAGGGCACCTCCCCCCTCTGCCCTTTACAAAATTTAGAGCCTTCATGCTCGGCCAACCCCCGCCCATTTCCCATCTCAACTTCCATGGAAAAATAATATAGGTTCAGTTCTTCTTCAAAGACCAACTTTAGTGCCCTCATAGAAAGTTTTGAAGTGGCGCATCAAAGAAGAGCTAATATCCTTTACCAATTCTTTCAAATTAATTTCTTCTTATACTTCTTCTTATTTTGTTGTTTCATAATAAATTAATATCATCAGTATCACTCATATAATGATATATTATTATAAATATTAAACAACCCTTTTTCACTTTCATTCCATCCTACGAAAAACAAAATCACCGCACGTGCGTACGTACAAAATACCGTCTCCACGTTGTGCTGTAATCTATTTTTCCAACACCACCTTACATGGATGGGTATAAAGGTGTAATGAATAACTATATATGGTTATTATGACATGATACTAATTCTGATATATTCTATCATCCACTTCAATACAATTCCAGAAACATGGGAATGATAGCATCGCTCGTGCGTACGTACGACCTACCGTCTCCATGATGTGATGTGACTCGTTCTACATGATCTTAATTGAATAATGATTATATAAATGAATTTAATGAATAAATATGATATATATTATACTAAAACCATTATTTAAATGATATATCTATAACCTAAAAAAGAATAATAAGAATTTATTTGACAAAACACGCATTCAAACATAAAGCATTGAACACCCGAATAACAAGTAGTAATTAAATATTACTAATAAGAGGATAATAATATGACCATATATGATATCATAACAATGAATATGATTCTGCAATAAGTCAATTAAATTATTTAAATCATTATAAAAGAGGTTCAGATATGTACGTAGCATATCAGAACAAAAGTAATGGAAAATCTCGCAATATCATTTCTTTCTGAGATTGTTTATACTTCAGAATTTACTGGGGAATATTTATCATCCACATCCATCTTTCCTAAATATGTAATATTATTTCTATCCTCCTAAAATTGTTTAAATCCAATTTTACTCAATGGTGAATTTTTAGTAAAATGTATGAAATGAATCTTTTGTCATTTTTAGTATGAGGTACTTTTTGACTATTCCAGTCAAAATATGAGAAAATGTTTTTTTGAACCTATACGGCATGAATGGAATTTTATGATTTCATAGATCATTATTTCCATGAATCTTCCTTTATAAGTTTTCAATTTTATTTTTAATAAACTTCTTTTAGTTTAAAACAGTATGACATTTTAAGAAAGGAAAAATATTTTTGAAGTAGAAAAGTATTTTACTCAAAAATGGAGTTCAAGCATTTTATCAAAAATATTTCCCATCTATGATAATATAGGGTTATGTTTCTATCCCTATTTTTACATTGATTTGATCATATTATGATGGAATTATTTTTATGATGTCCTTTTATCTTATATGGATTATGTTATGATGGCATGATGTTTACGAATCCCATTTTAATTACATGGGTTATGTTGTGATGTATGATTTATGATATTATGGAACACATAAGTTTGGTATCATTATAAGATGGGTGTGACCTATATCTCCCTCCAATGAACTCGGTAAATATTTATATCTCAGTAGATAGATATGGCTGGAATGGCATGTTAATTAAGTTCAGTGATACAAGACTGGAACGAGGAGTGAACTCATTTCAGTAATGGATGTTGTCCGCTATGATGGTCTTGGCAATGAGCCTTGACTAATATGAAATGATTTTATATGATTATGTGTTTATTCCATGAAGTTTCATGTTTTATGTTATGATTATTGGTATTACATTTCACTACTATGATTTATCCCATGTTATGATATTATGATCTCTTTTGCAGGTTATGATTTTCAAAATGTTATGTTCTTATGAATATGATATGATTGATATTTCTTTTGTTTACCATTAATGAGCATTTGAGCTCACCCTTTTGAATGTTTTCTTTTCCCCAGGTCAGGAATAAGGGTATTATGTAGGATATGCAAAAAGGGACTCTAGATATGAAGAAATAAACGGGAGACAATGTAGATGATTTATGAACAAGTTGTTTATTATTCCCAGTTTCTAAAGACACTGTACATATACGGTCCTATCATGGTTTTGTTATATGTTGCAATAAGTATGCTTCAATTATGATGTAATAACCATGTATGTAAAGTATGGGTCGTTATTACTGTGTAATGTCACCTCCCATTATTCAAACTGAAATGTAATCATAAATAGATAATAAACCCCAAGTCCTATATCTAGTAGGCCCCATGTTGGAAATTGACACCAAGGGTAAGAAAATTTAACAATATGGGAGGTATTTCCGAATACAATAAACCATGATAGGGTAATAGAATGAATCTACCAAAAATAAACTCTGTGATATATATATATTAAAGAAAAAGTCCATCCAAAAATAATTTGAAATGATAATTGATATAAATAAAAATTTTCCACAGTGAATACCTACTAATAAAAAGTATGTTAGTGAGACAACAACCGTCTAAAATTCCTGGGTAGTAAGGTCCAACATCGTTCTCGATGTCCTCATAGAATCCAAAAAATATATTAATATGTTTTTGGTGATAATATAGTTATAATTATCTAGAAAACCAATGTCTCTCATACAGACCTGAATATAGAAAACAAATTCACTAATGTGAAAGTAGAAGAAACAAACACCATATAAACAAGAATACTAACCAAAACTCAAACCTATGAAATCCTATCTCCCCATGTAATGCATCAAAGAATAGAATATAAAAAAATCATATAGAATATAGGGTACCCCACACCATTTTCACAAATTTTCTACTCTCACACCCCAACATCATACATACTAGTACTCTCAACTCATTAGAATAACAACAAAACACATAATATACCTACCACATACTCATGGACCATCAAATCACATATTGATCTAACACACATAGGCCATCACATTCGATCAAATCCCTACATGATGGTAGATATTTTGACTTTGTGGACATCACATAACATTCATGCTCTTCTAGTATCCTATATGTGGGAGCATGGAGGAGAGTGTATCCATTCATCCATCCACACACCAGTAAGTTGGGAAACACCCCACCCCACACATTCCTATATGGGTTTCATCACATAGTTCTCAAAGAGGGTGGGGTTAATATTGAAATCATAATAATATACTGGTATATATATAGCTAAATAGAACACACGTACTATCTAGAGGTTTCACAATGGTACAATAGAACTCACTAGAACCTATACTTATACTATGGAATCTGAATGCACAACCACAATAAAAAAAGAAGATACAATTCATATTTAATTATTATAATATAATTAATTCATTTTATAGACTCTCTATTACAATCATGTTCCAATAAAATAATCACGTTACTTAGCACACAACAGGAAGTGTAATATTAATTTGTTAAAAATACCAATTATATAATTTATTTCAACATCAATTAAAAACTAGGTAACTAAAAAACTATAGGCACACAACAAGAAACATAAAATTATATCCCAACAAACCCGTCATGTTCTACCTTCTAATTAATTCTTTCAACATAACCAAAACACAAAACCCATCACAACCACACAAAACCACCACAACTATTACAACCATTGTAGCCTTGCTGCTCAACAATATCATATATTAAACCCCCACACACATCACATCACTTACCATTACCCACCAAAAAATTAAGATCTTGAAAACAACCTCTTATTCAATTTCAATTCCAATATAATGGGAGTTATTCTAAATGCCATTAGATCCTAGGTAATCAATTACTTTAACAAAATATATTAGGTTGGCCAATTATTAATGATGATATAAAAAATTAAAAAATATATAAGTTTAAAACTTTTGTTGTCACATCATGTTAGATCAACTAATAGAAATGATTTTCATCAATCCATTAAACCTATAAAATCATAATATCAAAATAATGGAAAAATAAATCAAAACAATTGGTGTATCATACTACACTTACCCTTACCCCTTTAAATTCATCTTAAAATTATTCATTTTTTTATCAATCTTGATGAAACAATGTTCACAAAAAATAATAATGATAATCCCATACTGGATGATAAACATAATGAGAAACAAAGGAATTCATTACTAGAATAATGAATCATTTCCCAAAACCATTGCACCAAAACTTGGGGTGCATGTAGAGGAGGGAAATTCCTTAGTTGGTGGGGAGTCAAACCAAATAAAATCCATTTCAATTACTCCCATGGAATAATCTTTGGAAAATTTAATCCCGAAGTAAATATTTAAATTCACATATTTATAATGAATAGAATCAATACTCAAGGGATTGGATATTATTTTAACTTGCCATTAAATGATTATCCCATTAATCTATATTGTTTGTATATTTGAAACGTATCTAGACATTTTATAAAGGTAATATATGAATAATAACCCTTGAAAAGACATTAAAACACCTTAAATAAGACATTTAATTTTTTCCCTGAAATTAATAAATTAAAATTATAATGTTATATTACTTTTACAAAACCATAAAAGTTAAATAAAAATGAAAATATATTTTAAATATATTCAATTAAATTTTTTTCAGAAAATAGATTACTCTTGAAAGACTCACCATTGGTAATTTTAAGAAAACATGGCTCTGTTGGAAGGACACCACATTTGAAACACGCAGCATTGGAAAGTCACATCATTGGATATTTCTAGATTAATGGAAAATATTTTAAGTAATCATCATTATAATGATTGATATGCCTCAAAAACACCTCTAACATCCACAAATCAACTAAATTATCATATTTTTTAAAAAATTTAATGCTATAGAATGTTCGTTCTATTATAATTTTTTACAGGATTGTCTCTTAGGATATTATAGAGTGTATGTGTTAAAATTTAGTTTAAAATTTAATTATATATATATAATAATGCGTTCACACATAAAAAGCGATGTTTCATTATACATAGAATCTAAGGTTTCTTCGCTTCATGATATGTGAATTTTGGAGTATAAGTTTTTATTAAAATCGAGTTTCATCATTTTATAAAACCATTATACTATGTAATAACAATGATAAATTACACATTGGAATATGTTATTCCATTTGGATTTATTATTGGGTGTTATGGGAGTCTATTCCAATTATTATTCAATACTTTTGTGAAAATAAATATTT
The DNA here is from genome assembly GCA_963277665.1 of Viscum album. NCBI lineage: Eukaryota > Viridiplantae > Streptophyta > Magnoliopsida > Santalales > Viscaceae > Viscum > Viscum album. The sequence goes on from OY728125.1 coordinate 2,005,053,645, forward strand.
ATTTCACATGGTTTTTTTAGAAAGTGAGTTGGTGTAGAGATGTGTGTGTATGATAGAGCCCAGTGTGGTTTCAGTGAAAGGATTTTGGTCATGGAGGGCCACAACCTCCATTGAGATTTTTAGTCCCCCTATAGGAGGGGACGGATTTTTAGAAGGATCATGTGTGATGTAATGAAAAATCTATGGGAATAACTTAAAAGAAGCATTTGGTGTTGATGTTTTGGGTTTAGGAGAATTACTTAAGATATGTGACAAACCAATGGTTCTATTTAGAACAATTTTGATTAGTACTCTGTGATCATAATGTTATGATATAGATGGTGTGGTTCAAAAAATCATTAGATTATGTGTGTCAACATAATTTTTTACAGCTTTTATGGTGATGTCCTTAGGTAAGGTTGTTTCGATATTGGATTGGGTTCTGAATAACCATTTTTAATGATGTTATCATATAAGTAGTTTTCTCCATGTATTTATTACATGCCATGTGATATAAAAACTATGTGATATGGGAATTAAAAAATGGTTATATAGTGTAATATCATATAAAATCCAAAGATGGGTAGAAATATATCCATTATGGTAACAAAACATTAATTCCATTGTTATTAAGAGATTTTAAGATTAATCATGGGTGACCATAATGATGTTTTTACATTAGTGGATAAATGATGATTCACTCAATTTATTGCATGATGAATTTTTGGTGTTTTTTGATATAGTGTTTTGTGGGGTTTTGAATCATCAATGGGACCATCATGTTTTGCTTTTATTAGATCGTGATCATTTAGTTAGAGTGTTCATGATCATAATAAAGCACAATGGTGGATATGGTTGGTTAAACTTTTTTTTGTGTAATGTCACCATAAACTGTGTATATACATTAATTGACATGTTTGGAAGATGACAAGACTTATCTAGGCTTCTAATATCATTATATGGAAGGTTATTAAAATAATGGAGGCTAAAGATGATTGTTTTGGAGAATAGTTGGTTTTTCAATATTCGATACGAATGGTTTAATGTAGTTGGATGAGGTAGATATAAAAAAAATGGTTTAATCATTCTAGTTTGGATCATAATTTTTGGAGGATGGTCATATAATTCATAAAAAATATGGTATATCAATAAATATATATTAGATGATGTGTATACATATATTCGAGCTCATATTTATAGATAGAGTTTTATAGTAGTGTTGTACCTGTGTTTCTGTTATTAATGGGTCTGTTGGACTGGTAACTACATAAAAGGGTATCATAGGAATTTCATGATCATGTTCGGATAAATAATTCTCATGTTAAAGGAATTTTTGGCTATAAATGGGCTTCTCATATCTCATTCCTAGGGTGGGAAGCACCATGAACTCGATGAGTGGTTTGATGAGGACACCACTACTATCTTAAAGTGGATGGAAGAAGGAGAGCACTGCCATAATGTTTTAGTGATGCATTGATGTTCTTTTATGTGTTTTAGTGTTTAAAAAATAGAAATTCAATTTTATTCTCTAAAAGAACATGATAATATGAATTCATAATAATGTGATTGAGTGACAAATGTTAAACTATGTTTGTTAGAGAATAAATTTTTATGACCATCTGTAAAACTCAAGGATGAGCTATTATATTATCAGGCTGTTAAAAAACATAATATTATCATGATTCTTTAAATAATTTTGGATGAGTTATAATTTTTCTTTTATATTATGATATATTTTATGAAATGTGGTTCAAATTTGGGTTACAACTTATTGGACACTCAAAATGACATTTTTGGATGTAGTTTTGTGACTGAGAGGTAGATCCAGATATAGAGGAGTCTCGGGGGGGGGGGGGGGTGGGAGGATGAGTACAAAACGATATATCTTATAGCCATTGGACAACTACTAGCATGACACTGGATATCAAGTGTATGTCAGCTTACTACTGGAGACTGATATTTTTATGGGAAATGATAAGTTTTGGATGGATAGTAGGTTGTATCCATCATAAAACCTATGTGTTTTTAAGGGGACGATTTATGATTATTTACTTTATTATTTATTTGTAAACCCTCCTCAAAACTATTTTTTGGCCCCTTTGAACCAAAGATCCCTTACCACTTGTCCTCTATTCCAACATTATACGATGTGGTATTGGGATCATAATATTGTATATTATTGTTATGTTTTTCTATACTTGTGATATCTCTTCGCCCCATGATCCACTCAACCTTATTTTTTCCCAATATCATTGATTTGACTCAGATACCATCTATATTAGTTGAATTAGTGTCATGAGATGTGTCTTTCCTTATATATACCTTTTTTAAATGGAGGTATTTCTTATGAAATTTTTAAGGAGTTTCACAAAGTTTAATTATCTTCACATATTTATTCAGTTATGATTGATATATATTCCTCCTGGGTTACAATATAAATCATGGAAGGGTCTTCTTAAGAGAGGTTAGTGTTAGTTTATGTGTTCCTGTTTTATTCAGTTATGGAGTATCTATTCAGAATTAAGTGAGTTTTTTGTTATTTAATTACAACTTATTAATTAATTAAAATTTGATTATAATTAATTTTTATTGGTTTTTGGGATGAATTATTGGATTGTGGGCAGTTTGAGACTTGGTTGAAAGTCTTGAGAGAGCTTGCACAATGGGTTTCTAGGATATTAATTAATGGGAAAATTATTTTTAAAGATGTAGATGGTGTCGTTTAATTAACACACAGTCGTGTTTTCTTTAATATTAGGTGTGGTGTGTTCTTGTATCTTCTATATCATGTATGGAAATTGTAATTTCTATGTCATAATTTTTTTTAATCATAATAATTTAAAATTTCTTTAATAGGCTTGAGGTGCTAAACAAATTTCATTCAACGAGAACACGTTTCTTTAGAATATAACCCTAATAATGAAATTGACATTTTTCTTTCATTAAAAATTGGTAAATTATATTTAGATTTATGAATTTGAAATTTAATTTCATCATCATTGATGGTATTAAAATTTGTATTCTATTATTTTTCCTTAATGTAAATTGTGAATTTTTTTATTTTTTGTTGTATAACATTAATATGCTAAATGGAATAAACATGTTATGTAGTATATAATAAAAAATTGTAGTAAAATTAAAAATTGAATTGGTTTGATATCCATAGTATTTTTTATGGAAAATTTATTGAAAAGGTATTATTTTATTGAAATTGTTATATTTTAGTATTTTTTGTTATTCATGTAATGGGAAAGACATATTGGGGGTGTTTATTAAAGGGGATAAAATGTTTTGTTTTTGATTTATGGTTAACCTAATGAAATTATTACCCTTGATTGATTTAAGGATTTATATTTAGCCCTAGGTAAACATGGAACCTATGGGACATGTGGATTCATGGTTAACTTGTGGTTATCATAGTCCCCATGGTATTTTGGGATTATGGTTTACTAGTGGTGAATAATATCCCTTGGGTTAGTGATCCACTAGGTCATTCCTGGGGTTAACATGGCCCATATGTAGATACTTAGTAAGGAAATGAGATTGGTATATTACACACATTTAAGATATTAATTTTACAGTTAGCATGAAATTCTCTGATATACCCTTATATTAGCTAAATCATATATGAATCATTCATGGGGTAAACTCAGACAATAAGTTTTGTGTTTGTTTATGTATTTGGTTTTTTAATGTTAAATGTATTTTTATAAATTTTTTTAGTTGGAATATATATAGATTCTACATTGATTGATAGTAATTTTATAGATGTCATTGTTGGTGGCCTACTAATTTGTACCCACACACTACTCAGACCACCATTTCACTTGGGTACCCATGAAGAACCTACTTGTTTTAGGCACTTGTTTTTTAAGGAATCCCAGTGAATGTATTTATTTTAATATGACAATAGGCAATATGATACTATGTTCAAGATAGGATATAATACCAGTTTATAGAAATCCCAGTTTTTTAGAAATTTATGATGTCTTATATTTCTGTTATTATAACACATCCAAACATGTATCGAATATTTTCATTCATCATAACATGTTTATTTGATTACTTTTGGAACATTCTTATATTTAATTTTTTTTTTCATTATATGTCTTTAAGATTTATCTTTTGGGAATTGTTTAAATTTTTTTACATTAATTATAATGTGTAATCTCTCCATTGAACCAATATATATGAATTTTATTTTTTAAAATACTCTATAATATTGGGATGCGCACCTGTGGTACTACATTATTCTATTAGTCTATGAATTGGTTTGTGTTTTGAGTTAGTAAATTGCTAAAAAAGATATATTTATGGTTTGTTCACGTAATTTATTTAAATTATTTATATTTATTTTCAAAAAACTATTTTCCCATTGTTTTTTTTAAATCACTTCATTTAAAGATGATATTAAGAAAGGAATTTTGAAACAAAATACATATTTGGGATTTACAAACAATTTGTGAAGGAATATTATCCAATTTAGTAGGGGTATATGTATCCCTATAGGTTATCTTTTTAAATAAATTTATTTTGATATTATATTTCATGGTATCATATGATCATGTTTGTTATATACTTCCATTTACAAATTTTATGAAGCCTATTTTATTCTGATGGTGATGGTATTTTATTTTTTGGGGAACTCATGTGTATGGATGGTGATGGGAAGTTTACTATATATCCTTCCAATGAAATGGTTAAGGAGATATAACTTCTTATATAACTACATTAAATAATTAATTAATTCCTCGTTCATTATGGGAATAAGGTAGAAATTCCTAGTACATTATGTTATGTAAATTATTTGGTGATTCAAGATACCCTATGACATTCATACAAGTTATTTTTTTTTAACATTTTTTTAAAAAATATCTCTATTTAAAATATATGAAACATGTATTTGATCTTACCTATTATAATGATATTTTTCATTATTATGTTATGATTTTAGGGTTTTTTTATATGCCAGTAACAATGTTTTTTTATATGACCATAACAATGTTTTTTAAAAATGTTATTGTTTATTATATTTCTATCCCAAGATAAATATTCACTAATAATGAATCATTATTGTCACAGATGACCCCTTGAATTTTTTTTTGAATTATTTCTCCCTTAGTCATGTTTTTCAATATGTTTATGATCAAACCAGTTTACTAATTAATATGTTTCTCTTAATATGAATACGATATCATAGATTTATTAGATTTTAATTAAATATTTTTTCAACATTTTTAAATAATAAAATATGAATAAAATAATGTCAAGATGAGCACATTTATATTGAAATTCCAACAAGTTTTGTAAAATAATATGATTCAATTATTACACTCAAATAAAATACAAATTTGGTTCACCATATTCTAAGAAAATTATGGAGATCTTATAATTTATCCATTAAATAAATGTAATATTTTTTTATGTTTAGGTTTATACCATATATTATATCGATTTAGGGTGTATTTTTATTGATGATTTTTTTAGATAACATTCAGGTAAACCCTAGGAATATTTCTATTTATAGGATGACATCCTGATTATTGAGTAAAGAATAAATATTTTATGTATTTATATTAATGAAATATCTATTTTAATATTTTAAAGTTGATGAATATATGAAATTGATACTTCTTGGTAAATAACATATAAAATATTGGTTGTTAATTAAACCAATCATCACTCTAGTTCTTTATGTGTAATTTGAAGACTGCACGCATAACAAGAAACTCTAGGGTAACATGATTCAGTTAATTATTATTCTCTTTAAGTTCTATGATTATTGATTTTATTGTGTTTATATTGGAGAACCCAATATTAAAATTACAGAAGATAGCATAGATTTAAGAATACATGTACATAAGTTTTATATATAGAAAATTTTGTAATTATTAATTATATCCTCATATTTTTTTCAAAAATTTAGTAAATTATATCCCAAATCATTTTACTTATTTAATGTAATATATGGATGAATGGGGTAACAAAAAAATAATGTGTGTGATTTATAATGTAGATTATCCTCATGAACTACAAAATTGGATGGGATCTAGTGTACAAAACCTCATAAAAAGGGTCACTAAACTTTCAAGATCATTGAATAATAACATAAATCACATTGATATCCATTAAATACAATGTAATTTATTTCTTTATATCACAACTAAAATTTTAAAAAAATTTAAATCCTTTATTGGATATTTTAATACACTTATCGATGAACAACAGATCTGTTCGATAGAAAATATATATTTCTCTTCAGTGTAAAAATCATGATATGGGTTTTTTTATCTATAAATAGATGATAAAATATGGTTTCCCCCAAAGGAATAAAATTAAATAGGATTAATTATTCTCTATGGGTTGGGGTGTTTAAAAAATTTATTATATAACTATAAATTTCATAAAACTATTCACACGAAGATGGAGTAGGAATTTCAAGTGCATTAATAACAAATTTAACATCACAATAATTATGATGTATAAATATGGTCATATCATTTTTTAAAATATTCATTGGAAATTTAATTGTGAGATTAAAACCATGTCCTCAATGTGCAATAGCCATAATAGAATATGATATCTACAGACATATTTTTCAATCTGTATTAATGTTTGAGATGGAAATTAGTTATTTAAATTATGCCAGGGATAATAAAATAATTATGAAGAATCATGGAATATATGAGGATAACCCACAATGTGGAAATTAAATTCATCTACCAAAATGTCAAAATTTTTTGAGTAAGATTACGTCTATTTACCATAAATGTACATGAAGTTGTTTTATGTTTTTTATGGAATTGTATATTTCACAAAACTACTGACATATTAATATATGGATAGATAAAAAACTATATGAGAAAAAATATTTCAGTAATGTGTAACTCAAACTATTATATTTCAAGTGTAACATTTTGTGGAGAAATTAAAACAGCTTCCACAAACCTTGATCTATTTGATGAAATATTCCCTTATAACCTCCAATACCATGGGATCATGGAAAAAAATATGATATCAAAACCTCTGAGGTGGTACATGAAAATTAACTATAGAATGGTACACACATTATACCTTATATGTCTTTAAGTTACTTATTTTATTCTAGTTATTAACATTATATTATATTTCATAATTTTTTAATAATATTGATTCCCCACCTCAAAAAATCGATATTAAGCAATATGTTAGAAGCATTTGTGGTTTCATGATATAATATAAGATAAATTACACATGTTCAATAATTATTTAATAATTTTTATTCCTTATAAATATAGTTCTAAATATCATTGAATCTGGTGTAATTTTTATATATATTAGTATTCCTAATAAGATAATAGATCAATTACATGGATAAATATATATCTTTTCAAATCCAAAACTGTCATGTGTTCAATAAATAATTAAGTGTTGATTATGAGATACGTTTTGAGGAAAAATATATAATATAGGTTATGGAACACAGTAATGAGGGAATATTTTCCCATATGATCATGGATAAAGTCAAAACTATTGACTTTCCTATTATATGGGATATACTGGTATATTTCCACTACATCATGAATTAGCGTTAAATTTAATCTTACAAATGGGACATTTTATATCAATATTAAAACATATATAATAAACCACTTTAGATTGGATGAATTAATGAATAAAATTTAATAGAATATTCATAATGACATTCTATGCCTATATGCATTACCGCTGGGTGAGCCAATATTTTTTATTAAGATGACAAATGTATCAATGTTCTTGTACATTGACTATACTAAACATTAAAATGTAAAAAAATAATTCTCTAAACCATATCAATGGTATGTTCGGTCAAATTCTTGGAGATCAATATTTTTCAAATACTAATCCTTGATATAGATAAAATCAATTAATAGTAATAAAGATAAATTGTACAGAAGACAGTATTCCAGAATATGTAAAGAAAATATAGTTTTAATGTGATTCAATTTCTTGTTATAAATTTTCCATCTATATTTATTAATTTAATTAATGATTTATTTATAGATTTCCTTGAAAATTTTTTAGCGGTAATTATTCATGATATTATCATATATTCTAACATCATGGATGATTATAATAATCATTTAAGAATTATGTTAAAGAGATTACAAAAATAGAAAGTATATTCCATGTTCCTCAGGAGTTAATTTAGGCTTTATAATATCCATCTTCGATCATATCAACATCTATGAAGGCATATCAGTGTAAATATCAAAGAGTGTTTTATTAGGTGAGTTATATACTACTAATATCTTTTGATATAATTATAATATTATTTGAATCTACAAATAATGTTATCAATGAAGGGTTAAAAGTTCTTTTGGACTATGAAGTATGAGAAAATCATTAGTAGTATTATGAAAATATTTGTAAAATAACGAGTACATATACTACCTCATAGCAGAGATTTGTTCATGATATAAAATGATTCTTCCATGAATTTTTTGAGATGAATTTTTTATGATGCATGAAAATCATTTTTCGTATTAATAAGATTAAATAATGTATTTATATTTAAAATTCCCCACCCAATAAAACAATCAGGTGGAAGTAGTCTTTGTGTAGATAATTTCTGTTTCACCATCTATATTGGGAGATTTTTGACATTTGTATAGACCATAAGAGTTTAATGTGTCTTTTTATAGAAAAAAGTGAAAAACTTTCATCCTTGAAAATGGTTGAATTTGATAAAATAGTATGACTTCTCAAAAAATTATCACACTGAGAAGGAATACAAGGTGGTTGATAACCTGATAAGAAAGATTCATTGTATTTTATAGAAGATATGGAAGCAAAATAATTCTATACTTGTGGATTTTCCATGGATGACTAAAAAAAATAGGAAGGATTGAAATACTACTTTCTCAAAATTAAATTTTATCATTTATTTAATTTGAATTTCAAGTAATCACCAAAATATGTTTCACAAAAACCTAAAATTATAATGAGTATAATATAAAAATTCATTAATAAAGACATAGTTATATGGTTTGGAACCGCGATATGTATCCCATATGAAATAGAACCCAATATTTATATTATTTATGATGTAAAAAGATCATACATATCTATTCATCTAAGTATAATGAAGATGAAAATGTTTTTTAATGAAAAATCGAAGGGTTTTAATTTCTGACTTAATAAACTAAAATAGTTAGAAATGATAAATTCAAATCTATGTGAAATTGAAATATTAAAATTCTAAAATAATTGAGATAATGAAAATTCAATCCATGTTATAGATATAATAACAATGTAAATTAATCTTGGAAATCATTAAATGTGAATCAATGATAAATGATGTAATTCGTTAATGTAAATAGAGGATATACACAATTGATAAGGACTTCAAATAGAACTCTGTGTGTTCCCCTAAAACTATACACCATTACTTAAGAGGTCAATAGTGTAAATCAATTGATCTTAGTGGTGGTCAGAATCCCATAACCCATAATTATTGTTTCTAAGAACTATTTTTGGATTTACTAGTAGATAAGGAACATATCATTTACTTTGGTTGAGTGAGATGCTATAGGAGAAATGTGGTGATTCAAAAATGGTTTTATTTTCTTTAACACAAAACAATATAAAATAAATCACATATATGGGTTATTAGAATTAAGTCAATATATTTGTAAGAAATTATTATAGAAATGAAGGAATTTAGAGTTAAATTTTTCACTATGATAGGGTTTAGAGTTCATGGAATTCAGTACGAATTCAATATTGAGATAATTATTAAGAGGATGTTGATTGAGAATATTGTCAATAGTTCTTTTTTTATATTGTCAATCCCCATTATAAATATTCTACAATTGAATTGGATAAATTCAGAATTGGGTGACCATATTTAAAATATGTATGACTATAATGGCCTAGACCTCTCTAGTCTATTCCATTATGGAAATGTGGGGATAGAGGTGTTTCGGGAAATCAATGTGAATAGGGGGTGTGTTTGGGTAGACCTTTAAGTAAAACTAAATGGGTAATGGCCTTCACACGGGAGGCGCATGGTTTATCAAATAGTGCTTCCAAACCATGTGAGGTTGGTGTTGGATGTTGTAGCCTCCGCACGAGAGGAGCATGGTTAGGACAAACCACGTGGCCTAACCATGCGAGGATTGTTGTCGAGATAGAAGCTAACGCACGGTTAGCACACGGTTTGTTAAAACGTGCGGGCTAACCGTGAAGGCACATAATGTTAGATCCTATAATTTCGGATCTGATATTTTTTGCCTCTAAATAGATTGTTTAAGACCCTAAGCATCCATAACCTGGTATTACCCTTCCTTGGAGGTAAGTGACCCTCTCCCTAGCGTTTTGGAGGCGATCTGGAGGCTTCCCTTCCCAAATCGAAGCCGATTTCTCCAGGTATGTGATTGTTCTTGTTGGGTTCTTAGATATTGTTAGATCAACTCCTTATATTCCCTCAGTTTCTTAAATCTACGCCCGTTAAGGGTAGATCTAGGTGTGTGGATGTCGAATACGATGAGTCTTGGTCTTGATCTTTCTAGGAGAGATCTAAGGCGGGGTGTCGGAGAATTGACCCAGCTTCCTTGAGGATTCCTTGACCATTGTGGTTTCCGTCAAAAACCATTGAGGTAGGGATCTTACCTTCATCTCTCTCTCTTTTGTGCATCATGTGGGGTGGGTATCCTCTTGTTTTTGTGTGATACTATTGAACCAATAAATAAATATAGTTACTAGTTAAAGAATGAGTTTGGGGAATTTTTGTTGATATTGTTGTCTTATTTCCAACAATGTTTATCCTTTGATTATGTTTTGAATTTAATAGAATTATGCCTACTAAAAATCAGGTTCATTGGGGGCCTTTTCTTGTGCAGTTAAATATTTCCCTACTTTTCTGGATTGCTTTGTTGATGGAATATCATTGAATGTGGAAATTGGCTAATCACATAAAGTTGGCTGATTAAATGAATACCTGGAACACTTGTATGATCACCCAGATTAAACTAAATGAAAGAATTAATTTTTGGGGTCCCAGTTGAGGTTTAATTATTTTAAGGGGTGTTTTGTGGGTTTTTGTTGAACAGGTGTGAAACGGGGTTGTGGTTGGCATGGTTGTGGGTTGGCGTGTATGATTTGGTTGTGATGGGAAGCAGAGCTATGATAAACGGTATAAAAGTGACAATGTTGTGTTATGGGTATTGTTTCCAATATGTTGTGGTTATGGTGGTTGGCAACAGGGTTGTAGGGATGGGTTGTGCATATGAATACAAGTGGAAAAGATAACTAATGATTTTTGGGGCTGGTAGTTGATTAAATATGGAAAATCAATGCAATTTATTGGCTGATAAATGAAAATGGTATTATCTTTCTTGGGTTTTCTCAAACTTTATTTGTCGTTGGTAGGGATATATTTTATGAATGTTTGATATAGTTTCGTTGTGGTTAGTTTCCCGGTCGTTATGGAACTTATAAACTAAAATTTCTGAAACATGAAATGCTTAATGGGGCTGGGGGGCTATTTATTGTGTTCATTCGTTCAAGGTAGTTGTGCTGAGGCATGTGCTCAAATCTTTTTTGTAGAAGCCTTAGGATGGGATGAGTGGTTGATATAATTATATAAATTTGTACTTTTTAGGTTTCTTTATGCACCCCACCCAAGTTGAACACTATGTGCCGAACACTCGTGGGATGGGAGGGTGATATTCTCAAACATCTAAAGGATGGTTGGTTACTTCTTTTCCCTATGTTCCAACTTCCAAGTTCTATAGTCCAAGATCCTTTGGTCAGGTTATGATAGATTTTTTCCAAGATTCTTCGGGATGAGGATGTGATATGTTCCCAGGTGTCTTTGGGAAGAGATGTGATGTGGTTCCCAAGTGACTTCGGGATGAGATGTGGTTATGGCCGAGGATTGAGTGCCGGCGGGATACTATGATGGTCGAGGATTGAGTACCGATGGGATACTATGAGCTTCATATGGCCAGGTTACGGAACTCGCTCGAGCTTCATATGGCCAGGTTGCGACACTAGATCAGGAAGAGGGGGAAGAATCAGAGCATTAAGCATGAGGGCTTGAGCAGTAATCAGTGGGATGGTGGTGCGTCGTACCCATACTTTGATAATATTACTATACTACTCTATTGAATTGCGTTATTTGGTGAGTATGGCTTGTGAGGTTGGTTGGATAGATTCCTTTCTGGGCTTTGGTTCCTTCTGTTTTCTCACGGGGCATTAGGATGTCTCCCCACCATTGCACGAGACATTTAGGTGTTCCTACTGAGTGTACTTGTATGCCCACCATACGTTTACATTCAGGTTTTCAGGAGGAATTCTGGTACCATGTGGGACCTTGCTAGTTGGGCATTGGAGTTTTTCCCTTTTCAGTTTTTTCATTCCTTTTTTCTATCATACCTTATATCTTTTATTGTACTTTTACTTTTGTTTCAGTATTGTATAAAACATGCATATGTGTTTGGTTTTGGGTTATTTTCATTTAGTTGTTCCTTTTTCTTTGGGTGTTTGACTCATCCTATTTCCTGATCTTAAATAATAAATATGGTAATGCCTCCCATATTTGTGAAAACTCATACCCTTGGTTTTAGTGGCCACTCTGGGGCCTACAGGAGGTGGGACTCAGGGGTCAGTTTCTCCCTTTCACCATTTCCATCTCAGGAGGGGCATCTTTGGTGGGAGGGGTCGTGAAAGAATGGTATCAGAGGCTGATGGTTGAGAGATAGGATGGAGTCTAGAGTTATACATAGTGAGGATTGCATGGGATGGTAGGGCAACAGTGTTGGCTGATCTTGGTGCAGGACATAGGCCAGAGAAGACCGGCTAGGACACGGGATTTTAGGCCCCCCGTGATCCGATGCAAGGAATCTGAGCTTACCGAACAACAAAGTAAGACTACATTGATTGCAGGTTAGATACCCTAGTAAATGTACATGCATCATCATGACTTGTGTTTTACTTGATTTGGGTGTTCGGGAAAGAAGTCAAAATAAAATGATAAAATTAAACCTTGAGAAAATTTCCCTAGCTACTTAGGCTTAGGCGTTCCTTGTTTACTATATAGATATGGAACCTGAATGTCATTCCTGGGAGACTCGGACAGTCGAGGCCCAGCAGATTCAGAGGGTAGATAAGCTGAGGATTGACCGAGAAGAGGAAGATGACCTGTGGTAGTGCAGGTTTCGTGCTTTCTAGTAATAGAGGTTGAAGAAGTATGAAGGCAGCACTTTGGATATGGAATCAGAGAGTTGGTTAGAGGAACTCGAGATCAATTTTGGGCTGATCAGGGATCCATCAGAGTAATAGGTTCCTCTAGAAGTAACCCAACTATGAGGAGAGGCACGTCAGTGGTGGATGCTTTACGTTGGGGAGGGGTAGGAGACAATAGTTCTATGGGCCAACTTCGAGAAGGAGTTCCGTGAGGAATTTATTTCCTCAACAAGGAAGGCTGAGAAGAGGCAAGAGTTATTGTCTCTCTAACAAGGAAGCATGTCAGTGCAAGAACTAGGGGTCATGTTCAAGGATCTCCTCCGTTTTCCCCGAATCTCTTCCCGGATGAAGATTCCCGAGCCAGAAATTTAGAGGAGGCACTTCCCCCCTCTATTAGGTGCGTGATGACCCTTTTCGCCTTACCAACATACCTGGAAGTACAGAAGAAGGAGGAGATAATAAAGAGGATGCACTTGCAATTAGTTCCACCGTGAGAGAGGAGTCACCCATGTTCGTCCAAGAAGGAGGCGGTCATCTGTAGATCCCCAGCAATAAGACCTTCCAAGTTTTGATCGGCAAGGATCATACTTTAGCAAGTCCCATACCAATATCACAATTTCTACCCGTTTTCTATGGGCCAGGGACCGAGGTGCGTTTCATGTAGGAATCGTGGGCATCTTGGTAGAAATTTTCCATTTCAGACTCAGTATGGAGGGACTGGCCAGGTTCAGCCCCAGCCCCAGCAGCAGTTCCCAGCCTGACCCTTCCAGCAGCAACATGCTCTAGTCCCTCCAAGGGAAGCTGGAGAAAGTGGTGGACAACCACAGGGAGTTCCTCAAGGACCCCAATCGGGACATGGTGGAGTAGGTGGAAGTCAACAGAGTGGCATAGGAGTGGGACTCGTACTATTGAACGCAACAAAAGTGGAAACCTTAGAAAGGACAGAGATCAAGACAAATGTTTTTGGTTTTACTTAAATGCTCTCGTTTATGTTTTGTTTAAATTTAGGAGTATCACACTCTTTAGTTGAACCTCATTCTCTACCATTCTTTGGTCCTGGACATTGTATTTCATTAGCTTATAATGCTATGTTTTTTCCTTTTCCTTTAAATGTGTGTGAAGAGTCCTAACATATGGGGATAGGAGGACCTGATCCCTAATCAAGACACATTAATGTGGATGTGATTAAACATGTGCAGTTGAGTCAGTGCTACCCAAAGTTGATAGTATCTTCACATGTTAGAAGGAATTCCACAATAGATGTGTTGGGGCAGCGTGATTCTTGTTTTGTGTGGTGGTGGGGGCAGTATGTGTATGATAAATCCTAAAATATGGGGGTGGGAGGACCTAATACCTAATCAAGACAGATTAATGTGGATGCGATTAAACCCATGCAGCTGAGTCAGTGTAGCCTAAAGAGGATAATATCTCGACGTGGGGGAAGTAATTCACTGACTCATATAATTAGGATAGTGGTTGGATTCTTGTTATGATGAGATCCCTGAGAGGTATCTTGTGGGGTGGTTGTTTGTACCTTTCCCCTTTTTATGGGCATGTTTATAATTCTTGAATATGAGAATGTTTTGAGAGGTATATGATGTAATGGCCCTGACCTCTCCAGTCCATTCCATTGAGAAAATATAGTGCTGGAGGTGTTTCGGTAAATCAAGGTAACTTGGGGGTGAGTTTGGGTGGACCTTTATGGAAAATTAAAGGGGTAATGGCCTTCGCACGGGAGGTTCATGATTTGTCAAACCGTGCAGGAAAACTGTGTGAGGTTGGTGTTGGAGGCAGTAGTCTTCACACAGAAGGTGCACGATTAGGAAAAACAATGAGGCATAACTGTGCGAGGATTGTTATTGAGACAGAAGCTAACACATGGTTAGTACACGGGCTGTTAAACCATGAAGACTAACCCTGCATGAACTTAATGTTAGATCCTAAAATTTCATATCTGAAATTTTTTCCACTAAATGGTTCATTTAAGCCCATAAGCAGCCATAACCCAGGATTACTCATCCTTGGAGGTAAGGGACCCTCTCCCAGGCGTTTTGGAGGCAATCTGGAGGCTTATCTTCCCAAATCGAAGCTGGTTTCTCAAGGGAAGTGATTGTTCCTGTTGGGTTCTTAGATCTTCTTAGATCTACTCCTTCTCTTCCCACGAATTCTTAAATCTATGCCCGTTAAGGGTAGATATATGTGTGTGGATGTCGAATATGATGAGTCTTGGTCTTGATCTTTCTAGGAGAAGAGATCTAAGTCATGGTTTGGGAGAATCGACCCGGGTTCCTTGAGATTTCCTTGACCATTGTGGTTTCCGTTAAAAACCTTTGAGGTTGGGTTATTACCTTCGTCTCCCTCTCTTTTTTGCATCATGTGGGGTGGGTATCCTATTGTTTTCGTGCGATACGATTGAACCAATAAATAAATATAGTAACTGGTTAAATAACGGGTTGGGGAATTGTTTTTATATTGTTGTTTTATTTCCATCGATGTTTATCCTTTGATTATGATGGGAATTGAATAGGCTTATGCCTACTGAAAATCTTGGTTGTTGGGGGCCTTTTCATGCACAATTAAATATTTCCCTATTTTTCAAGATTTTTTTGGAGATGGAACATCACTGAATGTGGAAATTGGTTAATCACATAGAGTTGGCTGATTAAATGAATACCTGGAAACCTTGAATGATCACCCCAGTTAAACTAAATGAATGAATAAATTTTGTGGGTTATAGTTGGGGATTAATTATGTGAAGGGGTGTTTTGTGGTTTGTTGTGGAATGGGTGTGTAGTGAGGCTGCGGTTGGCTGGGTTGTGGGTTGGCTTGTATGATAAGGTTGTGATGGGAAGGGGAGCTGCAGTAAAAGGTATCAAAGGGATGATGATGTGGTACGGGTATTATTTCTGATGTGTTGTGGTTATGGTGGTCGGTAGCATGGCTGCATGGATGGGTTGTGTATATGAATACAAGTGGATGATTTTACTAATTATTTTTGGGGCATGGTGGTTGATTAAATACGGAAAATAAATGGAATTGATTGGCTGATAAAAGAAAATGGTATTTTGTTTCTTGTGTTTTCTCTAACTTTATTAGTGGTTGGCAGGGATATGGTTTATGATTATTCTATCTAGTTTGGTTATGGTTAGTTACTCAGTAGTTAAGGAACTGATAAACTAAAATTTTAGAAATATGGAAATCTTAATAGGGCTTGGGGATGTTTATTGTGTGCATACTTTAGAGGTAGCAGTGTTTAGGCATGTGCTCAGATCTTTTGTGAAGATGCCTTAGGATGGGTGAGTGGTTGATATAATTATATAAATCTGTAATTTTTATGTTTCTTTAAGCACCCCACCCATTTTGAGAACTATGTACTGAACACTCGTGGGATGGGAGGGTGATATTATCAATCATATAAAGGCTGGCTGGTTACTGCTTTTCACTGTACTCCCACTTCCAGGTTCTATAGCCCAAGATCCTTCAGGCAGGTTATGGCAGATGTTTCCCAAGAGTCTTCGGGATGAGGATGTGATATGTCCCCATGTGTCTTCGGGATGATATGTGATGTGGTTCCCAGTTGACTTTGGGATGAGATGAGGTTATGGCCGAGGATTGAGTGCCGGTGGGATACTATTTTCTTCGTATGGCCAGGTTGCGGCACTAGCTCGAGCTTCGTATGGGCAAGTTGTGGCACTAGCTCAGGAAGAGGGGGAAGCATCAGAGTGTTAGGTGTGAGGGATTGAGCAGTAATCTATGGGAAAGTGGTTGAGGGTACCCATACATTGATAATATTACTACACTACTCTACCGACTTGCATTATTTGGTGAGTATGGATTGTGAGGTTGTGTGGATAGATTCCTTGCTAGGCTTTGGTTCCTCTGGATTTCACATGGGGCATTAGGTTTTCTCCTCACCTGTGCACGAGAGCTTTAGGTTTTCATACTGAGTATAATTGTATGCTCACTCTACGTTTAATTTCAGGTTTTCAGGAGGTCATCAAGGACCATGCGGGACCTTGCTAGTCATCCATTGGAGTTTTTCCCTTTGCAATTTTTTAATTCATTTTTTATATCATTCCTTGGAGGTTCTATTGTACTTGTAATTTTGTTTCAGTATTGTATAAAACTTGCATATGGGTTTGGTTTGGAGTTATTTTAATTTACTTGTTCTTTTTTCTTTTGGTGTTTGACTCATTATTTTTCCCAATATTAAATAATAAAAAGGGTAATGCCTCCTATATTTGTGAAAACTCATACCCTTGGTGCTAGTCACCACTCCGGGGCCAACTAGAGGCGGGACTCAGGAGTCATTATCTCCCTTTTACCATTACCAGCTCAAGAGGGGCATATTTGGTTGTAGGGGGTCATGACAATGGGAACCATTTAAAAAATATTTAGTTTACTATAGTATGAACATGATTTCAGCATATCATAGTGAAAAATCATGGTAATTCTGGAAATAAAAACCCCATGAACCATACCTTGATATACACATGGTTGTCAATTTTGGCATGGAATCCATAATTTCCACTACCCTTTGGTCCCCCATGCTTAGGATGATTTTCCACAGTACCCAGTACTGCTCCACCACATCTAGGAACTTGTCATTTTGGTTAGTTTTTTATATTCCTCAACAAGAGCCTCCAATAATTCCTTCCACAGCCCTATATGATTCTTTGAAATGTATTCCATGAACATGAAGCCTAATTAGAGACATGTACAATCATCTAGAAAGGAAGACATGTATCCTTTTAAGATATATTAACAATCATTTAAGATAATAGTTTATGTCCAATAAAAAAGTCTAAATATAATCAAATAAAATCATTAGACACACAAGAATTAGTTTATGAGATTGATATTACCATATGAAAAAGACGTAGAACAACCTCTACAATTTTATATCATAATTACATCAATATATTAATAAATTAAATTTATAATTTTTTAAAAAGAAATAGTAATGATGTTCATGAATATAATGATATATTTATAGAGATCAATAATTATGTATTTAAATCAGAATTTTAACTTAAATAAAAATTAATTTAAAATCCCAAACAGTGGATAATAATTAAGAACAAAAAATATGAAAACATTTTTGAAATATGACTAGATAAATGTATTTCAGAACATATCCCTGTTTTTGAATAATTATTTATTATAAAATTTCTCCACCTTGAGATTATCAGAAAGATAAAGAAAATGATATTAAAGAATAAGCTAAAATAGTTCTTATTAAAATATCAAAAAAAATATTTTAATAGAGAAAGAAAATATTTTATTTGAAAAAATCATTACATGGTTCATGAGAGAATGTGAAAATAGTTATTATAATAATATTAAACATCCAAACTCATAAATTCTTAAGTTCCATAGAAATTGGGTTAGGGGGTTGTAAAAATAAAATAGTAGATATGTTAAAAATGGAAGAATTTAATATAAGATAAAATTGATTGAAAGAAATAACATAATTGAAATCTCTACGAAAGAAAAGTGATTTGGTACATACAATTTCAATAGAACAATTTTCCAAGGGAATGTCTGTAAATCCATTAATTACAGTTTTCTTTGAATGCGCTCTAAAAATATCATTTCAAATGAAATAATAATTTAAAATTTGTTCTCCCATTTCAATTTCAATATATTTAACATAAGATAAAAATTTAAAGAGACAACTTTATATTTAATGTAATTTTAGACCTCATTAATTTTTTTATATTGATATAAAAACATTTAAAATATTATAGTATATAGATATTTCTCATATATGTGTTTTAAAAAACACTATTCAACATTAATATTAAATGTTATCAATGGTAGTATTAAAATAATTGAAATTAATATTAAAATAAGTACTTATATTTATAGATTTTTAAAAACTAATTTTTTAAAATAATTGATACTATATTTTTATGTGACTAATATGAAAAGAAAATATTGTAAAAAATAATCTAGAACTAACTATATAGTGATTTTCATAAAATGGTAATATCAGTAAAACAAATGCATGATAGCTAAGATAAAATAATAAAAACAATAAGTTCAGTTTTTAAAATGAAATATAAAAAATATATTTCAAATTATAAAAATAATGATTTCCATTGATCAAATGAATAATGTAACAAGACATCCATTATTAATTTATGGTTAATAAATTAAAAATGATCATGGGATTGTGGTTTTCTAAAACAATCTATATGTTGATAATCTGTAGGAAAAAATCTAATAATATATCACTAATTTAAATGTGATCTCTTTTGATATGGTGATGAAGGTTAATGTGTTTGGTGTCAGAGTCCTAAATAATATTTTAAGAGATATCAGTGGAATAGGTGGTATCACATTTAATAGAGATATTTCAAAATTTAATATTTAGGTAAAAAAGTTTAATTTTCATTCATATAATTTTTTCATTTAACTTAATTAAAATGTGAATTAAAATTTATATATATAGTGAGTAAAATAGTTATTAGTCGTAATACTCTGTGAAAGAAGGGTTTTCTATGTAGGTGTGTATTCAAACTCATAATATTCTTATTTAGTTGTAATCCCATAAAATATGCAACAAAAAAATTTCATTCAGGATTTATTGATTATTTAATCAAACATTGAATTTTATATCGATTTGAATAATGAATAACCATTTAATAAAATTGAAATGAAATTAATTTGGATTTTATAAAAAAAAGATCAAAAAGGAACATACTAAATATGAAATCATTCCACTTCACGTTATGTTAAGGAATACTCTCAATCATATGTATCTAAATCTATTTATTGACTGTTTTACTTGCATTATTTAATGCAATCACTCAATTTATATTAATTGGAGTGGTATTTTTTTAATTATGATCAATTCTAAATCTTTTAAAATATATATTTATGTATTTATCATTTTTAATATATTAGTATCATTTATTTAATAAATTTTTTAATTAATATATAATTTTAGTTCCCACATAAATATAATTCCAATGTAATTTTTCAATCAATAAAAAATTTAAAAACATAAAAGGTATTTAATATAATATTATAAAATTACATCATCTAAGTAAATATGAATGAGTAATAAATAATTTTATGTATCCCATAAAAAGGAGTAAAATAATATTTATAGATTCAAAAACATTTAAAAAATGTTAATTTGAACAATAATATTAGTAGCCTAGACTGTCTAATTTTAAACTATAATGATATTCAGTTAATTTGATAATAGTATTCATTAGAAGAGAATGTTTTGAAACATGTGGTTATTCCTTTTGTTTTCTATGAAAAACTATTAGAAAAAAGTACTTTTTAAATCCCTTTTTATGTTTTTAAAATTAATATGTGAGGAGAATCCCAAAAATATTCTAATGTACTATAACTGAGGTATATGTGAAAATAATTCAAAGTATAATTTCATTTCTTATTTGTTACATGTTTGGTAACTGAATGAAAATTAATTCTTGTATTATTATGAAGATCATATTGATTATTTCCTAATATAAAATAAATACCAATAAAGGGGTCATCATTAAATTATTTCATAATATTGCATTCATAATTAATATTTAATTGATATATTTGTTATTGGATAGAGAGAACTTAGTTTTCATCATTAAGGTATTAGGGTTCTAGATGGAGATAATAAAATTCTGTTGAAGAAAACTTATGACTGATATTTTCTTCTCATTTTATACATGAAGATATATTATGAAATTAGTCGGTGGATGGTATCTATATTTTTATAAATGATTTGGAAAATATTTTAAAATTGAATTAATTTTTTATTCATCACATTTTTTTGAAATGTTTCATTTAAAGAATGATATTGAAAAATATTTTCGTGAAGTTCTTTTTAAAAAATTTCATCACACATGATATGGATTGATAACTACCCAATTTTGGACTTCTGTTAATCCCTTGGAATTCATTTCATGATTTTATGTTCCCATTAATGTTACCTTTAAAAGATTTTGAATGTAATTTTTAATAATTACATTTATTGTTTAAAATAATAAAATTAATATAAAACACTAGAAAGGATTACATTGGGTTTTTTATTTTTTCGATGTTCAAAAGGGGTCTCCTATAGGAATGTTATAATGACAACATGACTAGTGATATAGAATACAATATATATATTCTCATACCATCAATATGTTCATAAATATAATATATTTTAAATAGTTCTAGTGATTTCAAGTATTTTTTTATTTTACCTCTCTACTACCTAATTTTGTTTAGAGGTTTAAGGAGTAGAAATAAATGTTTATGGAATTGAAAATAAAAAAATCATTGAAATATATATTACCAAATTTGATTCTCATACCACTTATTATTGAAATAATTTTTAATAAAATTTATTTTTAACCATTTTATAAATATTGATTAATGAATTACAATCATTAATTTTATTAGTTATGAAATAATCTCTTGGGATTATTTTAACATAAAAAATTAAAAGTATAAAGGGTTGTTATCCAATAATATATAATATATATAGAATTAATATATAGATAATAATTAATCGAGTATATATTTATTATTAAATACCTATTTATAAATAAAACAATATTTATGTTCCCTACGATATTAGAATTATTAACATCCAATGTGATCATGTATATGGAATTTGGATTTACTGATACTAATTTATTGTGGTTTACCTTAATAAAATGTTGTCAGCTACAATGATTAAGTAATATCTTCAATATCCATAAATAACTAATATGGGCACCAATACATTGCAAACCTGTGCAAGTATGTGATTTGAAATTAATTATATAAACATTTGAAAATATATTAGTGGTAAATAAAAGTTCACCCTTTCAATAAAAAACATTTGAAAATGATTTTTAAAATATAATTTAAATCAAATATTACAAAATATAATAAGACATATAAAATTATTTTTCATTATAATAATTATTAATGAAATATAAGGTTCACATTTGTTACCCCATTTGTACATTCTCTGGGTATCTTACCCCTATAATTATCAGTGAATGTGATGTGACTACCATCTAGTTAATCTATTTGATAAAATTCAAAGGGTAACCACACAAGTGTTTTTTAAAGTAACATATATATAAATGAAATCATCTTCAGTTTTTACTACTGAAATTTTAACTAAACAATTAAATTTAGTAATTTTTTTTCAACAAAAAACAAATTGGCCTGCAAATGATATCGATTAAAAAATTGATTTAATATTTTCCTAGTGTTTGGTTTTATTTTTGAAAAATATGAAGAATAATTAATTTTCGTTGGTCTCCCATATCATGAAATATTTTAGGAAGATTAATAAATTATGCTACCAATTATTTTTTGGAAAATTATATTTATTAATATACAATAAACCTTATATAGAATTTTTTGTAATTTAATTCTTAGTGTGTCTTTTATTGCTAGAGTGATGAATTTTGAACCATTATTTTCTATGATTTGGAGATTCAAATATATTATTTCAATTTTTTTGTCCATGAGTGATTTCTTCATGATTACAATAGGGGCACTTTATAGTGTATTCAAGATATGTAATATTTGGAAAATTATTGAATTTGAATGATCTTTCTTCTTATTCATGCACGATATGATCACTTTTTAAAAGTACATTTTCATGAAAAACCTATATTTGTTTTCTTGTTATAAATACAATTATGATTGTTGATGAAAATAATTTTTATGGTTATTAAGAGAATATTTTTGGTTTCCATAACTTATATTATTTGAGGATTTAGAAGAATAAGAGATTAATTGAGAATGATATAAGGTAGAAATGGTGAGGAAATGAGAAGATGAGATACTAACCTCTATATATTCATCTACATGTTATACAACACATTTGTTGATTAAGACATTTTATGTGGATGAGAAATTTGGATCATTGATGTCATATAAGACACTCAATGGTGTGACATTAAAAAAATTCTTTATATTCATTTAGTTTTTTCTTGTAGTAAACACATTATGTCATGATTTTTCCTTTCTATTTAAATTGATATCATTTAACTTTCAGTTCGTCATTATGAATTTCCTGCATGGATGAATCATGGATTTTGTTTCCGTATGTAATTGTTCATGTTCTTGGAATGTTTATAATAATATTTAACTTCCATTCTTAATGAATCATCATTGAATTATTGTTTGGTAACTATTTTATTATTTTTCATTTACTTAAATGGCTTCGTTATTTACATATTATTTTCTTTATTATTTTATATTTCATCATGAATCAGATGGGTTCCTTGACTAAAAAGTCATTCAAATAGACTGATTATTTAATTTCATTGACATATAGAGCCGGAGATAATTGTAAAACTTATAGTATTTTCATTATGGCCATTTCTATATACAATTCATCACTGATGGAATTTTTTTACATTGGAAATTTAAGCCTATACTTTTTAAAATATATTAACATTTTATTTATGATTCAATGATAAACATTCAAAAAATTGACGGTACATATCGGATGTCATGTATCTTAAATTAATCATTTATTCAGGTATGGTATTAATAATTTCCATATATCATAACCGTTTTTTCATATAGAAACATGATCAAACTCATTATTACCAATAGTATAATATAAATAATGCATAGCTCCTTTATTATGATCAAAATTATTAATATCTTTAGGAGTATGTTTTCCATTGGATTACATACCTAAAAATTACTCATGAATTACCATTTACTATATATGTTAACTAAAACTAAAAAAAATTATATAATCTTATAATAATAAAACTTTTTAGTTTCATAAAAATTAGGTTCTTTAAAATGTAATTACATTTCACAATTAAATGGTGGATTGAAAAAAACATTATTTTAAATAAAATTTAGTGTGAAATTCTTAATATATTAAATTTTTTTGATGAAAAAAAGTCATTTTTATGATTTTTTAGGAATATTTCAAGAGGGGTTTGGTTGAATTACAAATTAAAAAAATTTAAATAAATATATATAAAATGATATCTAAATGATATTGACATTATAAATTGATAGATCGATTGAAAAATATTTGATAAATTTGATCAGTACTATAATGATAATATACAATTAAATTAAGAATATAAATAATAGAATAAATTTTAGAAAGAGTGTTAATTTAATATAATTATTTCAATTTAGTAAGGAAAATTGGGGAAAATATAATTGATTTGGATTTCATCCATTTCTCGATGTGATCCTCTATGTGTCCACCCCTCAAACCAAGATGAAAATATTTTGAATTCCATGATATTAATAATGATAATAAAATTGAACCCTCATAATAGATTTTTCTTATCAACCTATTGATCTTTGTAATTAACTAATAAATCCATCACTCATTTTTTTAGAGTGATAACCCATTAAAAATAGTAATGATAGATAATAAGTTTTAATGGAATAAAACTATTAAAGTTATATTAAAAATATGTTGAATGCATGGATAATTATTTTTACAGATTTGATGGAAAGAATTAAATCCGTTAGATATTGAGGAGTTGAAGTTGGATCATTAATTAGTTTTTTAAAGACTTATAATTTTATAATTGATTTAATATGGAAAGCATTACTGGGAGAATCTAATTCCAAAAAGCCTCTATGATCCAATATTTATAGACGTAAAAAAAATTATAATTATTTTTGAATTTACCTAGATAAATTAAATCAATGAATTATGGATTTAAGAGAATATTTAGAAAAATAATATGCAGAATGAGTCCATAAAAGGATGAAGTAGCTTATATTATACCCTAGTGCACAAATATTGTAGTTTGGGTGTTAGAAACACAATGAATCTCGACATGGTACACATCTAGTTGAATATTTATTCATTGAATACGTACTGTCAAACTCTCATAGTTCCACCATGCCCTGGAATAGGCCTTTCAATCCCTATAATAGGTCTACCATGAACAGTGATATGATATTTTCTCTATTTTGTCTTAAGATCCATCATAATGCTCATCCATATCCTTTTATGTCCTTCAACAGTTATTACAACTTCATTTCATGGTCATGAAACATAATATGTTGTCTGTAAAATAATTGAATAATAGAAAAAAAATTCCTCTTGAGATAACTTAAAAACCATTAAATACATGACATAATGTAAAAATTAGAAATTTATAAAAAAATATAATGAAAAATTTAAAAACACAAGAGAGTGTTTATGATAATGAAAACACCATGAGAGAGTTATAGAATTACAATTATATAGATATCTAAATAAAATAATTTACTAAGGTAAAATGAATATGGAAATAAAATAATAAACCTATCGATTCATTTTGTGTCACTCCTAAAAAATAGGTAAGGTTTATCCTGATGGCTGAATATTGGTGATCTCGGGTGGTTCCAAAATTATTTTTATCACATTTATCATATTTTTCATTAATATAACTCCCAATAGTTCTCAAATCTATAATAATGTATAGAAGATTATTCCAAAGGTAAATTATCTATTATTGTTTTGGACTGAATGACGATTTGGATCTCACATTAGTCAGGAGGATGGGAGGATGGTCTCATCGCTCAGTTTTGGGTGGTGTTATTTCATATTTACATATTCTATTATAGATTTTTTATATTATTGTAAAATAATTCATAGTACCTAACATGAGATATGTTATCAAAATTTCAATGACTAAAGCCACACTTTCTGTTAGTGGGATTTGTTTGGTTTATCACCGGGTCTCAATAGTATACATATTCATTTATGATGATTAATTTTACATCGATATTAAGGAGCTCTAGACTTTATTTTTGTCCATGTAGGTGGATATTTTCGTTGTTATGGAATTAAACCCCTGTGTTTTTTCATATATATATCCTATAATAATATGATAAAAAACCAACATAGTTGATTTTACATAGTTTAATGTCATATTAATAGGTGACAATGTGTTTTAACATCTTATGGAATAGATGTAAATATTTTTTTAGGAACTGAAATGGGGTTCCTACATATCAACATTAGATATGATTCAGAGTCCATATAGTTCATTTTATAGGAACCTATGTTAAAAATGATGTGAAAAAAGAATTATTGCGTAGGACTTATGCACATATGGTGGTACTGAATTGTATCCTCTAGAATATGGACTTTACCTAAAGATGTGATGCAACCAGACGTAAATCTGATTAGAGGGACAACCATGGGGGAATCCTTTCAATGGTTTTGGTAATCTCATATCTAGACTCTAATATCCTTTGAGTAATTTTTAATGTGATAAAAAGATAACGGATTATTTGACACATTATATGTGTTTGAATTTGTATATGGGATACACATAAAATGTTTTCATATGAGATGTATGATGACCAGTCTGATG
The DNA here is from genome assembly GCA_963277665.1 of Viscum album. Classification (NCBI taxonomy): domain Eukaryota; kingdom Viridiplantae; phylum Streptophyta; class Magnoliopsida; order Santalales; family Viscaceae; genus Viscum; species Viscum album. Next base: position 2,005,080,143 of record OY728125.1, read on the forward strand.
AAGATTATGGTATTATTCTTGGTAATTTTGAATGTTTCCACTGAATCATGTTTATAAAAAGAATTATATTTGATACATGTCATTTCATCCGCACCGCTATGATGTGTTTGAGGATCCCTGGGTCATGATATAGGCCTAAACTCTAAATTATTCCCTTAAATGAGCCTATTTCTCATCCGTTGAATTATTGGGAGAAATTTATTACTAATGGGGGAATTAAATATCAAGAGTCATGAATATTTGGGATATCATGGAACAAACACCAGGGATTTTTTATTGGATATCATTCTTTAGGAAGGAACCCTATGTTTCTTGTTTGGATATGAATGTGAGTTATTGTGGTATATTAGACCATTAACCAATGATGGGTTGGTGTAAGTTATTACACATGGAGAAATTAATATTATTTATGAGGATTAATATTAGTTGGGTCTCATACTAGGATATATTTCCATTATGGATCAGCCTTTGTATGAATTCTTACTTATCATTCTTGTGAGGGAATCTGATTCATCATGGTTTGTTGAAACCTGACCTGTTGATGGTTTGGGGTGGGTCATTACACTCAGAACAATTAATGTCACCCTCAAGGTATTATTAATGGAATGAGTTATAAAAAATGGATGACTGTTAGAGAATTTCCCTTAGAAAGCTGCACTGGGTATCATTCTAGGATTAGAATTAATGTCCTCATTGTTTAGGAACATTCTAACATGTGGATGGGAAGTGGTTTATTTTTATAGTAAGAGGAATTGTTTTTCCCCATGTTTTTCGGAATTCAAGGGATTATATCTGTTTGGATAACCCATTTTTTAATCATTAACTTTCATATTCTATGTAAAGTTAGATGGAAACAATTAATTTTATGTTTTATAGTCATGGTATAAAAAAGATGGCTCTTTATAGTAATTATGTGTGTAACCCTATCCCATTAAGGAACATACCTTTTTAAGGGGGTATTAGGCCAAAGGTTCTAGTATGATGTTTTTCATATTTCATGATGATTCTTCAAAAATAATTTTATATTTTTGTGAGTCATGTCTTTATTGTCTTTATGGAATTTCTTTAGGCCTATATGGAATGCCATTATTATCTACTTGGAATGTTTAGGATGTCAATATCTCAAATAATAAATATCTACGGGTATCTAGAAAACATGTTTATATTAACTTCCCAATATTTTTGTGGTGTTAGTCTACAATGGAATAAATGTACATGTGTGTATACTTATCTTCTCCAAGATTCTTCTCATGATAGAATTTGGCATTTACAAAATATTTCACATGATCAACTCCCTTGTTCACGATGTATTTTAATGCTCAGATATCCCTCTCTGGGATTTTTTTTCACATTATCAATATACAAATGTCCAAGGACATTCAAATTATAAACTATATTTTTCATGATAACTTCACATAATCAAAGAGATTTTTCCATGATGCCATTGTATGATCAAAGAATATATTTATAGGGTTTTTTTGTTTAACATAATAAATTATTCATGATTTATTTTCAAGGCCATTATTGTCATGTCCAGTGCCTCTCTCATGATAATGATGACATGTCCAGGGTGTATTATAGTTTCCAACATACCCTTTCCATATGCTTTAACATGATTAAATTGACATGTATAAGATCAATATCATGACAAAAGAGATATGTCCAAGATAACCAAATTGAGAATCTGAGACCTGTGAGGTGTCTTGGGATAATGAGATCTTACAAAAATAACATGTTGGGGAGTCATGAATTATTTTATGATATGATACAGATTAATTTTTTTATGTTTCATGTCGAAGGGGGAAAATCCTCAATACTATATAGAAAATATATTTCATTTGGTGGGAGTGCATTACAAATGGTTACTCCAAGACCATACAACATATGGTTTTCATGGAAAATAAGGGTGCTCTCTCATGGGACAATTTTAATATTGAGGAATCTTTCTATAGAGTGTTATCATTAAAAGTGTTCCTTCATCTATAGGTCCACATACATGTAAGAGGGTTTGAAATGGGGTATTTCATGTCATGGTAGACATGTATGGAACCTGTATACACATCGAGGGGATCCCACATAATAGAACCATATGATCATTAATTGTTCATGTGATCGCTTTTATTAATGATGTCTTGGGAGGGGTTATGAATGCGTGTTTATGATCCATATGTTTGGAAGGGGGACTAACATGAATGGATACGAGGGGTAAATTGTATATAGGGTTAATTCACTCTAGGTTTTCATTCAGGGATGTAATTTATGGAAACACATCACACATCCAAAATCCATACATACATTAAATAGAATAGGATCAAATTTTTGTGTAACAAGATGTTCATTTACACCTGTGATCACATGACTTGACGGGGGACTTCTGAGATGTTTCGATAAGATCTATAGTGGATGCATATCAGGTCCACCACACACATGTATGAGGGTTTTCATATTTTTCTGAAAAAAACTACGTATGGAAGAGGCTTCATTTTAAGGATTCACAATTTATGGTCTATTATAAAAGGGGAAGGAAATGTATTCTGGATATTATGAATTTCAATTGTTATCTGTTTGACAATATGAACTCACAATATGATTTTATGAATTTTGGGTGTAATAGGGATATTCAATGATAACATCACATGATTCCTAATGTATCATTATACCATCTATTAGGTATCATATGATGGAGCTCACTATTAGCTAGAAACTTTCTCTAAAGGCAGTGGTAAATCCTCCCTTGGTCTCTACTATTCATTCTTATTTTTCTCTCCCTTCTTTTCTTCTTGTGTGTTTGTATTTTTTAAGGGGAAAATAGATTTATATAAGTGGGGGATGCACATTTTATAATCATTTTTCATGGTGAATGTTTGGGTTATATATTTTAAATGTGGTGGGGGATTTTTGTGATACCCATCATGTGATCGTAAGATGGAGTCATGTGATGGTATTCATAACAATCGCCAAGGATTCACATGATCATTTTAGGGGACTCTCGTGACAAATTTTTGTTGATGTGATAGATTCCCAAACATCTTCTGGGGGTTCGTGTGATCTCTAGTAGTTTTATATGATCATCCTTCATTTAAATTCATATGATATTATGGGTGATGGTGGGTTCTATAGAATAAATTGTATGTTATTAATCTAGTAGGACTAATAATTACCAAATGGAAAAGTCAAATCATCCCCATTTTATGTTATGATTTGTGATTCTTCGTATGATGTTCTCATTATAGTCCTAACACAATCAATTTATTTTTTTCATGAGACTCATAACTATCATTCACCTAGCTTTATACAACATTTATCACACCATTATTGACATGATATTTGTATATATTCTAACATGTGGTCTATTACACATCTTGTTATATATTTATATGATATCGTTGATCAAAATCTTGTGATGGGAAGATGCATTCATGAATTTGGTATGTTGATCATGATTTGGATGTCTCGATCCAGATAATTGGAGAATTTTGGAATGGTGGTTATCAAGCATTGATTTCAGGTAAAAATATTGGTTGTGTCATTCTATGTAAAAATAGATATATTAGTGAGAACTGAATATGGGTTGCGGTTGAAGATTATGCGATAATGGTATTTGAAGGATTCAACTAGCATAATTAGATTAAATTTGTTATTTTTATCTGTGTTAAACGTGAACAAACAATTTCAAGAATATATATAACCCTAAATTGATCTATCAACAGATTTATCTATACTTAATAAATAGTCATAGATCCACATATCCCCAGAATTGATTTTTGGGGACCGCTTTTGACAATTTCTGGAAAAATACCAAGTCGGTCCACTATCTCACAGGGCTGACACCATATAAAACACCAATTATACACTAATGTGGGTGATTACCTACACACCACTTCCCCTAGTTCTAGTTAACATAGCTATCTCCCAATTCATGGTTGACATGACTCCTACATGTTCTTGGGTTCAGTTTACTTAGATAGATATCCATGGTTGACCATCAATTTTAGCCGAGTGGGAATATCAATAAATACGTAGAAAATAATCTATGTAAAACTAAAAAGTGAAAATTTTATTCCCTTATAATGTCTTTCCTAATCTTATATTCATCGTGGCTGCTTCCATTAGGTCCCTATTGCGAAGTATATAAATATTTATACATATTCTCAATATTTCTCAAATCATTAATGTTAAATTGGGGGATGTGAAAATATGGGTATTAAAAATCACCACCCCTCATAGAATGATATTATATTGGTATAAAAAGAATAAAATTCGAATTTAAATGTAGATAATGATCTTATATATATGAAAATATAATGAGAAATGATATTGATCACAACAAAATTATGGCTAACACTAACATCCAGATATAATAATGCATATAAATTCATGTTTGGAAAATTGATTTGGTGGAATTGTCCATATAGAATGGTTTAATATACGAGACATAAAAATCACCACATATCACAAGGTAATGTGATTCATGTTCACTATTTTTTTGAGATAAATACCAATGCATCTCATGCACATGGGTAGGGAACATAGGTGCACAGATTATGAACTCTATGATGGATGTAAGTACATAGATTTGGATGTTACGTAGGAATGGTAATGTAAATGTTTTGTAATGAAACCCTCAGTAGAGGCCCATGTATTGGTGGAGATTGTATAACCATGATACCCATATTGTATGTAACACCAAATAAACCCAAATAACTAGATTTTATCACTTTTGAGAAAGTAAACTTTTCTTGATAAATGATCATGAATTCCCACCAACATGTTATTCGACATTGATCACCCTAGTCTGATTTTCTTGACATCTTCTAATTTATAAGAATATTTTTTATAAGATATATTTCCCATAGGGGAAATCCTTTATGTAATGCCTATTTTAATGGACATACGATGAATAACATGATTTTATCTATATAAAATATATGATCCTTACAATTTTTTTATATTTTTATTTATGTTGTACTAAATTTTACCTAATATTTATATAACGGAAGGATTATCATGAATGGACTCAGATTCATCATATGATTCCATATTATGTGTTTTTATCCTGAAAGGTTCTATGCAATTCCTATTTTATGAGTTCTTTTTATTTTCTAGAACATGATAAATGAATGTCCAATAACAAGAGTCATGAATTTTTCAATAGTTCCATTTTTTTCATTCATCATAGAGAGAATTTTACCTCATTTAGTTTAATATTTTAATGTATTGTAGAATATAAAATAATTGTTCTGTATTTTTATATCTTCCATCATGAACCTTCTATAGGTATTGTTTTTTGTTAAATTGATCATACCGTCTATTATTGGGGTTTAATTTCTCATATCTCAAAACTCCTATTTATTTATGTTCTTCTAAATTGGAAATTCAATTTTTTATGTATATGGTATTTTATCAAGGTACTATTTTTTATGTAGATTAGTGTATTTCACCATGAATCTTCTTGTGCTAAACATTATGGTATTGTATCTTGAACTATCTTTTTCTGTAGTTTTGGAACTTTTTGTTCGAACCTTTTGTGGTTGTAGTTTAGTATATTTTATATTGTAACATATGTTGATAAATTTTATGGTCATTTAGAGCATAATTTGTATTTCTATAATTTAGGGCCTTTTATATCAGCCATTCAGCAGGTATTAGAGGATGGGTAGTAATGAATGGTTTGAGAGTCCTTCATCCTTGATGGACACTGTTGAATGTGGTTCCCCAAAGGGTTTTGATACACTAAAATCATAATTAATATAATAAAAAATTATGTTCAATGAAGGGTTTCTATTAACTACATTCTTGTAGAAATTAGGAGGTTTTAGTATTTATGATGGTCTGTGAAACCTAGTATCCTAACTATGATTTTGTTTTTCATATGGTAAAATACAAGGAATGATAAGTCCCATGTGATAGTTGGAATATGGGTTTTGGGTGTCATAAGAATAGGATCATGAATATATAAATATGTAATGGAGAATTCTTTTTAAGGATAACCCTTAACACTATATTTTGTTGAGTTCAACAATAATGTTACCAAGCCTAAGAAGGATTATAGTTCCTTAGTTGCAATGTGTAGATACACCTAGTTTATTTGAAGGAATAAATTATGAATGATCCAAATAGATTACATGTATAATCATGTAATGTTGATCATGATTATAATCCACTATTTATATAATATTTTTGAAGAATCTAACATCTAGATGATGAAGTTGTAAAGGTATAAAAATGCTACCCATGGAAGGGTTTAGGAAATTTAGGGAGGATTATCTCTTATATGGGAAGATTAATCCATATGCCATGTTCTTTTGAGTCAAATGATATAGAAAGTAATTATGATTGAGAATGAAATTCCACATTCTTTATTTTTTAAGGGTAAAAAATAATGTGAAAAAACATCAAGGATGCCAAATCCACATGAATAGTTAATTTATGGGTATTATAAATCCTAGAATAGGATAATCCTGTAAAATGAGGGGTGGGAACCCGGGGTTATAGGACCAATGTATAGGATGGAAGGAGAATGTAATTTTAATTGTAGTCAGGGTAATAACTACTTGGATTAATAAGGCCCTCATAGGATCAATGGGGTAGTTTGGAGGAAGTAGTCCCTATTACTAGTTTGTTACGAGTAAGTGAAATGAGAAAGGAATCCCATATAACATGGGATCACAAGGGAAGGTTATCAAATCAAGGAAACGGTAATGTTTTATCATATATCCAATGTATGAAGATTGTTTATGGAAGATATAAGAATAAAAAAGTTATTGATCACCGTAAATATATTCCCCCCCCCCCCCAAACGAACACCTTATCACATCTAGTATCTGATCAAAATCAATACAAATTTATTTTCATGGACAATGTGGTCTAGGGAGAATGGATAATCTCTTAATATTTCTTGAAAGTGGGTCATATGATCTTTATGAATTATTAATTTATGAACTATATTTTTTTCAAAACACAATAGATGGCATGTTTAGTGAGTAGATACTTGAATTTTCCTTAGGATTCTCATTGTGGGTTTTCAACAAGGACTGTTTTATGCATATTTTAATAGAAGATTTAGGATATTATGACATTTACCATAAATGTAAAAAAATAAAGGTCATAATATTTGACGAATGAAATTATCCTGTGTTTTAACATAGTAAACCATGGATTCTATCCTTATATATTATCATCACGTGATGTGAATATGGGAACCAATATTTAATTGTGATGGATATATATTCGGAAACATTACATTGGTTTGGAGAATTTTGATGTCGGGAAAATATTTTCTTTATACATGGGATTATTAATGGATATCCATATAGATGAGCTATATTATTTAACATATTTATATCATTTTAAATAAAATTATATGATGATCTAAATCGTTCATAGGCTAATAATGAATGTATGACTCATCCAAATTTAAAAATGTGTTATATTCCAATTTTATGGATGATATTACTAGGATTCCATATGTACAATGTAATGTTTGATATAATGAAATAATTAACTCCATTAAAAGGTTATCCATATATAGATTCAATTTATATGTAGGATAGAGGTTTCACTATTAGAGAGAAATTTGATCTTCATACAATATGCCTAACCGGAAATGGAAGGGCAGGAGGATACAATTCCATGAACCTACATTGGAAATGGGTATGAAGTGATATTTTGTAAAATTGAAGGAATCTAAATCCACATGAATAATTGGGAAATACATAATATATATCATAAACCATGAAAACCTGAGTTAACATGAGTTTGGAACTAGGGGTGCAGGTCTGCCCTTGGTAATGGAAGGATCCAATAATGTTTCACATGAAAAAGAAAAAAACCCATATAGTTAAGGGGGATATCCTAGGATATAAGGTATTGTTTTGAAGAAAACTATTTTCTATTTCTAGTTTGTTATGACGCTTAACTAGGATAATGGAATACCAACACCCATGGGATTCCAAGAGAAGTGTATAAATTCAAGGAACTACTTTTTTCGACATAGATATTGATGATATGAATAAGGTTACAAGATAAAATATGATTCAATAAGGTTTTTTGAAATCTATTTCCAATGCCCATATGTATTGAAAATATTTTATGGATATGGAATAAAACACATTATTATTGGACACACAACAATAATAGTGGAATATTTTTTCAATGTAAGTGAATTTTATGGAATTTTATCATATTGTTAGGATGTCATGGTTCCCAATATGATTTTTTAATTTTTCAGGTAAAATATAGTGTTTTTCTAGGTTCCCTATGATTTCATGAGCCATGCTCTAAATGAGAAAGAAGAAAAATTTGGGAAGGCTGTTGAGTTGTTTGAGTGTGGTTAATAAAATACTTCACTGTATTGGTCCATCACATAAGAGTTTAGGGTTTTTTTTATTTTATATGATTCAGATTAAAACAATATAGGATATCCAAACAGATCTATGTATCTCGTGATGTTAGGAATCATGAAACACATTATTATTTTATTAAATCTCCCTAATTATGTGTGACACATACATGGAGAGAGGTGACACATTATAAATATTTTTGGAAAACCCCATGATTAGGTATCCCTGAATCACTATATATCCATTGATGACAAGAATCATGCCATACATAGTTGTTTAATGGGAAACACACAATGTCGGTCTATCCCATATGCATAGGGGTAAATATATCCCATTTATTTTTGCAGATGTTCCTAGGATTTAAGATCTGGGTGTGACTACATATCATGTGATGATAAAAATCAATCCTTGCATATTTACTGAACTTGAAACTCTCCATACTATTCTGATCCTTATATAAAAGGGAAAATTGTTGTCATTAATTATTATAGATGGACCCAGGATTGGAGATCAAGAAATCAGTGTGTAACCTTTTTTATAGAAATAATTACATGTATATTTCTTTAATGGGAATCTATCTACATATGTCTAGCTTGTACAAAAGGGGTATAGTTTCCGCTGATTATTGCAGATGGTCCTAGGATTTGATATACGAGCATCCATACTTATATTTTGAGGACATGAATCAAGAAACAAATTGTTCTTGAATGAGAATCTCCATATAATGGTCTAAAACAAATATAGAGGGGTAATACTTCCTATTTATTTTTGTCGGTGGGACTATGATTAGATATATAAGTGTCACAACCAATCGTTTGATGACTGGATTTAAGCAACATATTGTTATTTAATATAGAACTCTATAGTGCAGGTCCGAACCATGCACAATGAGAGGCATTGTTCCCCTTGATTGTTCTATTCAGAACAATGATTATTGATCCTAACATCAATATGTATCATATGATGAAAAAAATGTTGACAGATGTAGAAATTGAATGGGAAATAGTTCATGTGGGGTTTACCTATGTGAACAGGGAGGATTGTTGTAGTTGGAACTAGGATTAGAGATCATGGAATCACTGAATATCCTATAATAATATAAATAAATCCATATAATGCTCTTTAATGTATTTTTTTGGGGGACCAACACCAAGGATAGTGGACCTCTAGGTTGACGTCGATAATAATTTGTGGAATTATGTCATAGAAGAGGCATGAAACATATAATGTGACATCTTATAGAGAAAACACATGGAATTACTTCTATACTATATCTTGTTGGATCATGATGTCACTATAATTAATTGATATTTCTTGAGCATTTTTTGAATCCATTACCAAAATTACTGAGACTACATGGCCTATGAACATTGTTAGAAACAAATAATGGTGAAGTCTTCTTTCAACTCGTCGAAGACTTTAAAAGGATGTACAATAGTGAATTATATCATGTGGTGGATGGGAAAAGTTATATGATCTAATAGCCTCTATATATCTCATTGGAGTGAGAATCAAGTCATACATAGTCCATGATTGGTTTTGTGGTGGGGGACCAACCCCAAGGATAATGGTCCTCATGAGATCATTTTATAGTAATGAATTGTTTTATTTAATTGAATATATATCTACCATGTAGTTTAATGTCTTAATGAAAGTATTCATGGAATTACTTTTATTTGCATGCATATGAAGCCACATATTCCATTTCCTTAACAAATAGGTGTTGATCATGTGGTGAATACTTCACCAAATTCCTAATACCTTTTGAGATATGATCTGTGTAACAAATAATAATGTTGAAGTCTTATTTTGATACATATAATTGTATAAAATGATGTAAAGAGAATTTTATATCATCTGGTGTTTTGGAAATGATATTTTATATTGGAATCTCTGCATATCTCATTACAGTGAGAATTATATCATATCTAGTTCTTGAAAACCTTGTAGTTTTTATTCTGGTGGAAAGGATTTAATCCATATTGTAAAGACTCAGAAATTTCAAGGAAATTTTTTTCTTAATTTTCTTTGGAATTTTACAAGAACGCGGTTTCTGACGGCACTTGATTCCGAGGCCCGGAGTGGCCGAAATCAACTTCCGAAGTTTGGCTCGGGTACGTTCAGTGAACGAGCGAGCGGGAGTTTCTATCTTTTGAACTGGTGCTTGGAATTGAAATATGATGGCACCGATTAACTCACAACGCCGATAATTGCTTAAGGGGACCTTTAGCATAGTTGCGTTTTAAGCGGGTTGAGATTTTAGTTTAAAATAAATAAAATTGTTTGAACATTTTTATTTTATGTCTTTGGGAGTTATTCTCTCCCATGGGAATTTGTTGGTGGAGCCCATGACCAACCAACGTCCCATGAGTGGATACTTGAAAGGAGGGGCCCACAGGAGTCCCAACCTTTCACATTCCTATAACTCTCCTTTAACCCCCCATTTAATCTCCCTTTAACTCTTGAACTTCTCCCCCTCTTAAGTGCATTCCAACACTTTTTAATTAATGAGTTCAACTTCTTAAATTAATTAAGTTATTTGAATTTTGGAATTTGAAAAGCTTGGAATGTGTAAATAAAATAATGGGAGAGATTATTTTATTAGGTTGCTTGGTTAAGAGAGGATATTGAGAGAGGAATCTCTTAGATTTGAAGAACTCCATCACCATCGTTGAAGAACATCGAGACTTCAACGAAGAATATGATGAACACCGACCCTCCGACGGAGAACGCGAAGGCACCAACAACGTGCCTTCTCTTCTTCTTTCTCCGCGTCAAGGGAGGAGGCATCACCGCGGGGAATGTCGCCATCGACGATGGCGCTCACTCCGACGACGACAGAATTGATACCGTTCTACAGAGACACTACCATCCCGGGACTTTGTCAACAAATGAATGATGACACAAGGTAGGGGAATTTATTTTTTGAATTATCTTATCTTTTTAGAAAAGAACGACGAGCACGGACCAACCAATACCGGGTTGATCCGCGGATCGTTCAATCATGCGGTTTGATGATGAGGGTTATAATTTAAATTGGTCATGTTTATTACCTTGACGAACTTCGTGAAATATGACCTTTTGTTATCGAATAACGCGAGGGGGGCCGGACCGCACAAACACGGCCGACCCTCCTCCTTATTTCATGTTGTATTCTTTTTGTGGATTGAAATGGGAATGGTGCGGTGCCAGCGCACCACGCGGAAACGTGTGACAAGTAATGTGTGGCGCCATCACGCCGCGTCATGAAAAACAAACAAAGGCGCGACGCCGTCACGTCACGGCGGAGAAACCCAAAGTCATCCGCAGATGGAGTCGGGCCATGGTGAAGGGGCGCGGCGCCAACGCATCGCGCCGGAGAACCACGAAGACGACGCGTTCCGTTTTTGACGTGCGGATTGACGGACGACGACGAAGAAGGCCGTTTGGGGAATTAAATCCCTTCTCAGTGAAGGTCGGGTCCCAGGGGGACCATAGGAGAAGACGACAGAAGGAACGGACCACCGGAGTGCGTCCGGTGGTCCGCGGAAGGCGGTGGTGCCGCGCCGCCGGAAAAAAGGCGGCCGACGAACCGCAGGCCTCAATTAACGGCGAAGAGCGGGGGGAGCCGCGCACCCCGCCTGCGAATCGGCTCGGCCACGCTGGCCGAGCCGCAGCCGTCGAGTCGGGCCGGACCGAACTGGACCACGCCATACCGGGCCGGGCCGGGCCGGGCCTAGCCGGGTCGGCACGGGCCCCGACTCCCGTTTTCGGACCACTTTCGGTCAAATGCCCGTAACTTGAGCTACGGGCCTCCAAAAGACTCGCCGTAAGCGGCAACGCGATCCTTGGATCGAGATTGTCGTTTCGTTATATCACACTCAGGGTTTCGGATTACTTTGGGTTCGGCCGGGTTGGTACGTACACGAAACCAACCGGGCCCTCGGAGCAGAAACGCTCGTAACTTGAGTTCCGGACGTCCGATTGACATGCCGTCGACTTTGTTAATTCCTCTAAGTGAGATGGATCTTTTGGCTCACTCTGCCCGAGGTTTGGACATAGGTGGAGTACGGTCGGGTTGGTTTTGCCTTAAAAACCAACCGGGCCCCTCGGACGAAAAAGCCAATAACACTTAGACCGAGCGTCCGATTGAGGCGCCGTCTACGACGTTGAGTTCCTGTTGACGATACGGAACTTCTGGATACATCAACTTCAGACCTTGTGTTAGTTGATGTATCAGCCTCTCGGCTCATGGAGCGGACCCTCCCGAACGTGCTTGCTATGTGCAGAAACCCTAGTGTTGGATGCGACTTCGACGACGACGACTGTGTAGAGATCCTCAGTGGACTGCGATCAATGAAGACAATTGCTCTTGTATCCTATGTGCGTCCTAGATGTGCTGGTCTTGTATCCTATGTGGGACCTAGCTTAGATGATTCAATACTGGTCTTGTATCCTATGTGGGTCCCAGTATAGATGAATCAATGAAAACAGCTAGTCTTGTATCCTATGTGGGTCCTAGCTGTGCTGGTCTTCTATCCTATGTGGGTCCCATCTTAGATGATTCAATACTGGTCTTGTATCCTATGTGGGTCCCAGGATAGATGAATCAATGAATACAACTAGTCTTGTATCCTATGTGGGTCCTAGTTGTGCTGGTCTTGTATCCTATGTGGGTCCTAGCTTAGATGATTCAATACTGGTCTTGTATCCTATGTGGGTCCTAGTATAGATGAATCAATGAAGACAGCTGGTCTTGTATCCTATGTGGGAACCAACTTAGATGATTCAGTATCTATTTCTGATCATCTCTTTTACCTTTTCGACGATGTATACCTGTGTGAGCTGAAATCATGTTTACTCTCCTATGTGGATTGTATTGTGATATCCAGTGTGGATTACGTTTTTCTTTCCTGTGTGGAATACGTATACTTTCCTGTGTGGACTGAGTTGTACTTGGGCTCGGAGGTTGGAGCGTATTGGAATTGATGACATAGGTATATGTATGGGCATATACCTAAGCAATGTCGGTTGTTACTTCGTGATTGTATCTTTCCTTTTTGGTTTATCCTTTGTGGATTTTGGGAGACCTTCGGGGGTCTTGGGGTCCCTACTGAGTAGCTTATACTCACCCCTGCACGGGCATTGCCCGCACTACGTTGTGTTGGTTGCAGACGACGGACAATGTTGACCGTCGTTGAGGCTTGCAAAGCAGGACGGTACCTGGAGGTGGACCACTGGGCGGGACGTGCTCGGAGCGGACGGCGGGACCTGAGGAGCAGAGGAGCTATATGTACCTACACTTCAGGTGGGATTTCCAGTGGACAGCTCAGTGTAGCGGCTTTTCTTTACTGTTGTTGTTTTCCCTTTCGAGTTGTACTTTACAGTTGGGCTTGTATTTCCGGCCCCTTTTACTTTCCGTAATTATTGTTGTACTCAGTTTTCACTTAGTGTTTACTTCTTTTGCTTGTACTATGTGGTGATTGTTTACTTTATAATGGCAATGCCTTCCCTTTTTACTGGGATTTATGCCTTGGTGCTAGTCGCCAGCCCCTGGCCTATGGAAGGCGGGCTTGGGGTAGTCATGGAACGGGCCCCGAGGACGGGTCGTGAAAAATTGGTATCATAGGAGTTTGGTTCTACCTTAGAACTCAGGACTCTGATATTTTCTATGTGAAGCAATAGTGTTAAGGGTACCGAGTGTGGTCTTCAGTTCAGGGAGTCCAGTGGTGGTGCGGAGGCCGATGTATCCGTACACCAGGACCCTGACTACTGATTTCCGACTTTGTACATGAAGACACTGATTGCGTGTGTGTTTCCAAAGTTTTAAAGTCAGCTCAAACTAGGTCAGCTCACCAAGAATAAATGTTGATCGTGTCGCATCTGTTCAGGATGTCTCCACGCAGACAGTCAGTTGGAGTTCCGAGTGAGTACTCGATGGCAGCCCACCGAGCGACGAGGCTCCGGTGCAGGGCCCTCTTTCTATGTTGGCACCCATGGGTGGTGTACCAGCAGCACCAACACCTGTTGGGCAGAAGATTCCACTAACCATACTAGCGAACTATGCACGCTGGTAGAGCACGTTGCACGAGTTCCAGCAGGAGTGGCCTCCGAGGATACAAGGCGAGGCAGATTCCCTGACAGCAGAACACTGGTTGGAGGCGATTGCTAGAGTTTTTCGCCTAGCTGAGACATCAGTGGAGTGGATGGTGGACTTGGATACTTGTGTTTTCCAGTGAATGACCATGAGTATGGTCCGCATAGTGATGAGGCTTCGGTACGTGGACCGATGCCTGAGATAGTGCCTTCGGGTAGTGTGTCAGCTATACATCACTACCTGTTGGTCAGCAGTTACAACCGGCGGTACCGGTAGGGGACACATGTAGGCTTACTACCTTAGACATGTTTTAGAATCAGTTACCCTCAAGTTCCGAGGCAAACCTGACTCACAGGCTGCTGAGGACTAGCTTGATGAGGTGGCTGAGAGTTTTCTAGAGCTTATACAGCTTCGACGGGACGACATATCGATAGCTGGGAATTCATCGAGGTGTACCGAACATTCCGTGTACTCGATGAATGCGTTTCGATCAGTGCTATAGAGCTCGAACCTCTGAGCGTGGTGTGTTTAAGGACATCCGAGCCAGCACCTTTTCTCTATGCATTCCTACTTATTCTAGGGTGCTAGAATGAACCTTTGTGGTTAAGAATCATTTCACTGAATGGATGCAGTCAGTGAAGGATTGCAGTGGGAAGCTGGAAACTGGCGCCAGTCTCAGAGACTTGGGCATGGAAAATGTTTCAAGAAGAGAAAATGCTAACGAGAGATGAGTCTACGAATCAGCAGATGTGGAGGCAGAGTTAGGAGAGCAGCATGAGGTGGTGTACATCCTAACATGGTACAATCACCCACCTTAGTTATTCCCGCCAGGCTCAGGGAGCTGGAGGGTGGAGGAAGAGTGCGGCTGCATGCAGTCAAGGAGTGTGACCCAATGGCTCTAGAAATGATTCAAGGGATAGTTTGTGTCCACTACTAGCTGCTGTTGTAACGGACGTCGATATGAATCATTCCTTGCTTTCACAAATCTTGTTCCAGACCTAGAGTTTTTGGTAAGCTGTGGACTTGACCCTCACGTCTGGAGATACCTTGGGAGAAGACTCAATAATCACACTTACGCTGACAGTGTGGTCAGATCCTCGAGGCGAGAGTTTCAGTTGGAATCTCTTGGTGGCAGCGTCGAGGCCTTACGACGTTGGTTTGAGAATAGACTGGGCAATCACAGTTCATACACAAATTGATGGTTATAGGCAAAAAGGTTGTAGTTTATCTACGACGTCGGGATGGGTTTTCCTTGGTTGGAGAAAAAGGAAACCCAAGGCAGCACGGGGTAAATCTTGCACAGGAGGGTGAGACCGATCACTCTTGAGTCGGTCAACCTTACCCTCGTAACAGCAGTTGTTTTGAGTTTTAGTCCTAACAGAAAATGAAGACCTCTGGAGTTTGAGGATGAAGACCACGTCTTTTTATGGGTCTCACCTCGACGAGGTTTACGGATATGTGTCCAGGGAGACAAGTTATCTCCGAGGTTCAACGGACCTTTCTAGGTCCTCAGCTGGGTAGGCGAGGTGGTTTACCGCTTGACCCATTCACCGTAGGTGCACCAGGTGCACGACGACTTCCAGGTATCTCAACTGAGGAGATACGTGCTCGACCCTCCACATATCATCGACCATGAGGAGCTGGATGATGGCGATGGGGTGTCTTTCACGGAGGTTCCAGTGGGGATCGAGGATCGATAAGGGTGGATCCTATGAGAACAATCGATTCCTCGAGTGAGCTTTCTTTGGCAGTACAGGAACCTCCAGGTAAGCACATGGGAGCAGAAGGCTCAGATGCGTCCTTTGTACCGCTTTTGTGACCCTAGTTTGTGTTGAAGCTTTACGTGGATGTAAAGCCCTGAGGTGGGAGTAATATAAAGACCTGTAAATTTCAAGGGAATTTTTTTCTTAATTTTCTTTGGAATTTTACAAGAACACAGTTTTTGACGGCACTTGATTCCGAGGCCCGGAGTGCCCGGAATCAACTTCTGAAGTTTGGCTCGGGTACGTTCAGTGAACGAGCGAGCGGGAATTTCTATCTTTTGAACCGGTGCTCGGAATTGAAATCTGATGGCACCGATGAACTCCCAATGCCGGTAACTTCTTAAGGGGACCTTTACCACAATTGCGTTTTAAGAAGGTTGAGATTTTGTTTTTGGGGTTTTAGTATAAAATAAATAAAATTGTGTGAACAATTTTATTTTATGTGTTTGGGAGTTATTATCTCCCATGGGAAGTTGTTGGTGGAGCCCATGACCAACCAACTTCCCATGAGTGGATAATTGAAAGGTGGGGCCCACACGACCCCCAACCTTTCACATCCCTTTAAATATCCTTTAACCACACATTTAATCTCCCTTTAACTCTTGAACTTCTCCCCCTCTTAAGTGCATTCCAACACTTTTTAATTAATGAGTTCAACTTCTTAAATTAATTAAGTTATTTTAATTTTGGAATTTGAAAAGCTTGGCATGTGCAAATAAAATAATGGGAGAGATTATTTTATTAGGTTTCTTGGTTAAGTGAGGATATTTAGAGAGGAAGCTCTTAGTTTTGAAGAACTCCATCACCATCGTTGAAGAACATCGAGACTTCGATGAAGAATCTGATGAACACTGACCCTCCGACGGAGAACGCGAAGGCACCAACGACGTGCCTTCTCTTCTTCTTTCTCTGCGTCAAGGGAGGAGGCATCACCGCGGGGAACGTCACCATCGATGACGGCGCTCACTCCGACGACGATGGAATTGATATCGTTCTACAGTGACACTAACATCCCGCGAATTTTTCAACAAACGAAGGACGACACGAGGTAGGGGAATTTATTTTTGGAATTCTCTTATCTTTTGAGAAAAGAACGACGAGCGCGGACCAACCAATACCAGGGTGATCCACGGATCGTTCAATCATGCAGTTTGATGTTGAGGGTTATTATTTAAATTGCTCGTGTTTATTGCCTTGACGAACTTCGTGAAATATGACCTTTTGATATCGAATAACGCGAGGGGGGCTGGACTGCACAAACACGGCCGACCCTCCTCCTTATTTCATGTTGGATTCATTTTGTGGATTGAAATGGGAATGGTGTGGTGCCATCGCACCGCGTGGAAACGTGCGACAAGTAATGTGCGGCGCCGTCGTGCCGCGTCGTGAAAAACAAACAAAGGCGCGACGTCGTCGCATCACGGCGGAGAAACCCGAAGACATCTGCGGACGGAGTCGGGCAACGGCGAAGGGGCGTGGCGCCAACGCATCACGTCGGAGAACCACGAAGATGGCGCTATTTCATTTTTGACGTGCGGATTGATAGGCGACAATGAAGAAGGCTTTTTGGGCGTTTGAATCCCTTCGTAGTGAAGGTGGGGTCTCGGGGGGACCATAGGCGAAGACGGTAGAAGGAATGGACCACCGAAGTGCGTCTGGTGGTCCGCGGAAAGCGGCGGCGCCGCCGGAAAGGAGGCGGCCGGCGAACCGCTGGCCTGAATTAACGGCGAAGGGCGGGGGAGCCGCGCACCCCGCCCGCGAATCGGCTCGGCCATGCTGGCCGAGCCGCGGCTGGCCGGTCGGGCCGAACCGAACCGGACCGTGCCGGACCGGGCCAGGCCCAGCCGGGTTGGACCCGGGTCGGGCAACCCGGTTCGGGCCGACCAAGGGTGGGGTCGGGCCGGGTCGGCCCGGGCCCAGACCCCCGTTTTCGGACTACATTCGTTCAAATGCCCGTAACATGAGCTACGGGACTCCAAACAACTCGCCGTCAGCGGAAACACGACCCTTGGATCGTGGCGGTCGTTTCGGTATATCGCACTCAAGGTTTTGGTTTACTTTGAGTTCGGCCAGGTTGGTTCGTACACGGAACCAACCGGGCCCTCGGAGCAGAAACGCTCATAACTTGAGTTCCGGACGTCCGATTGACGTGTCGTTGACATTGTTGAATTCCTCTAAGTGAGACAAATCTTTTGGCTCACTCCGACGGTGGTTTGGACGCAGGTGGAGTATGGTCGGGTTGGTTTTGCCTTAAAAACCAACCAGGCCGCTGGGACAAAAAGGCCAATAACACTCAGACCGGGCGTCCGAATGACTCGCTGTCTGCGACGTTGAGTTCCTGTTGACGATACGGAACTTCTGGATACATCAACTTTGGACCTTGTGTTAGTTGATGTATCAGCCTCTCGGCTTGTGGAGCGGACCCTCCCGAACGAGCTTGCTATGTGCGGAAACCCTAGTGCTGGCTGCGAATTCGATGACGACGACTGTGCAGAGATCCTCAGTGGACTGTGATCAATGAAGACAGCTGGTCATGTATCCTATGTGGGTCCTAGCTGTGCTGGTCTTGTATCCTATGTGGGTCCCAGCTTAGATGATTCAATACTGGTCTTGTATCCTATGTGGGTCCCAGTATAGATGAATCAATAAAGACAGCTAGTCTTGTATCCTATGTGGGTCCTAGCTGTGTTGGTCTTGTATCATATGTGGGTCCCAGCTTAGATGATTCAATACTGGTCTTGTATCCTATGTGGGTCCCATGATAGATGAATCAATGAAGAGAACTAGTCTTGTATCCTATGTGGGTCCTAGCTGTGCTGGTCTTGTATCCTATGTGGGTCCCAGCATAGATGATTCAATACTGGTCTTGTATCCTATGTGGGTCCCAGTATAGATGTATCAATGATGACAGATGGTCTTGTATCCTATGTGGGTCCTAGCTTAGATGATTCAGTATCTATTTCTGATCATCTCTTTCACCTTTTCGACGATGTATACCTATGTGAGCTGAAATCACGTTTACTCTCCTTTGTGGATTGTGTTGTGCTATCCTTTGTGGATTACATTTTTCTTTCCTGTGTGGAATACGTATACTTTCATGTGTGGACTGATTTTTACTTGGGCTCAGAGGTTGGAGCGTATAGGAATTGATGACATAGGTATATGTATGGGCATATACCTAAGAAGTGTCGGTTGTTACTTTGTGATTGTATCTTTCCTTTGTGGCTTATCCATTGTGGATTTTGGGAGACCTTCGGGGGTCACGGGTTCCCTACTGAGTAGCTTATACTCACCCCTGCACGGGCTATGCCCGCACTATGTTGTGTTGGTTGCAGACGATAGACAGCATTGATCGTGGTTGAGGTTTGCAGAGCAGGACCATACCTGGAGGTGGACCACTGGGCGGGACGTGCTCAGAGCGGACGGCGGGACCCGTGGAGCAGATGAGCTATCTGTACTTACCCTTCAGGTGGGATTTCCAGTGGACATCTCGGTGTAGCGACTTTACTTTACTGTTGTTGTTTTCCCTTTCGTGTTGTACTTTACAGTTGGGCTTGTATTTCCGGCCCCTTTTACTTTCCGTACTTACTATTGTACTCAGTTTTTACTTAGTGTTTACTTCTTCCGCTTGTACTCTATGGTTCTTGTTTACTTTACAAAGGCAATTCCTTCCCTTTTTACCAGGATTTACGCCTTGGTGCTAGTCACCAGCCCCTCGCCTATTGAAGGCGGGCTTGGGGTAGTCACGGCACGGGCCCCGCGGACGGGTCGTGACACCTATAGTTTAAAATCATATCATAAAGTAAACATTTCTGTAGAATAAAATTTTATTGTATAGAATATGGTGAATAGATTTGAAAAAATATATATAAGGGCTAGACCCAAGAAAATAGTTCTTGGGGTCACTAAATATCCTATAATGGAATGACTCATGTAACTTGTAGCTAATCAATGTACTGATTATTTATGTGGAATTAACTCACACAGTTGGATGAGGAACACCATTTGTCTACTACCAAAAACAATCACATGTGAAAAAAATCATCCACAACATATTTTTGTTGATGAATTTTAACATCATGTTTTAAGGACATATGGAATATTTTATATTTATGTCAAATGAGAAAGGATGCTCTTGCAATTTTTCATCAGAAAACCATGAAGACTTCTATGTACATTATAACCTAATGACAAGGATGAATCATTTAGTTAATGATCATGCGACCATGAAGTCTTCCTAGTAGATTAATGTCACAAGGTTTCAATGTATCATGTAGTTTAATGTCATGTCAATAGGATAATGGGGTGCTGTTTAGTTTAAAATCTTGCTTCCAGGACATGATAGCAATAGTGGGGTGTATTATGAAATATGTGTTCTTAAAAACTCAATATCCATCAAGTAAGAATATATGGTTCACTCCCATATAACGTTTTAGACCATAATTTTCCATATAATACCAACAGAACTTGTATTGTAAATTTATATAAATTTATTATAAATCTCATTATACATAATAATAATTGTTGAAGTAATAAATATTTTCCATGTATCGTCTTTTTTAACAAGTATACATTCATGAGCTAATCAATGTTGGTAGTGATTCCATCCTAAAATATAAGAGTGTTTTTTAAGGTTATATTATTTTAAAAACATATATTAGTATATAGAGTATGTTTATGGTGGTGTAGGTAATATGATCGAATAAAAGCCATTATCATGATGAGAGTGATAATGGGAAGAGACATTTCAATCCCCCATATCTAAATATATTATTGATAGATTCATAGGAAAATTTTCTTCATTCATACTGTCACTATATATATATAGATCTTGTACATCCATGAATAAGTCTACATCCTTAATAAGTTTTATGGGTAGAACATAATCTCCATAGATTATAACTCAATGTCTCTCGAGGGAATTTCTCAACCCATTGGGGACTTCAATATTTTTATCATCATTATCCATTGGTTTTTTACATCTTTTTTTAGAAACCATCTTCATCATCTGTTGTTTAAATGACTAGAAGGGAGGACCATCACCTTGTATCACACCGAGATTTCCATTGATTGGATATTTCAGTTATTGATGAAATATTGAAGATAATTCTATGTGGCTATGAAGCCTAGGTCATCAATGTAGTAAATTATATAATGTGTATTTTTAGATAAATTTGTACTCAACCTTATGTTTGTGATACCAAAAAACACTTTGATATTTATATTTAAGAGTGGAATTTTATAAATCTTATCATACCCTTGAATCGTTAGACTTGTATGAGTGAAATCACCCCACTATGACCCAAATGTTGGAGGGTCATAATCGGGATAAGGTTGACCTTGGAAGCACTATCAATAAGATAACTTTAGATGTTGAAAATATCAATCCATCATGTAACTTATATGAATATATTATATACCTAGATACCATTTTTCTAATCTTGCAATAAAAAAATAGATGATGAAGTGAAATTATGATGTCGTATCCACCCCTTGATAGTCCTCAATTGCAGCAAAATATGTCACAAACTCTCGTTTCATATAGATAGCATCGATGAGTTTCTCTATGAGTTCTATTGAATGATATATTGAATTCATGGTTGATTAAAATTCACACGATGATTAATATATTTCATAAAGGTGGATATTCCTCACAAGTTACCATCCCATGATAGGGATGTGTTCACTGAGGTTTTTTGTAATATGGTATGGTCATTTTAATATTTTTTTAAGATCATGAGACTAGGGAATCGTTGTTCAGTTTAACATCATGAGACCAATACATGGTTGTGGAGATTAACATCATGGAATAAGGAGATTTGGTTCATTTTAAAATTAATATTCCAGGATGTAGTTGTGTAGTTTAATTTGATCATGTGGTTTAATATCCTGTGACTTGGGTATATTTTGTTGTTTTACATCAAGATACTATAACCTTTTCCCTGTAGGTTATATTCATGTGACTATAACATGTAATGTATTTTAATGTCATAGGAATATTAAATTTCCATTTCAGATTAACTACATGAGTATAGGATGTTTTTTAGCCAAAATATATTAAGATGTTGGGTTTCATTTATTTTATGTACATTGGATTAATCATATTGATATTTCATGTGTTTCATGATCCTTATACTCTATTATGTAGGCAATTATTTTTCACATTTACATGTAATTAATGCTAAATAAACTATCATTTCAGTTCTTAAGTTGTATGTTGTATGGGAATTAATTTTCATGTACTTAATTCTTATCTTTTCCCAGCTACCTCATATTCGATAGTTTTATTTAATCATTCCCCATTTTATAATTAATATACCTATGGGAATGTTTCTATGGTATTTAGTATAGATTTTTCAAATTTTCATTGAAATATTTGAGAGCATGATACTCCTCACATATGCTATATATAAATCTTTTATCATGAGAACATGGTTTAGTAGGGATTTCAAGGGAAGAGCCCAAGACATCATCAATTTAGATGTTGTTTCTGAGGCATTAGGATTCTTGAATGATATAAATGCTTTTGTTGATTAAAAAACTACCTCTATTAAGGGATTTTTTTGAAATGGTAGAGGTCCCATGGTTTCTAGAATATTCATGACGAGGAGGTGGGAAATATAGGAATTCCTCCATATCATGTGGACTAGGGGTATTAAAAATCATTAAATGTCCTCTTCCCTATGGTATGGTTTGAGGAGGAATAATGTTTGGAATTATCTATATATAGAAAATATAAAAGATACACCAGTCACTCAGTTCAGGGTGACTGAGTGTGGTGGAAAATTCATTTTTTATATTTTATATATTTCTCTCTATTATAATATTATATGTATCCCACATCCATATCAGAGTACATACTTGGTTTCCAAATGTATCTAGTCATTTTGAGGTTTCATATTAAATAGTTTTATGGAACACACATTGGTTGAGAGGATGTATGGTTTGTTTCATCACACCATTTGAGGCAGAATAATTTACTATTTTAAGAATATATAATAGATTTAAAATATGTTACAGAAATAATTTTGAGACACTGGTACATGACTAGTTACCCATGGGTCAATGATGTGATAAAAACATCTGTGGATGGGAACAACTATTTTTATCAATGGTTCACCATAAATTATTTATTCATTTAATATTCATTAGTTTTTTTCAATGTTTGGTCACACTATAATTTATTAAAGTCAATAAATATTTTTGTTATCTTGAATATGGGATTGAACCTATGCGAGGAATCCTACATATCTAATGAGAATAATAATGAAAACCAATGTATGTCATTTTACATAGATAAATTTCATCTAAATGAACTATACCAAGAAGTTTAATGGTTTGAAAAAAGGAATAAAATATGAAGCTATGTGATTGAGGAGGAATCAAACATATCATTTTTGATAGGAATTAGAGTCTTCATTGTTTTCTATGGGCCCCTACATTGAAAATGATATGAAAAATGATTCAATGACAAAGAATTTTTTATATATGGATTCCCTAAATTGTATCATCAGGATTATGTCCCTTGTATTTAATATTTTATGTAATCATAAATATATCCCAATCGATGAACACATTGGATATATACTCACAATTAAATTTCTATAATCATTTACAGTCTCTAATCTCACTTGAGTCATTCTTAGTGTAAAAAAAAATATAAACATATTGGACACATTACATTAAATAAAATATATATGGGGCTTACACATTAATGTATCCCTTTTGGAGGTATATTGACCTATTTTGTGGAGACTATTGTATAATCCTTTGGCCTTTATAAGGTTTCCTACGTATCATATTTATAATATGAAAAAAATTCCCCAAAGATTATTTTATCCTTATACCTATGATGTTTTTGATGTTACTGAGGGAATAGTCTAGGATTACACTCAAATTCATGCCAATGCATGATCCCATTTCATTTTTTAGTTTGAGAAATTATGGATGACTAATGGTAGATTTCATTCTAATGAGTCAAAAATATTTGGGATATGGAATGGTTCACACTCTGTGGATACCCATTAGATATCAGGACATATAAAGAAATCTAATGTCTCACATTTGGATATATATTATATTTCTCATAGATTTTTATACCTTTACACAATGAGGGGTTGGGAAGGGTATTTAAAATCTATGAAATTATGTTTTTCACTATGACTTTATAATGAGTGGGACTTATAATAGAATGGATTCTCTTTGGAGGTCAGTTCAAGAGAAGGTTTCCAATATATCATTATTAGATCAGAATTATATTCCTCATAGTTTAGTGACCCCAAAAAAATATTGATGGGTTTCTTTGGGTGTTTACAATCAAATAAATTATTGTTATCCTCAAGGTTTTATGAATGGAAAGGGATTATACTAGGATCGATTCCCATTAGATGTTGGGACATAAGAAGGAATCCCACTCATCATTCTTGGGACTAAATTTGATTCTTCAATGTTCATGAACTCCATAACACACTAATGGGTTAGGGTGGAAGTTTACAGATAGATTCATTATTGTTATCACCATTGTTTTTTGAATTTCAATGGATTAAACCGTGATGGATTCCTATTTTCATATTAATTCTGATTCATCTGATAGTAAAGGAGGGGTGTGGACTATAAAAGATACATTGAATTTTATTATTACAAAATGGTGGGTCTATCCAAGATCATGACACAAATAGTGTATCATGTGTGTGTAACCTAAACCCATTATGGAAAATAACCTTATAAAATGGGTATTCAAAGAGAGATTCCTAACCAAGGTTCTCTATGTTCTAGGTTTGTCTACTGGATGTTGTTGACATGTATACATCCAATTAATTTATAGTATTTAAATATATATATATTATTTTCTATCCATGTAGATATTATATGCCTAACATGATTTGGGTGTTAGTTTGATATAGAAGAAACATCCAACGATGTCGGCATGATAGGTTTTGGTTTCCTTCCTTGTATGTTTTTATTAAATTACACAGATTTTTTTGGTGCCTGTATGAAATAGAATACACATATAATGGTGTATGAGTGTAATGTACATGATGAATTGAATGATACAAGTTGAAATGTCTTATATCAATTTCATGATCAAGGATCTTTTGTGGGATGTATTCACATGATAAATATTTATTTTCTAAGATTCCATTTTTTTGATTAATGTTGAAATTTCTAAGTTTATTCTCATAATCAACTTGAATTTCCTTGTTGTATTATGATAATCAATGTGGCTTGTCCAATATGTCTTCACATATTCAAATAGTAAATATCAAGGATCTTTCTCATGACCACCTGACTTGTTTGGTGAGACGTATTAGGTACGATCCCACCATTCATTGAGGGACGTCCCTTTTTATATTTTGGCTAATGATCCATTTTTGGGTAAAATTATGTTGATATTGGGAGTTTGTAAAGTATTACTGATTTTTCAGGGGCGTGGGACATGAATGGAATAGAAAAGTGTCCAAAAATGTGCATCTCATTGTTAACATGTATTTAGTAGAAATTATTCTCCTAGTCAGGGAAACAATATGCATAGAACTCCATCCCGATAAAGGCTGTAACATGATTAGCACGTGGTTTTCCATAACATGTGGGTGCTTCCTAGAATCCATGAGGCATGGCCCCACTTGGATTGAGAGATCTTCATGGTTGGCACACAAGTTTCCCAACTGTACTATTAAACTATGAATGCATTAAAATGTTTACAATGATATCTTTTTTCTCTAGATATATAAGGTTTATGATCTAAATTTCGTTCAAATTCCTTATCCAGCAATTTTGGCGATGAATCTAACCCTTCTAGATATCTATTAGAAGACAATACATAGATTCTTGGCTATTTGGAGAGGGGTTGCGAGTGAATCAATTATCTGGGAGATTCTATAACTCTTCTCCAATTATTTCCCTATATTAGGTATTATATAATATTTACAAATTTTCTAAAGATGAAAAACCAACATTTTATATCATAATTTATGTTTGGGATTTAATGTGATTTTCAGTTCAAATCAAGGGCATAGGTTACCCAAGTGTTCTTCAACAGACCTAAAGTTGGTAGTTGTAATAATTTTTCCAATAGAAATGATGTGTTTCATGTGTATGTAATTTTTTTAATTCACTACGTTGTGTTGTTTTTACATATTGGTTTAAGAAAAGTAATATTGTCCATAAATTGAGGTGAATGAGCATTCATATAACACTTTGGATTTTTTTATGATATGAGACTAAATGTAAGACTACCCATGGGGTATTCAAAACCCTTGAAAATGGTGAAATAATTTTATGAACATTGAGATAAGAAAAATATATGAGAAATGGGATATAAATTATGATTTGGTATGTTGGCACAGTTAAAGGGAATCTTCAATTGATCGTTTGTCAGATATTTTGAGATGAATAAGGTGTTTTTGAAACAGGTTAAATAATTTTTTTTTAATTTTTCTTTTGTTTTTATTTTTAAATAAGGCACATGATGTTTGAAATGTGGGAAATGTTTTAACTATTGATGTTGGACTCAAGGCGATATATAATGTGGGATTCATTATAGACTTTAATTATATATAGGAAATGATGGAACTATTCCCATTTTTAGAATGCCTATTTATAGTTGGAAATGGTTGGAAATGGAAATTAATGCATTGGGGCACAATTTCGTTTTCACACAATAAGACCTATTTTTATAAAATGGTGGCTTCAAGATGATTTTAAATTAGTAATTTGAATTCTATGATATTATTGAATTGTGAAATGAATATGTTTTTAAGTCTTTTATAGTGGATAAAATTTCATACTGGTATGTTTTTTATATTGGTATATGTTTTAATGGGTTATTACTTATATTTAGGGTTTTTATAATGAGTTATTATTATAAATGATAAAACTATTTAATGGTTTTATTTTTTGTTAGATAAATGTGGTATGGTTATATAATAATGTTTGCATATCTTGGCGGTATGTATGGAATTCACTTGGGGTACTATTCACAAGAGTTAGGTTGGATTGAGGCTCTAATCTTCACCCCTAGAATGTATGGGTTAGGGAGTTAGACTAAGAATATATTCCTCTATAATCTGAAATTGTTGATACTATATGGACTCAATATCAAAAGAATGTGTTATGTAATGTATGATTGTGATTTCAAACCGAGCCTCTATCATTCCCAGTGTATGGAGATGGGGAGGTTTTGGATGTTATAATGAGGATATATTTTTCTAAAACATGTGGAAATTGATTTAATTTTAGACTGAGGCTCTGGGTTATGTTGAAAAATCTATATTAATAAATTCCATTTTTTAATATGTAAAACCACAATTCCATGTCTTAGGATCCAGGTGTGAATGATGTCAAGTTAGTTTTTTAGTTGACCCTTAAGAACATGATTGCTAAAATTGAAAATTAATAATATTAAAATATTATCATATGTCTTGATAATAGTTTGTTAAATGGGAAATTTAGTTATTTAAATAATGTTCCTATAATTTTATTAATTATCTATTTCACTTTTTAAATGTTATACAATACTATAAAAACATGTTATTACTTCTGAAATCATTGGTGGTCGCCTACTGAGTTGTACTCACACACTAATCCAACCTCATTTTCACTTGGTTAACCGAGAATAAGTTAGTATATTTTGTTATATGTTCATTATATGTACATAGTGTATAGTTTATTCATGGGAATTTGGGTTTAAAGATGTGATATTTGTACTATTTTGGTACTTAGGACTATATTCATGATCCTGTATGGTTTTGTTAATAGAAATTTTACTTTTATTTCTTCCAAACATGTGCTGTATTCATCCCAGTTTTATAAAATGTTTCACATGGGTACTTATTGGATTTTGTTTATATATTTTCCATTTTTCATTCATATGGGATCCTAAATGTTGATTTTATTTCATCTTTGGTGTTATTAATATATGCAGGTATAGTCTCCCCATTGTGTTCCTATAGAACTGTGCTACTTGTTAGTATACTCTAGCCTATAGAGAGGCACGAATGAGGTAATAGGATGAACCAACACTAGGAACTAGATATTTTTTCAACCATGATAGGTATGTTAAAACATGGAATCATCTGTATTTACTTTTTTATTATTATTTGGGCTTTGTTAAACAGTAGAATTAGTTCTTTTTTGGGACTTGTAAATGAGTTAATTATTGGGTTCCTATAAACCCATGTATAGGGGAAACACTATATTTCTAGTTGTGGTAATTGATTTATTTCAATTTTCATTTATGGTTGATTGATACTTCCACCATGATTATTTCACATTGATTTATTGTTATTTATTTATGAGGTTTTATTACTTGTTCTATTATGGCTGGAGAGGGTGTGTCAATTAATTCATCATGGAAGGCACAAAATATTGAAAGGTAATTTTTCTTTTTCTTGTAATTTATATTTATTTGAGAATTACATGTCAGTAGTGTTATATAATCCAATGGTTTCATATTATTGAATTTTCCATAAATTGGGCATTAATGAAACTGTTTTGAAAAATGAATTTCACAAATAATGTATTTATGAACTATTGGATTAATAAAAATGGTTTTTGAAATAGAAAAAGTTTTTATTTTGAAATATGTATATTCTAAGATATTAAACCATATAATTAAAATGATAGGAATTAATTATGAAAGGAAATGTTAAATGATTGTACTAGTAGGTACTCTTGAAATGGGTATCCATAGTGATTTGTTTTGACCCTATATATGTGTGTTTTGGGAAGTGAGGGTTTCCTAGTAAGGAAATTGGTTGAGGATCGGGTTGTTCTCTTAGGCTATGATGTATGGTAAAATAATTGAATGTGGTGTACCCACAGAAGGGATGTTTAATTTGTGTCCTATTATTGGGTTCAATTTTGGACTTTAATCTTGTTACCTAGGTTGTGGTGACCCTTTGGGGTTAATCCTTGCGATGTGTGATTTGGACATTGGATTGGAATCCCATTTCATAGCTTAGATTAATGTGTGTGGGTATCCATGACACGAAACCTTGAGTAAATGGTTTCATGGGTGAGTTAGACATGATGCGTATTGCAATCCAGGAAAGAGTGCCACCCATGAGAAGTGATTAGTTTGATTTTTGATGTGTACATCATAGAGGGAGAACCAATGAAGTTTTCTATACATAACTCTTTTTTAAATGTTTATTGTCACATTTCCTTCATCAGTGATGCTTGAGATTATATAGCTAAGGATTCTAGTTCTTTTGGTGTGTATGGAACAAGTAGACATTTTGGACATCGACAGTGGAATTTAGAAAGTGCTTGTTAGTGTGGGTTCATCCAATAGTGATATGTTGGAATACATATTTACGGATATGTGTCATGATTCATGGTCATGTATTGATGGGTTTAAAAATATAATATAACCTCGAGAGATGATATCCTATTTTGGCCAGTTCTATATGTTGGGAAACACAGATGAGGGCTCAAGGGTGAAATAAATTCATGGCAAGTGTCCTCAAATTTAGGTTATAGGTGATGGTAGTTCCTTGGCTTCATTCTCAGGAATGAACATGAGTTATATTGCTTGGTTATAATATCGGTTTTGTAAGAGGATGTATTGTTTGGGTTTTTTACCCATTTTTTTCACAAATATTGATGGAGGAAATTATATTGAAATTGATTGGAAAATATAGGGGTGACCAATGAAAGGATGGATTCGTTTTTATGGAAATCAAAAATTGGGTGTGAGGTGGTCATGTGGTTGCATTTGATTATGTGAATGGTTGGTTTGAAATTTGGGACCGCTTAGATTGTATCAACTATAATAATGTGGATAGATCTAGTGTCGTGGTCAATATTTTGTGTATGTATTTTTTTCCTATCTCTAATGATATACGACTAGAGTGATCTAGAGTGGGTTCAATTTATATTCATAGGGATGTGTGAGATCGGGATGGTTCTATTTAGCTCTAGCTGTGGGAACATTATGGGAAAGCATGTTACTATTAGGTATGGGGGTAAATTTTACTAGGGATAAGCATTGTCCATTCTTCTATGTGATCACAGTGTGGCATGAATGATGTGAGAGAGAAAGTTGGGTTATGGATCGACGTTGTAGTCATTGTGTTTCTGTGTATACCAGAAGAGTATACTAGAAAAACTCTAGTGGGGTGATGATAGTGTTTCCATAGGTAATTTTGGGTTATGAATACATTGTATACATTCAAGAATTGGTAGTTAAATTTGATAGAGAACCCATTCTAATTCATATGGGTTAGTGTTGATGAGACCATGAATGGTGGTTTAGCCAATACATTCTAGAAGCTATGGTATCTCCATGTTTGGAGGTGAATTCGAGTATGTTATGGTTTTTTTCATCAATGATTCCTTCTAATACTTTTAGAAAATGATGATCATGATCAATATCTTGGCATCATCTCATGTACTTTAAGATATATTTAGATTTAATCTTACATACCAACATGTATTTTGGTAGGATATGGTTCATCATGGAGGGTTCAACCAAGGAGGGGTATCAGGGGAGTTGAATGGTGGGTAATATACCATAGACCAATTAAAATGTGGTCCTCATGATGGACTAGATGTCAAAAACATCCCTGGGTTCCATTATCGGATGCGAGGAATGAGTGGTGAGTGATTTTTGTTTTAATGTTTTAGTGGAATCTATATGAAAGAATAAATGTTTTAGTTTTCATTTTATCTTTCAAAATAAGGGCCTCAGTGGTAAGAATTTCTTGAGTAATGTGGTGACAATAATATTCCCTAGGTGGGGAGTGGTACATGATTTGTGGATGTGTGGATCCAGTAGTGATGTACATGTGGTAGAATAATAATTCTAGTAAAAAAACTATGTAGTACACATATTGGTTTCTTTGACAGTTCCATGTTGAAATTTATTGTGGTTTTTTATTGATCTGAGTGGTAGCTTCAAGTTTGGGACATTTCAAAAGTGAAATTTGAGTGGTTACATTGAAGACATGTTTGTGGGTGATGTAGATCCTTAAAATGGTTTGTGGAGTATTAGATGATATGAAGGTGATGTTACACCAGTGGTTAATAATAGACTACGATGGGCGTGTGAAAAAGAAAGATGTATTCCTTGAGTGAGAAGGTTTTATCACTTTGTATAGGGCCAACATGTCCATATAAAATGCTTATTTTCAACAGAGTGATTTGGTTGGCATGTTTTGGAAATGTTGCGTAATAGGGAATGGATGTTGTTGGATATATTACACCTCTAGTTAATATTTTAATGATTAGTTCATTGTAGTTATATGAATGAGTTTTTATGAATAACCATGTTTCCATTAGTTGATGGAAAGAGAATGTGTATCCAATTAAGGTTGTTTTCTTGGAAAGGATGGTTGCTTGAGTTAGGTGATATTTTTTGGTATTTTGGGATGTTGGGTTTTGGGAAATGCATGGGGTATGTTGTGATGGGTGTGTTGAGGTTTTATTGGTATCTTTTTCAATGATGGAAATAATAAACACTAGAAATGGTGGTAATGAACTAATTAATATAGTGGGGAACACCATAGAGATCATGTAGTCAGTTAATGACATGACCAGTTTTTTTTGGATTGACTCAGGTATGATCCAAAATGGTTATCATGGATTGTAGTGGGTGTCAGCTTAGGTATTCAATGATTGATTACATTGAGATAAATGTTAGGCATAGATTGTTGTTTGAATTAATAGATATTGGGTGAGGCTGTTAGTCCTTGAGTTAAAATATGGCTTAGGTCAAGAAATGTTATTTAAATATTTTTCATCGTTTAGTGACACTGATCTTTAGTCACTTATAGAATTTTGGAAACTATGTCAAATTGTGCGTACTGATTTGGTCCATGAGGTGCATAGAAGATCAGATCGAAGGAGTTCAGATTTGATTTTTAGGGTACTGTATATCTTTTTTGGGTATCCTCTTAAGTATCGATTCTGTGATGCTGCCTTCAAATGTTTCTGGTGTCGATGTTGTTAATTTTGAGTTTTGAGGTGGATGTGTCCTTTAAAGAGCATCGATATATCCATTATATATAAAAGTGGGAAATATTATGTAGGGAAGGAGTATTCCATTCGTCCAACTATGGTGACATTTTTGCTAAATTCACGGGGAAACATGTATTTTCAA
The DNA here is from genome assembly GCA_963277665.1 of Viscum album. NCBI lineage: Eukaryota > Viridiplantae > Streptophyta > Magnoliopsida > Santalales > Viscaceae > Viscum > Viscum album. Next base: position 2,005,112,426 of record OY728125.1, read on the forward strand.
TATTTATAGCTGGGAATGTGGCCCAACCTCTAGATTTTGTGTATTAGAGGTACTTAGGATGTGTGGCTCAGTGAAGGTCCATTATATGGATGGGAGGTTTTGAGATCTCAGCCTTTTGTGGCTGTACATACTAGATTAAATTTTTTATAAATTAAATTTTTTTGTGGATAATGATGTTGTTCATGGGTGTTTGGGAATTATTAAGGGATTTTTTATGGGGTTTGGGATCTTAAAGGGAGATAAAAAAGGCTAAATAGTGCGAAGCACATGGTTGGGAAATAGATAGTGGATACTATGAAAATATCTAGGGAAATTGTTCCGCTATAAATCCATCCAAAAATCTGATAGTACAAAGTCACCTCACTGTTTTTATATAAGGAAGGTGATTCTAGGAATTAGTGCGGTATGCCCCTTCTTGGACAGAGGGAGCCTCATGGTTGGTGCATGTTTTGGAAAACATTATGGCCCTTAAAAAGAGTTAAATTTTAGATTCCCCTCTTAGTATTTAAGAGTTGTTATCGAAATTTCGTCCCTATTTCTCGTATAGTAGCTTCAGTGAGGAAGCTAACCCTTATATAAATCAATGAGATGATTCTTCTTTAATTCGTAGACACTAGGAGACTGTTTGGGTTTGAATCAATTATCATAGAGATTATAATTCTCCTCTCCATTCCTTTTTTCATATTAGGTCTTGTAGAATCATTCTAATAATTCTAACACCCATAATCCCAGATTTTCTAGTAGATTCTATATTTATGATTTAATTGGTTTTGAGTTCTAATCATTGCAATATGTTAAGAAATTATTCATCAAAAAACATTAGGTTGGGTTTCTTAATGTTATTTCCCATAGTCTTAATGTGTTATATGAGAATTTAGTATTTTTACAATTCATCCTTGAAACATTTCGAAGGCCTGGGTAATAAAAAATCGTTTTGGACATTCATTGTGGTATGTGACATGTTATGAACCTAATTGGGTTCATTTATGATGTCAGAACATACCTAAGGATACCATTGGGGTATGATGAACCCCTAGAAATGGTGAAATATTATTTTAATGAATTTAATGGGTAAATATACGATTGAATGGGTTATAAATTGTAATTTGGTAAATGGTATTGGTTAATATGTAAATTTTATTCATTGCACGTTTCTTTTAGTGAATTTTATAAGGTGTTTTTAATATTGTGCATATAATTAATTATCTATTTTTATGCAATTTTGTTGATTAAATTGGTAATTTTTTGTTTGGATTGAAGGTAATGTTTAAATAAGAGGTTTTAGAATCACAATGTATTTGAAAGTGTATTTCATTATAGATATCAAATTATGATTTGAAATATAGGAATTGTAACCCTTTTTGTGAAAATTCCTTATTGGTTATTTCAAATTCCTGGAAATAGAAATTAGTACATCAGGGCACGGTTTATTTTTCATATAAGAAGTCCCTTGTTTTTAAAAGGGTGTCATAATGATTATATTAGATGGGTAATTTGAATTTTGGAATATCATTGAATTGTGAAATGGAGTGGTTGTTAATTAATGTTTATTGGATAAAATAACATGGGGGTGTTTGTAATAGAGGTATATGAATTAATGGGGTTTCCATTATAATTTTTCATATGTATAATGAATTATTATTGTAAATGATATGTGAGTTTAATGGTTTTTGATTGTGTTTGGTAAATGGATTATGTTTAAAGAAATATGTCCACATGGGTTGGTGGTTTTTGGGTAATTGACATGATATTCTAATCCCACGTTTCATTTTGGACCGAGGCTCTAAACCCCACTACTAGAATCCGTGGTCTTGGGATTATATAGATGTTATATCACCCAAATGGTTTAATTTGATTCGACTACCTTTAATAAGGATCCATGGTGTGTGTTGCATAATATATTGATGGGATGTGAGAACGATTCTCTATGATTCCCAATATATGGACATGATGTGGTTTGAGATGTCAGACTAAGGCTCTATACTTCCCAAAAACATTCACATGGATTTATTACTAAACTGAGGCTCTATGGTATGTTTAAAAAATAATGATTAATAAATTTCTAAGTCTTTTAAAGTGGAAAACATCTCATTCCAGGTATTTCACACCTGGTGTGGCAGGAAATTGTTTAGTTGGTTGGTTAAACCTTGAAGACATGATGGATAAAAAGGATAATTAGAACTTTTAAAAGAGGAGCATTTTTCTTGATAAATAATTTCTAAATGTCTAATCATTAAATGTAGAAAATCTTCCATTCATTGTATTATTTATTTATTTTATATTTTTTCCAACATACACTATTATACAGATTTGTTAATTCCTTAGAAACTATTGGTGGTGGCCTATAGAGTTGTACTGACACCTAACTCAGGATACCATGACATATAGTTGACCAAACAAATGTTACTTTTTTAATAGGGTTAGTATTGGGACGTGGATTATTTTTTACATGGGTGGTTTTGTTGGTAATGGGATTTCAGGACCGGGTTTGGATTCATGAATATGTTTTGGATAATTTATGGTTTTAGTACTAGAGTGTATACTTTATTGACGTCCTAACATGTGAAATATTTATCCCATTATTATAGAATGTGTCACATGGTTACTTGAAGGATTTTGGATGTATGATTTCTATTTAGGTTTTATATTTATTATATCCTATTAAAAATATTTATTGCATGGTGTTACACTTTTATGAATGTATAGTCTTTCCAATGTATTCATGTTTACTCCGGCTGCAAGTCAACAGGTTCCAATGTATAGGGATGCGTGACTACAGTCATGTGAAGAACTAGCTTGTGGAACTTGATGTAGTCGTTACTGGGCAAGGGATGTTACATTTCCGGACTAATCAAAAATGTCATGTGCCTTTCGTATGGTAATGGTAACATGTCAGTGGTTTCTTCTCATGATCAACATGTCATTTCCATAGGTTTTCACATTATTAAAGAGGCATATTCAATGTCCATATTGTTATCAAATATAATTGTACACGGTCAATTAATGGTACTTATAAATAAATTATGAATTTTGATATCACTGGAACTTATATGAATCACATAGTCGGGTATCCTGAACATGTCATTAATATCTACGATCCCTGTGTTGGAGTTGAATTTCCATGGAATCATACCTCATAGATGCATGGACAATATTTTCTATAATGGGAGGAGTCCATAGAAGGGATTTATGAAAATGTTGTATATACTAGGGTTTTCATGGAAAATGATGGTGAATGTCCATGGGTTCATATGCATTTCGGGGATTCCTATCAATGTGTGTAAGAAAGGATAGTGTTTCATCTTACGGATTTCCACATATATGGTCAATGATCTTAAAAGCGATATTTCATGCCATAGTTGAAATTTATGGCTTATGTGTACAAGTAAATGGGATCCCACAAAATATCATCACATTATGTTTAATTTATTTAGCGATAAAATTATCGTTGTGGGGACTTTTGGGGTTTTTCAAAAACATATGGAAGGGATGGTCTGTTGGGGTCATATTCATTGACAAGGGCCTATGAGGACTGCTGAAGAGGAGTACATGGATGATCGGGCACATGTAGTAATTTTTTTAATTGCATGCAATCGGTGTATTTTAATTGAAATGATTAAAGATATCCCACAGTCTATGGTCTATAATTTTGTTATTAACGTGGGGAATTGAATGAAAAAAGGGATCAGTCTGGGAACCAATCAGGAAAAACCATCACACATTCACATTAAATACATATATATTACATTGGGAGCATTAATTATTATGTCTCATTATGATCTATTACACATTTGATTACATAACTTGATTGGGGGGAAGTATTTTCAATCATTATTTTTTGTGTGTAACTGAGCTATCACATGAATGGATGTGCGTATACATGTTGGTATATAAAGAAAGGTTCCCGTAGAGGGTTATTTTTTAGGATGAACCGCATATGGTCTTAACAATAAAAGGGAGGGCATGCCTATGGGTTCATAATCATGTCAATCCATGTCAATGTTACAATGTGCATGACCACATATGTTTACATGAATGTTTTGTGTAATTGGGATATCGTATCATAGCATCTCATGATGCACAAATCATCATCTGATCATGTGAAGGGTGAAAGGACATGGTATGAATGGCCGCTAATAAAATAGATATTATGGTGAGACACATGTCCTCAAGAACATATCCTCATTCACTAGAAGTTTCCGACGAGTTGTGAGGGATTCATGTGGTGATAATAAGGATAATATACACACATAATTTTTTTAAGAAAGAAGTAAAATCAATATGGAACAACCGAATGTAGTGTAAGTAGTAATATTAAGAAAATATAGAGTGTAGCATAATTATAATGTTATCTGAATAATAATAGTGGTCAATAAAGAATTATATAAAAGAATGTATGATAGATGATGCTACAAGAATGAGAAATTAAAATTAAATTATTTCATAAAATGTAATAAAGGTAATAAAATTTGAAGGAATGTTTGAAGGAACATCTTGAGCACCATCTCAGTATTTTTCTCCTCACTCCAAGGTACAAGAACCTGAAAACAAGAAATTTCAATAGTCCTACAATAATAAAATCTACATGGGAAGCAATGATATATGAGTAGGGGCTGAAATAAAAATTTAGTAGGCTTGAACATATAGTTTTTATCACAATCACATCTATGGATATATGTTTATGCAGTGTTCTTGTATAAATAGAAAGTTAAACATTTCTGATAAAATGGGAAAACACCCACCAAGGTTCTTATGCGAAACATGGGTTTTATTTTTACATTATCTTATGAATGGAAAAATATATTATTTTTGTCAATAGTAATTTTAATTATATATATATTGCATATTTATATATTTTATCCCCCTATGCGATCCATTTGTGTGTTGATTCCTAATAAACATATAACTAGAATACTAGGGTTGGAAAGATTGGGATGTTACACACTTGTCCATGAAAAATATATCTATCCGAAAATCATAATTGATTTGGTATATTCCCTACATTCCCAAGTATTATTATATTCAATAATACAAAACATATGATGGAGTGAGTGTATTCTATTACTACACTCTAAGATGCAATGTGGAACTCAAAATCCCATCACCGATATAGTAACAATGATGTGAGACATAATGCTCAAAACCAGATGTAAGGGTTTTTGATGAACCATGATAAAAAATCCCTTTCAACCATATGTATCCTTTATAATGGTTTTAAATTAAAATAAAAACCCATGAATAAATAACTCTAAAGATAGGAATTTATCAATCAATTTTATGGGGTGTCTCGCATTCATAATGCAATCCATGAGGTAATACCTCACATGGATATTATTTATATTACCCAATTAAATATTAAATACATTTATAATATAATGAATAAGTAAACAAATCTTTTTAATTTCAATTTCCATGTTTAATTCAATTTCAAGGTATACATTTCATTTAAAACATTTTATAAATTTCAATTTTGGACTACATGTCATCATGAACATGTTATTCAAATTAATATAATCCATTTACTTAAACAAAAATCTGAATTTAATTTAACATGTTTCAAAGGTATATATAAGGAACCATAGTGAAGAGGTAAATATCTAACATGGGCGATTTCATTGAAAATATGGACCAATCACAGAAGAATGGGGTTGTTAGTTAAATAAACATTTATCAATTTCATAAATGGGAAATGTCATTTAAGAATGAAGAACAATCCCTTTAGAGGATACTAGTTAATTCATATTTTTTAAGGGGGGTTTAACCATTTAATATCATCAAGAAGGTCAATTCTAAAGAATTCCGTTTAATAGATAAGGAGAATTAGATTCATATTATTCAATGGGGGGAAGTACTAACATTCCACAACATAATTACCTCCAATAAGGCATATGGAAAAATCAAACCATAACTAACCATGATATAAATAACTATATCTACATCATGGTTTAGAAGACGAAACACCTCTAACGTTGGGTTTTATTATAAAATTTAAATTATTCATCACACAATTAATTTATTAATTTAAAAATATCATTCCATAATTTGTAAATTAATTTAATATATAATTACTTAATTTACTCATAAATTTAATGGTAAACGGAAAGGGATCCTACCACAAGAGATAACCAAGCCATGCCAAAGACTAGGGAACTTGATTTTCTAAATGGACACCACTCTAAGAACCTACTACCCACCTATATGAACCGTCATATATACATAAGGACACATAAAGCATATTGACATATGCCCTTTTCTATGAATATATACAAGGGGATCCTAAATAAATTATTATATGAATATATCTGTTTCCCCAAACACATGTATGAATTTTTCACATATATAAATAATTTCACCTAGGATTATATATATATATATTCACAACCTTGTGATAATATAAATTTAACAAGATAACTAATATATATATATACCTACTTATGCATTTTTGGTAAGTCACTTTTGACAGTGTGGAGTTCAACTTTCCCCAAGGATGAAAAAAACACTCTACAAAAATTATTAGGGATAATAAATTAGTAAAGGAAAAAAAAAATAAAGGTGTTAAAGAAAAAAAAATAAAAATTTCCTAAACCCGTGATGGAAAAACTGAATGAATTTGAAATTCTATCATTTTTGAAGTGGACAACAAAACACCTAAAAATGTGACATGTGATGCATTTCCTATGACCAAACATCAAGAGAAAAACAAAAAATTTTGTTAACCATAAGCATATGATTTGGTCAAAAAATGATTGGAAATGTAAGATAGATGAAAGTGACTAGAATAAAGAACATGATGGAGAATGAGATATTACCTCAAATAATCGATGAAGAAACGAAAAATAATCCAGTGGAACCAGCACGTGAATAGGATTCGATGAGGGGGGGTATTTCAGGCACTTGGAGAGGAAGGTGGGAGGGGTGTCAAATGATTAAGGAGAGAGTGGGAGATACAATTAGGGTTTTAACTATTTTATTTTTACTTTATTTTGATTATTTTGATTTAATTTATAAAATATGTACCTGAAGCAAGGTCTAGGTCACACAGTTTTGCCAACCATGCACCAATATTGTGCCTTCTACTAGGTAACCCCCACCCCCGCATGGTATAACATCTTGGTTTTGAAAATCATGTTCCAAATGTGTTTTGAATAGTGTGATGATTCTTCCAATGTGTCACTACCCATGCAGGATAGGAGATTGGTTGGAGAAAACAATCTCCAACGCATGCAATTGACATTTTTACACCTACTACATCGGCACTGATTGTTGCTGATGGACACATGGTTTCAAACAAACTATGTGCCTTGCATAAACAAAAATAACCATGTGATTTAAAATAACGATACTTCTAAAATTCACCAAGACACAGTGACACCCTAAAGACCTCTCATACCTTCACCCAAGTCTAAAGAAAACACTTTGAAGTTTTCAAACTATCAAGATTACATTATAAATCTTGGGTTAAAAAATATCTAATATATTAAACAAAAAAATCAAATTCTGCTAGATTTTAAGCTAGATCAAAATAGATGGTCATTAAAAACACCACACTTTAAAACACGGGATCCCCTAGAATCATTTTTAATTATTAAAACATCACCTAACCTACAGTTTTTGTGGAGTCCCATTCAGATGGTTGCATCACATTCCCAAATGCCCATCACACCACTGTGTATTAATTTATGAATTCAGTACTTATGTTATCAACACCCTAGTTGACACACATTTTAAAACCAAACCACGAAAACAACTCTTACATATTCTTAATTAGTTAAAGACATAGTCACTTCATTACCTATTTAATCGTTTTACTTATTGTACTGTCATCCTTTGGATATAATATTCGAAAATGACCAATTCCATGTAATGAATCATTCCACCATCATAATTTCTATTAAAATCATGCCCTAAGAGTTTTAATGATTATCCAGACATGGTTTCATTATTGGGTGGATCTATTCACATTTGAGGTCATTGAAGTTACCTCATAGAGGGAAATGGTCGAATCCCAATCAAACCAATAGAAATAGTCATTCATGAATTCCATGAACTAAATAGTTGAACCCTTTATAACATGTATTCCTTAACCTAGAAACATGATTAAAGAATTTATTTACAAAGAAAATTCATTATAAAAGAGGTAAAATAGGTTGATCCCCCTCTATTTTTCCATGATCAAAAATAGTAAAAATAGGTAGTTAGCACAAAACGATTCAAACTATGGAACATTCCATCAAAAGAATAAGTTATTTATTATGAAAACATTCACTAAATCTATTAGAAATTTTTTTGTGATGCTCATTGGTCATCCCATAAACTAATTGTTAACATATCCTGCCATAGCAAAAACAAGTGTTCAATAAAGATCTAGCCCAAAGGATTTCCCATCCCCATTAATGGATTAATTCTAATCCTAAGAAAAAATAAAGGATAATAACGGATTTATTTAACAATAGTACAAGGAACTAACCAATGTTTTTCTACATTCTAGTATTACAAAAGAAACCGTGGTACAAAGCCAGTTCATCTACATCAGATAATTTATTTAGCCTTGAATGACATTCGTATAAAACACATGTTTGGGGAAACAAATGGTGTCCCAAAGTCTATACCAATCATTCAGATATGGGAACACAATGGAAACTCATGACTAACCATGACATGAAAAAAACCACATGTCTAGAATGTAACAATAATAATCCACATATACATTCCCAACCTATTCTAAAACATTAGTGTGTTTTAAGACCAAAATTGTCTTAGTGTATCAGGGATTATGTCATGATAGGGGAAATGCTCATCACTATGTGAGAGTTCACAAAGAGGATTTGAATGATTAATATTCTAGAAAACCATCCACTATAAATAATAATAGTTGAACCATAATTGGTCATCCTAAATAAAAAATCTTAACTTTACCTACTACTACACCCCCATTAATCGAACCACAATGAATTCACCATAGGATGTATTCTATGTTCGTTCATATTTATCCATTGAAGTATATATGAGACCAATTTTTATTACCACAGTTTTCATACACAACCAGAAATACCAATTTCTTTTAAACATGAAAGCAGAGACATAATTCTCTTTCAAGAAATTAAGTCATTCGAGAGATTCTAAACATTTCTCAATTGTAATCATAGGTTGTACTTCTTCTTCAAGGAAGGACTCCATCACCATACCTAGCATGACTCCCCCCCACCGAAGGAGGTTCCTATTTGTTGAAATAAATTAAATACTACCAAATCAAAAGTTCACTACATCATATTAACCATAAAAAACATGTGACAATCTTCCAAGCCACATTCACCATGTCAATGTTTAAAAAGGACGCCCAAACCAATATGATTGTCTTGTCAAAAAACCCAAGTCTCTAAGAAGATCTAATGAGAATTGGGATACGCATTTATAATTAATTATCAGGTAACTCAACTCCAATGTTTACTAGAGACCATTCACAACTCTCAAGGATCAACAATTTCACTAAACTCAATTAGTTCATTAAAAAATTTTACACTTGACGACATCATGTATATGAATGAAAAGTACCCAAAAATTTATTAATAGTTTAGAACAACCATGATACTACCCATCATATTACCAACCCTATGCATTAAGGTATTGGAGGAATATTCAAGATACATAGTCCATATTCAAATTTCTCTATACGACTGTAAAACATTAGCGACATCCTGGACTACCCAAAGGAAAAGGAATGTGTCATGTGAATTGTGAAGAGGCAAACCATGCCCAATTCATGTCTATCCTACTAAAACCAACAATTACATGTATTTCATGCCTTTAAAAAATTCTATAAAAAACATGACCAACCTTCAAAAAAAGGGGTTCATTAATATTCATAGAATCTTACAATGGGAAAGGACACCTTAACAAAACACAATATTATAAAGCTGAAAACAAGTGCAAGGGGACAAAAATATAAGGTTTACACATAAAATAGGCTAAATTCATATGAATAACACTCATAAACCCTATCAATAGGTCACAACAATAGAAATTAGTAGCCTCAAAAGCTAGTCATCTAAGTCATTGATAACAGAATATGGCCAACAGAAAATGCTCACAATTTCATTCAAAGGATAGTAAATGGAGATATTTTAACAAACCATAATTGAGGGTACTATCCAAGGACACCCCACACTGTAAAATTGTCATGTCCATTACCATTATTCCAAATTAAGAATTAAAATTTTAAATAGTTAACATTAAACAACAAGGAACAATAGAAATGAATCATAATGATAATTTTTTAAACACTTATCATTTATTAACTGGTAATCCCATATACAAGGGTCACATTAATCTAACTTGGGTTATTACTATTGAAACCCAATAGAATATGCTTAATTATATAGATTTTAGACACCCATATGGGTCATCCCATAAGGAAAATTCCCCAACTGACTTACTCGAGCCCAGCTCCTCATTTTTCAGTTACCCAATTAATTTTTGATCAAAATTAAATATCCCATTACATTTTATGCATTTCATAGTACCACATCATTAGAAATAATAATTTAGTTATATTGGTGGCCACTGATCAATCCATAATGCACCCATACACATTATAGATTTTCATTTGGCACCCATTAATTGAAAAAAATTATACTAATAGTTGAACTTTAGCAGCCTTATACATTTTAGAAACAACTATAATATATATATATCTATATGGATTGAATGTATAGGTTACCCTATCATTGTAAAAAAGAAACCATATACCTATAAATTGAAAACTCGTCACCATTTATTCACAACCACTATATTTTCAATCCATGAAACCAATTACATATCAATATCATAGCGTGTTATCATAAGAAAAAAGTATAGAATAACAGAATAACACATGATCATGGTATAATATCCCAGTAAGAATGTTATGAAATACCAATTGGAGGTAATAAATACCTATCATTACATATAATAGGAATTCTAATAAAAAACATGGCATATCACCCAAGGCAGACAATCATACTCAATCGGAAACCTACATTGTAAATGCATGGAATAAAACATTCCTAGAATTGAAATTTTTTATGTAAGTAATAATGATGAAATAATTACTAATTTCATACATTACCACGTGAGGGGGGATTTTATCACAAATTTCTATAATTCACATGGAGTATAAATTAAACTATTCACTCAATGTAATATCATATCAATAGTAATAATAAACATCATGAACAAACAGTAGTCACTCGGTCATTTCTCCAATGTTGGATGATAAATATTATATATATCTATTTACAAATCACTTTTATATTCATAGTCTCTTATATATCATTCCAAAATATTAATCCAAATGAAAACTCACCATTCTCTAATACAAATTTGTAATGTATTCTTCCAACTAACCACTAACATGGTTTTCAGAATGGTCGGTCTCATAAGATCAAGTGATTCTCCCCAAACAACAAGGACTGGAAAATTGGAGTGAGGGTCTCAGTATGTGATATTCGGGATACTATAACCAATTATCAGTGTAGCAAAAAAGTACTATCAAAATGAATCATCATAATATAACAATGTTCAAAATTTTAAATAAAGGATTAATAATTACAAATGAATAAATTAATCTGAATAATAAAATTGGAGAATAAATTTTTTAAAAAAGCATAGCAACAGATGTGTCTACATGTATAATAATAGATAATTAAAACAAAAAAATGGATTTTAATAAAGGAAAAATATCCCAAGGACTAGCACACTGATCATCTGAATGACCAAATCCTTCACGTTCTCATAAATATTAGGTATAAGCACACAAAAACATGTAATGTCCATGGACCTCCAAACATATGGTATATTTGAGTTCCAATGGTATATATGTAGTGTGCGCGAAAAAATATCTGTAGTAAAACACTGATGATTTTGTGCCCAATATAGTCCATGAATATATGTTAATGTAGTGAGTAAGAATAAAAAGAATGATAAAGGTAATAGAATAAATGAACACTGACTTTCCTAGGTTCATAGGGGCACCTAGTGGCTATACCTGATTCGGCTCATGTCCAGAATAATGTATGGTAAGTGAATATATATATTAATAATATATATTTTATAGTATTATATTTCATCCATCAATATGAGTCAAGATTTTACCAACATCAAATGACCATATATCTAGAATTACATTGATTGATGTACTAGGTCGTAACACACTTTTCCATGACTCGACTATTTGGCATAAAAGCTCAAATGATTATGTAGACGCCCTAAATCTATATAATGTCAAGTATAACATAATAAAATTCCGAATATGGGGCGTGTACACTTAAGGGAAACTCTCTATGATGGAATGAGTCACTCAATAGCAGATCAACCATATAGTATCACATATGAATAATTAGATGCTCAACACCATTTGTAATAGGGCATGATATTCATTACTCAAAAATACCTTACCACCTATGAATCCTCTATAAAGGAAAATATTTATAATAAATTACCAAGCTTGAATAACTCTCGTCTAATTCACTTTTAAAAAACATATAAGGGTCTTCTTTCATTTATAATTCAATCCATGAGGTAGTACCTCTCATGATTTACATTTATATAAACCATCAAGAGAATCATTACATTTATAATATAATTCATACAGAAATACCTCATATAAATTTAAATATCCATATTGAATTCCATTTCTTGGATTCCATTTTATTTAATGAATTTTATTGAATTTAATATTTGACTACATGTCACCATGAACAAGTGATTTGAATAAACACATTCCATTTAATTAAAGAAAACATGGAAACTCCTTTAACATGTTTCAAGAGTACATAGAAGGAACTGTAATGATAATTGAAATTGCATGTGTGGTATATTTCTTTGAAAATTTGGGACAATAAAATTAGAGGGGTTATTTGTATTAATAAACATATCCCAATTTCTAACAAAGAAAATTTCTTTTTAAAATGAAATATATGGCCTTTGGAGGATCTTAGTTCATTAATATTTTATATTAGGCAGGGCCTAATCATTTAAGAACATAAAGAGGTCATCCAAAAAAATTCTATTTAGACTAATCATTCATGACATTTCAATTCATATTATTTAACAGGGGAATATACTAACAATCCAAAAAACACCAACAAGGGGTAATATGAAAAAAATACATAACAAATATTTATAAAAAATTATCCCTAATTTCTGTTTTGATGCAATCAATTCTCCATCGAGGGGTTTTATTATAGAAAATGACTTTGTTATTAAAAAATTATTTATCATATTAATCATATAATATTAGAATCTATCATTCAATTTATCAGTGAGGTGTTTAACTTGTTCATAAAGTTTGAGGGAAAAGGAAAAGATATCCTACCTAAATAGAAGACCAAGCCAATCCAAAGACCTGGGTACTGGATGTTTTAATCTGTGACAATTAAAATATTCTCATATGTTTCTTTATTCTTATGAATCAAAATATATATATAAGTATACTTATCCCCTATATACATATTCACATGGTCATGAATATGTACAAGGGGATCCTTACATATAAGCTTATATGAATACACATATTTCCACTTAACCCCATAATTTTTTTAAATATATATACATAAGGAAACCTAGACCCATATATATATATATATATATATATATATATATATATTATCCTCCATGGGTGAATATAAATATAATGTGGGAACATACATACACATATATATTCTTACCTACACATATACAGAAACACTCTATTAATTCTGGTGACTCAGACATCCATCAAGGATAAACAAAAAGATCAATTGATATTACCAGGGACCCTAAATAAAAAAAGAACCTAAAAATAACTACTTCTGAAAAATATGGTAGAACAGTTAACCTAAGCGGCACAAGAAACATAAAATCAACCAACAACCCATCTCTTTTGGAGGCATACAAAAAAACCAAATAATCCTACATGATAATCCATTCACACAAACTATAACTATTTGTAAAACCGAAAATCTAGTAAACACTATAAATATTATTTGACCAAATAGTTCTTGTAAATAAAAGAGATTAAAAAATCATCAAATGAATGAAGAGGTTGGAGCCGGATAATATACATAATTGAATTGATGAAAAACCATGAATAAATCAAGTGGAATCGGTGTGTGAAGTGGAAGTCATGATGGCGGTGTCATGTGTTCCTAGAGAGTAAGGGGGGGGGGTGTCGCATTAAAAAGGATAGAGAGAGGGGAAGATTTATGTTTTAATTGTTTTATTTTTATTTTTATATAAAAATTTTAATTTTGTTTTTATAATATATACAACATGTACTGTTCCAGAATTTATTTTTGAAAAACCATGTGGCCGCCATAAACCATCTTCTAGAAACCATTGGAACATTGTACTATAAAACCCACACCTCACACTTTGGTATTCAGTTAATAAAAATATTTTTTAATATTATTATAAAATAAACAGAAAAACTACACAACCCTAAATAGGATACATGGATTTTTCTAGTTTAGGTTTTGATGGATTAGACAAGAAAATTTTTAATATCATACTTCGATGAAAATAAAATAAAATATATATTTTTTGTCATGTGATCTAACTAAAAAATAAATTAAATCCCAATTAAAACATCTATGATATCTGTTAAAATAATTTTTATACATGGGAGGAACATTAAATTTCTCATTACAAGGTTTTAATATTAGTGACCAACATTATATGAATTCTCAAATTGAAAGAATATTTTGAAAAAAATTTAACATCCTTGAAAATACAATACAAAAACTAATTTTACAAATTCATTTGGAAAATTTCTTTGAATTTATTTTGCTTCTATGAATTATTTAATATTTTGAAAATACATACACTCATAAATTTCCATAAAAATCCATTTATATTTTATGAAAACTATATGAATAATTTCGAAAAGAAAACACTGAGGAATATTGATAGATTTAAGGTTGTGTTGGTCCTACCCACAAGTCAAGGGCTGGGTTCACACTCCAATTCCATATAAAATTTACAACATCATTGTATTGGGTTTTATGAAAACATAGAATGAATGCTTAATTTATACATACATTATTCCGATGATTTTTTAATTTAAATAAATTGATAACATAATCAAATATGATTTAAATAAAATTACACTTATATATTAATTAATAAATTCTAATAATAATAGAACTAATGTTTTACTCTTTTATACATTTTTTAAATACATGAAATAAAAATAAACATTGTTTAACGAAATTATTAGTTTATTAAAGACATAAAAATATTCAATATTAGTGTCTTACACAAATACGATTTATTCAATAAAAATAGACATAAAAATAAAAATATTACATAAGTGATATGTAATGTATTCTAGAGTAAGTCCATATCATAAAAAAAATAATGTCATTTAGTAATGTGTAATGAATTTTCACACCTGAAATGATAACCATTGTTAATTGAATACACATATATATATATATATATAATTCAAATATTACTAATATTTAATAACATAATTTAATTGAAAATTTTCTTAACAAAAACATATTATTATAAATATATTCATTAAATAAATAAAATAGTAATTTCTATAAAAAATTATTTTAATTAAAAAAATCAATAAATAAATAAACCCTTGTATAAATACATAATTGAATTTATAAAACATATTTTATTTAAATTTATAATGTATGAAAATATTATAACAGTTAATAGAATTTATAATCATATACAAGTATAATTTTAAATATTCCATAACCATTTCATTGGGAAAAAAATATATATGTATATAAATAGATCATATGAGTACATAAAATAATTTTTCTTAAATAAAAAATTCTATTCTCACAATATTTTCATATAAAATGGAAAATATATTACATATATTCAAAACAAACATGTTTTAATTTAATTTATTTAAAAATTTGAATACCATAAAATAATTTAATATATACATTAAAGCTAAAAAATAATCATAAACATAAAATGGATAATATTTTTTATATCAATCATAATTATATTTACACAATAAGAATAAAAATTAAAAAAAACTCCAATTACAATTCATGATGCCTACAGCTAGACCTAGGAAATATTTGCTCAAACACATAATTTCAGTCACTCTTTGAATTCCTCGCTAAACTTTATACGTATGTGGTATACCTTACTAGAATCAGACACACATAGTAAGAAGAAAGTAATAATTTATGGAATTACAGCATCACCAAACCCATCCCTACTCCTAGGTGATGAGAGGTTATGATTCATTATAAAGGACAAACCATAAATTTTAATTTCATATTTTATATGTATATATTTTCTATTGGTTGTTTTTGTGATGATTAGATATCTCATAGTGATTGTGAAATATTAGATTTACATATTGGTTAGTAATTTTGAAGGATCAACCCCAAAAGAATGTTGAAAAACTAAGGATCTGTATAAATTTAGATTGATATGATATATTATATTTTATGATAATAGATAAAAATGATAGTAATTTTTTGTTGATCAATGATATAAAAATATAGGAGAAAATAATATTAAAATTATGTGTATATTCATCTCACCTATTCAGAATGGATCCTTGTGATGCTTTAAAAAAACATACACAACATGAGAAAAACATTTACAAAATTGAATTTAAATTAATATCTAACAATTGTTAGGATAAAATAGATCTGGATGAAAATAGATAGAAAAAAATGATGGAATGATAAATAAATAAATTTATTACCAAATTTATCCAGAAACAGATTTAAAATGTTTATGAGTTAATCATATTATAGAATTGTTGAGATAAAGACAAGGTAATGATGAACAGGTCAATAGAAATATGAAATTTACCTTATAAAAAATATTTGCATTCCTAACTCACTAAATCTCATATAATTTAAGAAAATCCAAGAGATCTCCATAGCCAAATGAAGATTTTCCCCAAAATGAGGTCAAAAACCATCTTCAAAATCCATATATAGTTGAAAATGTTCAATAGTGTTCGATCCCAAATATTAATAATCTAATCCCTTGGTTTTACTTTCCCTTAGAGCATAATCCCATCTTTTAACTCAATCTTTTCTCGGACTTTCTCAAAATGTGACGACTCAATCGAAGCCTCTAGAAGCTTATGTAGTCAGATTTTCCCAATGTTTGTTCATAAGATAAATGAACATTCTCTCCAACATTCCTCCCCTAAAAAATAAATCTCAAATTTAAACATTTAATTTCATTCATTTTTTTAAAATTTTGGTCTTTAATTTATGGAAAAAGAAGAATAATTGAATTTCAATATTAAGTTATATCTAAAAATAGTTAATTGAATAAGAACATTTCAAATTTCAAATTTCATAATTCATAATTATGATTATTAATTTAATTTATTATCACATTTTCTTAATATAATATATTTTGGAACATCCAAATTCAAATTAATATTTATATTTTTTATAATTATAATTGAAAAATAATTTTATTTATTATTTATTTATAATTTCAAATTTTTATAAAACATATTATAATATTTATAATTATATATATATATACTTAATTCAAACTTTTATGTAATAGTCATAATCAATGAAAATATACATTATTTAGTTAGAATTTCTTTTATTATTATTATTATTATTATATATAAGGTATACATATATATGTTATTATAAATTTTAAATTACATATTTATATTCAAAATTATTATGTCAAATAATTATTATTTTATTTTGTTTCTCATTAATATATATTGCGGGTGAAATTATCTTCCTAAAATTAATTATTAATTAATAATTTTGAAAGAGTTTAATTAATTTTATTAACATTAAAAATGAAAATATTATTTATTTTATAATTTATTGAAAAATAATTATTCAGTAAATTATTGTTTCATTAATATTATACTCATATTTAAATAAAAATAAATAATTAAATCTAGATATGTTATATGCATGAGTTGGCCGCACAATTTAGAGAACCATATTCCTACCATGTGGTGAATAGTGTGAGGGTACTGCCTATGTGTGACTACGAGTGTGGGCTACAAACATAGTTTGAGTAAACCATGGTCATCTCATACAATCCACACATTTCAACCTACTACAACCACACAATTTTTTGTTCATGGCCACAATTTTTCAGAAACACCATGAAACCGATACAAATCACTAAACCACTGGATTTTTGAGCTCAACACTTCTGAAACACACTGATACACCCAAGGGACCTCTTAAGACAAATACCATCTCCAAAGAAAATAAATTAAAGTATTAAGACGATCAAAATTATGTTATGAAGCTTAGTCTATAACATGGCTCATCCAGTTAATGAAAAATTCATATTCCATTGGATTTGTACGCATGCCTTTCGCGGGGCACAGACATAAAAAATTATATTTTTCCTAGTGCAACACTGTGGCTGACCAGGGTCATCTCTCTTGAGGGCCTTTCAGAGAGGTTCAATTACATTATCTAGTTCACTTAATATATCTTTATTTGTGGTTTTTTTATTATTTAAAACAATGACTTGTAAAATAATAATTTTATATTTATAATAAGATGTAAGTCTAAAAAAAATTAATTTAGGAAGAAAGTACATGGTTTGGGGTTCAACCAGAGATTCAATCATTATTCCCCTTTATATATTTGATTCAAGTTTGATAACTCAAACATGAGATCGCCTATTTGAATCACTATTATTTTTTCAGAATAGAAATAGATTGAGTTGCATGTCATTGGGGACCGTCACCCAATCATGGAAATTCACCTCCCCCAAGAATACTACTTAAGTCTATCACAAATTTAGAATAAACATAAATGAAAACTCGTGAACTTCTTGACCTCCCCCTGAGAAAATCCTTGGGTTCAACCTCTCATTTCCGAGAGTTAGAGATCACAATGGTGGATGGATGAGGAGAGAGAGAGAGAAAGATAGAGAGAGGAGTGGGGGATATAGGAAGATTAAATAATTTATAATGAAAGTGAAAATTATAATAATAATAATATAACTTATTATTATTATTACTTAAGAAAATATTTTTCATAAAAGGAGAGAAAAATAAAGTAAAATACTTTGAAATTTAAAATTGAGATATTATAAATAATTATTATAATAATATTAATAATCATAATAATAGTTTTTAATTATTATTATTATTATTATAGAAGAAATTAAATTGTGGAAACCAAAATATTAATGCATGGATTAATTGAAAAGAGATTCAAATTACTAAGGAAAATAAAACTAAAAAAAAAATAAGAAATGATTGGGGGAAGAGAGGAGCAACAACATCCTGTGCCCCGGTGGGTTCCCTCCTTGGCTTTGGGTGTCGAGCAGAGGGATTGAAAGGAGGGGAGGGCCTCCTTTTATAGGATGATTTTGTCCTCCGAATGTTTTCACGTGGATGGCCCCTTAAATGAATTATTTTAGTGTTTAAACCTTCAAAGTAGATGTTTATAAATATATTGGCTGTCTCCCCTCAAAATATTAATGAATTTAGCAACTATATGTAGGTGTTATGGAATTTTCATTAAATATGACTTTTTCTACCTGAAATTTCCCGAAAGCTTCCTTTAAATTTATAAGGACCAATATCCACCTTAATGGATTCAAAACACCATGAAATTTAATGGGTATGCACGCCTATAAGTCATCTTTCATATATAGGTGGAAGCACCAAAATTTTAGCTGTGGAGACTGAATTGTGCATCCGTTCCTGTGGTGGGATCCACATGGTCTTCCCGGAAATGATTCTAAATTCAATGAATTTTTAGAGCCACTAGATGGCCGAATTAGCTCCTGGTCCAGCTGACAAAGATGAAGTAAATAAAATTTGTAATCTAACAAAATTTGATTCATAGAATTTGGAATTATATATTTTATTAAATGAAAAAAACCCTTGTGGTAAAAATCTGTCCAAAAATCCTGAATGATGCACTTTTCAAAAATTTTCAAATTTTCATTCTAAACTTTAAATTGCACACTATTTTAATAAAACAATGAAATACATTTGTTTTATCATTGAAAAACACTAAAAAATACTCATTATTTGGTAAACATTATTCATGTAAATTTTCTCTGTCAGATTTCATATAGTTCAAAAGCATGGGTCATTACAAAGAGAATCGTGAAATAAATCTGTCCATTACAACAAAAATACCTCCAATGGTAGTGGTTGATCCTAAAATATTCTTTTTTATTGTAATAATTAATATACAACTTTTTCCCCTCACATGTTCATTTTATTTATGGAGAGAAAGGGTTTATATAGGCTGAGGGTTCTTGATTTTCAATAATTTTAATAGTGAAGCTGCCGCAAGTGCAGGCTAATCGTTGTGGAAGCTTCACAAAACTATAAAATTATCATTTCAAGATTTCCTCACATGTTAGAATGCATGAAAGCTTCTAAGGATTAAAATGATCATTTAAGGGGCCTCACATGTCCAATGATTCTTTATTTTATGTCTCCGTATAAATTCATTTATGGATTCACATTAACGTAGGATCATTTTCATGATGAATTTTCAAGCAATTTCTCATGTGGATGATGAAAGCTTCCTCCCAGTAGTTGTTATGTTCTTCTTATTGAGTGGAATAATATTTCCATAAGGATTCCTTTGATCATAACTATTTCAACCAGGGACACATAATACTTATGACTATGTATTCATAGTGTGTTTAACATGATTAGTATAATATTTAAGGGACATAATAATGATCATTTCCATTCAATCATGAGACATTGATAACTCCTATGATGGATCGATAGTGGTTTCCATTCAATTGTGTGATCTATTGTGCATCTTCTGTTGGATTCAATTGAGTTTTTTAATTATATTCATGTGATGTAAAGCCACATTCATGACATTGATACTTCGTGGATGATTTTTATATCTCGTACTTAATAATTGAAGATGTCCATTATGGTGGTTATCGAGTATCAGGATCATGAGCATGAAATCATTTATAACTCATTGTGTCAAACCATATATTTTAGTGAGAACTATAGGTTGGCAGAGGTTGATGATGATGTGAGAGTGGGATTAGTTGAATTTTAATAGATTTATCAGACATAAATGGTTTTCCATATATTTTTATGGAATATTAGTAGTTTTTTAATTAGGAAGTGTCCAACATCTATATCATGGAAGAAATATACATGATAAATAAAAAATTGAATATTCTTTTCTCACTAGAACTGTGTTACATGGTCATCTCTTTATTATCAGAATAACCACCTCATGATGTCCAACTATCCAACTACACTGCTTCTCAGTGGCACAACTATACTCCACTTGTTTGGGAACGTTCATGTTCACCCCATCCTTCTATGTTATTCCATTGAGCTAACTCCCTATTTATTGTTGAGGAGACTCTCAGAAGGGTTTGGGTCATGAATCCTCATCTATCAAGCCTAAACAAGAAATTTTTTTACTAAGGGGAATATTCATAAATACATATAAAATAATATATGTAGAATTAATAATGTCATAAAACAACACTCCTGAAAAGAGAATCACAATCCCATATTCTTCAGTGACTCTACCTCCAAGTCCTTCTTCAGAGGTATATAATTATATTTTTTTATTCACCATATTTCTAAAATATTCAATAGAATAGTATAAGATTTAAAATAATTGGAGTCATTAGTGTTACAACATCTTACGTTTTAATTATAAAAATTTAAGGGTATTTTTAATCACATACCAATAAATATATTTATAATGAAAAAAATACATGGGTGTTTTTATGGGACTCTCTATGAAAAATAAGTTAGATAATTCGATTTGTATAGTGATGTTGAACCAACCATCCCATATATAGAATAAAAAATAAATATTTACATATCTAGATTTGATAAAAAAATGTGACCTTATTTTAGCCATCCCTAATTACAACATTAAAAAATTTTATTAGTTATATACCCATATAATTTTATAGGTTGTGAGTTATGGAAAATTTTTATTGACTCCAACATATCCAAACCCATGTCATTATTTTTCAATTAATAGTTTTTCCAATTATACCTAGATATTTTTTTTCTTTATTCTTAAATATATCCTGCATTATTACACCTACATGAAACCCTTTTAGATAAATCATGGTTAATATCATTCTATATAATCTATGTATAATGGAAGTTTACGAATTGGTGAATTCATAAAATTAGTAAGGGTAAAAAATTGACATTAATAAATGATAATAAGTTAGAATGATGTTATAGTAACATGGTGTCAACCTAAAAAGTCATGGAAAATCAATTCCAAATTATTAATCTAGATTCATCAAATAATTATTTTTTAATAAAAAAATACTAATGTCATAGTTGTGTAAATTCATCAATAATATATCATGATACATGAGAGCATATCATAAATATTGGAATATTTTCTTTGTATGGGAATAAAAATTTGTGAACATGTATTAAAGTACGAGGTCCATTCATTTTGGTATATGCATATCATTAGGTCAATGTAGAATATTGTAGACATGTAACCATGTCCAAACATAAATATAAAAATGTGAAACTAGGTCCATAGAAAAACATATAGGAAATAAAACTAGGTCCCTCAATAATATAGTGATATTATCATTTATTAATCATCAAATAATTCTTAGGGCGATATAAAAGGCCCCCTGTCTAATAATCCTTTTTTATTAATATGTATACAACAAAGTACTATAAATATTTTTCATTTCATCAAAGTATAACCCTTGAGAAATACATGAAGTTAGTCCTGATTTAATTATTAAAATACATAAATATTTAGATAAAGATTAATATTGGTATCATAGAATCATATCCCTAGTTATGTACAGATGTTCTGAAATAATGTTATCATATATATATATAAGGACTTAAATCATCACATTAATATTTCAAATGCAAAATACCCTTATCTATATTAAAAAACATATTTCAAATAAAAAAATTTATAAAATATTACAAATATCATTTTTCATAAAAATAACCTACACATATTGAAAAAACCAAATAAAAGATTATTATTGGGGGTGGAAGAAACTGATCGTGAGTTATACATTGAAAAAATTATTTTATTCACAAATTTATTAAAAATCACCTCATAAAAAATTGATATTTCAATTTCCCTTTATAATGTAAAATATGTATAAAAAATAAAGTAACAAACTACATTAGAATATTAAAAAGAGTCTTGAAAACATCTTTATGAAAATTATAATGTTTTTGAAAAAGATCACTGAGGAAAGAGGAAATAAACTCACTTATAATTAAATTTTTTTCCCATTTTATATACCAAAGAGTGGAAATTAAAATTTTACATGTAAGAAAATTATTAAATAGAGGAGGAGAAAATATATTCAGTTTAATTTTTATCTTTTACATTATTTCTTTTGAAAGCAATATATTATAGATATTCCCAAAAAAGAAATTAGGTTTTGACATAATTCATTTTCACTTTGGTTACATATAAATCATAACCCCTTGAAAGATATAATATAAAATCAAACATTAAATACTCAATATATAAATAAATTCATTAAGAAATATATCAAATGGATATTATATCGACCAAATTAAAGAAAAACCAGGCAAATATACAATATGTCTCACAAAAAAAAGTGAGATGAGAAATCCTTATGAATATCACAACAATGAAGTATGAAAAAATTATTGAATAAATAATGACTAATTGATTTAAATATACATATTATAATTATATATAAAACAAAAAATAGTTATTATTTATTGAATATATAATCAAGGTATAACATAGTCAAAGGGGAAGTAATATAACCCAATGAAAATTAATTGAGTTAAGAAACACCTTACATGATTTACTATCATTCTTTATAGACATTAAAAAATATTTAATAATAAATATATATTATATAAAAAAAAATTTAGAACTATAAAAAAAATTTATATTTATATATAATTCCATTTTAATTTCAAATTACCATTTCATTTTCAATTATTCATTAAAATCATCACTCGCTTCAAAACTAGATTGTATTCCTTTCATGATTAAGTTCGTAAGTTAATGTCCATAAAACATTATCATGGTATAATCATCACCAAAATTAAAAATCATGAAATAAAGTTAAAATTATCTTATTATATAAAATATTATTACTATTAACATAATATTGTGGTGAAAAAATGAATTCTATCACATCATGATGATATTAGTCTATATGTAAACAGTAGTGATATTTCCACTTTTCAATGGATGGAAATAATGGAAGGTAAACAGTAATAAATTTTTTAATAATAATTATTAACAAAATATTTTATATATTAACTAAATATATCATAATTAAGATCTATGTATAGTAAAAAATTATAAATAAATCATATTGCTTAATTATGGTAGTAGTACATCCGTATCCACGGGAAACATTATCATTTTACTAATGATGAGAAAGTCAAATGTTAGATAATATATTATAATTTCATAACAATAAATATTTAATATATATAATATTAACCATCCATGATAGGTGGTGATGATAAACAATATACACCAGTTTGTGATGCAGTAATCCACTACTAAACCTAAATGAAGGTTTCATTTTAGATTTTATAGAAAATATAATGAAAAAGGATACTAAATTAAAAAATAACATCTCATCCTTTGTTATATAAGAATTTTTTTACATTTTAATGGATAGAATATAATTGAATTATATATAAGAAGAAG
The DNA here is from genome assembly GCA_963277665.1 of Viscum album. Lineage (NCBI taxonomy): Eukaryota > Viridiplantae > Streptophyta > Magnoliopsida > Santalales > Viscaceae > Viscum > Viscum album. Next base: position 2,005,137,070 of record OY728125.1, read on the forward strand.
TAAAATTAAATGATCAGTGAAGACTATTACCTCCTTTTTTAATAACATAATTTTGATCCCTATATAAGGACACTTGATATGGTATTTTAAGAATAATATATCCTAAAAAGTAATAACATAGTTTATAAGAGCAATTTTTAGTTTTTTTATGAGAAATGTGGATAAATAAGTCTGAGGAAAATATGATAGGCGGGGTACTTTTGTAATGTCCCTAACAAAGAGTCCACTAAACTGATTCCCCTAGCTATGTTAGCACATGGACTCAGGCTAGTCACACTATATTCTAGAGGCTGATAAGTAGAAGTGAGGGTCTAATAGAAAATTTTTAGTGACTACTCCATCTTTATAATATTTTCCTTCAATAGATGAAATATGTAATAAATGAAATAATAAGTAATCAACAATGAACATGAATTTCCAACAAATTCCCAGAATAGGGTACAAGAACCCAACCAAACTGTAAATATGTTATTTCATTTCATTAAATTCCATGTATATTGAAAAAACAAAATAATTATAACAAAAAATCTCTAGAAAAATCTAGAATACATGTTTGGAACCCTCATCCATCCAAATCCCACGCCCAAATCATACATCTAGAATAAGATTTTGTAATTATCAAGAACTGGAATGACCAAATTAGCTCAGGAAGCAAATGGAGTCCGTAAGAAGGGTGAATTTAAAACTCAATATTCCACAAAAAAATTATTTATAACAAATATTCTATCTAAATGTTTTTTAATGCATACAAAAAAATAATATATGAGCTGAAACAAAACGTAAATCTGGTGTTATTTGTTTGAAAACATCACATAATCCATTATGATCTATTATACCTTTTTTTGGAAATTAATTATTTATAAAAATGGCCTTTAAAATTAACTAATATACATTTTGGTATCATCCATGTCCCATACATAACTAGTGAAAAAATTTCACAAACAATTATATCACAATTAACATTGATCCTCAGTCCATGTAATCTCAAAAAATGTATATGTTAGGTCTATAGGGCCTCATTATGGATCCATATCCCTTGAATTCTGGGTTTGGGGATTTGGTCCTCAGTCCAACCATACGCATGGGAGAAGAACATATTTTCATTACACCCAAAACCACCATGAATTGTGCACATGATTATTTTATCTTAATTAATTTACCCAAGATTAACCATTACTCTTTAAATGATTCATCGTTTACAAAAAATGTTCATTCATTGAAGAATCCATCATTATTTCTTAAAATTTTGAAAATTTTAATTTACATGATTTAATACAAAAAACCCATTAATCATTTACATACCTTACCCAATAAAAATATTATTCATTATAATACATAAATCATTTAAATATTAATATCTACACATGAATTTGATTAGTTTCATTCCATAACTGAAACTAACATTTCGACACATTCATAAAGTTATCTTGTCCAACAAATTATTATTTTACCCATAAACATTGAATATTCATTTTATAGTGTAGAACACCCCATGGGTGGATGGTAACTTAATGAAATTAATATCAACGCATCCCATAAGGATCATGAGGGGTTCAATTAAACATTTGAAAAATCAATTTATCAATTCCTCTAAGGAAAACAAAATGGCAATCACAATGACACACAATCTAAACAATATAAACATAAATAATTTTCTAGACTATGGGATATAACTTATAGAACACCTAAATCAATTCTGAATAAGAATGATCACTTAATCCTATATTATAATTCTAATTCAAAAAAACCTTTATTGGCCCAACCTATGATATCATTTAAAAATTTGGTCTCATTGATTAAAGAAGAAAATGAACTCATAAAAAATCCTTAATCCAGATAATGGTTGGAAGATGGGTGGTAAACTCACCTGAAGATTTTATCTACACCTAACGACACTCCAAATGGCTTATAAACGAAGTAGATCGATCCTTAGGCTGTTTATGGTGATTTGGATCATCCGTAGGGATACATGGGGATGAATGGATAAATTATGAGTTTAAACACATATTTCATTAGAGGGAAAATAATAAAATACCACTTTTAAAATGGGCTCATGGTTTTGCTGCATAGTCAACCAAACCTTTTTCCAAGCATGTGTAACCCTTTATCCATGAGGGTGGCCAAGCCACACAGTTTCCTAGAAATCCACATATGTTTTATAAACAGAGTGATGACAATGTAGAATGGATATATTGAATATGTCACCATTTTCCCTTCCCCTAGTAATAATTTCTTTAAATTGTGATCCCCTCTACGTGACATGAATGATTAGGGTTCATGGTTACTAATAACTATGCACAAACTATGAAATTTTCCCTACATGACCATGTTCTCACTTCATCCATTTTCCGAACCCCAACCCATCCCCCTTGAGCTACTAAATTTATCTGAATAAAATTTCATTAAACATATTTTATGGATTAAATATATTACATAAAAAGGAACATACCTTCACGATGTTTGGGATCATAAAACTTTTATTATAAAAGAGAGGGGAAACCATGGAATTACATTTACAATTAAATTAATTTGAATTGTATTTCATGATAATGTCATTATCAATGATATATTTGGAACATAAAATTATTATGGGTCTAAATACTCTAATATAATATAATTTATACATGTTTTGTTGATGGAATTAACTTTATCTCGTAGTTTTAGGACATCTTTATCATTGTTGATGATTGCTTCCATAAATTATTTTTACTCTTTAGGGTTCTATAATGATAATATAGAACGAAAGGGTAACAATATGTGAATATTTATGATATTATATATTATTTGACATTAAATTCCCCAATACCAATATTATTATGATTTTTTTTCATTTTATAAAATATATTTTAACATATAATTCAAATAATTTTTTTCCTATAGTATTAAATAATTTATCTTAAAAAATTCAAACCCAATAATTGAGTTTCAATATAATATTTTTATAAAGTATCAAAAAAATTTATATATAAAAAAATTACTATAACTCTATAATAGACCAACAAAATTACTACACAGTATGATTTTAAAATCATTTACATTATTTTTCTACAACATTCACAAGCTACATGTCTGCATTGTATAACCATTTATGGTCATTATTTTATAAAAAAATTAAAAATAAATTAGAATCATATAAAAAATCATAAATATGTTTATCCTTGTGAAACTTAATAGAGATATTAAAATAAAGTAATTGACATTTTGGAATATTTTTTTATATAAAATAAGATAACGATAATTATCAAATAAAAATAGAACAAAAACATAATTCAAAAGAATTATTTTAATAGAACGATGGAAGTAAATTATTGTTTTGAAATCTTGAAAATATTCTAGGTGGCTTGGAAGCTTTATTTAATATATTTAGCCTTCTTTTAATTGTTTTACCATCAACATTATATCAACATATTTAAAAAGGTCATTATTCAAAATGAAAAATTGTTATGTTGACATATTTAACAAATATGGTAATGAAAATTGAAGATATGAAATCCATTGCATCAAATTAAATCCCTATAATTGATATAAATTATTTCTAACAATACCTTCAAAATTTGAGGAAAAAATATTTTCTATAAAAATGAATTTTAAGTAGAAAAATATTTCATTCAAAATTTAAAAATAATATTAATTGAAATGAAATAAATATAATTATGACTAATAAAACTAAAATGATGAAATTATAAACCCAATTTACAAGGAAAATTTTTAAATACGTGAATGTAAAATATAGTTTCATATAATATCAAAACATCACTATTCATATAAAAGTATAACATTTTAGAAAAATAATAAGATTTTATCCTAAGATAAATTTGATATTCTATAATCAAGATTTATATCTTTTTTATCATATATATATTTCAATAGTGGATGAAATTGATGATAATATTATTTCACAAAATATAAATATAAACATTTTTAGTGAAAATATAATTTTAAAGCCACAAATTAGTATACTAATAATTGAGAGTACATTACCAAGGAAATAGTCAATATATATGTATTGATTAATAACCTTATATATATATATATATTATTGTATTTAATATTTTTCATGTAGAGTAATTGAATCACTAGGTTATAGAAGTAGTTTTTTATAATTTTATTTCATAGTAATTAATGAATAGTTGTCTATGCATTGTATTTCATCAAACGTAGTATTATTTTAAAATAATTTTTCCGTACATTATACCCCAAAAATAAATATCATAATCATTATTTGATCTCAATATTATTAATTAAGAGGTTTATAATTTTAATATCTATTCATTGAAAACCCACATCAAAAATGTTTAATAAAACATCCCAATGAACAGAGGGAAAGGGAAATAAGGATTTCATATTGAATAACACAAAATAGAGGTTTCCCAATAAGAAACCCTTATTTTAATGTGAATCTATGGATATGGATGAGATTAATATAGTCCATATAATGATGTTGATTGGTATATAATATTATTATGAGAATGTTATTGACCAAAAAATAATGAAATAATTAGTGATGAAAAAGGCTAATAATTAATAAAAAATTCCTCTAAAAAATAATTTTAATTAGTGAACTTTAATTTTTTAATCCAGTCTAAAAACATTGAAAAATATAAAAAATTGATATTTTTTAATTCCATAAATAGAATTTAATCCTTTTGTTACCTGTTTCAAAAAATATCATCATCTATCTACCCAAATATTCAAAGTTATGTATATCGATTATAAATCAATCATAATCACATGAAAAAAAAATTTCATAGATCATAATATACATAAAAATATAACGTTATATACCTCCTTGGTTTAATAAATCCATAATTTTTATAATAATGTCATATAATACCCCTATAGAATAAACCTATATATAAATAAATAATGCATTTCACTACAAAAATAGACAATTAGACCAATGGTTCATCATAGATCAATCCACTAATATATAACCCTAAATTCCAATAAACATTAATAACCTCAACAATAAAAATATATAAATATTAAATATTATCACATACCTATCATCTTAAATCCCCAAAAATATTATTACATTATTCTAATGTAATACTTCACATTAACATAATGGAAATGTACACCTTAAACTAATAAAATATTTTTCATAACATCACTAATAAACATAAAATCTCATCACATAATATAAAAAAAGGATATAAAATCATTTAAACATATGATAAACCATAAAATTATACATTCATGATTTATCAATAATCATTATGATAACCTAAATTGGAAATATTAAAATCTAAAATTATATCTATAAAAAACAAATATATCAATTATATCAGCACCAAATCCAAAATCTCATATTTGATGCTAAAAACTTAATATTTTTATTTTAGTTTTTTGATAGTAATAAACAAAAATATATTTTTGTAATCAATTATTAAATCATAAAATGATGATAATAGATCACTTAAATACCCAAATAGCTTTTTGGATTATATATATGAGATAAATAGGACATAATCCAATGCAATATAAACCCATTCCATTCTATTCATATTAGAATTTTCTAATAATAGACTGAAATCAGTGTCCCAATAATAAACTATATCATCCCCCAAAAAATTCACCACAGAAGATATAGTTGTAGGCATATACGAGCTCCAATTCTTAGTAATATTAAAAATAATAGATAATATTCATTGAACATAATTGATAATGACAGTTTAAAAAATAATAATTAAAAATTTTAGTAATAACCATTTAATAAGACATAATTTTTCATTAATCCATACATTAGGCATTGTCCCGGAAAAAGAAAAATCTCATAAGAGTTTGTAATTCTCAATATTCAATAATGAGACATATATGAATATAAAAAAAACTTGTTTTTTATGAAAATAATATTATAACATTATAAATCTATATAAATTATAATATGTTCCCATTTTATGTTAAGGACATGAAATTAGGTCATCTCGATAACTTACGGATCTGATACTAGATCCACCCGTCAACTTATTGAAATGTGACATGGTCTATAAAAAATATAATGGAGGTATTTAATGGACCCATAATTGAAATAATCATAATTTATTCATATGTATTCCAAAAGATCATAAATTCAATGATCATTTCATCATATCATAAAATATGGAAAAGAAAATTATATTTTCTATATTTAATTATAACTACTATAAAAAAATATAGAATGAATAAGGATGGGGTTATAAAATCATATCTCAAATTAATCATAATTATCATAAAATAATTTTTTTAATTGAAGAATGCATATAAAATATCACTTGAACATTTCCTGTTGAAAATAAACTATTCATTTTGAAATAAATTATTTCAAATATTAGATTTTAAAAAATATGAACGAAAAGATTTTATTAGAATGATTCATGTAAATGTGTAAAATAATATTAAAGGAAAATAAATTCACGATAAGGACAAGAGTTTTTAATTAGTGTAAATGAATACAATGGTTCTGTTAACACAATGGGTAAAAAGTATGTCAACATGATAATGAAGTAAACTTTCATATTAAAATTGTTCATATAAAATAAAATCTGGATAAAAATCATATAATCCCACATTTAGAATATTAAAAAATTAAATAATTTTATATAATATATGTGTACTGGAGAAAATGAATACGAAGAAAAAATTAATTAAGATAACTATTTAATAAATAGTTTACAAGTTATTTTATGAAACAAAGGGAGAAATATTATACAATTCATTGAAAATGGCAAGAATAAAAAAAGGAGAGTTAACTTGATTTGTTTTAAAGTATATTATCAGTATAATTTCCTCTAACATAAATTTATAATTCAAAATCCCAAAAATTAATGATAGTGTAAAAAAATCCTTATATTCTTAGTATTTTTTTAATCATAACCTCATGAATGAAATAAATAATAATGAAAAATTGAATACCCTTAACAGAATGAGGATAATTATATAACATATGAATTTAATAATATAAACACCACATGATATAAATAAGTCCTTAATATTATATGTGTGTCACATATACGAAATTACAATGATAACACCTTATAAAGATTATTCCATTGACGTGAAAATTATTCATTGATATGATTGGGTGTGGGAAATTGAAATCCAAATTAAATAAGACAAAATAAAATTGAAAATAATAAGAGTTAATTACACAACTAATCATGACACAATATATAAAAATAAGATTAAATTTAACATAACAAAAAGAAATTGAGTTAAGAAACCATTTACCTCAAGTCATGTCTATTTTCAATCATTTTCAAAACACATTTATAATAAAAATAAATTTATTTTAAATACATTAATATTATATGTTAATATAATTACATTTATTATTATATATTATTCCCTTATAATTCAAATTATACTTTTATTAATGATTCTTCATTTAATTCATTATTCGGGATAAAAATCATCTCTTTTCTAAGTATGTTTTTTAAAAAGATCATATTTTACACCCTTTTCATTATTTAATCATATAAATAAAATAAATGATGATATTAGTGTTATATTTATTCATTATATATAATTTTAAAACTTCTCATAATATCTGGTGGAGAAAAATAAATTACCTTATTTCATGGGTATGGGGAATGTATATGTGCAAGGGTGCTGATTCAAATTATTTATAGATGTAACGAAAAACAGTTAAAAAAATAATTCATCTTTTAAAAAGTATAATTATACCTTATAATTCTTTTAACGTCCATAAACATATCAATATTATCATTTATGTAAAATATATATGGGAACAAATATCACCATCATAAGAGGTCATTGTCCACACTTATTTATAAGTGATAATGTCATTGTCAAAATAATGGGAATGTATGTTGGTAGATAACATATAAAAATTCCATAAGAATAGATATGTTATAATAATAATATAAAAAATTAAATATATCACAATTATAATCCATGAATGGAAGTGACGTTAACAAAATTACATGGGTTCATGTACCCATAGTCCCCGCATACAGTTGAATGATAGTTTATTTAATTTTCATGGAAACACAGATGACTGAAGTAATTCAATTAAAACAATAAAATACCAGTATATGGTAGATAATGATATTATTAAATTATAATTGTTATGGAATAATTTAAGTGTAACATCCTATGATTTTATGGTATATTTCTTTTCAAATAAATTTAATTTCAATAATTGATAATTTTATATGCAACATCGTGGTTAGACAAACCATGATATAAATATTATCAAATAATGGTTACCATTATAACCTAGTAGCCAAATTTTTATATATGAAAATTAAGATCCATATTATGAAAAATATTTATTATTAGTTTATATAATGTATATTTATTGATAAACAGAATCTCAAATTTATATATAATTGTTTTTCTCTTCAAATATAATTTTAGAAAATTGGTTTATTTATTTTTTATATAAAATACAATTTTAAATTATTCCATATTTATAAATTTTATATTACAAATAGGAAATAATTTTTTTATTAATGAAAATTGAAATTAACATATGGTGGAATTTTGGGATTTTTTAATAGATTTATTTTATAGAGAATATAGAAAATGTTAATATTTATTGAAAATTTTCATTATTTTTCAAGAAGTTTCAATATAACAATTTCTTTTTAAATTATTCAGATTTTATATTTATACATGTATATTATTAATAATTCTATAATAGTAATTATAATTAATTTAATATTTATTTGTTGAAGAAATTTTTTTATACGTACCAATTTTTTTGTGAAACTACTTTTAATCATGTTTATAGGAAATCCTTAAAATAAATTTAGAAAATTTTATAAATTGAATTTTATTATATATTTTAGTTATATATAATCATAGTAATTAATATAAATAATTTAGGACATCTTAACTTCTTTTCAAATTAAATAATAACTATAGTTAATATTTTTCACCAATCTAAGAGAGGAAAAATTAAGTTAAATCCCTAGGTTAATGAGTTAAAATAACAAGAAAATTTTCAATTTTCATAATGTGTTTTTTCCCCAAGTTAATTTTAAGGAGGTAAAAAATGTATCATATAACATTATTTCAAAATTTCTACCCGCAACAAATAAAATTCTAAAGATATGGTATATTTAATTCAAATTTAAATCGATTTTTGTGTAATTACATTTAATAGATTTTCTGGATGATTCCATTCGGTTTTTTATTTATAAAATATATTCTAAAAACATTCCTGATTTTATTATTTTTCCAAAATATTCAAGGAAAACTATTTTTGATAAATATTTTTGTAAAATTTTATTTACTCCTAAATCATGTATTTTCATAATAATTGTTTTTTCTTATATTATGTGTTTTTGTATTAAAATTAATTTATAACCACAATAGAAATTAAATATTATAAAATTTATTTCACATTTAACAATAATCAGGAAGAAATGTTTTTATATAGATCTTTTATTTAGGTACATATTATTATGTTATCATTGTAGAAAGTTATGTTTATATATGTAATGATAAAATTATTTTAAAGTTGTTTAACTGTAAGATAATGCATAAAATGTATCAAAAACATTACATAATGTTATTGGATTAGGTTATATAAACTTAACAAATAATATCTTATAATTTTAGTAGAGTATTTTCTGTTAAAAATATAATGATATATATTATTTATTATTATATATAATACCATGTTATTCTATTCTCTCCCTTATAAAATGATACCACCTCTCCTATCATCTACATACATCATTAACATTAAAATTAATATATTCTTTAAAATAAAATACATTTATACTCATATCCACATCATATATATTCTAGGATTCCAAAAATAATATCATTTCAAATTAAAAGGTTAAATAGAATGTATGTTTATTAGTGAAAGTGAAGAGGTCTTAACACAATATAGTAATTTTTATTATCATATAATTGATCTAAATCTATGGTATCTAATTTATAATATAAAATAAGGTATAAATTTTTTTCTAAATTGTTATTATGAGAATGGAATATACATTACGTTCCTCTATTCCAATATATGGGGAAATAAAAAATCGCTTTTGGATAAGTTTGGACTGCTAACTCCAAGAAGTGATGCATTTTATTTACCATCATCATGTCACATTTATGGTTATTATGATTTAATAACTGACCAAAAATGATATGTATTACATTATTATTTTTCAAATATTTAGAAACATTATTTACATATCTTTCATTTTATCTGTATAAAAATGAAAAAATCACTTGTTCGTACATATAGATTACAGTCTCCTCATAGTGTTGTAATTCATTATTCATAAATGAAATGTTTAAATCATTATAAAAGTGTATATAATGATTTAAAATAACACTAATTACATGATTATATTTATGTATTTCATGGAACCACTATCATTGTTCAATGATCAAATTGTCTGATTATAAATATGCCTATGAAATAATGCAGATATCACCAATGAAGTATTAATAAATAAATCATAAATGGGTATAAGTAAGTAATGTATTCTATGATGTATATATATATATATATTGTTTTTAAATATATTTATAATAAATATATACATTACTACAGATATGGGTCGAATGTGTATGATTCATGACAAGACTTGAAGTAAAGTATTTTCATCTCATATTTTTTGCAACACATTCTATATTCAAAACTAGTTTATTTTATATAATTATCATCAAAAAATGAGTTCTATATTATATAATTAATTGAAATTTTTTTTATAAGATATGTTTGGGTTTTAATTGGAACTTGAAATTGGATATTAATAGTTGGAATGTCTCAAAATGTTGTTTTGATATGTGGAGGGATGTTTATGAACCATCTTGGGTATAGAGATTTGAATTACAGGCTTCATATTATGTTATATTATTATTAGAGATGACATTGAATGATATACTTTTTTTGGGCAGGTTTAAGTGACATAATTCTCCACCAATATTTTTAGAGGTGGTTTAGGTCATTTTTAACAGATCACAATTGATTTTCATGGTTTGGGGATACATTGCGTGACCTAAATAAGGAAAATGTATGAGGAAGTGGAGATAAAGGGATATAGAACATTCCATTCACAAAGTTTTAAGAAAAACAAGTTTATTTATCCAGAGGGGATTCCTTTCATATATCATGATTGACAAATTATTCGTCAAATATTATGGCCTAATATTTCTAGGGCATGGAGTGTTGGAATGTATGGGGCTCCAAGATTCAACATGGTTTTCTTGAATTTGTGAATAAAATATGAAAAAACTCCGAACACAAAAAATGAGTATTTACTAAAATTTCTAGTAGGTTTCTTGGATAAATCCCTATATTCATCCCATACTTAGTTTTAATGTACAAATAGTTCTTCTATAACTTTATTCATTTTGACATCCCTTTATTGTGGGTGTGATTATGGTTATTATTTGGTATTTTAGGAATGTTCTTTTCCAATGGTGATAGAAATTACTCTTTCACTACCTTCTCCTTAATTTTAGATCTCTATAGTTTAGGTTTTATTGAATATTATACTATATTGTGGTGGAATCATCTGTTTTCCTTGGGGCATTAGGTTAGCTGGCCTAGAAGATATCCAGAGATGATTTTCCACAGATCATTGTGTGATATGTTTTGGAGGCAGCTGACCCTATTATGTATTTATTAGGTTAGTTAAAATTAATTAAATTAATTAATATTTGTAATGGTATCTCATATTAGAGATTAACTCAAAAATAGTGTCTGGAGTCTATTATAGACTTCTTGGGTCGTCTGTTTGGTGTTTCGATAAAAGGTAAGTGCAGATTGAGTTTTCTATCAATATATTGAGTTAGGGATTAATGCATTAATTACATGTAATTATTATAATTACATTTTTTAATTATCATGAATCTAGAGCATGGGTTATCAAGATGGAGATTAAATGGATGTCAATGAGGGCGTATAAGTATTGAACATTCCTTCGAAATGACTACGCAATAAAAAATAAAATGGAATGATTTTTTGATGAGGTAGGTTGACAAAGATAATTACCCATGGCATTATTAATTTATTTTCCTGACTATACAGTATGTTAAATAAATCCGATATGTGGCATGTTTTATTTTTCAAGTTTTAATTGAATTGATTAATTAATTAAATGTATGTCATAGACCATACAAAAACCCCTTTGTATAAGATGATGTTCGTATGAACAAAAATATAGACTCCCTTGATTTGTGCCATATCATTCAAATGGTAGGGTTGGTTTGTATGAAGTAATGAAGGTGAGTTATGTGATTAACCCAATTTTTCTTATAATTCATCATGATTGAATGGCTAAGGGAAAAATTTGTTACATGGGGGTAAATGAAATTATAACATGGTTAAAAGCTAAAATTTACAAAACATATGTTTCAATATCCCTGAAGGACAGTCGAGGCCTTTAAAATGGTGTTAACAAATTTTTTTTCATTTCATCTGATATTAGGGTTCCAAAGGGATAATGTTATGTTCTTAAAATTTTCTGGTTATAAAATGAGGTGTTTACCTCTATTTGGTTTAAAAAAATTATGTTTATAAATTTATTTCACATGTGGAGTAAAAATGTGTGTACGGTTTCCCCCTTTAATAGATCCCATAATGAATATTTTAATGATTTTGTTGAAAAAATGTATTTTTTATTATTTTTTTATTTAATGTTTATGGTGAAATTACTAAATGATAATTCTTTTAAAATTATTATTTTTTTAATACTTTTGTGGCTATGGTGTTGTAACATAGTAATCATGAAATAGTTGAAATGTTTTGATTTAATAATGATTATACATGAACAAGAAGTATATTGTATGTATTAGGTGTTAGGATGAAGTGATAAACATTTATATTATAGTTCATCACTTGTGTTCCAGATATATTCTATTGAAAATCATGGAATATGAAATAAAATTTGATATTGGACTAATTCTCCAGATTTATGGGATTATTCAAGAGTGAAATTCTAGGAACCACAATAATTTTATGTATAAATAGATAATGGACTGATGATCGATGAACTAATAGTATTATTTAATATTATAATATAAATTATGATGAACTGTGATGGTTCTGGTGATTTTTGTAAATGGATTTGTTTTTGGATTGAGGATTCCTGGATGATTTGATATCGATATTGATACATAGTTGAGATTCCAGAATGAATCTATGGCCTCTCATAACACAATATTATGATTTGGGTACAAAGGATGGATTTTTTATTCCTTCTATGTTACATGATTCATAAAAATCACCATTCCATTATTTATTGTTTGGTTAATCCTATGATCAAGAATCAGATTCCCAGGGTTGGATGATATAGGCTTAGTTTTCATGGGTATCACTACCGAACATGAGGGTCAAAAGGATTCATAAAATGTTGTTTACTGTAATTGTGTCTTCTCTTCTATATAGATTATTTATCACTCCCCTTATTTATATATGAAATTTCTTTAACAAGTTCTTCCTATAGACATCATTGGTGGTGGAACACTAATTTGTACTCAGACCCTGCTCAGGCCTCCCTTTCACTTGGTAACCCAAGAAGATATCACATGTTCATTGTAGTAAAATTATTTTTATAAGAACTATAATTAAGTTTATATGATAATGAATTTCATCATCAATGGAATTAAGATATGTGATGAGTTTGATCTTAGACCCATAGTATAACACTTATTCATTTTTTTATTTTATTTTATATGTTTAGGAAAATGGACCAATGTATGATTAGATGAATGGATTGTATAGTTTTTAAGGTATTATACTAAATTTGACTATATATTATATTTTTATATTTTTATTTATTCTTTTTTTGTAATATAAGGTATATGATTTTTAGTTATTTATATATTGATTTGAAAACTAATAATGTGGAATAGTCTCCTCAATGTTCCACCTCATACCCCCACTACTATTTGGAAGCCTTGTGTGTAATAGTAAGAAGATATAAGTTCTTGTGGAAATAATACTTGTGTACTGGTTTTGTAGAAATCGAGATCAACAATTACAATGTAGAATTAGAGCTGTTAGTTTCTTTTTGATTTTGAATTTTTTGGTAGAATAAAGATATAGGAATATATGATATCCTATAATGGATGTTTATCCTATGCCTCACAAGCACTTATTCAGGTAGAAACTCCATGTAACTAGGTTATGGGATTGATGTTTCTTTTGTTTTATGTTACGGTTTTATACATTTTTATTATTTTATGACAAAACATATGTATTCAATTTGATAAATTTAAATTACTTTATGTATCTTGGTTCGTATGAAATAATCATGTTATTTGCTTATGAATATTTTCCTAAATTCAAAAGGTGATTCTAATTGATAATTTTTGGAAGATATAATACACATTTTATTAACCAAGTATAATTTTCTTTTTATGATGATGGGAAATCATTTGTATAAAGTATAAAAAAAATGTTCACATATTGTTTCCACATATATGTAATTTCTGTAATTATACATATATGGGATGACTTGTATATGATTCCCATTATAATGGTTGGTTTTTTTATCTACCATGTGACAGAAAATGATGAGGAAACTGGTGTTCTTCTTATGCATTGTTGGTGCAGTAAAACATGTGGATAAGTATGGTATATGTAAATGTGGATTGGAGCCTTGTGGGTGTATTTTGTTCATGTTTTTTTTGTGGCCAAGGCAAACATAGAATGGTCTGATGTTCGTATTATTTGAGAGGACATATTCCCTATTATTGGATAGTTATTGTGGAAAATTAATTATTTTGTATGGGAGACACTAGAGATGCGTTTTAACCTATTATTGTTACGAAATGTTGGGATTAGAGAATATTAGACACCATTTGAATTATTTCCAACTTTGAGTATTCATATATCATTGAGGGATATCATAGTGACTCTCTTCGATATGTATCATGTTTAATGAGTCTATTATTTATAATTTTTTATGGTTATATATGAGAGTGGTCAACCATGTTATGTTCCTCTTTTGGTGTGTGAGACACATGTGGATCTTTTTTGACCCTTTAACACTGTAGTTAGAAAGGTGGAGCCCAGTGTGAGTTTTGGGAATGATAAATGATTTTCTTGAGAGGAGTAACTTGGGTTCTAGTGCTCCCAACATGTGGATTTATTTTAAAAGGGGTGGGTTACTTCATGTTCCAATTCTATGATATAGTTATTCATTCTAAATTTTTATGTAATTACATGATATATCAAGATGTCGTAATGTTATCAAGGGTATGTTGTTAGTGATTGAGAGATACCTTCTCATATAGCATGACATTTTGGTACCAAAATAGGTTTTTGTTTATGTTACCCAAGATACTAAAATGGTTAATCATTTATGGGATCATAAAAACATGAGCACTAGTTATTCAATATGTAATTATGTTTAGGGATTAGAAATTATTAGATCATGAACCCAAGGAGATTGTTTTGAACCTATAGACTTAAATGGATGATAAATGATGTTAGTGGGATTGGGTTTATATATTAACGTAGGCATGATACCCTTATACAGGTTTAAAATGTCCCATAAGATAGAGGTGAAATAAAAAATGTAGGATTATTGGTAATATATATCAGTGAAATAATAGAGTAATTTTAACCTAAATATTATCATGAATAATATATTCACATTATCCTATGTATTCAATGATGTTAATTACTATACACCTAGATATATAAATGTTTATTCTGTTTTGATGTTGGGACTCCATGGTGGATCAAAAAAAAGTGTTTTGGAATTTACTTCTTTTGGTATGATGTTAACCACTGAACATAGTTGAGTAAAGTCCTTATGGTTGACTAGATATTAATGAGTTTCATAGATATAATTAGTAGAATCTAGGAATGAGTGTAAGTTAAAATTTTAATTTTCCTCTTTGATGAGGTTAAAATGAACATTCCTCATTGTTTGGTTCGGTAGTTATTGGAGTATGTGTCATGGTGGATTGATTTTCTTGAGTGAGGCAGTTAAAATTACATTCATCTTTTATGGATATAATGTTTTCTCATATATATATATAGGTTTATTATTTTATGTTTCAAAATATGGTGGAATTGGTTATTGATATTCTATGGGGGAATTTTGATTCTAGTTTGGAACTATTGAGTATATTTCTTAAATTTCATGGGAAATTATATCAGGAAATAAAATATTATGGATTATCGGTCTAATAGCTAACATAACTCCCGATCTAGTTTTGAAAACTAATATATGTTGCTTATGTCGGATGTTCATTTTTAATATGGTAGTGTAAAATGAGGGGTTTTATTCATTAGTGGAACTAGCTATGGGATCTCACTAAGATTCATGTGTGGAATCTAATGGGTGTTTTAGTGTGATAATCTAATGCGACCAACCCTAAATGCATCATTATTAGGTGTGTAGTGTTGTGATGGAAGTTTGCGTCTTGTCTTCCAGAGATAGTTCTACTTGATTAATATTTTTTATTTGATGTTGTATGTTGTGTGTCCAATCCAACATGTTATTATGAGAACAATATGTCCATTTCTTAATTTGAATCTATATTTTGTGGAAAATCCATCTTTTTCATAGATAGAGATTATAATTTGAGTATAATTCATCCATGGTCTATTTTACGAATGATGATAGTGGGATGATTATTTTCATTTTTGATGGAGTTTAGGCTGTAGTATATTACGGACCGTTATGGAGAAATTGTGGGAGTTAATGTTCTAGATTTTATTTTGATTTTCTGATAGAGGAGGTTCCAATTATTTGATTATTGTGTTTGTAACATGAATCATATATTAGAGAAATTTTTACTCTATCGAGTTAGTAGGTTATGCTATGATTATTATTCAATTGGATGGACCTAGGGATGAAAAATATTTGTGTTTTGGTTTTTAAAATGGCTATTAACTCAGGTTTTTTCAATTTATGTTCCTTGGAAAGGTGGTTCTAAATTTTTTTAAAGTTGTTCATAAAATAAACTGGGATACTAGTTATATATTTGATGAATATTGATATAATGATATGAATGGATGACTACCAAGGCTTCTGGGGGAATATATGTATTATAGTGGGGAGGTTATAAGATCTTATGTCTGTACATGATGGATATTATTGAAGGAATTTTAATTTCCATTTATGAGATGGAATTAATTTTGATTTATATCATGGAATGTGTTACTAAGATATGAAATATCATGAAATTGTTTTATGAAACAATGAATTATGTTCATGAGGTAAATCAGGTGTGTATATGATCATCAGAGGCCTCATGTTCTATTTTGGGATATTTTTAGTTTATTTATATTGAGATAATGTTTTAGTGTACATTTAATAGTATATAATGGGATAAAATATTTTTTCAGAGTGATATAATTTAATTTTGAATTGTGCATGGTTTAGCTTCACATTTAGAGCATTGCTAAGGAGTAAACCATATGATTTGATTGTTGTAATTGAGATAGGTGGTGGAGAGTTTGGTATATGGAACAAAGAAAGTAATTTTTTTCAAAAAAACATGTGACTTTCTATAGTGGGGAGTAAATATAGAAAACATGAGTGACACAAATTTTTTCAAATTGTGTGTCCTAGAATAGTCGGGCATTATGTGATGGAATGTAGGGGTTAACAATTGGCATAGAGTTTGGGAATCCATGATCCCAGACCAAGTAGCTATAGAAAAATTCATAAAATGTTTATTATAGAAAACATCCCCCTAATCTATTTAGTATAATACCCATATTTATCCTTCACTTTGTACACATATACTAATTGTTCTCCTAAAACCTTAATCCTTCTTCAACTCTTTGATTTGGTGACTATTCATGGAAAATATTTTTCATTTTAGGGGCTTAATTATCTATTACCCTTCAATCTATTTGATTTTTCTATCATATAGTTTATGTTTTATTAATGATTACATTGAGACATGTTGGAATAATATTTTATTTATTTATCTATTTTGTATTCATATGTAGAGGATATCTTGAGATGATATCTTCACATCAATATGAGTTGTTTTTTTCGGTATAAGGATATGTTTAGTTTTCCATCATATTTCACTTTTGAGTTGATTGAATTGATTTTTAAAATTGTAACAACCCTTTTGAATTTTCAAGGAAATAGTGTCTAGAATCCATTATGGAATACCTTTGGTGTTTTCAAGGAGTTTTAATAAGATATGATCTTTTGGTGATATTCCCATCATTAAGTTAATTTTGGGAATAATTCATTAGTCAAGTATATTTTTTTTAAAATAACTATTTTTTGAGAATATATATGATAATACATCATAGGTGATCTACATAGAGCTTAGTTAGAGGATGAGGAGTATGGAAGTGGTAGGGATGGGCCTTGTAAATTACACTAGACAAGGAAATGTTATGGAATGCATCGTTTATGAGGTGTCATGTAAAATAAATTTACAGATAGACTTGATAATTTATTTTCATGTTTATGTAGTGCATGCCTTGAATCCCATGTATTGTATGTTTTCATTATTTATTTATGTAAATTGTTATGGGATTAAAATTGATAACAAAATTCTTTTATGTTACCCACATGATTCATTGATGTTTATAAGATCAAACATCCATCCTCCCTTGAGGTGTTCCTTTTCCTAAAATGGGTAGGGTGTGGTTGTAATGTGTAATGTAGGTGGGTTATGGTCTTAATTCGGTATAGGTTGATAGTTATATTTATTGAATGTTTACATGATACAATGTAGGATTTAGGGGTACATGTTTTTATAAAATGTTTAAACAATTTATTGGAACATCTTGATGTATTAATATCTTACAAAAGGATTACTCGTACATCAAAATTGTATCAACCATTTGTGTTCGGGTTTTACATGATTTCGTGTATTAAAGGTGGAAGGACATGTTTTGAAAATTATTATTATGTTAAAATGAAATATTGACCACCTTGTAGTTTTATTGAAATGGGTTTATAAGTGAGTTTAATATATTAAGTAAAAAAGGGAATGTGTCTTTCCCTTTGTGGAGTTTCCATGATGTCTATTATAATAATTTTACAGAATGAATGCATTTTTCCATATTTTGGTGAAGGGGGCCTTAGGGACATCCTTAAATTCTAATGGTTTATTCTATGTTGATATTATTTATTAATATATTATAAATTAAATGTGTTTGACTATAGTTATCTAGAAATTTTGGGATAGATGAGATGTTATATGGATGATCTATGCACATAGATTATATTATGTATATTAGGTTTTGGACTATGCTATAGACACTGATTGTATACTTCATGGTATGAGTTATATATTGGTGCTCAATGAAATGAGGGTAAACCACACGAAATTAGATTTTAGATAGACGAACCTTGTATTTAGGTTTGTTTCCATACTAACTATCAAGGAACCACTGATGTTAATGCATAGATAGATATTATAAAAAATATAATAGAATTATTGATATAACCTGTGATTAGAATTTCCTTAATAAGTATCTATATTAGTACTTATAGTTTTGTACATGGATATGATGGTAGACCGAAGATTCTAGGCCCAACTGATTTAAATTTCAATTCGTGGTTGAGATGCCAGAGATAGGATCTAGTCACTAAAATCACAATAATATGTCATGGGTACCGTGGATATATGTTTTATGTTCTATTAATATTTAAATGGATGAAAGTATCTTCCAATATTTTTAATATGGATTACCCAATGATTATGACTTAGATGTATGTAATTTATGAAAAATGGTTATTTTCCACAAGTATCACCCCAAAATTAGACGTTCGACATGTTAGATAACTAACATCTAGTTATAAGTGTATTTTCATTTATATTCTTCTTACTTATCAATAAAAATATATATATACAATATTTCACTGACTATTATTTTTGTTATATGATGTCAGTAGTGTTCTACTGAGTATTACTCACACCATTCTCAAGTCTTATCTTCACATTGGTACCTGTGCATCCCTCACATTTTTATTATAGGCACATATTTGGGAGGAGGCCCATGTTCATTTTTGTATGATCGTGTATGATTACACGAATGATATCTAGAGATGTGATGAAGATCATCATGAATTTTTATTATAGACCTTATTTATGGTTTTAATTTTATTCTGTAGGTTTTATTAACCATCCCAACGTTCAGTCAGTTATAGGGATTGTACGGTTATTTAGGCTTGTAGTGACTTTCATTTAATATTATAGAATGTTATGTTGTTTTTGGATTTTTATGTACTATAATATAAATGATGTTTGTTTTTTTATTTTTTCCAATAATATTGGGTTATATTATTCACACATTTCCCCCTTATAACCCCCCTTTTAGTCAGTGTCCTCTAGCATATGAGGAGGTACAGTAGTGCTCTCATATACAACTAAATTAGGGCAACATATTTATGGAATCTAGGTTGTGAAGATACCTTTTTTTGGTGAAAATACTAATTATGAATATATTTTATGGTTATAGTGATATCCATATTCATATATGGTTTTCTATTTTATTTGGTTTTTAATATAGTGTTACCAATATGGTAATATATTTATGAATGAATCTCATTTTAATCATTATTATTTAGGTATGAATTTTCGTTGAAGGAAAATGTATCAAAAAGTCATTAAAAAATCGATTATTTTCTTTTCCTTAGGTTATACATGAATATTTCATGTAATAATACTATTTATATCTGTTTTACAGAAAAAATGTTTTGTAATTGTTTTATAAAAAACAGACAATAGTTTCTCTTTGGTTAGGAATCATTTTGATTCATGTCATTATCTTATTTAAAAAAATCATTAGATTTTTCCTATTCTAAAATTATTGATTATTTTATTTATACCAATTCTTAAATTTATATAAAAAATTAATTCAATATTCTATTCATCTTCCAAAGGAGTAACATTTCACTTTTTACTGAAAATGTGAATAACATCACTATTTTAGTATACATGGTATGAAAATAATTTCACACAATCATGACCACTAGATACATATATTATTCATTCACATTTATTCAATGTTATGTTAAAATAAATAAATTCCATAATATTTTTGAAATTTTTATAATATAAATAGGTTTTATTAACACTAAAACTCATATTTTGTCCATAAAATATTCCATGGATGTTATGATGATGTTTTTATCAATGATAACATTTATTTATGTTACTTATTCTATGGGATATGATCCAATGATAGCATATTTATTCTTAATATATAAGTTTTATGAACATGATAATGATTTGTTTATGAAACCAATTTATTTTACATTGGTTATGTTTTTCTATTATATTGAAATTTTTATGAATCCAATTTATTTTCAGAGGGTTATGTTATTATGAAATGATGAAATATTTATAAATCCTACTTTATTTCTTCCTGGTTTGATATATTATCAATTGAATATGATATTGTGATGTATATGTTATTGGATTGTGATTAAGTGAATGGTGGTACATTTATAAGGTGGATCTATAATTCATTTGGTAGATATGGATGTCTCATTAGATAATAAAAAATGGAATGTGGAGTAATCCTAGTTTAAGAAGACACTTTTTCCACTATGACTGTTGTGGATTTAACATTAACTAATGACACTATGGAATATGGATTGAACCCAATCTACTATAATTTTATTAAAAGTGATCATTAACTATTGTAATGATTTTCATTGATTACCGTTATGATTGAAACATATATCTTTTTTCAATGTTATTATATCATATATCTTGTTATTTGATTCCTTTTTTATTCATGTTTTATAAATTGGTAATGTTTATTCCATGATTCTTGATTAGAATCAGTGATAGGTTAGGAATGACTTTTAAAATGTTATTCTAATCCCCTTAGACCCTTATAAAGATGATATGTTGATGTGATCATTGATATCACCCTTGTTTAACCTTATAATGAATATAATCTCCCACTTTATTGTGTTTTCATTACCTGTGATATCAAGAAATTATTTATGTTTTGGATGTATATGAATACTAAAATAAGGTATAATCATTGTGGAATTGATTTATTGTATTTCATGTATTGAGAATATTATTTATCAACTCTCAAAAGAAGATAAAACATTATGTTATTTATTCTATATTTGTAAAATATATTGAATAATCCACTATTAATATTTCATATCAATGTTTGTAATGTTTTTGATTCTATAGTAGATATTAAAGTTAGGTTTACACAGTAATTGAAAATTAGGTTTGAATAAGTTTGGTGAAAATATGGGGAAATGTATTAGTATAAGATAATATCAAAAAAGTTTTGTTATGATAGAGACTATCTTATTATCCTAAGAGTACAGTTACTATTAGATACAATAAGTGGTTGTGTTTTTTTTAAATAATGATCATAGTGGTAGTAACCCTGAAAAGATATGGTCGAGTATATCTTGTCCATTAGTGTGGTTTATGGTTAGTGTGCCCTTATTGTGCATATATATGGCCACTATTGGGGGATATTCTTAGGTTAATTCACATTTTCGTAGTAATTAATTATTAATTATTTGAATAGATGAAGACTTAGGTTAAACCTATGGTTTAATATACTGAGGAAAAGGGATCATTACTTAAAAATCCTACAAATTATTTTCAAATATTACATGGTTAAACACTATGATTTATTTCCCTTAGGTGATGGTTTTTCTGATTTATTTACTGGAAGGAACATGAAGGATCCATTATAATATTGAAGGTGATAGAAAATAAAATGATTTTCCTCATGAGATGCCAAATCCCCTAGGATATAAAGTAAAAATTTATTTTCTATTATTTAATAGATTTTTAATTATATAAAGAATTTCATGATTCGAAATTAGAGAATGAGATAAAATACTCAATTAAATCATTCATGAGGAACCATCTTCTACTATTTAGTTAGTCCACTAAAACACTGTTACTGGTTGAGGGATCATTACTATATTACAATTATTTCTATTATCCTAGATACTGACTATAGGAATGTTATATTTTAATTTAATTATATCAATGTATATTATAATAAATGGTGGAAAATTCTCAAGAATGTAAGGAAACATTAGTAAATTGTCTATATAGAGTGGGATGAATTTGAAAGGTTATTTGTAAACAAGAAAATTCATCTTGTTAATCAAATTAAAATTGATATGAAATTCATTGAACATAATAATGTGGTTAAAAAAACTATTAGTACATATATAGAATATTTTAAAGGGCTTGGAAGTACTCCTCTTGTATTATAATTGATCCACAAAATTTTTTTTTTAAAATATTTAGAGGCTAAGATAAAGTAATTAATGGGAATTTCCAATAAGGGACTTGATTAACTATAAAAAATTATATGTTGTTCTAATAAGTTATAATTAGGACATTTAGTTTCTATAAAATATCAATATTTTGATAAGAAAATTAATTGTAAATTTAATGGAAATTCAAATAATAATAAAAATTGAGAGTATAAGATGACCCATTATTTATTCTCGATGTGTGTAAGGAAACATGAATAATTTTTCATTAATTAGAATGAATGGTTCTTAAGTGCGGAAATGACTATCATTGGGAAATTGAATGTAGAACGGATGGAGAGAATATGTTAGTTAATGATTTTGGCAATGAACCAATGAAAGAACCATCCATATTCCGGTGATTCAAAAGCATGGAGTATATACTTTATGCTAAACCTTTCTCAAATCAAATTTTAAGGATGATGATTGATGTCAAAAAAACACTTAACCCTATATATAATGTTAAATATCATGTAATCAGAATTACTATTGTGGGTCCTGAGAATAATGTGTTTAATAGTACACTTTTCAACCCCTTTATATTTTTAATTGGGTTATTTCATTCTATATATACAAACTCAATTATTAATGAGTTATTTGATATGGGTATCCTATTACTAAATAAATTATTATATGTTGAGTTAGAATTGAAAAATAAAAATGGGATATGGATCACATATATTTTTTATAGATCCAATCATATAAAATATTTGGGTAATATTCATCACAGAAATATTTTTATTCTCAAACTAGTTTAATTTGATATGAAATTTTGAATAAATTGTCTCTTTTAATAGACAAACAATATGCATAACCAACGATGGAATGTTACATTTGATATTATGAACATGCCCAGTATTGTTTGGAACTGTTAGTAAGAATATGAACATTTAATGGTTGTAGCGCAATTTTTTTCTGTATTTGGGCTATTTTTCTGGGGTTGTTCTCTCTAATTGTGAGGAAAACTAAATTTCAAGGATATAAATATTTAATATACATTATTAAAAAAAATTGGAATATTTTTCTATTATCCCTATGAATCATTATATTGAATTTTTAATATAACTCATTCCGATTGGAAGGCCTATTTCAAAGACTCCATTTACAATGGACCTAATGGAGTTATATAAATTAAATAAGAAACATCAAAAAATAATGAAGTAAGATTCATCGTCAATTGAATCACAATGTAGTGAATCATTTTTAAGGATGAAATATAGATTATTTTTATTCATTTTTGATTATCAAAAAGTATAAATATCAATGAAATGATTAATATCATATAGATTATATAAATTATTTTTTTATCAATTAGATGATGATCAATATTTTTCCATGATTTATCTTCTAAACAGATACTTTTATTTGAGGGATTAATGAAAATAAATACAAAGGAATGTCTTTTTTCCAACATATAGACCCTATGAATATATAGATATTTCATTAGGTATTACTAATACCCCTAATAACTTATTGGAATTAATGAATTGAGTCATTATAGATTATCTTGATTTGTTTGTTGTAGAAATTATAAATGATATTATTGTATATTATAAAAATTAATAAGAGAAATAATTATAAGATCATAGTGAAGTCCTTGGTAATAGAAACATTTGATGAAAATTTTACCATTTAAGAATTTTGGTTATATAATGGTTGGTTTTTGGGTCATATCATATTAATTGAGGGTTCAATCATCACACCTAGTCATTCACTATCCTCGAGTAGAGAATGGGGTGTTTATATTTAGAGTTTTATTGATGAAGAAATTGGGATGCATCCTCATATTAAATGTTTTGGGGATAACTTATATCTCATTAAAATTGATGATTCATTGTAAAAATTTTGGTACTCAATATTTAGACTTAGTTATTATAATGTTTTCCTTAAATATATAGGAGAATTATTAATATTTAAAATGTGTGAAAAATATAAAAATAATAAATTTTTGAATTATATATTCACTCTGAATGTTTGGAATTAAACCAATTAATTTTCATAGAAGAGAATAATTATTAAGAATTATCATTATATTATCATCCCCCGAAGGAAAAAATGTTTTCTAAGGATCTGAGTTGGAAGTGTCATTCTAGTGTGTCCATTATTGAGAATAAAACATATCTAATACATATGTATTTATATAATGTTGATCATGAAATAAATATGAAAGATGTTTATCGTATATTCTTCATATGATTATTCAACCATCAATCTAGGTTTGGTTTAATGAATTATTGAATAATGATGAGGAACAGTAGAAGAATGCCATATATTCTATAGAGCCAACCATGATTCTGAGGAAATGGTAAATCATAGGGACATTGAATGTATCACTTCTATAAACGATTTGACGAATTTTATGATATATGGAACCCATAGTTTATATTTATCTAGTCCTCCTATAAGTATGAAAATATATATAGATCTGAATGTGAATTTCAAGAGAGACAATATGAAGTGGGATATTATAATTAATATATATTAGGGCATGGTATCAAACCATGTCAGGGTTAACATATGTAATTCTATGGGGATCTTATAACAATTATATAAACCATAATGGTTATAAGAAAAAATCAGCACTGATTTCTTCATTTACTTCCCCGAGTCATTTACAGTTAATAATTATATTTGGTTTATTTATGATCACCATAGAAATTTAGTACAATTTTTTACTATGGATGTATATTTACCCCTAAATCATATTTATATAATTTTCATTATTTATGCGGTAAATTTATATGGAGTAAAAAATTATATTTTATATGATTAGGTTTCCTGGATTACCTTAATGTTATAGTGAAGTATTTTTAATGAACCAGATATACTGTTTTATATCATAAATTCTTGGTATCCTCAAATATTTTTTTAGTCTGAGAGAACAAGTCATAAAGAATAGGATATGTTTAATACTTTTCTATAGATTTCCAGGGCATTTAGGAATAAACACATCATGTTTTCTTACAATATAAGCTATTAGTCAGGAATTCAGCTAGATCCTTCTACGGAAAACTATGTAATGAAGTGTATAACTCTATAATGCAGGGATGAAGTTATATAAATAAATATATTGGTAGATGATTCAGTTTAAAAATAAAATAAAATTAATGATAAATTTATATAATAATACATTAGGTTATCATAGAGTCAGTATAATTATTTTTCAAACAATCATCGGTGAAATTTGTAATGTGATGTTTATGGAACGTATTCCTATGAATATAAACATGGAAAATGTATAAAATATATAGAATAAATGGAAATATAACCCCTTTTCATATTATGCTCTTGTATGTTCCTATTTGAGTATGGATAATATATTATCTCTTAGTGCTTCCGTCGATCATATCTTAATATGATGATGTGCTCTAGGTATATCTCTTGAGGATGTACATGCCTAATCCATGAAATATAATGAAATCATCGATTATAACTCTACATAATGATCATTAATATAAATAAAAGTAATTATGAATCATGTATCATAGAGATAATATACTATGAAATCATACCATCTTCTAGTTAGAGATCCCTAGAGGAATATGAAATCTGAAGAAGCAAAATTAGAACCCATGGATTTAATGAAACATAGACATCGTATTTATATTATAATGATGTGATTTAATTTTTAGGTTGAAAATGAATTTATAGGGTGTATAATTAAATATTTTTATATTTTACTGTACATTTCTCTTCAAATAAATTTAATTTATTTGATTACTTTTTTTAAACTCTACACCGATTTTAACAGAACAATTCAATAAATATTATTATATAAAAAAACATTATATCATAGTAATAAAAATTTATGGATTAATTGGAGTAAAGAATTTATAAAATATATATATAAAGTTATTGTATATATTAAATGAATTAAGAATAAGTACTCATTTTTTAATTAAAATTATTTGACACATGGAAAATTATTTTTAATCAAAAATGTAATTTATTTATTTTTTTAAGAAAATATTTCAAATAAGTGAAACAATTTCAGAAATAATATATGATAAAAATGATATCATTTTTATTTTATCATTTGGAATTTAATATAGGTGGAATTTTTTGTGTTTTAATAAAATGATTTATATTATAGTGATTGGTGAAAAATTAAAATTTTTATTTCAATTTGACTTTTGATTATGAGAATTTACTATGTTTCAATTTTTTTACAACAAATTAAAATTAAAAATATTTTTTATATTATAAATAATATAAATAATGTCACTATAATTAATGTTATGTTGGATTTATTTATAACAAAAGTTTATACATAACTAATAATTTTTGGAAAAGTAATTATCATTTTATTTTTATTATTTAATTTCGATTAATTTCTTCCAATTTTATAATTTAATTGGATAAAATTGACTATATAATTTTATTTTTATTAATTAATATAATTTAGAAGTTAATTTTTTTATTAATTATGAATAATAACTAGAGTAAATATTGGTTACATTTAGAAAAAATGACAAATTGTGTTAAATATATAAGGAAAACATTAAAATATATCTAACGCATGCCTTTATCCTAATTTATGTATTTTTTAGAAAATATATTCCTATATAGTTAATAAATTTTTTTTAAAACATTATATTTAATATCGAAACCCAATAATCTCATTTAGGAAGATAATTTTTATTTACATTAAATCTAATACCATATTTTGTTATTTAGATTCAATATTGAGTTAGCAGATTCCATTTCAATATTCCTTTCTGAAAATTTATAAAAATAGTATTTATTTTATTTTTTAACAATAAAAATCATGTAAACCAATTTATTTTCAAATTTCAATGTTTAATGAATTTTTCTCATAAACTCTATATATTTCTAAAATATATATTTCAAGTGTTTTCTTTGCATATATTGATATTAATTTATACAACGTATATAAATTAAATATGATAAGATGTATTAGACATATCTAAAGTATCATTATTTATTTATTTATAATTTCTTTTTATTTTTGTTAAAAAATATGTTATCATAATAAAATTTTGATTTATGACATTGGAGTTTAAAATTAGTTTAAATTGATTTAACAAGGAAATATGGCTAACCGTGTAAATAGAACATATTCAATGGTTATTGGTTGAGTTTATTATGACCTTATAAAGTATTTTATTCAAATTAATTGTCACTTGGAGAAAATTAAATTGATATATATATATATATATCATGTAACTAATCGCATTTGTATCTTTTTTCTCCATTATAAAATAAAACAACGTCGCCTATAATCTCTAAACATAATAATGATTATATATCCTATAATACCAATAAAAAATATTATTTTTATTCTCTATTCCTTAGAGCGTGGGGTGTTTATAAAATATGATCCTTTTAGGGAATAATGTTTTTGAAAATGAGGTTTTCTTGGTGAAAAGGTATATCTCTTAACTTAGTGCTTTTAATTTTTTTTATTATACAACCTCTAAATGTAATCTAACTATAGAAACCAATGTAATATTTAAATACATCATATTAATGTATTATTAATATCAATTAATTTTATTTAATAGAGATATATTCAATATAGAAATATTTTACAATCTTCCAATCAAAAATAAAATATTTTATTTTTGTTAAATTATTCTACATATATTATATCATTTTATTTAAATATATTAAATAAAAATAATAATAATATCATTAGAATTATATAAATTAATTTAATAAATTTTCAAATCAATTTTTTTTATTGTTTATTGAATATATAGATTTTTCATTTAATTGTGTAAATAATTTTTTTTGAAAAAAATCCATATCATTTTATAAAATAATTTAATTTTAAAAATATTATTTGATAAAATGTTACAAAAAATCTATAAAAAATATGTACTCTATATATATATGGAATCAATGGTATAATTTATTTTGCTGTGTCATTATTTTTTAGATGAAGAACACATTTATTCTAAAGAACTATTATTCATTGTGTTTGATGATTAATATTAAATTAATATCAATTTGTTCATGAAAATGAAAAATGAAAAATGTATTCATATATTTGAATCAAGATTCCCAAATTTATTCAATTTTACCCTTTTATTTTATGTCATTATGAATAGTTCCAATAGTAAATATTATTTACATTAACCAGTGGAAATCATGTAATTAGTAGTTTTAAATAATATAATGTTGACATAAAATAAACCTAACATATTAAATTATTTTTTTGATGGGATTTGTTATTAAGTCCTCATCCAGTATAATAATTTATAAACATTTTCTTTTATTTCCTTTTGAAAAAGTATTATATATTACATTATCTCAAAATGAATACAATTATGTTACTCTTTTTTTAGTAGCTATAAATTTTTTTGACATGTTTAAATAAAAAATATTCTATATTATATATATTATTTTAAATTATGAAATAATTTTGTCATCATGTTTTATAAAAAAATCAATGATTAAATAGTTACCTTAAATTATTACGCAACCCTAACATAGTGTGTGTGAAAGAAGTTAAAAATTCAGATAAATGACTTTATGAACTCAATATGTAATTTTTTTTTCTGAATTGAAGAATGACATTGATTTTACAGATATATATATATTATTAGTGTTTTTTCATATTAATAAATTTTAATTAATTTTTTGTCTTTTTTTCAATGTTATGTTAAATGAATACTTTAAAATTTACATTGATGGTATTTTTTAAAAACATATATTATTAAATATATTAATATTCCTAGAAAATATTCAACTAATAAAATAGATAAAATATAAAACATTTTCCATTTGTGGGAATACATTCATTTTATAGTAAATTTATTGACCCCTAATGATTATGAAACATAAATATCACATTAATTACAAATAAGGATAAAGTTGGGATGAAATAAAATGATAAGATATTATATATAATATAAACATGTAAAAAATTAAATGGATGAAATATTGTTACCCATCAATATCCTATATTCATTAAATATGATTTTAGAGAAATTCTTGAATGAATAGTAGTTTATATTAATTTAATAATTTCTGTACATCCAATAGTATATGCCTCTAACTTATAAAACAGAACTTCTTATCATTTGTTCTATGGAAATAATAAACCATTTGTTTCATCTAATAAATATAAAGATAACTTATCTATATCCTACTAACAACTTATAATATCTATTTTAATCATAAAACCAATCTATGAAGGTTGAAATTATACACCTTAATTTTTTATGATGAAGATGTAGTGTAGTTAACCACGAATTTTCAAGATATTTACTATTATATATCAAACACATTTTATTGAACCATTTTGAAATAATAACACCTATATCATCCATATACGGGGATAATATTATGTTAATGGAAACCTATTTCTAATTCTTATTACATAAAATGAGAAATAAACCCATCATTTTAGTGTATGGTAGTCTACTACCATTAATACTGATGTATTTTATTTCCATCACTACCTCTCATAGCTAGTTATAATGATGGATTTAAATTAAATACATTATAATCCATGTAATAATTAATATTCATGATATAAAATTTATCAACTATTTTCTCGCAATTTTATATGTTGAAAAAATGATAATGATGTTTGTGTGTTTGTATGGAATACCAACTCCACAAAGCAAAATGATTAATTATTCCATTCCCTGGGAAATTGGATATATATATATAAATCTATTTTAAAAAATGAGATATTTATTATATATTAATCAAAATATAATAATAATTTAATTCATACTAATTTACACAATTTTTGTGGAAAATGATAATTTTATTCATTTGTACATACGACCTTCCATGTTCATGATTGTAATATAATTAATTTTTTTAACCATATTTAAATGTGTTATTAAATGTAATAATTTATATAATATTATTAAAATTATGAATAGATTACTATTTTCTATATTATATAATAAAGATCTATTTTACCAATGTAATCTTACAAATATCCTTTTGTATACATGAGTTGAATATAATCAAAACAGATGCCCTAACACTAATTTATTATGTAATTATATAAATCATGGTCATAAATAAACTAAAATATTTAATAAACTTGAAATGTACTATCATAAAATTAAATAATTAACACATTTTTTTATTTAGGGGCACAAATAACACACATAATGAGTCACAAACTTGGTAAGGTACAAATTACATAAAAACAAACCATTAAATGTTGTCATAATTTATTTTTAAAATATATATATCTTATATCCATATACTTAAAATTATTTTTTCTATGTAATTTTATTTATATAAATAAATTATTTATCAAATTTTATTATACTTTTGACTATCTCTTAATGGTTTTCAAAATTAATCCTTTTATATATTTTATGTAGAATGTTCTGGAAAAAGGAAAATGGAATTACATATTATATCATATTTGGTTTTAATGGTTATAACCAAAGTTTTAACCATTATTTTATTGTTGAACTCTTTTATCATATTTCAGGTTTTGTTTTAATAAAATCAATCCTTCTTGTTATTATTGATATTTTATAATAGGATGTTAAATTAAAAAGAATGTTTCAATATCTAGTCACAAATTCGTTTTATGATATAAATATTTTTATGGGTATAGTAATGAAAATTTAATGCTTCATGATTTATGAATATGTTATGGTTATTGGAAATTATTTTTTAATAATCATTACTACATTATAATCTAAATATGGGTTGTTACCTTATTCACCATTTTTGTGTGTTCTCATTTTAAACCAAGAAGGCGTGAGATCAGTATAGCTCTATCAGTTACTAGATAAAGGTATGAACATTGATTCTTATATTTATTGAAGGTATTATTATAATTTGAAATATATATTATTCAAAATTTAATATTCTAATAAAAATTACATCCAATCTTACATATGAGATATCTCTATTACTATTATTTATTTTTATGGAAATAATATGATTTAACAAGGTAACACAATGATCAAAAGGTTAATGTATTTTGAATTCTAATTCATAACGGTGATTTGAAAAATGTGTTCAATTTTTTTCAAAATTTTTCCATAGTTGAAAAAAAATCATAAATGATTTTAATTTTAAGTTTATTATTTATTACAATATGTTTTATGAAATTATTTTTTAATAGATTATTATTTCAAATGTATGAAAATGGATTTAATTTTTTTAAATAGATTTTGAAAAGGGATAGATTATATTAGTATTCATATAAAAAGATGATTTTTTCATTATTTTAATATGTCAATTATATGAAATTATATTATCCTCCCATGTCTTAAAATAATTCAAGGGTTTAATGGATGACTAGGAATAAGGATGATGTAATGATGAAAATTGTTATGATATTTTTATAAAATAAATATTTTTAGCTAATCTAATATATATATTTTGGAAGAAATTTTTATTGAGATGATGTTCACGCATTTTCAAGAAATATTTATTTTTATAAGACTGATAGATTAACTCACTAAATCTATAATCTTAAAAGAACATCGAGAATGAATAAAAATTAATTCTTTCATTACGGTACAATGTAAGGATTATTTATTGTGAAGCCATTAAAGATGGTATCAAAGGAAAGGTATAGATAATTCTAGTAGTCACTATAATAAAATAAATACCCTTTATAAACTAAAATTTATTGTATTCTTGATATTGTATTTAACAATTACAATGTTGCTTCATTTCATAATTTTTTATAATGGGTTTCCACAATTGAAATAGGAAAGTGAAAGTATGATATCTAAAAGAGTACAATATCCTTCCCAATCAACAACCCCTAATTGTTTAAATTTGAACCAATTATCTTTTTTATATAGATGGATTACATGATACATGATAAAAATTGTGGTGGTATCAATGCTAGATAGAATCCAAACATACCAAAGGGGAACATGTAAATATTAGATAATTTTATGTTAAAACATCCTATATAATTAATTTTATCTTATAATGTAACTGTAACTACATGGTTTATTAAATTGCTATAAATTATTTTTTATGTTATGGATGATTCAGATAATCCAAAGAATACTCTTGTTATTTACCATTTAAAGATAAATTCTGTCAATAGTGGCTGATATTTTACTCCAAATAAATTTTTTATATATTTTAGAAATTCCAAATTATGTGTTAAATGTAAAATTACATTCAGTCCTAAAACAAAACCATCACCTACATTACAAAATATCAAATTTGAAATTCAAAACCGAAATCAACCAAAACCATGTTTATAATTAAAAAATGAGCACATAAGTTGTTCCTACTTCACAGACGAGAACCCCACTATGTGATGTCATGGGAGTAATTTTAATGACACATGATAGATGAACATGGAAATTATATTTCTTTATGGAATACAAAATTTGTCACAAAAATATACATCAATTTTTTTTTATTTTAGTTCCTTTGGAAACATGAAATAATATCTTCTCCCATGGTAAAATATCTTCAACATCTCCCAAAAATATCTTCCCATATTTTATACCTACATTAACCCTTTCATTATATCATGTGTAAAATATAACATAAAAAGAGTGAGCTCAAATTATCATTAAGGTTTTATATAAGGAATAGAAAAAAACTATAAACAAAAGAATATAAAAAATGATTTTAATGTTTGAATATCAAAATATTCTGTCATTAAATAAATCGTTGATGTACATAAGGAATAAATAATAAATGAACATAGCAATGATAAAATAGAATTGGAAAAAACATGGAATAATGGAAATAAAATAATCACATAATATGATTTCCATAGTAGCCAAGGCATTTCTTACAAGACCATCATATTGGACATTGTCCATTACTAAACTGGGTTTACATGCCAATCTTGCTATGTCTTGTTGATCTGGATTTAGTTATCCTTATAGAGCTCCTTTACTGAGTTATATTAACCTTCCAGTTCAGTCATGTCTATCTAATGGGATATAAATCCTTACCCAGGGAATTGGATAGAGATATAGGTCACACCCATCTAATAATGAAATCATTCTAAAAAGTTCCAAAATAACATAAATCAATCATCATAGCATATCCCACGAAATAAAATGGGTTTCGTAAATATCATTCCATTATAAAATATAATTAAATAAATTAATTTCATTGTAAATAAGAATGAAATAATTTATATTATGATTCATGGAAATATGTAATTATATAGAGTTAAAAATAAGTTCATTCTGTACAAGTTAAAAAATAAAGCTTCTCGTACTCTTGTCGGATAAGTAAAAAATATCCATGTTTGGAAAACAAATTAAATGTTCCTTCCATTCCATTTACCAAAGAATCACCAATGGTTAAAATTTACTTTAAAAAATTTTATAATAATACTAATAATATTATATATTTAGGAAACAATGTTGTGGAAGATAAATGTACCCCAATAAATACTTACGAATAAATAATCTCAGATAATAATGAGATTGCCAAATTATCCCTTAACATAGGTCTGTTTTCTCTTATATGTGTCATAATCTCATATATAGTTCGTTTAAACATATTATTATCTTTTATAATATACATAATAATATTTATGATATCATATAGTATTCACTTATGAATTTATATTACCTATTTATTGACCAATTCCATGTTAAAGTATCATTTTGGGTAATAAGAGTTTTATTTATCGTACTTGTTTCGACATGTTATTCTTGATAATATTTCATTGATCATAATTTACATAATTAAATAATGTAAATAATTAATTATAGATCATATATATTAAGTATATAAATATATTAAATAGATGGATAAATGAAATTAAATACACCGTTCAGGGAGTCAGTAGGTTGTACGTACGCATGAACGATGTTTCTGTTTCCATATTGAATCTAATGGAAGAATGTAAATTATATATATATATATATCCATTAGAATTATTATATCATATATTTCATGATTATTTATATATATAACTTATAACCGTTTCCTAATGTTTAACATGGAGAATGAATCACATCTTGTCGTGGAGAGGGTAGGCTATATGTACGCACGACCAATGAAATCATTCACTTATTGGTTATTTGTATTGAATTTTATGGTATATAAATTTTAATGAATAATTATCAAGTTATATTAATTAGTTAAACCCATTATACTCATCATTATACCCATCCAAATTATGTATTGTTGAATAAAAAATTACCCCACAATATTGAGATGGTAAGCTGTATGTATGCATGTATGGTGATATTGTTATTTGTCGGATGGATAAAAAGATATATAAGTTAGTCCCATGATTATTATTATATCTCAAGATCTATAATATAATGGATTTTTTATTTTTTATTCAGACAAAATAATGAGAATAAGTAGGAGAATAATATAATTCTGAAAGAAGTGATAAAATAATTACCTCTTTTTCATGTATCTAATTTTTATTTCCACAAAAGGTCTCTCTATTATATATTTATTCTCAAATTAAGTACTATAAGATTAAAATATGTAATTTGGGATGAGATATGGTAAGGTTGTTTCCAACCCAAAAGCCTTTGGTGGTGTGAATAAAATAGAAGTGGGTGTGCCCTTTTATTAGAGTGGTAGGGAACATTAGAAATGTCATCAAATAATGATTTATTATAATTTATTCCCATTTTATAATGTTCCCAAATTAACTTATTTAGAATATCATAGTATTATGTGTCAAACTCATCTAAAAAAAGGTTTCTGAAAATATTTAGGATATAAACTTAACCTTATATTTTAATTTTATCCCTTAGTTAAAAACATTATGTTTTACCATGTCTTCTTGTATTTTCAAAATATATATTGTTAATATAGTTACTATAAAATTACAATCGATCCAAAATCAGATCATTAATGAAATTTGTAACATTATATAAGTATTTGGGTAGAATAATTTCTTTTTAGGAATATTATTTCAACTAATAAAATAGATTTTTTAAACTGATTTATTTCAATTTTGATGCTATTTAGTAATTGATTTTTTAATGTCATAAAAACATGATTACTTCAATGAAAAATAAGTAACACATCCTTAACATGTATATATCATCCTTAAGAATTCTTTTCTGTCTTTAAAATTTTAAAATTACCTTAATTTTAAAATTTATAATATCATTTATTTGAATATTTTATTAATATGGAAATCACTACATCATCATTATGAAATAAATAAATTTATTTATTTAGTATTTTAAAATTATAAATATAATACCATGATGTAGTAAATATTTTATTTGTTAATTATTATTTATATTATAAAATATCATTTATATAAACCAATATTAAATGGTTTTTGTAAAAATATACATGTTTGGGTTACATTTCCCTTTACATTGAATTAATTATTATAAATGGTCATTATCACACTAAAATGGCTCCATGGGGTCCTAAAATAGACCAAAGTATGATCATGGTCATCCATATCTCACATAATATGATTAGGACACGTGTTAAGGTAGTTTAATATTTTCATAATTATATTTGATACACTTATTTATCTGATTTACCTTTTAACATTAGTAAATAAAAATAATTACTAAAGATACTATTAAAATAATCCAATAATAACAAGTACCTATTTAAAATATTTTTAACTTATTATTAGAAATACGTAATAAATTTTTCTAAAATCAAAATAAAATAATTGAAAAAAATTAATTTAAATTCAATTCAAGTTTTTAAAACCCGAAAGCGGGGTTTTAAGAAGTAAAAATAATCAAAACATCAACATGCACTTATATGTATTTTAAATGTTAAATTACTTTCAATAAAAAATATTGGACTAAATGATAAAATAATAATTCAATTAGAATTTAAGACCAATTAAAAATGTAATCTATCTATATAAATAAATTAGACAAAAATGTTGTTATGAATTGAAATGCGTTATTTTTCCCTATTAATTAAAATGTAAATTCTATCAGAAAAATACCAAAAATTAATACACGGTGAATTTTTATGTCCAACTTCCAAATAAGTAGTTTATTTTTTAAATATAATATAATAATGTGTTAAATTTTTTATATAAAATGGATGCACTATCAAAAGGTGACAAAACTATATATTTTTAATAATACTTCTTTTATCCAAAACAATGAATTTGTTCTTATATCATGTCTAGAAAATACATAAGAATAATTTTAATGGTATATAAAATTGAAAATGTGTCTAATACTATTAATAATGGCAAGTTTATATCTCAATAAATAAAAATATTTTAATAATATATAATTTTTTACTGAAACTCTTTATTGTGTACAACACAATCTATCAAGGAAATTCGCTCATGAGTGTAACAAAATCCAGGCTAGTGTTATGTTATGTACAATAATACTTTTGTTTTATATATAACATAACAAAAACATAGTTCATTTATGCATTGAGAAAAATCTATACTCAGTTTTGCATGTATAATAGGCTAACTCAGTGTTGTGTGTAACAAAATTCAAGTAATTTTGGTGTGGATTAAATGTTTAACTTAGTAAAGTTAATGATATAAATAAAAATATTAATTTATTATAACAAAATCCAATAAAAACTCTGGTGTCACATTATACCCCCCTTGAAAATGCCTTTTTCTCTCGAAATTCATTTTGGTTATAAAATTTTTACTATAAAATTTTTTATTTCATGAAAACCAAAATCATAAAAAGGAATAAAAAAACATCCTCATATATAAGAATCATTGAAACATAATGATTACCCAAATTTACTAATCAGTGGGTTTCGACATAGGATAACATTGGTGGGATGTGGAAACATTGATATGTAATAAAAATCTAACTATCTTTATCTAAAGGATAGTTATAGAGAATAAGGTTTGGAGAATTATGGAAACTAGAAAGCCATAAATCAATGATGATTTATGGGATCATCTGATTCATTTAAAAAAAGGTAATAAGACAACCTTTTGTATTTTCAAGATCATTTCCATAAATTTTAATATCTTTTCCTAGGAATAAATACTTACACAATTTTGGTACAATCTAACCGTTGTTCGTGCCTTAAAAAATTTCCACATAATCACTTATTTAATGATATAATGTTGAATTTTTAATTCTATAAGAGTTATAATATAATGATATAGAATGATAGGTCATTCTATCTGTCTCAAAGAATAGGTTAGTAGTGGTTATCAAATATGAATATTTCTACCTATAGTGAGATACTGAATCTAATAATCTTTAACTAGAATATAACATATACTGTCTATAAATGGATAACATTAAAATTTTTCCATAAATTAAAAATATAAAAAAATACAATGGGGTGATCTAAATCAAACTAATATTTATCTCCCATATCTTATAATTTAGTTCTTTTTTGTCACTTTCCAATATGTGAATACCATAACCAGGTATTCTATGGAAACATGATAATAATCTAAATTACTGTAGAACCTTAGTGAATACATGAATTCTGTCAAAATTAACTTTTTCAACACACCAAAAATAATATATATATATAATGAAACAATAATATCAATTTTTCCTTATACTAGACATCAGGCATGAATACTATCGAATAAATCATTTTTTCCATACCCCTTCATTATTCACATATCATGAAATTTCCAAAAATGATTCCCACAATTTCCATGGTTATCTTTACCACTCAATAGATACATTCAAAAACATAAGGACAAACAATTGTGTTACAATCTGTATATTCTTCTTTTTTCCATAATAACGTAAAATTTATTATAAAACATTATTCTTAATAATCATGTAATCCTTACACTATTTTCATAATCCATTGAAAGAGCTTCATCAATTTTCTTCATTAATTTTATATATCATTTGTAGTCTCTTCATCATGAAAACATCAATACTACACATATGAACATGCTGATTCTCTTCATGAGAATTTCTCTTAGAGAGTCGACTTTCATAATGCCCATTCATTCAAAATTCAATAGTGTTAACCGTCATTGATGTCTAACCAATACTATTATCCTCATCCATTGTGATAACTAATATTTTTTTCATTCTAATTAATATATTCATGTCGTTATATTCCACACCCAAAGAAACTATTAGTTCCTTTGAAACATTCCCCTTTATGGATTTTCCCTCATGATTTATAAGAGGAAAATTTAAATTTCTTTCTTCTATGATCACCGTAAAACTCCATTTTTCACTTATTAAAAGGGTCTGGAAACTCATCAAAATTGAGATTATTGATCATATTATAATATTTCAGATAAGTAATAATAACCATTATTCACCTTAATAATCCTATTTTTTTTAGTTTATCATGAGGAATATAATTCCATTGTTTATCGTATTCTTCATTTACATGAATCCTCAAGTTTCTAACCATTTTCTAAAACCCAATAAGATTAGTGTGAGAGGAAAAAGTAATTATATGAATGCAACATACTCATGGTGGATTACATTAAATATCTAACATACTAGATTTAATCATAGGCTATTCTTTATCGTTACCATATTTCTAAGATTGTATCATGTAGTTAAACTTACCCTTAGGGACATACCTAGACATACATTAGAAATATCTCTAGGGATATCACTAACATTTTCAAATCCAAAATTCCTATGTTAACAAATCATTTGCTCTGATACCAACTATAATGACCCAAGATTAATGTATATGGATATTACATTTATTTTGTGGAATAATTAATAAATTACACAATTAAAATCCTAAATACCATATTATTTTAGTTCCTTTTCAAATGTGGAACATAATCTTCATAAATGGTGAATTATTTTCAACATCTCCCATAGAGATCATACCCCTTTCATTTCATCCATAAAACCTTTCAACTATGTTAAGGAAAACATAAAAATATTTAGCTCAAATTATCAACAAGGTTAAACTTGGAGAACATAAAACAAATCATAAATATATGAATGTAAAAACATGAGTGTAAAGTTTAAATATAAAAAACACGAGTCTTGAAATAAATCATGGCACTATATAAGGAACAAATTATAAAATAACATTAACTATGATAAAATATAAATGAAATAAATCAAGGAATTGTGGAAAATAAATAAGTATATAATATGATTTCCAAAATATCCATGTACTTTCTCCCATGAAAATCATAGTGGAAAAATATTATTATTGAACTAGGTATTCCTGTCATTCCATCCATGTATTACTGAATTATATTTTCTTGTCATTCTAGAACTTTATTTCTAAACTAGATTAACATTCCATTCACGTAATTTATATCTCATTAGATATAAATCATTACTCAATGCATCGGAGGGAGATATAGTTCCCACCCATCACTTAATGAATTCATTCATACATGTTCTACAAAAACAAAAATAATTCATCATAGTATAAACCTGGAAATAAAAGTGGATTCTTAAAAATCAATCTATCTTATGTTATCATTCCATCATTAACACAATAAAATAATATTAATAATCGAGATAGTGACAGAACCTCATTTAAAGATCTTCTTCTTAGATGAAAGATAATTTTGATAAAACGATTGAACTTAATTCTTATCATTGGTCTAATGTCATCAATATGTGCCTAAAACTCCTGAATAGTGGGTTTAAAATATTATTAACCTATAAAGTAAGCGTTATAATATTTATTAAAATATATATTACTCACTTATGAGTTTATATTACCTTTTTATTTTTTAATTCCATTATAATGTAACATTTTGGGTAATAATAGTTTTTTATCATAAAGGTTTTGACATTTTATTCTTAATATAATTACTTATATCATAATATAATTACATCTATATTGCAAAAAAATTATATATAATAAATATTCATTAGAGAAATATATATAATAGATAGTTAAATGGAATGGAATACAATGTTTATGGGATTGTTGGTCGTAAGTACGCATGAATATTGTTTTTTTCTTATTTAATTGAATGAAAGAAAGTAAATCATATATATATATACAAATAATTATATTACTATTATTATGTCATATATTTCATTCATTTTTATTATATATACTTCTTAATCATTTTGAATAGTTAACGTGAAGAATAAATCACATCGCGTCCTCGAGACGATAGTTCGTATGCACACAAAAAAACCATATCATTCACTTGATGGGTTAATGGTATATAATTGAATGGTATATGAATTTTATATAACAATTATCATGTATATTATTTATTTATATCCATTATACTCATCATTCAATACACCAAAATTATGTATTTTTGGATAACAATTTACACCACGGTGTGGAGATGGTAAGTCGTACACACACATGCATGGTGATGTAGTAATTCATAGGATGAATAAAATGAGGTCTAAGGTTTTAGAACAATTTAATAAAAAATATTCATGTATATGCATCTATAATTATTCTTTTAGTATTGAAACTCCATAAAAATTAGAAGCATAGGAAGAAAATAATATTGAAATAATTGATAAAACATTTACCTCTTTTCGAGTATCTACTTTTCATTTGCACAAAATTTCTCTTTTGGATTGCTTTATACCCAATTTTTAGACTCTATAATTATGGGAGGGGTGTTGGGTGGAGTTTTAGGCCGGGTTTGTCCTATCCAAATGGCATTGGAGGTGTTAATAAAAGAGAAGGAGAAGTTCTTTTTATAAGAGAGGTGATGGGAACTTTAATAATGTATTTAAATATTAGATTTTTATATTTATTTTTGAATTATATTGGTCAAAACCTCATTTATTACTATGATAAGATGAGGATTAGTCTAAAATGTATCAAACAATATGTTTTAGAGAAGTTTATGTCCCAAAAGGAACATTATCCTTTGTCATTAACCCATAGTTAAAACATTAATTCTTTCTATGTATTCTTGTATATTCATAATATATGATTGCAGTTTATAAAATAAAATGACAATATTAAAAAAAGTGAATGATTAATTATATTTGAAAAATTACATAATCCTATTTGAGAAATCATTATTTTTTGGAACTATTATATCATTTAATAAAATAGTATTTGTTTTAAGAACTTGTTTATGTCTATTTTCACATTATTTAGTAATTGCTTTTTGTTAAAGACGTAAAAACATGATTCCTTAAAGTCAAATGAATTAACCCATTCATAACAAGACCATTTCATCCAAAAATTAATTTTATGAAATAAAAATTTCAATATTAAATTTATTTTAATATTTATAATATCATTTATTTGAAAATATAATTAATAAGGTAATCACTACATCATCATTATTTCATAAATAAATTTATTTATATAATGACCAAAAATTATAAATAAAATACACTGATGCATAAAATATTTTTATCTTTATAAATAATATTTATATTATTAAAGAAAATTTATATAAACCAATGAATAATTTATTTCATAAAAAGATACAAGTT
Organism: Viscum album; assembly: GCA_963277665.1. Lineage (NCBI taxonomy): Eukaryota > Viridiplantae > Streptophyta > Magnoliopsida > Santalales > Viscaceae > Viscum > Viscum album. The sequence continues at coordinate 2,005,179,491 of OY728125.1, forward strand.
TATGTCATATCTCCATTTACATTAAAATAGTTATTAAAAAAGGTCATTATCACAACCCTATACCTCTATGGGGTCCTAAAATCATCCCATGGTTTCTCAGTGGCGGTCAAATATCATCTAATAGGATTAGGACACATGTTTGGGTTGTTTTATATTGTTACAATATCATTTTCTACCCTTATTTACCTGAATTACCCTTTAACCATGGTAAATAAAAATAATTACCGATGATACTATTCATAATATCAAAAAATAAAAGGTACCTATTTATACAATTTGGACCTTTTTATTACAAATTATGGAATATAGTATTATATATTCAAAACACAGAATTGGTATAAATTAATTTAAAATTAAATCCAATTGTCGAAACCAGAAAGTTGGTTATTATGAAATAAAAACTTTTAAAATATTGACAAATGTTTATATCAAATTTAAATGCAAAATTACATTAAAAGGACAAGATTTGTTTAAATTATAAAAACATTATCCAATTTCACATTAAAAACAATTCATAAGATAATAAAACTATATAAATAAATTCAATGAAAATGATTTTTTGAATTAAAATGAAGTATTTTTCAATATTCATTAAAATATAAATAATATCAGAAAAATACATAAATTAAAATAAAGAAATTTTTATGCCCTGCTTCCAAATAAGAAGTATTTTTTTATAAATATAATATATTATACTATAAAATACTATATTTAAAAATGGTGCACCATCATAAGGAAACAAAACCACATTTTTTAGAAATATTTATTTTATCCGAAAATGTTGAATTTGTTCTTATATCATATCAAAAAAATACCTAAAAAAAGTTTAATGTTAATAAAATTTATAATGAGGGTATTTATATTCATAACGACTAGTTTATATTCTTTTAAATAACAATATTTTTATAATACATTGTGGTTTAGTGAAAATCAGTTTTGCGTACAATGAAAAGTATAGAGGATGGTCACTCTTGTGTGTAACACCAGACATATTAGAGTAGAATTTAGTTCATCATTCTTTTGGTTTTATGTAAAGAAAAATCTAAACATAGATCATTTTTACATTGAACGAAATCTATATATAGTTTTTCACATATTGAATTCTAACTCGGTGTTGCATGTAACATATGTCCTGTTGGATTAGTGTGAAAGTAATGTTTGACTTACTGGATTGTAATATATAAAATAAATATTTAATTGATTCAAATAAATGGTATATAAAAACATGAGGTGTTATAATACTAACCAAAAAAATATCATTGATAACATTGAGGGAGATACGCTATGAAAATTCATCAATCTGTAACTTTAAAACAACCAACTGAAACAAGGACAGACCACAACCATAAGAAACTGCATTGAAGAAAGTTTCCCAATGAATGATGCCAACACCAAGCACCACAATCACAAAGAACAAACCTTATCCATTGACGTCATCTTTTCCCACATACATTAATGTTGATTTAGAACCCTATACATGAGGATGGAATACAATGCAAGGAACTATCGACCATAGACCCACATTTCCCAAAACCTCAAAGAAGAACCGTTTCAGAATGGACGGCGAATACCAGAGTTATTATCAATTATCAGAATGCCACCATCAACATTGGGTCTGAAAGATAGTAACCCTTTGTACATATCTATCCATGAACTAAGGAAAAAAATCTCTTCCCACCCTGAAAACCTCAACCAATGCATTGTGCCCACCGAATAGAATGTAGGCCCCACAAACATAGACGAACACTATAAAACACCCTTGAGAAAGCCTAAAGGAGACAACAGGGGAAAAACCAAAGACCTGAGAGACAATATGAAAACACCAACAAAAGATATAACACCATGCACATCCACCATCACCATACCAATCCTCCCACACCACCATCATGCCAAACTAAAGTGTAGAATATGGTAATGTTTTAGGAATAAAAGTGAAGAGAATGATCGCATGGGGACAGTCCGTGTTAGAATGGGGGAACAATGTTGCAAGACATCACCTCCATTCCCTCACCATAATACCAATTATTCCATCCATGCTATCATGTTGACTAATGATCAGGACAAACATGGTGGGATAGGATTACATGGTAGGGAGGAAACGATGAAAAATCCTTCATCATTGCAAACAATCAAGTCAATATGAAATGCCAAGGAATGAAACCACTGATGTCAACCCGAAACTAAATAATAGGATACATGATGGGGATGAAAAAATGAACGTATAAAAAAAAGTGTTAAAGATGACCGTGAGTGATGGTGGTGTTGTTGGAGAAGGGTCTAAAGGGGAAACCCTACAAATCGCAAGCAGCGAGTGAGCGAGAGAGATGGGAGAACAAAGAGAATGTGGAGCCATCCATACAAACTAATCTTAATTAGGTTTATGTTTAAAAATATTAGAGAAACAAAATTTATTTATGCCTTTAAATTGGTTGAACATAATCTTAAATCCTTGAGAAAATTCTTCATTTGACTATAAGGCATATTCTTTATAATTAATTGTTATAATTGATGAAAAGGGAAGATGATCTAGTTTTCACACAGTATGAAATATTCACCTGATTTGAAATGTACACAAAATAATTTATTCTGGATCATGATCATAAAATTTATTTGTTTTAATCAGTATTAAGTCCAAAATATAAAAGGGTACTATCTAGCCCTGAATTTAGAAATTAAAAGTAACTTTTTTGATTTTAATAGAAAGTGGTATGGGTGTTTTCTTTTGATTAGGTGTTTTTTGATAATAACTATGAAAATATGTCTATGATATCTAAAAATGTGAAGAATCCATCAATGTTATCATAGCATAATATGATAATGCTTTTATTTTGTGGTAGGTGTTGATAAAAGAACAGTGGGTAATTTCTAATGAAGTATGGTATATTTATTTGATGTAATTATTATTCAAATTTGGAAAATTATTATACATAAAAATATAATAATAGTTGTAAGATGTAGGAAGTTGTTTTAAATGTAATTATATGGGTCGTTATGAGGATTCAAGTACAATTATGAGAATGAGTTTTGGAAAGTAGAAATTATAAAAGAAGAACACTACGGTGAAATCTATAAACATAACATTTTAGAAAATGGACCATCAAACAAATCTGTAACAGGAACATTATATATTGATTCAAATTCTAAAAATTTATTGTTTGATATAGGTTATAAACATTATTATATTTCTATAAACATTTCATGTATAATGAAAATTTCACCTCAAGAAATGAATTCGTGATTTTTTAAACAAAATTAACATATGAATTAAGTAACCAGAATTTATAAACATCGTATGATTATTATTTAGGAATGTATTTTCTTGGATAATGTTTTATGATTTCCACTTATATAATATTAAGTATAATGGGTAATGGAATGGATTTTATTTTTTCATGATAATATATATTGTATAGATAATGATGTTGTTTTCTAAATTGAGTTTTATTTGTATATATTAATCATAGAATATCATTGATAACATATCATGAAGATGAGAAACTGTTAATATATTTAAATGAATGTGAAAGGGATCATATTTTTGAAAATAAAGAAACAATTTAGATATATGATGTACTGGTAGAATTATAAAGCCACAATTTATCCGAAATAAATTTTTTATTGTTATACCTGGTCAAGATATTGACTTTATTGTATGATCATATCCATATTCTAAGACTATTTTAAATCCACCTTATTGAAATTATCATGTGAAGCTTCTTGAATTGATGATCAAGTTGTAATAATTGGTTGATAAAGGTTTCCAGAATCCAAAAACATTACCATAGTGTTTTAATTTTTTTTCTAAAACGAATGATCCTTCTATGAGAATTTTTTATTATATATCATTGTATATTATTACTATTAATAAAATTAATCTATCTCCTCATCTAGATGAATTGTTTTATCACCTCTATGGCGATCATTATTTTATGAAGTTTGATTTAAGCTACGGGTTCCATGTGATGATGGTGAAAGAGAATTTCATACTAAAAAATATCATTTCATACTAGGTGTGTCTATTATGTGATTACGGTTATTATTTTTTGGTGAAAATAATTATAAATAAATATACATGAATATCATGAAAATATGATTTAATGGGCATTTGGATAAACCATCAGTTGGATTTATTGGTGATATATTGGATTATTCAAAATCTTCTAAGGATCATTAAAATCATTAAATAAATTTTATGAAAACCCTCAATGGGATGAATATATCTAGAAGATCTAGATAATGTGGTTTTTAGTGGAATAATAATTTGATTCATTTAATATATTATAAATAATTTTTCATAATAAATGGTTATAAAAAAAACTAAATTGGTCTATGAGAGGCTAAGACCTATAAATGTAACTACTATTTATATTATTCTTTGATTAGTAAGATATTATCAATGGTTTGTTGAATATTTTTCATGGATATATATTACACTAATTAATTAAAAATGAGAATGATATTGGTCGACCTGTAAAATGGAATTTGATTAGTGTTTCTATAAATTTTACTAGAAAGCATAGTGAGTGAAAATGTCTCCGAACATTTAATAAAATAAAGGAAAAGTACCACAAGAATGTAGCACAAGCCATATAAAACATCTACATATGATAAAATCCACACTTGTCACCATATCCATGATCGATTTCCTCATTCCTAGTAGTCAACACCCACTTTGAGATTTCATAATGACTCAACGTCTTAACATACTTCTTTACGAGATTTAACATTTCCAAATATAAAAACTCATCAGAAGGTTGCATGTCATTTCCATTGCTAACAGAGGACATTGTGGGCATTGGCTTCGATATATAAGAATATCCTTCCTTTGCCTTCATCTTGGTGGAGTAGTCATAAATTCTTCCCTCCCTAACATAATCTTCTTTCCAACCTAAACAATGTCACTATAAAAGGTCTGAACCCTGCCGACATCATTCTCCATTTCACTATAAAACATATCCCCCCAATATTCAGGGATATTCCCCTCCCGGTAACCATCATGCACTCCCTATTCATGACCGAAGTGACTGTTTGCATCAATTTTTACTGAACATTGTGGTTTCCCCATAGTATCCTTACCACCATGTATCCCCTTATGCAGTATAATTATCAAAATACAACATCCTTGGTTTGAGAGTCAAACTACATATTGTCAACTTTATTCATTCTAGTTTACTATTCAAAATGGGATGACCTCTGATGCCTCAAATCCTGAAAATAGTCACCAGTGGCCTGCTCTTACAACTGATCATTCCCACTGCCACTATGGTTACACTTACATCCATGAATCAGGAGCCAGCTATCATCTAGTTCAACAACAACTTCAACCAATATACATCCAGGAGACATAGGAGAGGTAGTATGAGCAGTCAACAATGTAGCCTGATTCGACACTAATTCCACTTCATCGTTCACCAGTCCTACAAAATAGTTTCCTTGTTTAATATTTTCTGCCTGCTTCTCATGATGTCTTTACAACCCAGCTAAAACCTTCACCACCCACCAATTTCATCCAGTGAATCACCATCCTAAATATTCATAATAGGGTTTTCCATCACATTATCGTTTTCCCCAGTAAGTTCAACTTATTGGTTCACCACATTGAACATTTGTCATGTGTTTCTAACCTTATGGGTTACGTCGTTATTCCCAGTTTATTGAACTATAACATTCACATTTTCCACCAAACCTCTTGTATTGAACATAGGAAGATACCGTTTCAACCTTCCAATCACAACATCCACCCTCAGGTGTGAAGTCACGCCCACTTCCCCCACATCAGCATCATGAAATGTCATGACACTAATAGGACCCAGGACATGCTTCCCCTTTAAGGACTCCTCAACCAGTCCATCTAAAACAACATAAATAACCACACTTCTACCCCTACCAACATCCATTTTATGCCTGACTTTGAGACACAGGGGGCAGTAGTCAATCCATGACTCAAAAACCATATATTTCTCGTATTTAAAATCCTCAATCATAGAAATGAAGAAAAATTTAACCATAGGCTTTGATAAGTCAACTTCAACAATGAATCTTAGTGAAACCAGATGACACACGACCCTAGATCTATATTCCGAAAAGAGATATAGACCAACAAAATGTCCACGAATAAGAATGATGGAAGTGTTCAGAAATGGAAGTAGTATCTCTAAAATTTTTATCCAAATTGTATTGGTCAGAGAATCGCACCTCATATTGTAATCATAAGTCCATTGGGATAGAAAAAATCATGCATCATCCCATTTTCATGGTGCAGAGGACCATGGAAGAATCAGATCTTCCTCAGAGATGAAACGAATCATTATGTGCCTTGAGATGAGGAGAACGACAGTTCCACACATCTGTAAATTCCAAAAATCAACGATTAATCAATCTAAGTGGTCCATGAATGGGCTATCATGCTTTATGCTCACTATCATGGTCAGATTCGGCAATGATGAGGCATTAGTAAATCCATGATTTGTTTTCGTGAGCTATGAGATAACGTCGTATAACTCAGGAACATTAGGAGAGATATATATTTTTTGGAAGCGAGGGAAATTAATCAGGATTTGATAAAGGAAGAAAGCGATGACCATATGGCAGTGAAGCTTCCCCTCTACCAAGGGAGGAGGTATATACCCAGAGACCATAGCATGCTTCTATAAAGAAAAGGTAAAAAAATATCTATAATAATGGTTCATTGAAGGGACTATGTTATGTTTTACTGTATAATGATTTGGTAATTTATATTCCATCATGTCAACTAAAACATCATGAACAATTATCATACATATGAACTTGATATAGAATATATAGTGTATAATTCAAAAATATAAAGACTCTCTTTTTACATATTAAAGTGTGAAATATATACTATTCATAACAACTTAAAGTATGTGTTTAGTCATTAACAGCTAACCATGTGACATAAGGGATGGATAAATTTGACAAATGATTTTGATTGAACAATTCATTTCCATTTTGGTAATAAAAGTAGAGTATTTGGTTCTTTGAGCTATAATGATAATAGACCATTATCATTTTTATTCTAGGAACAAGATCAATTGGATAATGAATTTATTAATTATTAAAAAGATATTAGGAATAAAATAAATCCCTCTATTTTGGTGTAGGATTATAAAAAGAATATATTTCGGGTTGAATTAGGAAAACATGTAAGTGATTCCTTGAATTTTAGTATATTATAGAATTGGTTATCCAATTTAAGTTCAATGAATGAAATATTTACAATTATGGTGTATTTGGATTCAATAGAAGGTTATGTGATTATTATAACCCACAATTGAGGGATGATCTTTTGAAAGAGGCTCTTAGATCTATGTTCTTTAATCATCCCTGTATAATAAAATATACAATGAATCCTTCAGGATAAATTTTCATGGGAAGGAATGAGGACTGATACAATAATTTTTTGTATGAATTTTTGGAATTTTAGGTATAATAAATCCAAATGACAGAAATAGAATGGGATAAAATATCATTTTCCTATATTAAAATAGTTATGGGAGAATATATACAAGTATTTAATAATGTTATTACTAAATACCTATCGTGGTAATAATGTGATTTGGTTAATTTTTTACCAACTAAATAAATCTTCTAATTTTTTTACTCTTTTAAGATATTATGTATTTGGGTAAACATTCAAAAAATTATGTTAAATATATAATTAGTGTAAAATGATTCTATATATCTATTGGATCTGATCATTATCCTAAGATAACCACTAATTTCTTTAAAATTTATTTAAATGTCAACTTATACCGAATTAATTTTCAATATATATTTTCATTCTCAAACAAATGGAAATTTTGTGAAATGGTTTGTGATTTTGAAAATATAGTTTAAAATTATTCAATTTAATTACATGGATGTTGGGATCGATATTTTATTTCCTTATATATTTCTTATAACAAATATATTTATTCTAATTTACAAATATCACACTTTGAGTCCTTTTATAGAAATATGGGGCATAATATAAAATTTAATGAAAATTTTATTGGAAATTTTTACAACCATATTTAGAAGTAGAAATAATTGATAAAGTTAATATCATATAGAAGCATATGAGGTTATCAAAAACTAGGAAGAAAGTTTCTGTAAAAAATAGACTAATGATATTTCTTTTAAGGTATGCGATCATGTTTTTTTAAATGTTTAACCTTGTAAAAGGTATATGTGTTTTCATAAAAGGAAATTTTGGAAGATGGAAAATATGAACATACTAAAAAGAATCATAATGATGGATCATTTTCTTGTTGATTCTCCTTTCCTAAGAGGTTATCCAAGCTAGATGGTGTCATTCATTTGTTTTATTAAGAAAAAACATTTTAGATTCATGTTATGTTTTCATCCCTATTGTACAATAGTTAGAATAAAACCATTATAATATAGAATAACTAGTATATATTCTTTTACATATAGATCATTATCTTTGGAATAATTTAATTCATTATGTAACAGTTTTATAGAAAAAATAACTAATTTAAGAAGAAACATGGTAATAATAAAATGATATGATGGAAAAGAATTTACACTTATTTGATTAAGGAGGAAAAAATTGAAGAAAAAATTTAAAAAAATAGAAATTTATTAAAATCATAGGAAATTTTAGAATAAGCTATTTTCATACTGTATTAATATTCATTATGTTGGTTTGATAGTGATTTATTGACTGTAAGAATATTTAATGATTTTCTAGTCAAAATGGAAATAGTTTTTTCTTAATAAATTTTATTATATATATTACATGGTTGAATTTTAAATAAAATATCACAAATTTATAACATTAAATTTAATAATTGAAATTTATTTTTCATATTTGAATATTAAATTTATATTAGGATGATTTTTTATATAAAAGATATATGTTTAAGTGAATTGTGAAAAATAAATTTTTCTAAATTTATAATCACTTTTAAATAAATAATAAAATTTCAAAAGCCCGTTATATTTCAAGTAGAATACTTATTATATAATTATAAATAAAATAAATTGTTGCATAGGAATAATTATTATACTCAATTTTCATCTATCATTTTTATGTCCTTAAAAATAATTTTTTCTAAAAAACTATATTTCATCACGTTATTCTTTTTAATATTAATTTAAATTCATCTAGTTTTTAAAATATAATCATGAATATTTTTTTTTGGAATCAATATTTTTTAAAAATAGTTCCATTTTATTTTGTGTCACATTGAATAGTAACTACAGTTATTACTTGTCTTGTCGATAAGGGTAATCCGATAATTAATTATTAAGAAAATATGATATGGGAAAAAATAGCTAACACTTCAATTTAAAAAATTTGATGAGTATTTCTAGACCAACTTAATTTAATATTCTAATTAATTGAAATTTTTGTCCATTTGTTTTTGAAATTGAGTTATATGTTACATTTTTTACATAGAAAGAAAAAAATATCATAAAAACTATTTTAATAACAATAATTTTTTGTGACTGTGGTAAAAATACATATGATTTATTATAAATTTTTATTTAAAACATGAATTAAAATTCCCCATCATTTTTAATTATTTCAATTTTTGGACGAAATAGCTACAAAAAATGGTTACACAACACTAACACAATAGTTATGAAAGAAGTGTATAGGAGGTTCCAATATGTAGAATGGAAATTAGACCGAAGGTAATTTTTAATTTAATAATCTCATCGTAAATGAATATTATTTTGGTTTAGGCCTCCACTAGGGAATAATTTTCTTCATTGTCCATGTTTTCTAAAAATAATTTCAAAAAGGTATTTACTATTATCTTATGAATGTTTAAATTTGTTACCCCTGTTATACTTTTTATAAAATGGTTTAAAAAGAATCTATTTTCATTTTCCAAATGACGTACCTTATTACTTTTAGGAAAAAAAATTATGGAAGGAATTTTTTTAAATGTATTTATCATGAGTGGATTTTTAAGATGTCGTGGAACCTTATTGTGTTCAACATTCCTTCCCACATTTAGAAGGTTATTGTCTGATAAGATTTTTTCTTTTATAATTATCAATTTTTCTAATAAATAATTTCAATGTTAAAATTTGTATATATATTACTAAATTTCATAGTGATTTTATTACACTATTGTCATCTATGTCAACATCAATTGTTGGTTGTTATATAAAATTGAGGTAGATTTATTATTAGACGATATACCACATTATATTTAATAGATAGTGTTTAGGTTTCATTTTGATGTTCTAATTTTTTACCATTCATCATATTACATTAGATGGTTTTTGATTTTGATTATTGATTTGGGAAAGTTATTTACATTTGTTATTATAGTATATATTGATTATGTTTCACTCTTATTATATGAGAAATTCCTTAGACTTACTAAGTGATAGACATGGTGTCCAACAATGCCTCTATGCATTGGTAGGTCTCATGAGACAAACTAGTTTAGGTATTTAACAAGGCCTTACCCATTTACATATGGTATTTTAGATGAAGACATGATATTAAATTTATGATTCTTGGAATTGTGCATTCCCACATTATGATATTAATTATTGACTAATATCCTATTGTATGATTAGTATAACATTCATGTAATTATTTATTATGTATTATTCGATTATCATTTGTTATTTCCATATTATGATCAAGAGTATGTTTATATGGATTGTGATTCATTTATTTTATTTTCTATAATTCTTATGTTTCTTTATTCATGATTTATTTCCTTATACATTTACCCTTAATGAGAATATGATCTCACCCCTTTATTCTGTTTTAGTTTTACCAAGATACAATGATGTATATTTTGATTGACATGTATAGATAAGTGGGGATAATAATGTTGTTATTAATGGATTCATTATCATGTATTTTTAATTATATAATAAAAAACATGTATGTATCGTGTTTTCAAAAACTACTAAACTGCTCGGTCCTTCAGGATTCAATTCCTTATAAAATATGCCAATCTAATAAGGTAACCTCTGACTCTGGGCTACTTGGATTTGGTTCATTACCATTATTCCGATAATAGACCTAAAAATGATATTATATATTCGATAAAAAGAATTTTTTAGTTCATGGGTGAAAAATGTGTTTTAAATTTTTTTCAAAAACTTAATGAATAACATCTTTTTTATAAGGGAGGGGAGTTACACTCTTGGAATTTTCAAAAATATTAAATTCATATAAATTAATTATATAATCAAAATTTCTCCAATGATAGTTATTTTAAATATAAATTGGGTAGTATGTGAGGTAAATTAAACTAATTAATATAATTCATGCTTCTACTGTATTAATTCCCTTGAAATTTGGATTTAGTCCAAAATTAACCTATTTATCCCTAAATGTGACGACATAAAAATTCACACATTGAGGGTCAATATAGTTATTTTAAAATTAAATAATCACTAATAAATGGAAAATTTATATATATTAAACCTAATTATTATCCTATTTCTTAATTTAATGTTGTAAAAAATTATCCTTTAATAAAATATTGTTTTATATAAAATATACATAATATAATTTTTTAGAAGTATTTATTACATATAAATTACTAATATAAAAAAAATATAAAATTAGGTCTAATAATTTAATTATATCCCTAAAATATCCAGGAAATTTAGAAAATTAATTTATCAAATTATTTGTTTCAATTTATATTTATTATAATATTTTTAAGATTCTTTAATTAATTTTTTCAATAATAGTATAATTATAACCTCAATGTTGTATATGTATTTTAGGTATCTATTTCATCACAAAAACATAATAATAAATTATCATAATGGAGGTAAATTCCTAATACTTAAAAATAATATATATTAGTGAATATCTTATAGATGACCTATTATTTAAAATATTTAATTTAATCAAAATAACAGTGTGACATGTTTGGAATTTAAATAAATAAAATATAAAAAATATCATAGTATTATACAACTAGACCAAAATTGTCATAACATAGACTCATAGATGATTATTCTAAATATATAAATTTCCCATAATATAAATGCATATTTTTAGGTCATTTAATTATTCTTATCAATTTAATTTCAACTTTAATTACTTTATATACACTTTATAATGACACAAAAAGTATTAGGTTTATTGTTCATACCGAAAATATAAAATGAATTTATTTAAAAATTTCGGATCCCTTTAATCTAAATATAGAATCTGTTTTTAAATGATAAAAAAATTCACAATTTAATTTTAAATGGAACTAGAAAAAACACAAAAAAAACTATTTTTCAATAAAAATTATATTTTAAAATATACAATTGTTTTTATGATAAATTCATTTTAAAAGTACATCTTTTAAATAATATTAATATTATATTAGATATTAATGAAATAATTATTATTTATGAAAAAATTAAATAATTTATCGTTTAATATAGTGGAATATAATATACAATTTTTTTAAAAATTATAATTCTTACTATCCCTTGTAAATAAATATTTTTATAAAATTAAAACAAATCAACGTATGGTAAATACTACGTGATTAATTTTAAAATGATATTTTTTTAAAGAAATTATCTACAATTTGTGGAAATAATTTCTAACATATAATCCGAAAAAAAATTAGAAAACCCATTTTTTAATTAAATGTATTTTATTTTTGAAGAATAAAATGGATTCACTAAAATTAATGTGATTATTTTATAAAAATTTAAAAATAATATTCTATTGAGTGGGAACAATATTTTTATTTCATAAATCATTCATTACTATTCAAAATCTAAAATTTAAGAGTTTCATTATATAAATCATATGTAAATAATAACATGTAATAATTTTTTATTAAAAATATTCCATATATTATATGATATTGAACATAATATATTCTTTTAGAAACATAGAATATTATATTATACCTAACACCCTTGATGAAATTGAATCCATTGAATTTTAACTTGGTATTGATAATATTGTTTGAACTTTTAAAACATATTTGTTCAAATACCATATTTTTAAGAGGAATAATAAAACATTTTGTTTAAAAGAGAGTAAGGTAATTACATAATTCACATTGAATAAAACATACTAGTTTTCCTATTATGTGAACATAAGTGGGATTTGAATACATGTATATAAAAGAGAGAAATGAATCCAATGGACTTATAGGGTTAGATAAAAAAATTCATGAGAAAGTAAACCATTACAAACTAGTATATCTGTGATGGGTTAAAAGGACATTGATTCCTCGTTTAAAAAAGATAAGTTATAACATTTTTTAATTCAAATTCATTTTCATAATGTTAAGTAATTCCATTTCAACCTATAATAATATCATAGGTAAATTTATATAATTGATATATAGAATTTTATCCATTAATCAATTTTCATGACATTCTTACATTTTTATCAAAATGTTGAGTATTCAAGATGAATTTTTCATTCCTAAAAAATTAGAATCACTTTATAGGTGTCAAAAAATCCACAAAAGAATAACTATCAATCCCTCTGGTCTTTAGTCATTAAAAAATTCTGAAATGGTTTTTACATGATAAGAAAACTCTCAAAAATTTAATAAACCTACACATGATGAAATTAAATTTATTATAAAAAATTCAACAATAATTCAGACACATCATTATAGATCATTAAATATATATTAATCCATGAAATTCCTCAAAGAATATTATAGATTAATATAAAATTCTTAAGGAAAAAATAATTTATTACACAACCATCATTTAAAAATATAATATTTATCCCGGAAAATAACAACAATCACTCTCAATGTCTAACACAAATAATGTAATTCACCAAATCATATATTCCATTATACATTCTATAAATTACTATTAATAACCTAAATTATATTAAAGAAAATAAAATCATAAATTATTCGAAAATATAATTCAACCGTTATTCCACAAATAAAATCTCTTCGTGTTATTTTTACCTTAATCCAATAAGACTATACAAAATTAGAATGATCATATTTAAAAATGATGTTAATCACTAAATAAATTTCAAGACACTTGATTATATATTTAAAAAAACATCCTCCAAAAATAATATTATTCTTCATCAATAAAATCATTTATCTTAAAAATACATAATAATCGGGACATCATACATGCCAGTAGTAGGTGATGCCACCTTGTTGAACATTAATTCTGGATTAAAACCTCGTGAAATTGCTGAATATGACGTGTTATCACCCATCCTCTGAGTTTTGGTTTTTATAAAACATTAATTCTCATAAAATTCATAGGAATTTTAGAAACAAAATCAATAATTACCAGCATATAGTAAACATTAATGAATGATTCGACATCAAACATTATCTCCAACAATTCATTTTTCTTCCAAAAATATAACAACCAATAATTAACTCAAAAATAAATGGCTCCAATAATATCATTATTCACATTGAAATTTCATATCTGAAATCTTTAAATAGATTTATAAGTCAATAAACTTATCATAATCCTTAATGTTACAAAACAATGATGGTGTCTATAACTAATAAGATAACCTCACCTTTAACCATTCTAATCTATAATGTTATCCAAAACCTCCTCTCAATCCAATAGTAAGAACCTTACATTTAAAATTATATAATTTTTTTTAATTAATAAATTCAATATATTGAATGTTTTGATCTCTTTCAGATTATAGTTTAGAGATTCCAGATATAACACATATTTAAAAAATAATTTTTACAAAATGGATGGTTATGATTAGTATATTGATTCACCAAGAAATAGAACATTTAAAAAAATTATTATTTAATTTCAGGAAAAATATTATTTATTTTAAACATGACCTATTTAATTACCTTTTACATCCATAAATCCAAGAGAAACCATTTTGAAAATGTTTTACGACTAAAAATATTTCATTAAGTGACATGATTAAAAATAAAACCATTATCTCATTAAAAAACATGAAAATAAAATAATATATATATGTATATAACATTATTATTTGATCTTGGGGAATATATCCATTCGATATGGTTATCAAATAATTTTTCATCAAATAAAATTTATAAGACATATTGAAATCAATATTATAAATTTTTTGAATCTTAGTTAATTTTTAGGGTAACCACCAAATCAACTCATGTAATAGCTAACATATGTACATTCCATTATAGTAATTATTACAAAAAATTTATTCAGTATCCATTAAATTTTTTATTTTAATGAACAAAATAGTATATTCCCATTATCTATAAGGATAAAACCAAGAAGTTATCTCTATTTGGACAATATCCATTCCCAATTCATTGGGAATTATACTGTTACATCCCTTATATAGTTTATTGTGCAACCTCCCATTACTGGTTAATAATGCAACAACCCATAATTAGATTTAAATAGAACCTTAATTCATCATTACAATTCCCATAAACCATAACATAATCATAAATAATTAGTTCTTTCATTATAAAATCATTCATAAAGAAAATATTTATTCATTTTAAAATGTGTTATTTTTAGAAAAAAACACACATGAAAATTAATTTTTTATTAAAAATAACCATGTCAACTATAAAAAGTAAGATTAAAAATAAATATTAGTTATAAAGTTTATAAAATAAATTCAATAGACGTATTATAAAAAACCATTTTTTATTAGATGGGAAAATACAAAATTATGATTTTTTTAAAAGGATAAAAAGATTAATTTCAATTGATTTTATAAAGAAATAAAATATTACTAAAAATGAAATTAAAATATCATTAGGTAATATTAAAAAAATACAGAATAATTTTTTCAAAAAAATCATATGAATAGTCATAATAATGGAGTTTATAGAGAACCTTTTAATGATGAATTTGAAATGAAAGTATCATACATTTATTCCAACACCTGAGGATTTTTCTTTAAAATACTTTATAATATAGTTCTACTAATTTAAAAATGATTAATAACATTTCAATCATTATTATTCAGTTTATTCCACTTATTTCATTATAATATACAATTAGTAAATCAATTATGTTCATACCAGATGTTTTTATGATATTCAGTACTTTTACCCAAAATGAGGTTGTTCAAGTGAATATGGTCAAAGAGGTCATTATTAAATCATCTCTAGAGAAGTTATATTTAATTATTTCTCAGTTTTATGTTATTATACTATTATATCCAATATTTTAATGATGGTTATCAAAAAGAAACTATGTTACACCCACAGGGAGGGTAGTCCATGCGTACGCATGAATAACACTTCTATTTTTTCAGCTATCAAAATAGAAAAAAAGAATTAATTATTTTATCAATAAATAATGATTATAATATAATTAATATAATATTCATGGTTAATATATACTTATTTATACCATCCATGTGATTTTGTGATGAAAAATTATTCATATTGTTTCGTAGATGTTGTAGTCCACACATACGCACCAATGACAATATCATTTTTATATGCAAGGATATTTATGATTGTAGATTATATATTATATATATATAATTATAATTACGTAAAAAATATAAAAATATATTATAATTTATTCAATCGTTATGACCATATTATAAATATAGATATAGAAAAAGAACTACATCGATTAGTGAGGTGGTATTCCACCGCACAAATTTAAAAAAAAAATTGTTTACCAATTTTTTACAAGATGAAATAGATATATGATAATATAATAACATAATTACATACTATTATAATTTTTTATTATATTTTTTATTTGGATTTTTTATTAATTATTGATGGAAGTGTAAGAAGAATAAAATCTAATACAAGAAGGTAAAATATATAATCTTCATTGGAAATCCCTTATTTTGTAACACCTTAAGACCTATAATAGTGGTATTTTTCATTAATTATTCTAATAGAATTATATTATGGGTTATAGTACCTTATTCATTTTTATATTTCAAAAATAAATTGTGTTTGATGTTCGACTAAATGAGAATAAGATGTGCATTTATATAAGAGATGGGTGGGGAATTGTTGGAATTCTAGAAAATATTAAATTAATATAAGGTAATTATCATTTCCAAATGGTAGTAACATATTTTTTTTAAATAAAATACGATTTTGGGTCTAATTACAATAAAAAATTTAAAAATATGAAATTTTTTTCTATATTTCGACGATTGTTTGTAACACCTATTTAATTTGATTAACTGATTAAAAGAAAATAGCAATTTTTACTCAGTATAGGTCAATATAGTCACTAGAAAATTTCAAAATTAGATAAATATACCATTTTGATATTTTAAACCCTACCTTAATCAATTATAATAATAAAATATTTTTAGAAATTTAATATTACTTAATAAAATATTATTTAATATAAAATATAAAAAATGTTACTTTACTGAACTTTTAATTACATTGAATCTATAATATTAATAATCCTCTAAAATTTGTACCAAGATATTTATTATGAACCTACAAAATAAATTTCACCAAAAAAATTTTGTTATCCAATTATTTATCTCAATTTATATTATTAATATGATTTTAATATCTTATATTTTATTTTTATATTAGTTGAATAATCATTGAATCTTTTTTGTGTATGAATTTAATGTAAGTATTTTATAATTTAAAACTAAATAAAAAATAACAAGATTAATATAAATAATTTATTTTAATATAATAATTGTAGTTGAGTATATAATCTATAAAAACAAATGTTAAAAATATATTAGTTAATAAAATGAAGAGGTTGATGTGTTTGAAAATTCCTACAATAAAATATTATAATTGTTATAATCTCATCCATGTGGAACAAAAGGTCATAGATTCGACCATTTTATTATAATGGCCAATCTATACTTATCCAATTTTATTTATTTAATGGATTTTGTCATTTAATGATTCTTATTATTTTATTATTACCTTAAATTATTCAATTTTTTCTTCACTATAGTAACAAAATTAAATTTTTTATTATTCACATTTTCCAAAAAAGAACATATATAATAAATTTAGTTCCACTGGTTATAAATATAAAATTCAGTTTCAAAAATTAATTATATATAATATAATGAATTTTTTTAGAAAAAAAAATGTAAAAAAAAACAAAAGATAGATTCTTTAAAAAATGACCTTTTAATTATAAAATGATTTTATACTAAATTAAAGTTTTAAATATATTTTAATAATAATAATTAAATTATTAATAATAATATTTAAATAATTATAGATGGAATTTAATAAAATAAATCATTTTACCTAGTAAATAATTTAATGTAAAATAATGTTTTGAATAAGAACCCTTATATTTCACTATTACTTAAAAATAAATACATTAATAAAATTAAAATATTATTCCTAGGAAAAATTCCAAATGATGAATTATGAAATGAAATTTATTTTGTCACATAAATTTTATAAATCTTCTACAAATTTAATATAATATTCAGTAATAAAAAAATAATACACCCATTTTTGAATAAATTCAGTTTTTAAAGGAGTGAATTGATTTACTGGATTATAAGTGATTATTTTATATGAATTTACTAATAAATTTATATTTATTATTAAATTTATATTAATTTCATAAATATTTTATTTCTATTTATACCTTCGGATTTAACAGTTGTGTTTAATGGACATGTTTAATTAATAAAATTTCATTATTCATTTTACGATCGATATTGTGTGTCTTGTATACTATCAAACATGATATTTCTTGTCAATAACATGTAATATTATAATATATATTTCATATAAATTTTCATTATATTAATACATTACAATTTAACAGCTAGTTTATAACAATTTTAAATATAGTTTCTTGTTTAATATCGATGTTCTGTATTGAATATACTATCGAACAATGTTTCATTTATTAAAATCCCATATTGTTACATCGACTCCATCC
Source organism: Viscum album (assembly GCA_963277665.1). NCBI lineage: Eukaryota > Viridiplantae > Streptophyta > Magnoliopsida > Santalales > Viscaceae > Viscum > Viscum album. The sequence goes on from OY728125.1 coordinate 2,005,198,310, forward strand.
CTTAATTACTTGTGTTTTAGAGATTTTAACATTATCTGGGTGCAAAAAAAATTCATTAATGTCTTTTTGAAACCAACATTATAAAAATGGATAATAAAATATCCTCTTGAAATAATAGAAAATAATATATGAATGTCATCAAGAATAAAAAATAATGGGCTACAAAATTGGATGACATATGTGTTTTGTAAATATATGGACATTAAGAAAACTATAAATCCAAAATTATATTATACAATGATATATATAATTATTTATAATAATATTAATAATCTAGAGGCTATTAATGACCAATAAACTATAAACCAAAGTTGTGTGAAAAATGTAATTTATATAATTAGAGGTGATGGATATAGTACAATTTTTTCAATATAATATGTATAGTATTGAAGAATTAATTTTCCCTATATACTAGGAGCATAAGGAAATATAATATCATGATAAGTTTAATTTCATCATTTAATCAATATTCACATAAATATATTATTTTTCTCCAAATAACGAGTACTCAAGATCAAATTTTTTACTTCTTAAATCAAAAAAATACACATTTAAAGGCCATGTGACCATAAATTTGATTATAAATCTATTACACCTATCATTATGAATTAACTAAAACCATAATGGTAATCACCTTGTAATATATTTATCAAAAATTATAATCCATCCTATGATAAAATTATACAATAATTCATAAACATCAACCGTAATACCAATATATCAAAATAAGTAAATAAAAAATAAACTCAATATTAAATAGTGTATTAAAAATAAATTCTATAACAGAACATTCATCATTTATGCTAAAAAATATTATTATATTTTTTAAAATAAAATTTTTCACATAGTCTTCAATTCCCATTTCAATCATGTGGTTATACATATGATTGAACATTTTTTCCAATTATTATCTCAATTTATAAGATTGTATAAACCATTATGTTTTTAAACATCTTAAAAATTATTTATTTCAAATGAAAATTTTTACATCATTTTAATTGAAACTCTTTTATATATATCAATAAAATAAAACATCACATAAATTTTTTTATTCACATTAAATTCTCATCACTTAAATCCTTGAAGTAGTGTATAATACATTGGTAATGTAATCATACATAATGTTATAGGCCTATGATGGTATCTATAATTTCTAAGATAGCTTGACACGGAAATAAAATAATCTCCAAATTTATCTAAGCCTTTTCTATTATAAAAACTATAACAGCCTCAAATATTGACATTAGGAATTGATGCTAAAAAATTAACATTATATTTCTGCCTTTTACTCCAATTATGGTGACCCAATTTTCTCCATCCAAAACAGAAAACATAAAAATGTAAATATAGTTTCACTAAAATTATCAATGACCATTCATGATTATAATTTATGTTAATAATGAAAACTCATACAAAAATATCCCATAATTAATGAGATTATCTTTAACTCCACTCATAGATATTCATACTCCATGTTATTTCATAATAATAATCCCAATGAACCCCTTGTTGAAGTAATTTATTCAAAATCATTAAGGTTATCCTGATTAAAGGGAAACATGAGAATTATAAGGTCAAATGCAATGTATGTTAAAAACTAAAAAATTATTAATTGAATTTTATTAGTGAGCATAACAAGAACACATGGGTAAGACTATATAATAAATTTAGATAAATTTAAATTACAAATATTAATACCCATATATACATGAATCATTAATCATGAAAACATGGAATATCTCTTTAAAAAATTAATGATTAATTAGAATAAATAATCATGAGCCACATGTTGTCTATCTTGATCCATAGAAACATTTAAATAATATAAAAAGAATTATGAAAATGTTCTGGTATCTAGGGACATTATCTACATTAAACCCTTATATAACTATAACAATTGAATAAGAATATGGCCAACCTCCATAACTAATGCATTGCAGTACTATCTGAGAAAATAAATAAAATAAGAAATAATGTGATCACCTAGAATTATTTTTTCACACACAACATATAAGCAATGTTCAAGAACAACATCCTGAATAATGTATGTAGACATTTTTCTCATCATATTACTCATAAAATATATAAATATTCCATTGATTGAATTATTAACCCATAGAAAATAATTGAGATTCCTAATGATATATTTGAAAATTTATTAAAATAGAGAGAATAAATAGTATCCCTGAAAATGTATTTCAAACATGATTAAACCATGGAAAGGATCCTGATACCATACCATCTCTTTGGTATATTATTAACTCATGGAAAATAAAGTTGTTACTTAACAACCTCTATAAGTCCCCAGCATTAAACCTTACTTAATATTGAATTAAATGAGTAATTCACATTGAGGATATTTTTAGGTTTAGAGTTTTAGAGAATTAGGACGTAACTATCACATCTCAAAAGATTACAAAGTAGTCACTTCTGCTAAATTTCCATAAAATAAAAACTCATAAAAAGAAACATGTCTAGTTCCATGTTTCAGGTAGCATGACTTTCCCTTGATCCCATTCTTGACCCTATTCCACGCTAAGTCCTGTGAAAAACATTTCAAAAACTTGGGATGAGCATAAAAATCTTAGTAAGGGTTATAAAAATATGGAAAGGAAACATGAGTTCATATATACATAAGAATGAAATCATACATTACTCATAAAGCATAGGCACTTTAACATACCTCATCAAATCATGAATAAATCATAGAAATCATAAGACATAAAAGGTAACTTGAGGCATTCATAACATTCTTACGTAGGGCGTAACCCTCTTGGTTACGTTTGGAATACCCATCACTTTATATTCCCTAAATCTCTTCGGAAAAAACCTTAACGTTTCACTCCTTCGCGTTACCCAATGCATTGGATAGATATATCGGGCTCACCCGCCCTTAGTTTATCATGGAACCACCCATTTTCATAACAATTCCCAAAAATAGTAACATAAACATATCACATAAAACATGCATAAAGGAAACATAACATTTCCACATTTCAATCACAATATAACATTTTAGTGTATTGAAATAATGAATCCATTCAAAAATAAACCATTTCTGAAACCATTAAAAACATTTAATAAAGAGATTTTTGAATCAATGTGTCCCATACCACCTTGAAGCATTTAAAATTTTAAACCATTAATATCCATATAAATAAATCCTTAAAACCATTTTGAAATCATGGATATTAATAAGAACAATTAATTAAAACATTTAAAGCGATATCTTGGTTAAAGGGGTTTTACAAAAATTAGAGACACTTGAATACAATAATTGAGGAATAACATTTAGTAATAACTTTATAATATCATGAGAATAAATGGATTCATGATATAATACTCCAAAGGATAGTATATACACCATATAAGAGTGAATTGGTGCATAACAACAATGAAGTCTCAATAGAAATGTCAAATGTGATGAAATCCCTTATAAAGAAGGTATCCTTAAATTAAGGATAAATCAATCTCAAAATTATGTGTGACAAATATAAATACACCCATTATAAGTGGATATTATGTGTAAAACAATAAATGTTCATTCACACATATTCAAAGGATGACATATTCAATAACTACATGTTGAACCCAAAGAAATCGAAATTGGGTTAAGAAGTTCCCTTGACAGCCTAACGGCGTCACATCTAAATGAGTTGATGAGAGATAAAAAGTGTATCTCATCACTTGGACATAAAATTTACATCAATAAGGATATATGAGAACATATCCCAACATAACAATATGTAAATTAAAAGACCCAACAATAGAAGTATTTTAAAAAAGAGGAGGGTGAAAGGTTCCCTTACCGACTTGGGTATCTTTCAAAACATACACCCCATGGAAGAAGGACAATAAATCCTTGATGTAAATACTCATAAACGAATTTATATTACAAAAAGAGTAGAATAATGGGCAGTACATACACCACTCAAAGGAAATTGTGGAAAATGTATCATAAATCTCACGGGAATAAAAGTGAGATGAAAAATCTCTTATGAAAACTCGGTAGCCTAACGACGCCACATAAAACTTCCAAAATGGATTGATGAGAGTAAATAGGGTCTCTCATCTTATCAACATAAAGTTTACAGAAATAGGAATACAAAAGAACATACCCCACCATAACAAAAATGAGCTTAAAAGAAGTGACATAAAGGAGAGTACTTAAAAAGAAAGAGAGAGGTTGGATCTCTTACGAAAAATTCGGCAGCCTAATGGCGCCAATCAAAACTTCCATAATGGATTGATGAGAGATAATAGGGTCTCTCATCATATGAACAAAAAAATTACTGTAAGAGTAATATAAATGAATATCCCAATAACAAGAAATATAATCTTTAAAAGGAATGATATAAAAGAATGTACGTAAAAAGAAAGAGAGGTGTAGGATCCCTTACCTCAAGTCCAACTTGTCTTGTTCGTTTCTTTATATTCATGAATAATAAACATTGCTCAATTAATAATTTCCTAAGTACCTCCTTTAGAGATTATTATTCAGTTCATATCACATATTATAATGTTATAATAATTGTTTAATAATGTTAGTTCATATTGGATGTTTTTGCCGATGTTTGGTACATTAGTCAAAAATGAACTTGTTTGAAAAAAGATTGCACATGTAGTTATAAGTAAATAATTTCCAGAATAGTATTAATGATTAAAATATCATATATATACAGTAAATATTCATTTCATACTATTCCATATCACTTGGTGATAAAAACGAAAAGCGACGTTCATGGAGACGGTATGCCGCACGTACGCATGAACGCTACTTTCATTTTTTGTCTTATTAATTAAATTAAAACAAAATGAGAGAGATGTATATATGTTATAATTCCAGAATGATATACATAATTTTTATTTAATATATTACATATATATCCATTATATATATGTACTTATAAATTAAATAACATTTTGAGATAAGAAATGAAATGTACCATTCATGGAGACGGTAAGCCGTACGTACGCATGAACGCTACTTCCATTTCTATTTCATATTTAATGGAATTAAAACATAATTATACATAATAGTATTTTAATTCCAGTATGTTATCATATATAATATCATTAAATATATCCTTTATACGTACCACATATGGTATTAACGAATCAAATCACTTTGAGGGGGCGGTAGTCCGCACTTTCTTAAATGAAGATATCGCGTTTACCCATAATGGAAACCATAAAGGTATGACCAAAATGAAAAATACAGAAGATTAAGGAAAACATAAACATATTATATATTATATATAAATATAGTGTCATCTTAATGGCCACCTTTGAAGGTGTTAAAAGAATGTTGAACAATCATCGTTTCGGGAGGCAGAAATTCTCCATCCACAGAAACAGTATGTTCTTTAACCATTAGATGTAGGTGTGTGTAAGTGTAGATCGAATCCTTCTTATAAAAATATCCTAGTATATTTAGTATAATGGATTTGTTACAAAATAAAAGAATAAAAAGTGTTTAGGGGGTTGGAGAAGCAAAATAAAACAAAAGGACTCAAAAGGAGACATCACCTTAAAATCGGGTAACTCCCTTTGGATTGAGCTCAAAGGCTTTCTTGGGAAGACTTCTGCCCAATGTGAGGCTTCAGGGAGTAATATAGGGAAGTGTAGAGACAAAATGGTTAGACGTTGGACGATCCAAATGCTTTTGGAGTGTGGGTAAGTTGGTAGAGTTGGGGGCCTTTTATAAGAGCAGAGGAGAGGCACTCTTGTAATGTTACACAATGTTACTTTATTTTCAAAAGCGTTTCGGATTTTAAAGGTCCCAAATTGATGTATTTCAAGGATAAGTTGATAAGGGTTCGAAATCCACTCATCCAATAGGTTTTGGACATGTTTAGGTCTTAGATATTACATTATCTTTCCATTTTATTTAAATCGTTAAATAATGAGGTCATCACTGCATCATCATGATGTCATAAATAATTTAATTTATATAATGTATAAAAATTATAAAACAAATACTATGATTTAGGAAATCGTTTTATCTTTCCAATGAATATTTATAGTCAAAACTCTGATTTGTATTACCCCACGTAAAAATTGTTTTAGTAAAACATTTCATGTTTGTCTCATTTTTTACTTTAACTTAAAATAAAAAGATATTAATGTCATTTTCCAACCAAAGTGGCTTCATGGGGTCCCCAAGTTGACCCATGGGTTGTCTTGGTCGGACATGACACATCCAATGAGTTTAGGACATGTGTCAAGTTCATTTCATATTATTAAAATATTATTTTTACCTTAAACTACACTAATTACATCTAATCGCGATAAAAAACTTAATAAGTTACTATTCACCAAAAAATTATTTTTGTCCCATTGAACCACATTTTACTTATTAATGACAACCATATATGTCGGATTTTTGAAATTCAAAACACAAAGATGACAAAATTTCATTTAAACAGAAAAATCAGTTTTTATAAGTACCACTTAGTGGTTTCACTATTCATCAAACATTGAAGTTTTTCAGAAAAATCCCAAAAATTCACCCTCAGATATATTTGATATTCCGAATTCAAAAATGAAGTCTATTTTAAAAAATTCAAAACATATAAGTCACATTAATTAATTTAATAATTAATTCCCACTGTCAGAGCAAATAGCGTGTTTTTATGAAACAATATGTATCAAAAGATTGACACTAGTTTAAGTCCGATTTCAAAGTGAAATTAATTCCAAAGACCAATATTGGATTTAATGGTAAAAATATATTCTAATTTCACTTTAATACCAATTCAATAGATAATATAATCATATAAATAATTTAGATTAAAAAGAGGTTTTGATTTAAAATACAACATTTTACACTATTCATTAAAAAAAGAACTTTATCAGAAAGATACAAAAAATTTACACAAAGTAAAATTTGATGTACCATTTCTTAAGAAGAGTTTTATTTGGCCAAAAAGGACGTATAAGAGTGAACAAAATTATATTTAATGACATTTATCCATCAAAAGGCGATATGTGGACCTTTAGTGAAAACTAGGGCATATACGCCTAAAATCGAATTATTTCCATATTTTGTGCCTTTATCTTTTATTGGATAAATGTAAAAACATTAAAAAACATATATAATCATATTTTAGTTATTTCTAACCATTCCCGCCAATACAACGGCTACATTTAACTACCATTTAAAATAATATTATTTTATTATTAGAGTGCAACGTAAGATTTTCAAGAAACTCGTTGTTGCGCATTGGGTACGCCATCGAGCATAGAGTCCCCTTTAAAGTAATATTAATATTTTATTCACAAATATGGATAAATATGAAAATGTCATATTATTTATTTACCTAGGGGGTTACATCCTTCCCCCCTTTTGGGAATTGCGTCCTCGCAATATTTGAAATTGAGCTTGGAAACATCCTTGAAAGTCCCACATCAGAACAAGAGTCGGTAAAAAAATCACTTTAAAATAAAGGAAGATAAGTACAGAGGTCACCCGAGTTATCCCATACTAGGATTCCATGTAGAAAATCATGGGCATGGATGAAAAAACAAAGGGTCATGTTCTTGAGGGAGAGTGATAGTAAACATGTCTATGAGAAAGTTAACCATGAGAAAATCACAAACTTGTGATGGGTTAAACGGTATTTGATTCCATAGTAGGAAAAGTTAAAAGACAACATTTTTGTTTTAAGTAAATTTTTATTGAGGAATTTATTTTTGAGCTTAAATAAAACATAAGGAAACATACTTACTTGTCATGTTGACTTCCAACTTTTACTAGATTCCTTAATCAAACTCATACATTTTTTCAAAAGACGAGTATTTAGGGAGACTTGTTCGCATTAAGAGTACTATAATCAACTTCTAGAGAACCACCTAATCCACAAAAGAGAACTATATACACATCCCATGTCTTCAAACCTTAACCTAAACTAAAAACAAAAACGTTAGTATAAGATCAGATAATCCAGAAAAGGATAACCCTTTATAAAAAGAAAATCTATTCTTAATCTCCAAAATTTGTCCAACAAAACCCAAAGTTCAATGAGGACCATTATATAATCAATTTTTCCATAAAATTCTTCAAATTAAACCAAACTAAGATTGAAACCCAAATATTTGAAGGATTTAGTCACATAGTCTTCCAAGTTAAATCGTAACATTTATCTCCAAACAACATCAGTTCATCCTAAAGTCTCGTATTGAAAAGTAATTAACCTAATCACATATCCTCCATGATAGGTTAATCCTTTTCATAAATAACCCAAAATAAACTTACTCTTAATTCATAAAGTCATATAACTAAAAATAATTAGTCAAACTAACCAGGGACTTCAGGTAGTCCAGTGGTAGGCGATAAATACCAGTCGCACTTTGGTTGTGGGTTCGATTCCCACAGCTTTGTCCGACGCGACAGGTTGTCACACGGTCTGCGTGTTGTCCTTTTTCCAAAACTATATAATTCTCAAATCATTCCCCAAAAAGGGATAAAATCATCAAAAATAACCATAACATAATTTAACCTCAAGTTTATCTCATGCCTTTCATTTTCCGTCATAACATATAATAACCCATAATTACCTCAAAAGTAAGGATCATATAAACTCTAATGGTTACCTTTATAATTATTACCTGAACTTCCACATCGATTTGTCATCTCGTACATGATGCATTACAGATCATACCAAGGTTCAAATGGTTAATCATGAATCCTTGCTAGCTGGTTTAGAATAACCACGAGTTTCCTCATTGAATCCCCCATTTCATCCAGTCTCTTAATCAGAGAACCACCATAGTTTCCTTCAAACCTATTGTCACTTTGGTGCCTGCTAGATCCATCCATTTACTAAAACCAAAAAGGCCAGTGTGAGTATATCAACAAAACCATCCTATACTAATGAGGAAGATAAACACCAAGATATACTTACTCATTCACTTTATCTAAAACTAGGACCCTTTCTGAAATCCAATCCATTATGGAACTGTCACTTATGCTTAGTGAATTCCCTATCCTCTAAAGTTATCTAAACTGACCTCTGATGCCAACTATAAGGCCCCAGCCTTAAACCTTACTTAATATTGAATTAAATGAGTAATTCACATTGAGGTTCTTTTCAGGTTTAGAGTTTTAGAGAATTAGGACATAACTATTACATCTCAAAAGATAACAAAGTAGTCGCTTCTGCTAAATTTCCATAAAATAAAAACTCTAAAAAAGAAACATGTCTAGTTCCATGTTTCAGGTAGCATGACATTCCCTTGATCCCATCCTTGACCCTATTCCACGCTAAGTCCTGTGAAAAACATTTCAAAAACTTGGGATGAGCATAAAAAGCTCAGTAAGGGTTATAAAAATATGGAAAGGAAACATGAGTTCATATATACATAAGAATTAAATAATACTTTACTCATAAAGCATAGGCACTTTAACATACCTCATCAAATCATGAATAAATAATAGAAATCATAAGACATAAAAGGTAACTTGAGGCATTCATAACATTCTTACGTAGGAATAACCCTCTTGGTTACATTTGGAATACCCATCACAGTATATTCCCTAAATCTCTTCGGAGAAACCTTAATGTTTCACTCCTTCGCGTTACCCAATGCATTGGAGAGCTATATCGGGATCACCCGCCCTTAGTTTATCACGGAACCACCCATTTTCATAACAATTCCCAAGAACAGTAAGATAAACATATCACATAAAACATGCATTAAGGAAACATAACATTTCCACATTTCAATCACAATATATCATTTTAGTGTATTGAACTAATGAATACATTCAAAAAGAAACCATTTCTGAAACCATTAAAAACATTTAATAAAGAGATTTTTGAATCAAAGTGTCCCATACCACCTTGATGCTTTTAAAATTTTAATCCATTAATATCCATATAAATAAATCCTTAAAACCATTTTGAATACATGGATATTAATAAGAACAATTAATTAAAACATTTAAAGCGATATCTTGGTTAAAGGGGTTTTACCAAAATTAGAGACACTTGAATACAATAATTGAGGAATAAGATTTAGTAATAATTTTATAATATCATGAGAATAAATGTATTCATGATATAATACTCCAAATGATAGTATATACACCATATAAGAGTGAATTGGTGCATAACAACAATGAAGTCTCAATAGAAATGTAAAATGTGATGAAATCCCTTATAAAGAAGGTATCCTTAAATTAAGGATAAATCAATCTCAAAATTATGTGTGAAAAATATAAATACACCCAATATAAATGGATATTAAGTTTAAAACAATAAATGGTCATTCACACATATTCAAAGGATGACATATTCAATAACAACATGTTGAACCCAAAGAAATCGAAATTGGGTTAAGAAGTTCCCTTGACAGCCTAACGGCGTCACATCAAAATGAGTTGATGAGAGATAAAAAGTGTATCTCATCACTTGGACATAAAATTTACATCAAAAAGGATATAGGAGAACATATCCCAACATAAAAATATGTAAATTAAAATACCCAACAAAAGAAGTCTTTTAAAAAAGAGGAGGGTGAAAGGTTCCCTTACCGACTTGGGTATTTTTCAAAACATACACCCCATGGAAGAAGGACAATAAATAATTGATGTAAATACTCAAAAACAAATTTATATTAAAAAAAGAGTAGAATAATTGGTAATATATACAGCACTCAATGTAAATTGTGGCAAATGTAGCATAAATCTCATGGGAATAAAAGTGAGATGAAAAATCTCTTACGAAAACTCGGCAGCCTAACGGCGCCACATAAAACATCCAAAATGGATTGATGAGAGGAAATAGGTTCTCTCATCATATCAACATAAAGTTTACAGAAATAGTAATACAAAAGAAAATCCCCCAACATAACAAAAATGAGCTTAAAAGAAGTGACATAAAGGATAGTACTTAAAAAGAACGAGAGAGGTTGGATCTCTTACGAAAAATTCGGTAGCCTAACGGCGCCACTAAAAAATTACAAAATGGATTGATGAAAGAGAATAGGGTCTCTCATCATATGAACATAAAAATTACTGTAAGAGTAATATATAATAATATCCCAATAACAAGAAATATGATCTTTAAAAGGAATGACATAAAAGAATGTACTTAAAAAGAAAGAGAGGTGTAGGATCCCTTACCTCAAGTCCAACTTGTCTTGTTCATTTCTTTATATTCTTGAATAATAAAATTTGGTCAATTAATAATTTCCTAAGTACCTCCTTTAGATATTATTATTCAGTTCATATAACATATTATAATGTTATAATAATTGTTTAATAATGTTAGTTCATATTAGATGTTTTTGCCGATGTTTGGTACATGAGTCAAAAATGAACTTGTTTGAAAAAATATTGCCCATGTAGTTATAAGTAAATAATTTCCCGAATAGTATTAATGATTAAAATATCATATATATCCAGTAAATATTCATTTCATACTATTCCATATCATTTGGAGATAAAAACGAAAAGCACCGTTCATGGAGATGGTAGGCCATACGTATGCATGAACGCTACTTTCATTTTTTATCTTATTAATTGAATTAAAAAAAAATGAGAGAGATGTATATATGTTATAATTCCAGAATGATATGCATAATTTTTATGTAATATATTACATATATATCCATTATATATATGTACTTATAATATTACATAACATTTTGAGATAAGAAATGAAATGTACCGTTCATGGAGACGGTAAGCCGTACGTACGCATGAACGCTACTTGCATTTCTATTTCATATTTAATGGAATTAAAACATAATTATACATAGTAGTATCTTAATTCCAGTATGGTATCATATATAATATAATTAAATATATCCTTTATACGTACCACATATGGTATTAATGAATCAAATCACTTTGAGGGTTTGGTAGTCCGCACTTCCTTAAATGAAGATATCGCGTTTACCCATAATGGAAACCATAAAGGTATGACCACAATGAAAAATACAGAAGCTTAAGGAAACATAAACATATTATATATCATATATAAATATAGTGTCATCTTAATGTCCACCTTTGAAGGCGTTAAAAGAATGTTGAACAATCATCGTTTCGGGAGGCAGAAATTCGCCATCCACAGAAATAGTATGTTCTTTAACCATTAGATGTAGGTGTGTGTAATTTTAGCTCAAATAATTCTTATAAAAACATTCTAGTATATTTAGTATAATGTATTTGTTACAAAATAAAATAATAAAAAGAGTTTAGGGGGTTGGAGAAGAAAAATAAAACAAAAGGACTCAAAAGAAGACATCACCTTAAAATCGGGTAACTCCCTTTGGTTTGAGCTCAAAGGCTTCCTTGGGAAGACTTCTGACCAAATGGAGGCTTAAATGAGTAAGAGAGGGAAGTGGAGAGGCAAAATGGGCAGATTTTGGCCGAGCCAAAGGATTTGGGAGTGTGGGTAAGGTGGTAGAGGTGGGGGCCTTTTATAAGAGGAGAGGAGGGGCACTCTTGTAATCTTACAAAAGGTTACTTTATTTTCAAAATCGTTTCGGATTTTAAAGGTCCCAATTTGATGTATTTATAGGATAAGTTGATAAGGGTTATAAATCCACTCATCCAATAGGTTTTGGACATGTTTAGGTCTTAGATATTACATTATCTTTCCATTTTATTTAAATCATTAAATAATGAGGTCATCACTGCATCATCATGATGTCATAAATAATTTAATTTATTTAATGTCTAAAAATTAGAAAAAAAAATACTATGATGTATGAAATCTTCTTATATTTACAATGAATATTTATAGTCAAAAATCTGATTTTTATTACCCCATGTAAAAATTGTTTTAGTAAAACATTTCATGTTTGTCTCATTTTTACTTTAACTTAAAATAAAAAGATATTGATGTCATTTTCCAACCAAAGTGTCTTCATGGGGTCCCCAAGTTGACCCATGGGTTTTCTTGGTCGGACATGACACATACAATGAGTTTAGGACATGTGTCAAGTTCATTTCATATTATTAAAATATTATTTTTACCTTAAACTACACTAATTACCTCTAATCGCGATTACAAACTTACTTAATTACTATTCACCAAAAAATTATTTTTATCCCATTGAACCACATTTTACTTCTTAATGACAACCATGTATGTCGTATTTTTAAAATTTAAAACACAAATATGGCAAAATATCATTTAAACAGAAAAATCAGTTTTTATAAGTACCACTTAGTGGTTTCACTATTCATCAAAAATTGATGTTTTTCAGAAAAATCCCAAAAATTCACCCTAAGCTATATTTGATATTCCGAATTCAAAAATGAAGTATATTTTAAAAAATTCAAAACATATATTTCAAATTAATTAATTTAATAATTAATTCCCGCTGTCAGAGAAAATAGCGTGTTTTTATGAAACAATATGTATCAAAAGATTGACACTAGTTTAAGTCTGATTTCAAAGTGAAATTAATTTCAACGACAACTATTGGATTTAATGGTAAAAATATATTCTAATTTCACTTTAAAACCAATTCAAAAGATAATCTAATCATATACATAAATTAGATTAAAAAGAGGTTTTGATTTAAAATACAACATTTTACACTATTCATTTAAAAAAAGAACTTTATCGAAAAGATACCAAAAATTTACACAAAGTAAATTTTGATGTCCCAATTCTTTAGAAGAGTTTTATTTGGTCCAAAAGGATGTATAAGAGTGAACAAAATTTTATTTAATGATGGTTCTCCATCAAAAGGCGATAAGTGGACCTTTAGTGAAAACTAGGGCATATACGCCTAAAATCGAATTATTTCCATATTTTATGCCTTTATCTTTTATTGGATAATTGTAAAAACATTAAAAAACATATATAATCATATTTTAGTTATTTCTATCCATTCACTCCAATACAACAGCTACATGTTAACTACCATTTAAAATAATATTATTTTATTATTAGAGTGCAATGTAAGATTCCCAAGAAACTCGTTGTTGCGTGTTGGGTACGCCATCGAGCATAGCGTCCCCTTTAAAGTCATATTAATATTTTATTCACAAATATGGATAAATATGAAAATGTCATATTCTTTATTTACCTGGGGTGTTACAACCTCTTTGAAAAAATAAAAATCCATTAAGAAAAATAAGGAGGGTGGTGTCATTAAAATATATCCTAATTGGGTTATAGTTAACAACAATAATTATAGACATTGTTAAATACAAATACAATTAAAAGATCATTTAGAACACTATTAGGGAAAATAAATGTTTTATTTTTTATAATCAAATTTAGAAAATCAATATTCATAGATTATTTAAAAATAAATTATATTTTAAGACATTAATGGAATCATATAAAGTATTATTCATTGAAAATAATATACATGATGGTTGGAAAATCAGTTTTTGTTTTAAATATTACATATAAACATTTTTTTAATCATTTTGAAGGTGGGAGTCAAAAGATGATCATTTTGAGAGAATCGATATATTTTCTTTAAAAAAACAAAAAATAAGGTAAAATATATTGAGTGGTGATTTGGGAAAACATTTCTTAGGAAAAAGTATTGAAATAAATATAGAAAACAAGGATTTATAAGAGAGAGATAAGTGATCTAATATAAAATACAATATCATTATCACTTATAAACTAAATTATTTTTTATTAAATAAATATAAAATAAAATATAAATTAATAATGTGAAACAGTTTTATATTATATGGGAATACAATATTTTTGGTTCTATAAAATAATATTACATAATTTTATCCAATAAAAACATGAATATAAATAACCCTGAAAGAAAAAAGATTCTAATATGAATCCATTTTCACTACTGTAACTATTTAATTGTAATTCATGTGAAAAAATATCTTCAAATGAGACCAAAAATATCACAACCATAATTATATCAATGAAATAAATTTCCAAAACATTAGCATATATATTTCAAAATGAAGCTAAGGGCATATCCAAAATATATGTTTAATGGAATGGAATTTTGGGAGAATTAACCATTATAATTATCATATACTAAATTGTGATTTAATCAATTAATATATTATATGTAAAAAAATTATTCCTAAGATAACATGGGTAAATAAATATTTTAAACCATTTATAGATAAATTCATACTTAAAATTTTTGTATCGGAGCCAATGAATCAGTTTCATGAACCAATGATTGGAAATTGTGTTAAGAAACTCATTATGACATTCAATAAATCATGTCAATAAACATGAATGAATTAATTAAATTTGAAACATAATATAATATTATTTAATAAGGATTAATGATATTAGTTATAAAATATATAGTATATACATCACATAGTAATGCTAAGTGGTGAATATGGTATATGTCTAATATAAGAAAAAGAGAGATGTGAAAACCCCTTACCTCATATCCAGGCATTCCTTGTATAACCTCTAACTCTAATATAGTAAGATTATATAAATTATTTTATTTATTATTAAAATTTTACACTTTTAATACCTTATATATAATTCAGTTATATTATTTATTTAAACTAAATTATTTATATTTTTAAAATGTTAAGTCTATAATGAGTGTTTTAAGGACATTCAGTTTGTTGATTCCAAATGGATTTGAGGTGTTAAATATTCTAAAAGTGGGCATTATTTAATAATATACAGAATAATATTCATCATTTATTATAATTTTTATTCAAAAATTATGATTTTAATACAAATCCTGAAAAATAGATATGAAAAATCAATTATGTTATGATCATGGGGACGGCAAGTCATAAGTATGCATGATTAAAATTTCCATTTCTCAATTATCCTTATAGAAATATGGTTTTTATTATATTATCATTACTAAATAATAATTTTATTTTAAATAAAATTCAATTTTTCCATTTATACTTATATATATATATTTTTATGTAGTGATAAAAAATTCATATCGTGTCAGGGAGGTGGTAGTCCATGCGTACATGAATGATGTTACCCTTTTCGAATATAGGAATACATATGATATATTATCTATTAGAAATTATAAGAATATTTTTAATTTAATTATTATTTCATTTATATCATATTAAATCATTATTATTCAATTTATTACCATACATATAAATCATTATTGAAAAATAAATAACATCACTTCGTGAGGTGGTGGCACATCGTACACAAGAGTAATTTGATTACATCCCCCATAGAGTGTAAATTAAAAAGTTATATGTTATACTATAACTCTATAAATATAAAAAATTACTAAATGTAATATATAAAATTAATTTTTTTCATTAAAACAATCCAATAGTGGCGATGGAGGAGAAGGAATGACATTGGTTCATGAGCCAATAGTATACCATACAATATAATAATGGTTTCATATCAAGTTAGATGTTAAAAGAGATGGATTTATGTTATTAAATTAATATAATAAAATAAATTTTTATATGAGATACTGGATTTATGATATTATTTTAGCATTAGAATATTTTAAGGTGGTATATTTTGGAATAATACAAAAACAAACAGTTATGAATTTAATATATTCTTATACCACCTATTTAGGATAATGCATCAAGTATTAATATATTATATTAATGACCTTTAATTTATCTAGAATGGGGGAAGGATGTTGTGATGTTAATATATAGGTATTTTCTAGGAAAATTATTATATGGTACTAAGAATAGTGAAGTTGTGGTGTCCTTTTCATATGGTACATGAGTGGCACACATAAAAATTTTAAAGTGAAAAATATGTACCCATGATTTTTACATCCAAAAAGGATCAAAAAAATATTATTCTAAATATTAGGTAAATAAATTGTTCAAATATATTAGTAAAATATATTATTTATATTGTTTTGTTCATTTTAACATGTATCATGTTTGTTTGACCCCTTAAAAACTCATTTTTACCATAAATGTCATATATAATTTTTCATTAAATAAATATTATGGTGAAACCTTTAGTTGAAATTTTTAGAAAATATAAAATATTATGACTTAAAATAATTTATATATTTAATTAAATTAAATACAACTATTTTGAACATTTAAATTTAAAACACATCCTGTAGAAGACATGAAATCGTAGGATTTTAAGAAATATAATTTTCAAGAATAATATCATTTTACATTGACACTAAAATAAATAATAATTATTCAATAAATATTAATAAACAAATATTTATATGTAATATTTATATTTCATTTAAAATTTTATTCACTGGAGGTTGTCATAATTAATTAAAAAGGAGAAACGTTATGATCTTTAAAACAATATTTAGAAAACTATATTTTTAAACCCAAGGGCAACATACACTAAAAAACAATATGATTTTGATTCAAAATTAATTATGTGCAATAAATTTAAATAAATAATAATTATTTTTAATATATTTTAATCAAGTAATAATGGGTCTTTTAAACTAATTCATTTATTAAATATAAAATATAGATTAAAAAATATTTGTATTTTCCACTATCCACTGAAAAATCAATATTTCCTAAAATTTCACAAAATTTCAACAAAATTATATGTTCATATTACATTTTAAAAATTGATATTCATTTTATCTAATAAATTTTATAATACTCCCCAAAATCAATTATATTATTTTTTAATATAAAAAATAAAATTTATTTTTTTGAAGGAAATAGATTATAGAAGAATAAAATATATTTTCTAAAAATTGATTGATTAATTACATAAAAATTATAAATAATTTATATTTCTTATGAAATATAAATATATAAATATTTAATATAATATTTAATATTATCCATATAGGGAAATTTAACTGCTAACTTATCAATGTCCTATATAATGGGGTTCGATTAAACTCGGTGCCCTTGTGAAATTTTCTATTGAATATAGTTTAATATTACAATATATATGGGTGTTACTTTAAAGGTATAATTTTTTTATAGAAATGATTATTATTTCTGGATAATTATTCTGGATATGATTAAATAATATCTTCTTTGACCATCTTCTATAAACTAAAGTATTTTTTACAGATAATATTAATATTATTAAAAAATTAAATTTAAACAAAATTGATTTTGTTATAATATATAGAATTTTCATATAAGAAATAAAATTAATAATATATTTTAAAATGGTTATTAATAATTTATATATGTAACATATATTTATTATAAAGGAATATAAATAATAAACGTGAAAAGTTGGACTCAAGGTAATTGACTAAATACCATTTTCATTTCATTGAGGCATATTTAAATGTTATGAACCTATATTATTTTTTAGGTTCATATACATCCCATTTGAAAATTTATATCATAAATTTCTATATTATTTCTATATTAAATGATTTATTTAATTTTTTTCTTTAATGGGTATTACGGTTGAAGTGTTTAAAATTTGGTAAGAGAATTTGAATTTTAAAATAATCATATTTTAATGATTTATTTTTCAATTAATATTTCTTGTTTTATACATGTAAAAAATTATTTTATAGATGTTTTTTATGAATATAATTGATTTATAAATGAATTCTGATGTTGATTTTTTATTTTTTAATAATATTTTCAAAATGATTATTTTTTACATTACTTATAAATAAAATTTTGAAAAAAAAGAAATTTGAGTATTCTATTTAAACATATATGGAGACAACAAATTTTCCAATTGTCGTAACAATTATTTTATATCTACATTCCATTACATGGTTAAAATTTTTCTCATAGAAAAATCCTCATCTATTTTTTTTTGTGTTTTGCTATTGAAAATGGATTTTTAAATAAAAAAGATATTTTCATTTTCGATTGTATTTTTCATATGGATTGAAAAATGTTTTCTGATGAAAATTTTAAATCATAAATTTTCTATTTATGATATGTTACATGGTCCTTATTTGAAAAATGGGTGTCATTGATAGTGCTTATATGAGGGGTTGTAACCCATTATATCTAATGGGTGAGATCCATATAGATTATATATTTATTTAAGTACAATTATATCTCATAGTTGATCCAAATATTATTTATATAATGGTTTTCCCCCAGTTTTATCAAATGAAAAATAGGAGCACCCAATATACCTTATTTGATGTTTTGATCACCATCATTGATCCTGAAAAATATGATAGATGAATATTTGTTATATAAAGGGTGGTCCCGTTATATTTCACTAATTAATTGGGTAATTATTATATTCTTTGGAAAATAATATCGTATTTTGGATATATGGCCATTCTAATTGTAAGGGTTTTGGAGGGGTTTAATAATTATTATTCTGTATGATTTTTGAAAATACATTATATATTTCTTCTATGGGATTAAAATGTTTTTTTCGGGAAAAACATTATTTATTCATGTGGAGAAGTATTAATTAATACGGTTAAATGAATTTCAAGATAACAATAAAAAATATATTTTTCATTATTGAACAACATATTTCTTTATTATGTCCCTTACATATATTTTTTTCTCATCCCATATCATCAAATTTTACTCGTAGTGTTAAAGGATATATAAGATAGATGAAGATTTCATGTTGTATTTTATAAATATTTTTCATGTCAAATAAATTTTTTTTATTTTTTAATTGATTTAGAATTGAGAAAACTGGAATCTTATTAAAAGTTCCCACCTTTTAAAATAAGATTTATTTTATACATGAGTTATGACATCACTATCTGAAATTATATTCTTAATAGAACATTAAAAGTGTAAGAAAGTGATTTCGTGTTAAAATCCACTAGAATATGTAATGATTATGGTTTATCCCTTAAATTAATTATATAATAACAATTCTAGAAATAGAAGAAATCCTCAATTTTATACTATTGTAACCATTGAAATAATATAATTTTATTCGTACATACCTCTAGAATACCATCTCAATAAAGCGATGTGATTCATTCTACATTGCCACAATACATGGATTCTATATATTTGTTTATATAAATATTTTATATATATATATGATATAATTAATTTTTTTGAAATTTAAAACAATACTTATCATGTTTGTTAAAGAAATAGAAATGTTACTCATGAGTGCATATGACCTACCACCTCTATGAATGTAACCTAATTAATTTTTCATTAAAATAATTCATGGTGGGTTTTTAATGTTTAAATGATATATGAAAATGTTAATTATCTCATGATTATAATTCTCTATATAATTAAATAAATACATCATTTACTGTAATAAAAAATTATTTTTCTACATGTAAGATGAATATTATCAAAACATTTAACGTGAAATTAATTGATTAACTAATTATATTTACGAAGGTAATTAATAAGATGACATATATAATAAACATATAAATTTTCTTTAATAAAAAGAATAAGTAACATAAAAATATTTTTTATGGAGAAAAGAAACACAGATGATGATTTCTACATGAGATATGAGACAAGTTACAATCAAAATATAAATTTAAATGATTATATTATTTATTTTCTAAATATTTTTATTCCACATCATATTCTTAAAATTATTCAATTGATTTATATGTATATACATAAATATATTTTAATGTATATTTTATGTAACTTTTTTAATTTTTTTGATGGTTTTCAAAAATATGATTTTTAAATATTTTATAAGTAATGTTTTTACAATATGGAAATGAGGTCTCCTATTTTAACAAATATGAACTCGATGGGTTCCAAACACCGAACCCTTTATTTTAGGATTAATATCCCTTAAATATTGATATTTAAATTATAGAAAAACCATCATTAATTTTTTTGGGTTTTTTAAAAAGCTTATTAAATGAAGTGGATTTTTCAACATATGGAATTTTTTTAATATTCTATTGAATATTTTTATAACATTACTATTGAAAAATTGAATTCTCCATGTTTTATGAATAATTTATAATTAATTTAAATTGTTTATAATGGTTATTTGTTCTTCTATTAATCATGTATGGGTGGTTCCAGTATAATCTAGTAGTGGGTGGATTCATTTTAATTAAACAATGTGTTAGAATGATATATTTCATAAATTCATTGGGAAATGTTAAGTATTATAATAGTTGGGTTTCTCATATGATATTTTTTAAATTTATGAAGTATCTTATTCCATTATTATAAGTGAAATTAAAATGATTTTTTTAGTTACTGGAATCATATTATTTACTTTCCTAGAGTATTTATACAAGAATTTTGTTTCACAGAGTAATATGATGTTCATATGTTTAAAGTAATTATTTTGCTACTTATTTAGGAAAAAATTTATTCCTATTAAAAAAATATTGATTTTTAAAATATATAAATTAATCCTTCTTCTGTTTTATTTTTCCTTTAATAACTCCATTGAATTGTGTTCAAGAAATATAATGGTAGAGATGCTGATTTTTGGGTATTAATATATTAATCATATGAACAATGTTTATTTTTAAAGATAAAAATTTAAATTGGTATTTATAAACTAACAAGTTAATTTTATTTATTTTAATATTTCTATTACTAAACATACATTTTCTCCATTGTTTTGGAATTCTTTCTCCAGGTTTTAAGGATGAGCATGAATAACAAAAATATATAAATGAAAATTATGAAGGCATGTGATGAAAATAACACATGTTATATCATAAAAGTTAGGTAATGTGGAAAATTTTATTCCAAGATCTAGTCTCAACCTTTTGTTTTAATATTTATTTATTTAAGGGTGATGAGTTAGCTTTATAAAAATAAAATCCATAATGTTAGTATTCAAGAAAATGAATTCATGCAAGATGATATGATCTACATATTGTTAAAGGCCATGTTATTATAGTTTCTATTATAAAATAATTAATTTAGTATAATAAATATTATTAATTATTATTATGAGAATATAATAACCATCATCGTCCCTATTTTGATTATATGGTAATAGAAACAATCACTTATGGGTATGTGTGGACAAAAACAATAAAAAGAAATGAATTTAATTTTTTTCATCAAATGAAATTTATGGTTATGATACCATAGTTAATGAATATATTTGGTAATTATAATATAAAAATGATTATAGAATGTTAAATAATTGTTTATTTTTATTTCATTTCATCTAATAAAAAATGGAATCATTACCCATATATATGTATTGACTACTATCTACAAAATTTGATTTAATTAATTATTCATCACTACTTTAAATGATATGTTATAAAAGAGATTATATTTATTACGTATAATAATCATGAAATGAATACAATTTTAGATATTAAGGAATCAAGATCAATGTAAAATGAAATAGTCTTCTGAACCAAAAAAATAATAAAAACAATGTTAATATGGTTAAGAATGTGAATTTTAATAAATAATTTTTAATATAAATGTGATTAAATGTTATGAGAAATGTTAATATGGAATAATATATATAGTAATTGTTTTATATTTAGTTATAAAAATATATATACTTATTATATAGTATATTTGAAGGTGTATGAAGTAATTTGATACTTGAGGCATGATATTTTTTTCTCACATTTATTTCTGTGATAAACAAGACATATTCACCACTTGTTTATTTAATGTTGTGTATATTCATCCCATGAATGTATATTATGATTATTATAATGAGTTTTATAGAGATTCACATATCTATATAAATTTATCTCTTTCATGATGTTTTGATTTCAATGTTTACAAATGTTTTTAGGGATTTAATTTTCAATCTCATTTTAATTGGGATTTTTATGCAGGAATTTCAATTGAAGAAATGAATAAATACTTTTTTATAATAACTTTTAATTTTAATCCCCAATATTTATCCATTAAAGTTTCCTATAATTGTACCTTTTTACACTTTTTGAAACCAAAACATCATAATTTTGTTAAGACAAATATACATTATTTCCTCATTTATCATGAACATTTTTATTCGATGTATATCATTTATTTGATATGTTTTCATTTATTTTATTATGAATAAAATTATATTTCTAAATAAATTTTTACAAAAGTATGAATTTTGAAAAATATTATTGAAATAATATTCCTTCTTATTTCTGGAATGAAGTAATTTTAAATTTTTTCTAAGAAGTTGAAATGAACCATTATATTAATCTATGAGATGTGAACGAAATTTATGATCTCTAGAAAGCTAAATTAACTAAATATATATTTCATGATATCAATGTAATTTTCAATGAAAATTATTTAATATATATTTTGTAATTTTGTTGACTATAAATAAGGGAATTTTATTTGAAAATTTTATTTTATTCAATAAATGTTCCATTGATATTTTAATGAAATTTTCATCTATGAAAACATCCTTTTTTGTTACTCATGATTATTTGGGATATGATCTAATGATACATTTTTTATATTTTTTCTTTCTATTTTATGACTATAATGATGATATTTTTATGAAAACCATTTCTTCAAAGGATAAAGTTATGATGAATTGTTTAAATTGTTGTGAAACCCATTCATGTTGCATTTTGAATGTTATGACATAATTTTAAAATATTTATCAAAAAAATTTCCTTTATATGAGTTTTGATACATAAATAATCATTTTTGATCATATAGAACACATATTAAAGGAGTTGGATTATATAATAGTTATGCCAGAAATTATATATCCATCTAATGCATTAGGAAAAGTTTGATATCTCATTTGATAATAAGGACATGAATGGGGAGTAATTGTAGTTAAACAATTTAAATTCCCCTATAATAGACTTTAGAGTGGAAATTAGCTATTGATATAATGAAATGGGAATTTATCCCAAAAAAATGATGATTGTCTAATAAATTATCCTTGACAAAAGAAATGATGTATATTACTATATGCATTCTACAAATGTATTTCATATCCAATTACCTAAATATTAATAAATAAAATAATATTTTCAATATGTAATTGCATTATTAAGTAATATAGTTATGGAAAGAACATGTAGTGCTTTGGTTATTTTTGACCATAATAAGATATGATTTATTGGATTTAAAATTATCTTAATGATCATATTTTTTATAATATAACTGTTGTATTGAGACTTTTTTTATTTTTATATGTTAAGGGTTATGATAAATAAAAAATTTCAGAGATGGTAAATCAGTTGTCCATGACGAATGGTATTTTACACTACAAATCACATTTTCAGAGCTTCTCAGCGATTTTAAATCAATATGATTTTCCCTTCACCCAAAATAGGTCATGATTAAACAATAGAAGATTGATTAAAATCGATAATGGGGGAGTCCAATCTTATCATGATCATACACAAATCATATTCATCAAACCACTCCAGCAATGTATTAACATGTCACACCATAATCGTGGGGTATATGTTAGTCAAACAATGGGTTATATATAAAAACATCGAGATATCAATATATATTTTCTCTTAAATTAAATTATGATTATTTGTTTACCTTTATTTATCATACTTTATAAATAATTATATAATGAATGTGAGAAAAAAATATTTCTATATGAGGAATTAAAAATTTTATTTTTTTGAAATATATAGTATCAAATCAAATAATTCCTTTAATAGATTCATGATTTTTTCAAGTAAATGTCATTTATAGAAAATATTCATATTATTTAACATTTTTTTTATAAATATGGTAATATAATTTAATAAAGGCTGATTTAATTTCATGTAGGATTCGAAATATGTAAATTACATAAAAACATGCATCTAGTAGTAAACCTTTATATTTATTTAAAAGGGATAATTCTAATATTTAATGAAATATTTTATGAAAATAATGATTACTATTAAATAAATTGAATAGAAATTATCAAATTATGAATTCTTCACAATCTTATATGAAATCATTTTTTTAGTAAAACAAAAATATTTTATAAATATAGATTATCAATTATGACATCATAAATTTACAAAAGTAATGTAATAAATACTATAAACGGATTCCAAGTTAAAAACTAAATTTCCCTTTTGAAATAATTTTTTATGTTACTTAATTAATTTATTAATCTATTATTGAAAATCTAAAACCTATATTTTATTTTTAGGATTTAAAATCAATTATTTAAGGACATAAATCACTTCTATATAGCCAATGATTGTTTTATTCTTGTCCTTATAGAATACTAAATACTATCTTTCATTAGAAGAACCCAAAGATATAAACTAGGGTAAGGTTTTCTATTTTTATTATTTTTATATATATATTCTTAATTGTATATTTAGAAATTTATAAATAGTTCCAATCTATATTTTTAGTAATAACCACCCACAACACGCCTCTTATTCACAAAAATTCCATTAATATTTAATTTACTCTACATATCATTATCTATGTCTATCTCGATGTGTTCACAAGCCCTTAAAAAGGTGATACTAGCCATATATCGGTGAAATATCAACATATTATATTTTCTTCCACCTCTTATTATTTCAAATATTTTCTTCTTATTATGATAAATTATTTACTTTTTTTCATGTTGGAATATTTTATAAAAAATCACTTTTTTGATCATTATGATTTTCATTAAATAAGAGAATACCATTCGCTCTCATTAAACTCTTATATGAATCATTATATACACCTACTATTTTTTCGAGGTTGTACCATTGTTTTCCATTATAGTATTTTTTATACCTATCCCCATATCCACTCAAGGATATTCACTTAGATGTAGCTGTCATTATTGAAATGTGAATCCCATGTATGTGATCCAAAAACCTCTATATTGATTTTTAATGTGTTGGAATAAATTATAATATTGTATAAAAATTGAAGAAAAACATATACATTTTCCTGATATATATATTATTTGAGGGATTAGACATATATAGCCCTCAAATCTATTTGATAATGATTTTATCTCATGAGATACCCTCTATTTTTATTAGGAGGATTGCCTAAAAACACCCTATTATAAATTCACTATTTTTAGACATGAATTATTATTATTATATCATGTTCTAGGATGTTCTTAACTTTTAATTTTTCCTTGATGTTATTATATTATATCTTTCATTTAAGGTCTTTTTTATGATTTTCACCCTTTTATATCAACATTACATACATATTCTTCAACATACATTACATCCATTATGTTATACTTTGATAATTCACATATTGAGATTTGTACCTCACTTGTTTCTTATATACATCCATTGGTCATCTCATGTAGTATTATAAGGTTAATTGATTTTAATGAAATATTTTGTAGTGTTAAATAATGTATTTGGATTTATATTTCATGTTAGTGTGCTATGAATATATTTTATTAATGAAAATATCCATATCAATCTTCTTAGATTGTTTTTTTATCTTTATGAAAGAAATATTTTCATAATTTATAAAAATGATATAGTTTTTCATAGTTGGTATTAAATTAAAGTTGTTATTTTTTAAATATGTGGATAATAAAACCATAGTGAATTCCTTTAGGATAATACTAATGATAGTAAAATATCAATAAATTATGTTTAATTATAGAGTATGCGGGTTTCAATCAAGAAAATCCATTTCATGATACTTCAAGTGGATGTGTCTTTTGTACACGTGAACCATGTGTTTATAACCTTGAAAATGTTATATTGACATGAACTAAATCGGTTCAGAATTCCTGATATAGAGGTCTTAATATATCCTTGTCTTGAAAATATTGTAATAAATGGTTTCATAAATTCAATATCATTATATAATCCATTATGAAGGGAGAAAAGATATCATTGAGGGTTATGTTAAGAAAAAAACCAGGGATAACCTTATTTGAAACAAAATAATTTCTATGATAATGAATGTATGTAATTTATGTGGTATCCCTCAAATATTTTTAATTTTATCTATTATGTGTGTTAAAGTTTGTAAATTTTCATCCCTATTTTGATATTTATTTTATTAAATGGATGGAAATAAGAAAAACTAGGCAAAAAACCCATGTTTTGGGAAATTTAATGATTTCCCAAATTAGAATATCAACCTAATAGGATAAATATTCAAGACCATCATGGCAATATCTAGAAACTAAACTCAATATTTTAAAAGAGGAAAAATTCATGGTAAAAACCCCATTTCCCAATAATAAATATAATTTTTTAATTGAGACTATTACGTGAAAAATAAATCATAAATTTAGCAGCTCTTTATATTCCTTAATCTTGGAAAAATCGATCTACTCCCCTGAAAATGTGTTCTATTAAATCAATTTTACCGGAAAGATAATGATAAGTTGGGTTTTTATTATATGAATGATAAAGTTAATCAATGATGGGTAGTAATCTAAATTGAAAATAACTAGGAAGATATTGATGCATTAGAGTGTAAGGATGTATTTCAAATGTTTCATGGTAGTTATTTTCCCTAAACACTATAATTTAAAATAAAGAGATATATCCATTATCTAAATAAAAATTAGAAAACATACATTTGGGAATACAAGGGGAAGATCATAATATATACAATAATCACTTATGAAATTTGTATTTTTGTTTAATGTGAATTTTACCTATTCTTTAGTGTGATAATGCTAAATATATGAAAATAATTATTTATTCAAGAAATTAACAACAATGGGGAAATATTTTGATACACCCCAATAGTAAAGAAATTTAGATCTATGAATCTCATGGGTAACAGAGGATAGGAAATAGAATGTGTATAATAGAGTTTTATTCCTGGGGAGTGATGGAGAGTAGTCATGGTGGCATGAATGTCAAATATAAAACTTTTCAAATGTGAGGGACGAAACATCCCTTAAATTTCCTTAAGTGGACAAGGTAATTATTTAGTTGTGGGAATGAAGGTTACCTAGATTATATATATTGATAGGAGAAACCCGCCTACTTTTTTAAAGAAATGAATGATATAAACAACCCATATCCTAATTTAAAATATTACAACTAAAAGGGTTGCGGAAATTAAAGAATTTAGTTGTCTATATCAAGGATTATCAATGATACGTACTAATCACAACCTCCAAGGACTGCATCAAAATGGAGAGATTAAAAAATAAAAGATATATAAGTAGATTATTACAAAAATGTGTATATGTACATTAGGTATCTATTCAATGAATGAAATCGTTCCATTTGATTTTGGTTCTACGAATTCATTCATATCAATTTTATTTGAATTACAATAAAAAACAATAAAATATGGAATTTGAGCAATCATTGAACCTAAAAAATGGAGAAATAATTGCATCCCTAATATATATCATCTCCCCAATCCATATTTTCAGGTAGAATTTCCAATGAAACATTGTTATACTAATATTACAATAATTTAATAAAATTATAGGTATGGATAATCATTTCTTGTTTATGAATAATATAAATTTATAGATAAATGATATCACCCTCTATATGAAAAATAACCTTATAATTCTATATAATTTTAAAGACATGGATGTATATCCTTTGAATGATCACATCAATGATATATAATATCACATTATATGTAATCATATATAGCTCAAATTGTTGATTCAAAGGATGTGATCATAGTTTATGTCATTCTTATTATATGAGAACATGATGATTTATTTCGTAAGGAAATGACGAGTCCTCCGCCTAACCCATAGGTCATTTTTTCAAAAAAAATTATAACCAAATTATGGCCAATATACTAGATTCTATATTGATTGGATAATATTCAATAGATGATTTGAATCAAAAATTATAAGAGAATATATATAAATTTTTAATATTCCAAAATGAATCACTATGGTGGGTGTTAACCCCCTTCATCAAGATGATTTCTGGTTCAATGTGACTCTAAGATGATTATCATTAGATAAAAAATATCACGATAAAGAAATGAATAATCTACCATTGATTAATGATATTTTTTATCAGTTATGTTGAGACCAATAATTTTTTAAGGGTGAACATAAATTAGTATATAATCATGTAAATGTAACAGATTATATCACCTAGACATCATTTTGAACAAGTTATGAGTACTATGATTATATAGTTATTCTATTTGGACTCACTAATTCTCTTTATATTTTTATGGACATAATAAATTTATTTGATAGGGATTACCTCAAAAAATATGTAAGAGTAATTTAAGATGATATTCTTATCTACTCTAAAATAATAGAGGATCATTTAAATATAGTATTTATGGTCATTTGAAATGAAATTCTATATGTGAATTATATTAAATGTGGATATTAGATGTGATAAATAAAATTCATGTGTCATGTTATCACACGAAAATTTTCATCTATAGATCCACTGATAATAGAAAAAATTTAGGATGTCCTAGAACACCATATTGGATGTTGATCTGTAGATTTCATAAATTACCTAACCACTATTGTTGATTTGTGACTATTTTATCATTAATTTAAAACACACTAACCAATATAACTCATATGATAATGATTACTTTTTGTGCTAGATGAATTAGATAAGAGATTTATTGAGTTATAGAAGAGTCTAACCAATGCACCTTCACTCACATTACCCACTAGTGGGGAAGGTTTTGTGTTATATAGTGATTTTTCTTTATTTTTTTCATATATTCATGAAATATGAAAACATGATAGATTATGACACATTATAATTAACGATCTGTAAGTAGATAAACTGAACACATGATTTGAATTTGCTATAGTGTTATTTGAATTAAATATTGGGAAGAAATAAATTTATCTATATAATTTTGAAATATATATTGATCATTAAATCCTCAAGAATATATTAAAGAAAACTATCACAAATGAGACAATGATAAGGTTATATTTGATTGCGAATTAAAATTGTTAAATCCATTACCATTTGGGTAATACGAACAATGTTGATGCTGCTGTGAGTATGATGTATCACACAACCACATCTACAAATATAATTTTTTGGGATTTATTCTTATTGAAAAAAATATATTTGGGAATAATAAAAAAGGAAATTATAAAACCAATTTAAAAATACATATCAACTGTCCATTTATTTAGATGATTACAATTCCCTATAAAATAACAATGGGTTATAATGGAATATATATCATATTATGTAGTAAAAATTATCTAAATATGTAGTCATAAGGTTTTGAATATATATGTGTGTATCATAAAAAATTTAGCTAATGAATAAGCATTTGGATAATAAATTTACATTATCCCATTCAATTCATCAATGAATCTCTATTATGTATATATATCGAAAGAAAATATTCTGATGGGATAAAATTAAAATGGATCATTTAGAATTTTTTTCTAGATGCTTTGAATGAGAAAATGTAAAGGATGAATGTTTTAGAAATAATGGATTAAAGAAAAAAATTTCTACAACAGTATGAAAATTTAGAAACCTAACCATAGAGTTAATATTAGGACTCCATATGAAATATATTGGAAATAAATCCATCTGGGTGTTATTTGAAAATATTAAAGATTCATCACACTTCATTTCTATCCAGTACGATTTCCCCCATGAAAATATCACTAGGATGTACATAAGGGAAAAAATAAGTCTTAATGGAGTACCACTCTCCATTGTATGTGATAAAGAACATAGGGTTATCTCATAGTTCTAGATAATTCTTCATCAACCCCATGATATTGATACATGTTTATGTACTACAAACCACACTCACATGGATTCTTAGTTTAATATAACTATTAAATCCCTAGATGATATATTGACATCATGTTCCATGGATTTACATATATGATGGGATCAATGCCTTCCCCTAGTGGTGTTCTTAAATTATAATATTTCTTTCTAGCATTAAAATGGAACATTATGAGTCTATATATTGGAATGGATTTCTATCTCACACAATATGGGATGATGGTTGAGGGAAAAATTTTATGCGACTTATACATAACTATAGGTTAAATTATTAGGTTCGAAAGTCTAGACATGATTTGGAATTTTTATTAATTTAATTGTTTACCTATGTAGAAAATCATTTTTGAGACTTGGATATTAAGCTATCTGATATGATGTTCCATCATATCTCAATGATGAATAATTTCCTAATGTTCTGTATGAATGGTTATATTAATCCAAGATATATCATACCCATTGTGAATTTTGATCAGATCAGAGTGGTGTCGTATTGATTGCAACTCCCACCTAAACTATCTCATATACAAGATGTATTCATTGTATCCATCTTGATAAAGTACATAAAAGACTTCTCATATGTATTGGTGGGAACTATAGAGAAAAATATTTTATATAAATAAATGTTTGTGAAGATTATAAATAATATGAGAACAAGTCTTCAAATAAATTCAACTCACATGGTTAATGTTTTGTGGGGGAACCAAACGATTCAAGGGGCAACATGGAACCAGAAGAGTTAATGAAATATTAGTATCAAAATCTAATCTAGAGTATAATATTAAATTTAAAGGTTAAATTTTATAATGGTGTTTGGGAATGGAATTATATTAACTTTTATAAAATAAATCCCATTTTGAATCAACATAATCTAAATTATATAATGTAGTTATAAAAAACCACAAAAACTTTGGTGATTTTGGAATTTTATAAAATATGTTATAGTAAATTTAAAATAACCTTAATAATCATAAACATTGATAATATGTTCCTTCTATAGTGACTATTATTATTATTATTATATATTAAGGGTTTTTATAATGTTAAAATATCACAAACCAAAAAAAGAAATAGCCTTGTCCAGTCAGGTCATACCCTGAAGCCCATTTATTTGATCATTTGAGGGAGATGGTATCAGATGGAGTGTTCATTAACACATTAAATTATGATATTGAATAAATTAATCTTGCATTAAACCTTTTCTGATAGATGTTCAAAATTATAAATATTATGATCCAAACCATGTTAACTAATCCACCTCAATAAAGCACCATTAACAGACACTTTACTCATAGGAGGAATGAAACTATAATAAGGGGTTATGTGTGTAGAAAATATCACTATTAATTATTATATATTATTTTTAGTGAAATAATTATTATATATACTACATTTTATTGTCACATTATACATAATTATATAATGAGTTTGATAAATTTAATATTTTCATATGATGAAATAAAATTTTATTTTTAGAAAGTATATAGTTTAAATTAAAACAATCTATTTGATAAATTTAATAATGTTAGAATAAATATTATTTTAAAAATTATTAATGTTAAATAATATTTACTTATATATAAATCAATAAATAATTCCATTATATCTATGGTAATTTTCATAAGGGTCATAAATATATTTGTATCTTAAACAAAAATATTATACAATAAACAAGGATTTTTGTTGAAAAGTTTATATTATTATATCTAGATAATTATTTTTATAAAAAATTTACATTATTTGAAATCCATATTTCATAGTTAGACAGTGCTTAATGATTCATAATTTTTTAAGACATTCAAATATTTGGGTGAAAATTAAATATTGTTGAAACATAAAATATATATTATAATATCATATTAGTATAAATGTGATGAAATAAAAACTATAAATTCAATTTACTATTAAAAATAAATTCCCCTATGTAATAGTTTTTTTGATGTTATTTTTCTAATTATAAAAACATTGAACGAATCATCCCAAAAATATATTACATTTTACTGTTTTAAAATAAACTTTATTTGAACAAAGGCTAACATCCACTATTGGTAATAATTTCATCTCCCTCCACATATTTAAATCTCACCAAAGTGTTCCCAATCAACATTGAAGCTCCTCCCAATATATAATATGTACCCTCTTAAGGTAAAATATTCTCTTGATCCCCCTATTTAATCATGTAATTTCATTGTATTATGAATTTTTATTTCTAATTTATCATGTATTCATTTGGTTTTTCTCATATATTTTACTACCTATATGATTACCATATAATGAGGCACCATATTTCACTCAAATAAAACCCTAATATGAACCTTTATGAATATCTATTTTGTAGATTATATTATCCCATGATTTTCCAAATCAAATATTTGAGTTCTGTTTTCCCATCACCAGTTCCACGCATGGGTATTCACCATTATATAATTTTCCATAATTTATTAGGGAATTCAATTTTTGTATCCCACACTACCTAATCATTCTATATAATTTTAGGAATGAAATTATTATGTTTTATGATATATGTGTCACAAAATTGTATGTAAATGAAAACAATAGAATGTGTGGGACAATGATTATATAGATATCAAATGTATTCAACAATGTTTATATCTCCATATATACTATGTATGTAATAGATGATAATTTCAAAATAACACTATGTAATGATGTATTACAGGTTCTCCATGATTGATAATTATGGTGCCTTGTTTTATATTGTTTCAACATTCTTTATTTTTCTTGATGTTATCATCAATTATGAAACATTGATGTTAATGTTTACAATTATCACATGATTATGTCATCCTTTATGTTCTTAATGAATTACATTTATTTTATAATTTTGTGATATTTTTTTGATAACATTATTATGATTTATATTTCACCACATTCTTATATATGTCACAATGTTATTCAATGATTTATTATAAGATCAATAAATATTAAGGGAATGTTACAGAGTTATAAATAATGTCAATATATTCATGATCCATGTTAATATTCTTCGTATCAAATTTCCTAATGACATCAGGACTCCCATTGTTCTAAATTTATTTATGTGTATCTTAATTTAATAAATTATTTCATATGATATATTATATATATATATATTTGATCATATATTAATACATTTTTATACCCTCGTGGATAATTTTATTTTAATATTTTACGTATCTTATCATATAAAATATGATTTTTTATGCCATGATTTATGATTATTAACTATTTTATATCTGTTAGATGTTTCCTAATCGTAAGGTCATATTCTTATAACCTGATGCTAATGTTATATTCATGTATTATTGATATCTCCTTTAATTTCCCAAATTTATTTTCTAAGATTTCCTTATCATATGACTCCATCATTTAGAATTTTGGTTTTCACTATGTTATTCCAAAGAAGTGTTCTATGTGGGAAGATATTTGAGGAGATATTGGTAATCATTCATGAAATTAAATTATTTTGTTTCAATTATCTAATAATACTATGCATTTTTATCCCTTGAGTGTGTATTTATAAATTATTATTAATATATATCTATTAATATTTAATTTATTGGTAATGAAATTATGAGTTTCCATATGTAGAATGTAGAATTAGAAGTAAAATGAAAACAAAACTCAGTTAGGATGATTAACTCCTTTCAAAATGAATATATTGGATCTATCATTATGATCAATAGGGATGGTATTTTATGAAAACTATAACATCTCAAATGTATAAATGGACATTAATAAATGTTTTGTTAATTTTTTTTGTCAAGATATGAAACCCATGAATTTTGTGGAATGGAGGGGTGATGGTGTCATTATTTAAGAGAGGAGTGGGGAAGCAATCAAATTTCACAGAGTAATAAATTAATAGAAAAAATAATTTTCGATTAGTTAAAAAATCATATATTTTTATAATAGTATGAGAATTATTATTAACACACTAGTTAGAAAAAATATTAGAAAATATTATTGTTTCTGTTAGCACATATCTCTTAGTTTTATCACCAAGTAATACCTTATGATAAGTACTGTGATATCAAAGTATTTTAGAATTTATTGGATTTGAAATATACTATAAAAGGTATAGTGTCCATTAAATTTAAAAATCCTAATTTTCTAGTCTATATACTACTCATATGTCAATGGATATGATTTTTTGAATTTAAAATAATTAATTAAAATATTTTTTAAAATAAATAACCAATGAATTCATTTTAGGACAATTTATATAAGATCACATTAATAATTTTCATGATATTTTTTTATTTTTAAAATAATATTTTAGGATATCAACCACATATTATATTTATATACATCATTACTAGGACACAAAAAACAACCAAAAATAGTGAATTTTTATACATTTACAATCACTTAATTTTTTTTCAACTACTTTCAAAAGCATTGTGTAAGATATCCCAAGGAATATAATTTAATTATTTTATCATTATAAATGAAAAATAATATTCCGTGGAAAAAAATTAAAAATATAAAAAAACAATTTATAACTCTTTATAACAGGTTTTGATCCTTATGAAATCAAATTTGAGAAATTGAAATCTAGGGTGTGAAATTTTGGGATTATTGCGTTGTTAAAATAATAAAAAGAAATTTATCAAGGTAAATTGGAACCTTAATTCCATATAATTTAATATTAGAAAAGGGTGCTAATATTAGACTCTTCTACATAAATATATTCAACTGTACATATGATTTTGAAGTCATATTAAAAGTCATTACCTTGTTTTCCCCATATTATCCAAACTGCGATAACCAAATTTTTAGAATTCATATTATACACATGTATTTGAATTGTTAAATTTGAGGCTATTAAACATATACTTAATCAAAATAAATAACTATACATTTGAAAAATGATAAATATATCAGAAAATATATGGAAAATGAATCAAATAAAATAAATTACTATTTCTAATCATTTCTAGATAAATAATATGAACATGTAAATTTTATGTTATCTAATACGAATAATAATATTATAAATGGTACATCGCAATTATGTAAAATCCATCAGTCAATTATATAAGATCAATTTTGTGATGGAGTGGGTGGAATCTAATCCATAACTTCTCATCAGAAGAAAAGATTTCATTAAAAATGATATTTTTTTTTGAAAAAATGAATTTCATTTCAATGTTTTTACAATACATACTTCCATAAACATGTTATTTGAAGTAATTTTTTAATGAATCTAATTCGGTTTCCACCAAAATAATATGATATATTGAAACTAGATACAACAGATCACCCAAAATTATGTAAGAGAAAATTTAAATGAGACTGAAAGTGTATATGTAGGGAGAAATCAGAAGGAACGGTGTAACATATAATAGGTTTATGAAACCATTTCTATAGTGCCTATATAAAATATACAAAACTATTAAATAATAATAAAGAAAAATAAAATGAAAAAAATCAACACCAATATAAAATATTAAAATTACATCCAAAAAAATTCAATTGAACAATATAATTCAAGGATAATATGTGGTTGAATCGAAATATATAGAATGTAATATCATAGATACAATAATATCAAAAAACAAATGAAGCACCCCATACACAATGTATAATTTGTTATGTGTTCTATTCAAATAATGATAAAACATTTAAACACAACACAAAAATTAGAAAACCAACAACATCATATATACAACAAAGTCCTAAATTAGAAATATAAAAATAAAAAATTTAAAGTCTTATAAGATGGGTGAGATAAAATGGAGGGTAGTATCTATAAATCCCATTTTAATTTAACAATAATATAATTCAGATGCATCAAATGGGAAAAAATTGAAGAAAACTTCAAACACCCTAGTTTAATTGATGAGAAACATATATATGACTCTCCTATACATGTCCATCTTGGAGAATGAATTTTTCAAATTCATTAATGTATTTGATTAAAATATAAGACATTTAAAAAAAATTAATTACAAAAATGAACAACCTGAAAATGAAAAAAAATAAAATTATTTTTTAAAAAACTAAATATATTGATATTGTGTTAATTTGATAAAACATTATATTTTTAGTGGGGTTTCGTGGAAATGAATTCCAACAAATGAGTATCTTAATCCAGGAGGTCCACCAGGCCTCAATCGTATCTCCTAGTGTACTAGAGTATATCGACAAGCATCAATGTCTTAGAGTGTGTGTGGGGGGAGATAATTCCCTCATTACCATGGCGTAGACCATTAGGTGAACGTAAAAATTGATAAATAGTATATGTACTATTTGTAAATAGAAGGCACAATATAAAATAGAGAGAAAATTAACAATAATTGAAACAACATGAATAGAATTAAATAACTGATTATGATATGTCAGGTCACTATAAAAATAGAAAACTTGGATACAATACACCAGACATAACAGGTTCCACAAACTTTTATAGAAATCAAAATAATATCACATGAATCTAAAACTCATACTTGGTCATCTCCTATAAGGCATCATACTAAGAATCACGCAATCATGTCTTTGAGGTTGTATGCTTCCTTTTGTTAACACCTATAACCATGTAATCTACATCAAGTACCAAATATAACATAAAGTGGGTATTAGATAAATATCAATGTGCCACCACCAACAACATCTATAACATAAAACACATGTAGTGGAAATGTAATAGTGTGTAAGATTTAATATATAATGAAAATAAGTACAATGTAACTAAATACCCTTGTACATTCATCAACCCTTGATTGGTGTATAAACATGTATTGAACACATTAACTGATTATTAACATTTTATAAATAATTCACGTCTTATAAATTACAATGGTTCCATGTTTTACAAGGATACCAGTAATGATATTTTATAATGAAGTCACAAGTTAACAACCAAGGCTATGTAGACCTCATGGGCACTAAATCAATAACGATTTTATCCTAGAATTGGTATGTGTGTAATCCAAATATCATATTCCAAGGAATTCCACAATAAGATGCATTACGAATCCAAGGTGGTTATCCAAAGTAAAACGGGGCTACGCAGAGAAAGGGCCATATGGGTTGTAATAATGGAAACTACTTGTCAATGATGTATTAAAGGATTTTATCTGAGGAATCATATAATTATATGTATGGTATTCTACAATGTCATTCCATAAATCCAAATAATTTAATGTGATTAAGATCTAAGAGGGTATCAACCTCTATGAGCCGTATCATTGAAATGGAATTGGGTTTGCGAGTTCTAATGACATTCCTCAATTAGAATCCATGTCATTCTTAAGTTAGGGAAATCCTATTTAAGTATAAATTCATGAAATATATTATATGGTTCAATCCTTTCCTTTCATTAGTGTGATAAGGTTATGTATAATGGAATCATTTAATCAAGTCATTTGGTTCATGGCTTGCCATTAATTAGTGTGATAATGTCAAGTATCATGTCACCATTAATTTAATGGATTTAAATAGTATTCCATTTTAAAGGTTCATTCTGGTACCTTACATTAATATAGTATGGGGTTATATGAACATGAATCTTACTGATCACATATAATTAATCTTTTCATCTCATATACTTAGTATACTTTTCCATTTCAATTTCACATTTAACTATTAGTTGAAGCACATACCTTAAGTAGGTCAATTGGTGAACAGACATGATACCTTCAATTATGAAAATTCACAATATAAATCAAGCCATTTGATATAAACATTCTTACCCTTAGGATGGTCCAGCCAAGGCACTCCAGAACACTGTCTCAAATGTGTCAAAATAATAAAATTATTATTATTGCTAAAATCCATCACGGGATGAATGGAGTTGTGGGAATAACAAACAAAAATTAATCAAATATATAGAAATGGTATATTCATATAGCTCTAATGAATATAATAATTCCTTATTAATTCTATTAATGGCGCCCAATTAAATCAGTGGGGCCCACATGACAATTCCACGATTAATGAACATGAGGAATGAGTTATAGTCCACACATAGTAGGCTTTTACAACTCTTCTCCTCTAGTATTTCTCATTTATTTGGATCAAAACCAAGTAGGAATAAGAATAATGGAAAAACATGCATTCCCTGATAACTAGTCTAAATGAGAGAGAGTGAGAGAGAGAGATAGAATGGCTTAATCAAACTCTAGTACATACCATTTCACATCTGACATGATGAACATGAGTTCAAATGTATCACAGATGAAGAAGATATCTTGATCACTATAATGGGCCTTCAAAGACCTCCATTTTGAGGGTAGTGTAGGTAAATCCCATATAAACATCAATTCAAGAATATGGAGGGGTAATTATATAATTCAATGAAAAATTGTAAAATTACCCAGAGAAATTGCATGTGTACAGTTTATTTTCACATCTTTCCAAACTGTGCGAAAATAATGCATGATTACCTAGGGACATTTACCAATGAAAAAGGATCTTATAAAATGTCCAAGATAAATAATTAGATTGAGATTTAAAGGATATTAACTTGAGTTCAAAATTGGGATCTTATAGTCTTCCCCCTTAAATTAATTCATCCCAAAGTTCA
Organism: Viscum album; assembly: GCA_963277665.1. Taxonomy (NCBI): domain Eukaryota; kingdom Viridiplantae; phylum Streptophyta; class Magnoliopsida; order Santalales; family Viscaceae; genus Viscum; species Viscum album. Next base: position 2,005,237,275 of record OY728125.1, read on the forward strand.
CCATTCATGAGTGGAATTTTTTAAGAGTTACTGTTTCTACTGAGAAAATAAGTTGGCCTCCCACTTCCATGTCTCATTTGGCATTAGGACATGATGCCATAGAACTGATATAAGAGGGACATGCTATCTTTATAGATCCTTCGTGCTCTGATAAATGATGCATACTCGATACTACTCAAAGGTAGAATCAACATCTAAATGAGGATCCTTAGGATCAAACATATTAGATAGATCAATAATATTTTTGAGAAGCTATGAGGCATGGAATACATTGTATGTGGCATGGTGCCTCTCTGGTAAAAGTGATAGAGATAATACTTTCATAATTTTTCATCTGTGTCTCAATGATTTAACCCCTTCCAATTAATCAATTTGAGTTGATTTTTATCATTTTAGTGATTTGGTGAATTATGGGCTTAATTGTGGAAATTGGTTAATTCTGGAAATTTAGAAGTTTTGTGAAGCTTTTGTATTTCGAGAATATCTTTTTCATTTTTGTTCCAAATTTTATGATTCCATTTTTGAAGGATTTCTATGCTTATGGTCTTCATTTTATGGTTCTGGACCCAAAGCTCAATCCATCATTTGGAAGCTCAAATTCATCTCACAATTCAGGTCTCGAAAACTGTGTACAGAACTGCATAATTTTATTGTGGGGACCATATCTCATTAATGGAAGAACCATTGGAGCTGAAATTTTACATGGATCTGGAAAACATCCGGTGTGAAATGTTTAATTAATATGGCCACACATTATTATCTCATTCTCGCAGTTATTAATCCGTTGGAACTCGGTGCATTGGAAGATGAAAAGTATCTCTGGAAGAAATAAATATTCTTAGTGAGGCGGCCATAACGCCTTCATTTCTTGGCCAGTGAAGCTGATATTTCGTGTATTGACAGATGCGAGATTTAGGAACAACTTTAAAGAAGTACCAATTCCCAAATTCAGTCATTTACTCTTCCAACCGGACTCAAAATATGGAGGGAGTAATTTTGGAGGGAAATTTTCTACTCCCGAATCCTATAAATAAGAGTGTTCACTTCCATTCAAAGGGGTTGAAGAAGGTGCTAGAAGGGTTGTGCTGGAGGATTTAGTTCTTGAAGTTCTTTTTATTTCCTATTTTTTTTACTTAGTTTCGTCATGCTATCTTTTTACCCTTTTAACTCTAACACCCTTCACATGGAGGGGTAAAACCTTTGAGTGATCGGGGAAGGGGGAGTTTCTCTTTTGTAATGTCAGAGTTTTGGGCTTAAATGTAAAACCTTATCATTATTTTGAATGAAATCTATTATTGGTGTTTACAAATTCTGTTAATGTGATCATATTTTATGTATGGTGTATTAATTTTTAATATCTTTGGATAAAGACTTTTAATCTCCCTCTACCTAGTGCAATTTGTCTCGATCGAGAAGATTTTGTTAGGTGGTGAGTGTATAACGATTGTTGGCACGTGTGTGGAACTAATAGACTTTTTCTAGAGTTCTATGGAGAAAAAATTCCCAATCGTTACTTGCCTATGTTGTTTAGGAATTTATTATGAACATTCATGCACATAGGAGTGAGTTCAATTTTCTTCTTTAACAAAGGTCGATAGATAACTCGATCAAGGAGTCTTTAATTTGTCATTCAAAAGGAAGAGAGGTAAGATGATATTTGTTTATATGATGACATTACAAATGGTGATCCTACCTTGACCCCATCATTCATTAATCCATTAGTGTTTAACCTTTCTTTTATATTTCTTTCTTTATTTTTGAACTCAAACAACATTCAAAAAGAACCTCTTCTTCTTTCTTTAATTTAAGTGACAAACGTAATTGTTGTGCACTCCTATCTGGAGACAACATAGGTTACCTACTTTACTGCATTTTAAATAAGGTTTTATTTGTATTTTTCACACCCCATGATAGGCATGCGTCAAAACTTGGCGTCGTTTCCGGGGAGGTAGTCCCAACAGTTTTTTCTTATTCTTTCTTTTCTCTTTTCTTATTTTCATTCCAAAGTTTCATGACTAGAACCTCAAAAAGTGAACCATTCCCCATTGATCCTGAACTTGAAAGAACATTGTTGAATATACTCAGAAACATCAATTTACAATCTGAATTTGAGGAAATTTCTCTCACAAACTCGAGTGAAACTTCAAGTGTTCACTCTGAGTCTATCATAATGGATGGAAATCAAAACCCAACTCTCAAAGAACATTGTGCCCCATCATTCCTTAATCAGAATAATCAACATCTCATTCTAGTGTTACAAAATGATTTTGAGATGACACAAAATATGATACCATTTCTTCAAAAGTTTCATGGCTTGGCAGGTGAAGATCCCAACAAGCATATTAAAGAGTTCACACATGTCTGTTAAACCTTCAAACCATGTGGAGTAGCTAAGGAACAAGTAAAGTGGAAGGCGTTCCCATTTTCATTGGAAGGAGCTATGAAATAATGGTTGTATGGTCTAAAACCTAGAGACGTAGATGATTAGAATGACCTAGTGATATGCTTCATGCAACGATTATTCCCCACCTCCAGAAGCACATCCATTAGAAATGAGATCTATCCCATCAAACAATCATCTGGAGAAACCCTTTACGAGTACTCGGAATGATTTAAAAAGCTATGCCCCAGCTGACCACATCAGTCCATTGAGGATCATCACATTCTTGTCTTCTTCTACCAAGGCTTACGTGACAATGATAGGAACCTTCTTGATTCATCATCTGGAGGTGCATTGATTGAAAAGTTTCCAGAAGAAGCAAAAGTTTTGACTGATAATATTTCTTAGAAATTGCAACAATTTGGTACAAGAGGTACTGGAACAAGAGGCATTCTTGAGGTACGAACTTCTCATCCATCACCCTTACTAGAAACTAAGATTGAAGTTCTAACTAGTTTTGTGAGACAAATAGCCTTGAAACAAGTGGGAAACCAACAAGCACCTGCTAAGTTATGTGTTTTATGCTCATCACCTGATCATTTCACTGACAAATGTGCTGAAATACAGGGAATAGAAACTTCTACTACAACATTTCAATTAAGTAAGTACCAATATAATCAAGGTTGGAGAGATCCTAAACATATTCAGTATGTGTTTGGACATCAGAAAAATCATGCAAGACCTCCGAACCAAAACCAGTTCCAAAACCCACCACCATTTCAACAGAAGCATCCTTATAACCAGCCTCCACACCACCAACCACCCACTTTCCCGAGATCCTATGACCAATCATCGACCAGGACAAAACCTTCTCTGGAGAAGCTACAATCCAGGTTTGATGACCTAGAAGATATGGTTGAAAAGATGGCAAACACGGTGGGATGCTTTGTTGAAATCATGACAAAAAATCGTGGGAAAATTCCTTCCCAAACATTCCCAATCCCAAAGGAGAATGTCTGCATGATAACAAAAAGAAGTGGAAAAGATATCTCACCACCATAATACCATGAAACTGAAACAAGGACACTTGAGTTGAGGGAGAATGATGTTAAAAAATATGAAAATTCTGTGAAAATTCATTGTGATGAAGAGAAGAAAGAGGAGGAAGATAATGATAGGCCAAGTAATAAGAGACCAGAACCAGCATTTCAAAGGGAAAAAATGGAGAAGAAAGACTTACCCCCTCTATTTCCATCAAGGATGACTGAATCTATGAAATTAGAGGAGAAGCACTTCAAAAAGAAATTCTGGACACCTTCCAGAATGTGGAAATCAATATCCCCTTACTTGAAGCAGTTAAAAAAAATTCAATGTATGCAAAATTGTTTAATGATCTGTGCACTAAGAAGAGGAGACTTCAAGGAAATGAAAGGATCAACTTGGAAGGAAGTGTCTCGGCCCTTATCACACCATAATTTCCAACAAAATGTCATGATCCGCAGAAATTTTCTATTCCATGCACCATTTGTTATTTAAATATCTCTAATGCTTTGTGTGATTTAGGTGCTTCAATTAATGTATTTCCTCACTCGGTATACACTTCTTTGTAGATGGGAGACTTGAATCCCCCATGAGTGGAGGTCCAGCTTGAAAACAGATCCACAGTTTTCCCTACATGATTTTTGGAGGATGTCCTTGTGTAAGTCAAAGATCTATTCTTCCCAGCTGACATATATGTGCTCAATATGGAATAAGATAGGATCTCATCACATTCACCCATCATTTTGGGGAGTTCTTTCTTGAAAATGGATAAAACCATCATCAATGTCCATGAGGGGACACTCACCCTGGAATTTGGAGAGAGCACGGTCCACTTCAATATTTTTGAATCCATGAGGCACCCACCGGATGGTCACTCCAAATTTTCACTTTCTCATGAAGTTGGTGAAAACCCCATTGAAGAATCAGGTATGCTTTATGAATTCTAAGACTTAGGAGATACATCATCCATTAGAAATATCATTGAACATGTGGGTTACCAACATGCAAGAGATTATGACTTCATGAGGGATGAAGAGGTAAGATATGATTTATCTGATGATTTATTAACTGATGAGTAAGATGATATGGTTTCTAGTGTGCAGGAGGTCCAATGTTTGGAAGTGGGAGATGTCGACTTAGTTTCATCCCTTGAGAATCCCACTAATTTGGAACTCAAACCACTCCCCACTGATTTGAAATACGTGTACCTTAAAGAGGGTGAGAAAATACCAGTTAAAATTTCTAATAATATCTCTGTAATCCAATAGAAATAATTGATAGATCTTTTGAGATAGAATATCTATGCAATAGGGTGGAGTTTAGGTGATATTCCAGGAATCACCCAAAATATATTCTCACATAGAATTTTTCTTGAAGGAGATTCCAAACCTGTCAGGAAACCCCAAAGGAGGTTGAATCCCACTTTATTGGTGGTTTTGATGAAGGACGTTGAGAATCTATTGGAAGATGGTATCATCTATCCTATCTCAGATTCACAGTGGGTTAACCCAATTCATGTAGTTCCAAAAAAACTGGCCTAACCACTGTGAGGAATGAAAAGAATGAATTAATCCCTGGTAGAATTCAAAATAGATGGAGAGTGTGCATTTATTTTAGGAAGTTGAATCAGGTCACTTGGAATGATCATTTCCCCTTTCCCTTCATTGATCAGATGTTAGAGAGATTGGCTGGGAGAACTCATTATTGCTTTTTGGATGGATTTTCAGGTTATTTCTAGGTAACCATTGCTCCTAAAGATCAAGATAAGACAACCTTTACATGTCCCATTAGCACTTTTTCATATAAAATGATTCCATTTGGATTATGTAATGATCCAGGTACATTTCAGAGGTGCATGGTATGTATATTTTCTGATCACATTGATGATTTCTTGGAGGTTTTCCTGGATGATTTCACGGTGTTTGGAAACTCTTTTGACCATTTTTTGAAAAATCTATAATTTTTTTGGAAAACCTGCATTGAAAATAATCTTGTTTTGAATTTTGAAAAGTGTCATTTCGAGGTTGAGAGAGGGATTGTTCTTGGTCATGTCATTTTCAAAAAAGATATTGAATTTGATAAGTCAAAAATTGAAGTGATATATTCTTTTCCTTACGCAACTTCTGTGAAGCATGTTAGATCTTTTTAGGACATTCATGATTCTACAAGAGGTTTATCAAGGATTTCAGTAACATTTTTCTCCCTCTATATAGATTGCTTTTGAAAGATTCTGATTTTTATTTCAATGGTGCATGTAGGGAATCATTTGATGAGATGAAGAGGAGATTGACTGAAACACCAGTGATTCAGCCTCCAAATTTTGAAGAACCATTTGAGCTATATTGTGATGCATCCAACCAAGCAGTTGGAGCAGTCCATTCTCAGTGAATTTAGGGAAGGCCACATGTCATTGCATATGCTTCAAGAACCTTGGATGTGGCTCAATTAAATTACACAACAACCAAAATGATGTTTTAGCAGTTATTTTATCTTTGGAAAGATTTAGATCTTATCTGCATGAAACTAAGTCACTTTATTTTCTGATCATGTAGCTCTCAGGTACATGATGAAGAAGGCTGAAGCTAAACCGAGGCTGGTGAGATGGTTGTTACTGCTACAGGAGTTCAACATAGAAATCAAGGACAAAAAGGGATATGATAACCAAGTGGATGATCATTTAAGCAGACTTCCTAACAATGCTGAAGTTGAAATTCTAGAGAAATAACCATTGAATGATCACCTTCTAGGAGAGTAGTTTTACATGGTTAAAGGAGAAGTGTGTTGGTATGCTGACATGGTCAATTATCCAGTAACATCTCAGGTTCCATCTTATTTCAATTCTCATCAAATTCACAAACTGGAATCTGAATCTAGATAATAAATTTGGGATGATCAATTTCATAGGATGATTTGAAATGACCAAGTGATAAGAAGGTGTTTTCCAGATAATTAAATTGGTTATGTCTTTATGTTTTGTCACATAATATCTTCTACAGGCCACTTTGGACCTCAAATAATAGCATGGAAGGTTTTAGAATATGCACTTTATTGGCCAACCATTTTTAAATATTCTCATGAATTTTTCAAAAGGTGCCCAAAATGTCATTTTTCTAGAAACATTGAAAAGAGAAAAGAAATTCCCCAACAACCACTTAATTTTTGTGATATTTTTGAAGTCTGGGGGATATATTTTATTGTCCCTTTCCCAGTGTCATTTGGAAATTATTATATCCTGCTTGCAGTTGATTATGTTTCCAAATGGGTGGAAGCAAAAGCCACCCGGACTGACGATGATAAAGTTGTTTGTGAATTTGTCAGGACAAACATATTTTTTTTGTTTGGATTTCCTAGAGCCATAATTCGTGATCAAGGGACTCACTTTTGTAATATGATAATGGATTCCTTTCAGAAGAAGTATGGGGTGCTTCATAAAACATCAACTCCCTATCACCTACAAACAAATGGTCAAGATAAAGTGTCCAACAGGTAAACCAAAGGAATTTTAGAGAAGTCTGTTAAACCAAACATGAAGGATTGGAGCCAGAATCTGGAAGACAGATTATGGGATTATAGGACAGCCCACAAGACCCTGATTGGATTGAGTCAATATAGGCTGATTTATGGAAAAAGTTGTGACCTACCTATGGAACTGGAGCATAAGGCATATTGGTCTGTGAGGAAGATGAATTTGGATCTTGAATGTTCTAGGGAAAAGAGAAGGTTGCATTTACAGGAGATGGATGAAATTAAAAGAGAATCATTTGAAAATTCCATGATTTAAAAAGAGATAACAAGAGTGCCTCATCAAAAAGCTGATCTAACCAAAATAATTACATCTTAGAGATAAAGTGCTACTATTCAATTCAAGACTGAAGCTAATTCCAGGTAAAATTCGGACCATATGAGATGGTTCTTTTATAGTTACTCGTGAATATCCTTTCGGTGCTATGAAGATTGTGAAGGACTGAGAGCAGGAGCCATTCACTATTAATGGGAATAGGCTGAAGAAATTCCATGGGACCATTCCATCAGATCCATGGGAGGAGATCCCGCTACTCCAAGCTGTCTATCAATAAGAGCCATTAGGTTGTACCTCTCCATTACACATGTTTGCTGCTGCGATTCATTATAAAATCTGCTTACATGTTAAATCCACTTGAATTCATTGAGGACACTAAATCATTTTTGTATGGTGGAGGGAACCTTTTTAGTTTAGGATTTTCATTTATTGATTGTTTTCTTAAAAAATTGTGTTTTTTTTAATTTTTGTTTGTTTATTTTCATTTTTTAGTGTGTTTTTGAATCTTTTGATCTAACATGTTGATCATTTACATTTTTTAAACCCATATCATTGAGAGAACCAATTTATTCTGTAAAACTAAGCTTAAATGAACACTGAAAATGATTATGTTTCAAGTTTAATTCTTTAAAAATTTCATGAAAAGTACTCAGGTTTTTAAATCTCATTCCACATTTCACAGTCTGTAACATTGAAACCACTTTCCTGTGAGCCTTCTGAACCATTATTGTTATATTCATTTCATTCACCTCACTTCTTAAGAGAACCAGACCATGCTTTTCTTAACCATAATTATATTCATTCCTTTCAAAAAATGATGGTTTTGGGTACATGTGTTTTAAATAATTGAGGCATTTCTTTTGTTTGAAAGCCCCCTATTCATGAAAATCCATTTCTTTCTGGCCTTCATTGTAAATTAATCCTTTTAGCTCATCGAAACCATGAACAACCTGTTAGTTAGCCACATTACAAGCCAATTTTCCCTTTCCAACCTGCTCTTGAAGTGAAATTGCATGATCTAGAACTTAAATGTGGGGGAACTTGTCTTGTGTTGTGCTAACTTATTTGGTGAAACATTGGGTGGAAATTCAAATGCTGAAGATATGTGTGTGCTGATGAAAAATAATTATGTTGAAACTAGTGTGTTTTCTATAGCATCAAGGATTAAAGAAGTTGTGCCTTTCTAGAGCTTCTAATGGTGGAAGAAAGTTGTGCCTTTTCTAGAGCTTTCAAGAAAATCATATTTAAGAAGAATGAAATTTTTACTCCTGAAATGCTAAGCTGTTTAAACATTAATTGATATTTCATGATGATGGAGCTGAATTTATACTAAGTGGAGTGAGGAGGATACCATACATGAGTGAAAATTAGAATTGTGAAATTTTGCTTCAAAAAGAGCCAAACCCTCCTCAGTCGGCCTCATAATTTTTCACATAAAAATCCTACCATACAAAAGCTACAAAACAACCTTGAAAATTCCTCATGATAAAAAAATGTCCATGACTCAAATCGGGTAGTGAATTAGGAGTTTTTCAAAACTATGGTGACCCTTGTATTGGTTTGGATGAGAAAAACATTTATGAAAAGTGATATTTGTGAGATGAGGGAAAATTCATGTGATGTAGGTGTCTTGAGTGCATGGGAGGAGAAATAAAGATGAAAAATATTGAATAAACTGATTTGAGATATTATAATAATGGTTATATATGAGGCATGATATCTTTTATTTCTTGGTGTGGAATTGGTGGATCTCAATGGCATGTGTTTCGAATTCGGTTCGATTTGATTTTGATTTCAACTTGTCCGGGACTCCAAGTGCTAAGTGTGGGGGAATTGATAGAGATAATATTTTAATAATTTTTCATATGTGTTTCAATGATTTAACCACTTCCAATTAATCAATTTTAGCTTATTTGTATCAATTTAGTATTTTGGTGAATTATGGGCCTAATTGTAGAAATTGGTTAATTCTGGAAATTTAGAATTTTTGTGGAGCTTCTGTATTTCGGGCATATAATTTATATTTTTGATCCAAATTGTATGATTCCTTTTTTTAGTATTTCTATGCTCGTGGGATTTATTTTATCTTTCTAGACCCAAAGCTCAATCCATCATTTGGAAGCTCTAATTTAGCTCACAAGTCAGGTCTAAAAAACTATGTACAGAACTACATAATTTTATTGTGGGGCCCATATATCATTAATGGAGAAACCATTGGGGATGAAATTCTTCATGGATCTGGAAAACATCCGGAGTAACAAGTTTTAGTAATATGATAATGCATGATTCTTTCAATCTCAAGGTCATTGATGCGTTGGAACTCGGTACATTGGAAGATGAAAAGTCTGTCTGGCAGAATTAAATATTCGTAGTTCAGCAGCCATAACTACTACATTTCATGGCCCATGAATCCTACATTTCTTGTGTCGATATATGAGAGATAGAGGAACAACTCTCAATAATGACCAATTCCCAAATTCGGTCATTTACTATTCCAAACGGACTCAATCTTTCATGGGAGTAATTTTGGTGGGACATTTTCTACTCCCCAAGCCTATAAATAATAGTGTTCACTTCCATTCAAAGGGGTTGAAGAAGGTCCAAGAAGGGCTGTGATGGAGGATTATGTTCTTTATGTTCTCTTTATTTTTTATCTTCTTTTTACTTAGTTTCATCATTCTCTCTTCTTCCCCTTTCAACTCTAATACCCTTCACATGGAGGGGTAAAACCTTTGAGTGATCGGGGAATGGAAAGATTCTCTTTTGTAATGTCAGAGTTTTGTGATTAAATGTAAAACATTATATATATTTTGAATGAAATATATTACTAGTGTTTCCCAATTCTCATAATGTGATCATGTATTGAGTTTGTGGTATTCTTTTTTAATATCATTGGTTGAAGACATTTAATCTCCCTCTGCCTAGTGCAATTTGTCTCAATTGAGCAGATTATGTTTGGTGGTGAGTGTCTAATGATCGTTCGCACATGTGTTGAACAAATAGAATTTTTCTATATTTCTAAGGAGAAATAAATTACCGATCAGGAATTGCCTTAGTTTTTTAGGGATTGTTTATGAAATTCCATGCACATAGGATTGAGTTCTATTTTCTTCTTTAACCGACTGTGATAGATAACTCGATCAAGGAGTCTTTCATTTGTCAGTAAAATGGAAGATAGGTAAGATGGCCTTCGTGGCTATGATGACATTACAAAATGTGATCCTACCCTGACCCCATCACTCTCTTCATCCATTAGTGTTCAACCTTTCTTTTCAATTTTTTGCTTTATTTTTGAACCCAAAAAACATTCAAAAAGAACCTCTTCTTCTTTCTTTAATTTAAGTGAAAAACGTAATTCTTGTGCACTCCTCTCTGGAGACATCGTAGGTTACCTACATTACTGGATTTTAACGGAAGTTTTTTTTTGATTTTGTCACACCCCATGACAGGAACGTGTCAAAAATAAACTGATAGGCTTCCATCCCAACTATCTCTAGAATTTTGAAAGGCCCTACAAAATGAGGAGACAAATTTCTTTTCATTCACAACTATTTATTCCCTTGAATGGATGATTCCCGAGAGAAAAGATGATTCTAGACATATAACTCTACCAGTAATCAACGGTGATCGACAAATTATTTTTGTCTACAATTAATAGTAGTCATACTCTTTCTGATCTTCTCTACCAAATCTAACGTCTACATAATGACATGAGGACCTAGTAAGGCTACCTCACTTGCATCTAGCCAACATAGTGGTGGACGACATATCCCACTATACAAGTCATTAAAACCGACCACATAAATTATCACCAGATAGTTGTTATTATAGGAGAAATTGATGAGTGGTTTTTTCTTTTCCCATGAACCATCAAAATAAAGGCCACATGATCGAAGCATATCCTCCAAAACCAATATCATCCTTTTCGATTTTACATCATTCTAAGGGTGAAATGTTGTTCTTATACGAACATGTGATCACTTATCATACGAAAATATCTACTATAACTATGACCGGAAATTATTATCCCTATCAAAAATTATAGTACGAGGGACCCCAAGGAGTCGTATGATTTCGTGGACATATAGTCCAACAAGCTCATCAACAGAGAAATTATCCCAAATAGGGATGATGTGTGTTGATTTCATATTTTGTTCAATGAATACCCATATAACATTGGTACCCATCATTGACCTACTTATGTCCACTATGAAATCCATGGAAATATCTTCCCATTTTACGTTACAGGACAAGTAGGGGCTGTAGCAATTCTGCATGTCTCTGGTGCTCTGCATTAACATAATGATAGGTCGAATACATAGGGATAAATCTTACGATATAATGTTTCATTCTAGGACACCAGTACTGCAGTTTCTTGTCTCAATACATCTTCGAGATGCCTTGATGAACTGCCCACTAAGATGCATATGACTCCCGCATCAACTCCTCTCTCATTTATGTAGGAAGCCAGATACATCCATGTAGATGAAAGATTTCATCTTGGTCCAAAAACCAATCAAGAGGTGGGTTATCACTTAATATATTCTCATGGAGAACCAAGCCTTCATGATATGAAAACTATTTACCCTTTATCTACTTAATAAGGGAAGAGGTGATTGTTAAGGATTAGAGGTAAGATTGATCGTGAGTATCATGAAACGCTAGATGTGTCTCTAAAAAGAGGGAAATTAACTTCAATTCGTCATTAGATTCACATATGGAATTTATTGGAGTTTTCTTACTCAATGCATCTACAAATATATTTTACTTCCCTTACATATATGCAATATCAAAATCTAAGGATTGTAGATATTAAACCAATCTCTATTGTCTGAGGATAAATTAACAATGAGAAAAGATATAATTGAGGCACTTGGGGCCTACGTAGATCATAATGTGGTCATAAAAACACAGTTTCTCAAAAATAATAAGAAATAGGAAACAATTACTAGCTCATGGTCGTGAATCTGGTAATTCTTCTCCTCAGAAATCAACTACTAAGATCCTTAGATAATGAAATTTTCCCCATATATTAACATTGCTCCAAGGTCGATGTCAGATGCATTAATGGAGAAGGTATAACCTATACCTTTCTATGGAATTTCCAGAATATGTGATGATAAAAGCCTCTCTGTCAAGTCCAAAAAATATTTCTTACTTGATTCTAGCCATATGAACATGACATCCTTCTTTGTATGATCATTTAAAGGTTAAGAAAGATGTGTGATGTCTTGTATATAACACCTATAATATCCAACCTTCCCCAACAAAATATTTATATTGAACACATTTTTTTATTTATCCTAGTAAACCGCAACATTAAATATTACTAAGTAAATAGAATCTCTTTATTATGATATTATATGACCCATTATGTGAAATTTTATGATCCAAAATTGGTTCTTAGTAATCTTGGGGAAAATTTGATGCTTTGTTAGTGTACTCAAAATTATATCAAGATGATTGGAAAGGTTGTTATGGGTGTGATAATTCACCAAGGTTTTATAAAAAGACCATGAAAAATGAATACAAATTGATGTGGAACACCCTATTCATAATAAACAAATAAATATAGGGGACGTTCGTACGACTAAATGACATAACAAGGCACTCAATTAGACCATACCAGCTATGGAATGTTGTATGAGGTATGGATGATGATCTGAATCATACCTAATGATAAATTAATCTATGGATGATCATAGAGAAGAAATTTTCTCATTGTATCTGGTTGAAGAGATCATCTATTCGAGTAAGTGGATATTAGTTCTTAACCGTATGTTGTTTCAACTATCTATAATCAACACATAGGTTCTTGGTTCCGTATGCCTTCTTAGAAAAAAAATCGGCAAACCCCAAGAGGATGTACAACTCTATATAAAATAATTTTTCATAAAATATTTTAACTACAAATTGATCTCTTGAAGCTATTCTGGTTCCATCTTTTTTAGAGGAATGAACATTAGAGCTGTTATAGGAACAAGTTCAATTGTAAACTCATCCTCTCTATTAAGAGGTAATCTACATAAATCATTTTGAATGACTTCCCTGAAATGATGCACTACAGTATGTAAATATTTTTCTTGTATACTTGGATCCTCCAAGATGATATTTTAAGACATGAAAATCCCTCCACCTAGACCATGATGATCAGGTCTAGATCTACCAGCCTAGAAATCCCACTAAACTATATGTAGATAAATATTTTCTTGTGGTGATATAAAAGATACAATGTAGTGATATCAGTCTATAAATGTATGATGGTGAACCAACCAGTCCATTTTTAGAATGATATAGAGGCCCATCATCTCATGAAAAAGAGGTTACATAGGAAAGGGTACATGCCTACCACATGGGGAAAATCCCTAGACTAGCATATAACCTCTTTTCATACATGTAACAACAATTATAGGGTCATTACACTATAGTAATGCGGTATATATGGACTGAGACTCTCAAAGATTGATACAGAGATAAAATGGTTCTAATTTTCTATTTTACATAAAGTAAATACAATAGAAGATTCCATATTAATAGTAAATTATACTGTAGACGGTCTTATATCCTAATCCTTGGGTATTGGCTATAGTGTATGCAACTAGAACGATCCATGGACTTGTTGAACAGATGGACTACCACGATCCTAACTGCATTATTAGTGATGATGGTGTTCAAGTGTCAAGATTACATGGGCATAACCTCCTCCTTTCCCAGTCCTACTGGTGCTATTCCAACTCCCCACCTAATGCAGTGAAAAAGATTCTACAACTGAAGGTAGTGCTGGAACATATCCCTTTTCACTCGAAGCTGGAGGAATTATCCTATAGAAATTCTTATTATGCACCAGACGACCACAAGCCCACCACTCCATCAGGTCAATATCCCTTATAGGTTTCGAATTCCTTCATCATCCACACTGATTATTCACTTTAGGTCTATCATAATAAGAACTCAGTTTAACACTGGCCTAATGAGAAACCTTGAGAGAACGTTTCCTACCATTGGAAGAACAAATGGACTGATGTGGAAATGGTCCCATATGCATATTACTATTTCCATTCCACTATTTGTGCTTAGTGATAAGATCATGATTGACTATCTCATAAAAAGTAGGTAGGTGAAATACATTTACCTACATACATATGGCATATTAGAACCCATTTGAAAAAAATATAAAAAACAAAAATCTCACCGTTGTCTAGTTGTGGTGAAATGAAGTGTAACTTTTTGAAATATGATTAATATCCCATAATTTAAATAGAACCTTTCTCGACATTAATTAACTCTCTAGATCTATTAGCTCTTATCATTCTTGGAATGAACTAGTCATTAATGGAAATCTAGAAATCAACTCATAACATGCTCGGATCACAACTAAAATAGGTAATCACATCCCACAAGTGCTTTACCAAATCCTGATGCATGTATGTGGAATGATTGACCATATGATCTAGAGGCATTTAAAGATGATAAAAGAGATAAAGGTTGGAATCTAGACAAGAGTAAGTGTCATACGGACCACCATCCCCTATAAAAGTTGGAGGATACTTCTACCAGAAATAATGATTTTGATTAGAATTCATAGGTGCAAGCCATGGAAAACCTTGCATGGAATAGATCTGATGTAAGAAACAATCATGTATGTGGGACTCAATGCCCAGATCTCAAACAACAATTATTTCATCTACTTTCACTCCTGGAGGTATGGCTGTTGGCTCAGAGGACACACTTTTTGGAGTAAGGTCTTCGCCACCCTCCCGATATATAATGTCTCGATGTTGTGGAAACGCTAAAAAGGTGGCATAAGGATTTGAAGCCAATTAATTTTTGATATAAGTATTCACATTATAGTGTATATTCAATATCATTGAAATTGTTACCATAAACATATCCCTAGAAACAACAACATTTTATTTATAAAAACAATGGTTGACAGGGTAAATTGTTCATTCTAACCAATGAGGGCCCATATGACTTTGTATTTGAGATAGAAAATCCCTCTATCACATCCAAAAGTAATACAATCACAAGTTAACTATCACAAATTCACTGAACAACCATAGGAATTTCAATCTATGAAATGAAGTGAAATTTTTATATATGGAATGTCAATATGAACGACATGTGAATTATAGGTGCCTATAATGATGAGTGTAACAATGCTCATTTCACTCATATCAATGGGCTATGGACAAAATAAAATCATAAAACATAGTAGAAATAAAAAAACACACATCATGTGCATCGCCAAATGATGAAATAATTTCAAATGGAATATAAAAAATTGAAAAAAATTTACTTAACTTTATTTTTACCCCAATAATTGGTTCACATAAACCAAGAACAACTTATGAAAAGTTCCCATCATTCCTAATATCTAGATAAGAATGAAATATGGAACTTTATATGACTCCATGTTGTGACTTTCCCGATCTGGATACCACTCAATGGGTGCCTAGAGCCTGGTGGGGAAAATATCCTCTTGGACATCTCCAAAAATTCCAGAGGCTTCCGACTAGCAGTGAGGCCATATTGTGTGTTCACAGGGAGAGTATTACATCATTAACAGAGTGTATTTCATCATGTGATTGTAAACATTGATAAATAGTGTATGTAATTTAATTAAAATGAAGGTAAAATAGATTAATAGATACAATGATAAAAATAGCAAAAATAACTCGAATAGAATCCAAAAACTAATGATAATATTTAATGTCACTGTAAAATAGAAAATCTTGGGAACAATAAAGTTGTAATAAAATGTTCAAAAAAATTGTAATGAAATCAAAAGACTATCCCAAGAATCCTGAGGCCCTACTCGGTCATATGCTATAAGTATCTATACTAAGAAGCACACAATCATGTCTTTGATGATATATGATTCCATTTTTCAACAACTACAACCATGAAATCCACTTTGGGTACCAAACGACGCATGGAGAGGGTGGGATATAAATCACAGTGGGACACCACCAATAGTGTCTATTATTTCTGGTTTTTTTAATGGAAATGTAAAATTGTGAAAGAATTCATATATAAATAAAATAGCTAAACTGAGACTATGTACCCATGAACCTACATCCACCCTCAGCTGGGGTCTGAACATTTAAACAAGTAATTCTTGGAATATTACTAATTTATAAATAAGTCACTTGTTATCAATTGAATGGGTTCCATGTTTTAATAAGAAAACCTATAATGATATTTTATAGTGAAGTCCCTAGGTAATAAAAAAGGATATGTATACATCAATGATCTCTAACTCAGAAATAACAGTAGCCTAGAAAGAGTAAGAGACTAATCAATGGAGTGTATTCCATGGAAATTCCCAATAAGTTGCTTAATAAATCAAACATGATCATCTAATGTAAAATGGTGATATACTGAGATAAATCCCTCTAGACTGTAACCATAGAACCTACATGTCAATTATGAATACATGGAGTTCATATTAGGCATCCTATAATGATATTTAAGGGATACTACATTATAACATCGACCATCCAAAGAATAGACATGGATCATAATCTTGGTGTGTATCAACCTATGCAATCCATATAATTGAATCTGAATGGTAATCCCGAGTAGTCATTGAATTCCTTGATAACAATCCATTAATGGATCAAGTCAGTTCATTCTTGTTTAATAATGAAGTCATTTAATATTTCCTTTAGTTCAAGCATTTTCTATAATTACGGAGATATGGTCATATAGCATGAAACCTTTTAATGGGGTCATTTCCTTCAATTATTTCCATTCATTAGTGTGATAAGGGAAAGTATCATGAAACTCTTCATTTCATCCTTTTAAAGTATATTCCAAATTAATGTTCATTTATATACCTTCCATTAATTTGGTAATCGATGATACATACATGAAACCATTTAATCATTTACAATTAATCACATTAAGTTATATACTTAGTTTACTTTCCAATATCCATTCCACAATTAACTATAAATTGGAACACTTAACCTAATAGGGTTAAGTGTTTTGTATACATGGTACATTATATTATAAAATTCACAATATTTATCAAGCCATTTATTATATAAACCCTTAACCTTAGGAAATCCAAGCCATGGAACACCTGAATGGTAGCTCAAAAAAGTCAAAACACCAAAAAGAAAATTATGGAAAAACATTCTACATGGGTTGAATGGAGTTATGGTCATTAAATTGAAAAAATTATTCCCATATATTGGAAGAGAATATATATATAGTTCTACTAATTATAATAATGAAATATAAATTCTATTAACGGCACCCAATGAAATCAGTGGGCCCCACATGATAATTCAAATATTAATGAACATGGGGGTGAGTTATAGACCACGCACCGTAGGATACTATGAATATCCAAATCATGTATTGGCACTTGATTTTTCTTGTATTATAGTAGATATAAGAAGTATTGGAAATTCTCATACCCCTATAACTAGGTCGAGTGAACGATAGAATGATAAAGGCTTATACGGACTTGAGCGCATATTGTTATACTTCCAACGTGAAAAATGGAAGTTTGATCAGATACTGAACAATGGAGACATCATGATCCCAAAAATAATCAATAAAAGCATTAATTTTATATCCATAGAGGTAAATCCTTCACAATTATATATTTGGGAAGAAGGAGGTGTGTAATTACATCCTTAATGGAAATTTTTTAATATTACCCAGAAAAATGGAATTAGCATAGCTTGTCTATATGGTTTGACATACCATAAAAAAACCATGCATGTTTACCTGGGAAGAAGTGGTACTTGCATAGTAAGGTTTCATGTCCATGAACCAACAATTAGAGGTGGCTCTATTCTGAAAAAACTCCATCAGTACTGTTATGAAAATGGTCATCCACGGTACGACTTGGCTAGTTTCCCCAAAATGATGTTTTTAGGGCGTCGAACAAGACCCAGAAACCCTTCGGATCTTTATCAACTAAAATGGATTCCAAAAATTCCCAAGATAAATAATTAGAACAATTTCTAATGGATCCTTACTTGAGTAAAAAAAACGTTCTTACACTATGAAGACAACGTAATCTTAACTTTATCTATGATGACACCACTATGTTGCATGATCTAGATATATTATTATAACACTACATTGTTATATTCTTTAATTATTATTTTAATATTTTTTATTTATAAATATTAAAAAAAATATAGGTAAAAAGGTAAAAAATTTAATTCAATTTCAATATAGAAACCTAATTGTATTTTAATTGGTATGAGTTTGGATAATATTACTCTTTAACATTAACAACTCATTTTGATAAGATATAGTAGGTATTAAAACTATTTTAATTTTATTATAGATGATATTTAATATATATTAACATCAATTAAATGAAATAACATATAATGTATAAATAAAAAATTAGGAATAGTTAATAAATTTTATGGAATTTTATAAATTAATTGCATGGTTTCTATGAAATGTAATGAAAGTCCCATAACAAATAAATGAATTTGTATATTGAAAATGGACTTTAAACATGGATTATATACGAATATCAGAACATAAATGAAATAGATATTTCAATTATAATATAAATAATTTAGTATATAAATAATTACAGTTTAACATAAGGGTAAATACAATGGAATAAATCATATGACACACATATGTATAGAACATATGATTTCATTAGTTAATAGAGTCATTACAGTATACGTATCAATCCCAATAATTTAATTCATGTATGAATGACATGTATTAGTATCCAGAATTAATATATTTTTCATAATATATTTAGGAGGCTAATTTCCATGAATAATATTTTCTAATAGGTGATCCTATATTTTAAAATGTAAGTGTGCATATTTTTCACTCGCTATTTCCATTAATCACGTTAAAAAATGAAAAATTGTTCATTAATTTATATTTCATCACATTATTATCTTCTACATCAATATTTACATATAAAACAATAATATAAGCATGATAATCAAGATGAATAATTCCAATCTAATTTACTACGAGCCATCAAATATTAATAAAGAACCAACAAAACTCAATTATTATATATCATTCTTTAAGAACATCCAATTCACATTTTTGGATCTCTTATAATCTGTAAATTTATTCATCAAATATTCTTTAAAACATCCCAACACCACCACTTCTATAATTCCTTGTTCATGTTATTTTCCCAATATTTTTCTTCACACTACACTGTAATGTCAAAAAAACTACATTATAAGTTTTAAAATATTATATGAATAATTTTATCATTATTCTAAATTGAGAATAAAATATACATGATGTGTATTCATGTTCAAATGTTTGTGTAGAATTGATATATGTATATTTGAAAAAAAAATATTATAAGTGATGTTGAATTAAGAACTGAATGATATAAAAACATAATAAGAGTTTGAAAATAATAAAAAATATGTTATCAATAATTAGTTATGAAAAATGAATATTGATAGTACCTATAATAGATAATAAAAATATTACAGAAATAATAATAATGGATTTTCATGATAGGAGTGAGTGATCACTCTAAATTCATAATAATACACACTCACACACAGAATGATATATATATATATAGACATATATAAATATATACATATACATATATATATATATATATATATTTGAGTAGTCAAATGATACTACATTAAATGATAAAATTTAATCGAAATAAGATATTTTCAAATAAACTATTCCAATAAAAGGTTTTTGAAAAATGGTAACATTGAATTTTTTTAAGATAAATGTGGTGTTGAAACAACCCTATTGGTGTGTCAAATTCTGAGTCCTTTTTGTTCTCAACATTAAATATTAAGGACATTTTATATATTAGATTAAATAAAATTATAATATAAAGGATAATTATTATTTATTATATAAACCAAACATGGATAATAAAAAATAGCAATATATAATGTCAATTATATATTCAAAATTATATTAAATATTGATTAATTAGTTCATTAAATATGTGGTGTAATGCGTTCTTACACACATCACAATTGTTTATCTAATAGTTTAGATGAATTCAAATTAAAAAATTAATTTTGGGATGATGAAACAACCATTCTATATTAAAATTCAACATTACAATAAATAATAATATATAAATATAGTAAAATTATTTGAGGAATTAATTAATATAAATAATAAAATGAATCATTAATAAAAACCATGATAATATAAAAATGTTCAAAATTTCAACATTTATATTATTATGAAATATTGATATACTATTTTTAGAAGTTATTTTGTGAGATTAAGAATAAAATATAGAATAGTTAATAGATAAAACTATAAAGTGGGCAAAATTTGAAATAAAAATTAATTCATTTTGATGGGGAAGTGAAATAAAATAACATAAATTATTTATATACATACATGTAGTCATTAATAATCGTCTTCTTGTTCATCTATCCATTAGAGTAATATGTTCCATCTTAGTAATTATATGATAAGATATTTTATAATAATTACTACCATATTTAGGAATCAATTATTAATCAATAAAATTTAAAAGAATTTATATATTAATGTTGAACATAATTTATTATGGTTAATATAGTTTAATATATATATTATTACTCATATATTAAAATATAATCATCATGTCCTAGTAATGGTGTATAAAATCATAATAAATTTCATTAAAAACTAGAAATAAAAAAAACTATAAATGGAAACACATTATATAATAATCGAAATCTATTAAAATGATATATTTACAGGGAAAAATATTCATATAATATATTTACCTTAAAATTATAGTATTTCATAGATGCATAATAAAAATTAATATGTTAAAATAAGTTTGTTCAAAATACAGGAAATAGTAGAAAATAAAATTTAAATGATGAGATAAGAGTTTTTAAATTTTATAATGATTATATATCCATTTATGATTTCTATAATGTAATGATTTTAATATATTTTCACATATAATTCAAATTAGTTTGTTCAAACAATATTTTAATTTATTACTTTAGGTCGTATAGTATAATTATCTCAATAACTCATAGA
This sequence comes from Viscum album, assembly GCA_963277665.1. NCBI lineage: Eukaryota > Viridiplantae > Streptophyta > Magnoliopsida > Santalales > Viscaceae > Viscum > Viscum album. The sequence continues at coordinate 2,005,258,499 of OY728125.1, forward strand.
GAAATTATGTTTATAATTGTTTTTATAAATTATTATTTTGAGTTTATAATTTTTTTCATTTTTATATTATAATTAAGTCATTAAATTAAAATAAAAAATCAAACCCATATTAAAATTTAATAGGTTAGAAAAAAAATATACATGAATCTAAAAATATATCAATTATTACATTTGTAATAAGTTTATAAGAATTGAAATAATTGTAATAGAGAGAATTGTTTTCATTGTAGTGAAACATGCATTAATAGGGTAGAATAACAAGATGGTAAAATTTTAAAAATACCTAAATATATTAATTACCATAATAATAATTAGAAAAGTACATAGGTTCCTACTAAACAATTGATGACTAACATAATTAGACCATAATACTATCAATAAAATTTTATAAATCTCTTAGGGTAAGTTCTTCAGTCCTGAGTGATTATAATTCATTGAGATCCCAATGGTGAAAATATAGTTAGTATAAATTCATGCATTTGATTTCGTGTGTTTGTGTAAATGATTTGTAGAGACATTATGCTGATGTCAGTAGTTCGTGAGTCTCAATGATCAATATTATCTAATGGTTGGGAATGATTGACTATGACAAATTAAGAACCTATGAATGGTGATCATTTTATAGTTGTGTAAATCTTGATGAATGTAGAGATATGATATTTTTAAATAGATATGTAGATATTTATCGATGAAATATTCAGTTTGAAGTAGGTTACATTTTATTTTTCTGGATATCTTTGTGGAAGTGGATTATTATAGTTGGTATTAATTGGAAGATGATCACTATATTTGTTGGTCCTATAGTGATCCTTATTCATGTTCAGGAAATATCATACCAATTGGAAATCGTTACAGACCTCTCTAAAATACATAATATGTTCCATTTATCTCTTCTGAGTATGTACATAATAGTCCCCTCACAATTACTGATCTAGTAATTTATTCTATTAGAACATGATCTCTTGTATAATGAAAAACAAGTTTGAAATTATAAATCTATGAGACAAGGTTAGGTGAAACGAAACCATTCATCTGGTCAATGTTCTATTGAGGATTCATAATATTTAAGAATCATTATGGGAATTGATTGATTTAATTAGGAAATATTATCCAAACAAGATTCAATCCTATAAAATAATATTTTTAGGATGAAATTCTTTTTAGGGGTGTTGAATATTACAACTCTATATTTTTGAATGATTTTTTTCTAAATTATTTTTATCATTGATATATGGTTTCACTAACAACATCAATCTAGAATGAGTTGGGGTATATTAAATTTATTTTATTAACACATATATTACAATAATAATGGAACTAAATAAATTTTTAGTATATTAGTCAACTATATATTATTAAATTATTGTCCAAAGAAAAAGTTAAATTTCATATTGAATTAAAATTCTCTTGCAAAATTAATTTTATAAATTAGTATATATTTTATTAACATAAATCAATTGAAAAATATAAAATATCCACATTTCAAAAAATATATTAATTTTTTTTAAAATATAATTTGATACGAAAAAATATTATCAATACATAATTTTTAAAACATCATTCGTTAATAAAGGTTATTTTTATCTATATATTTTAATTTTAATTTTGAAAAATGAATTCATAATGTATTACTATGAATTAGTTAAAACCCTCGTTTATTGATTTATAATTTCAAAATTTTATTAGTATTATGTATTTAATGATTCTATAAAATTAATTATTGTAAAAATAGTAAAAAAGGAAATTCTAACTAATATAACCCATTTTTCCATTATTAATATGTAAGAATGTCATATATATTTATGATATAGTTTCCTAAAAAAAATTAATTTTATAATTTAAGTTAAAATTATAAAATATTGATTACAGTTTAGAAAACTATGAATTACAATTGAGAACATAAGTAATGTTTTTCACACAACTTTTTTAATGTATTAGATAATTATTATATTACTATTAATATATAAATATATTTAAAATTAAATCAAGAAAAATGGATTTGAAAATAAATCCCAGTGGGTCTAAATTAATTACTATGGAGAACTTTGTTTTTAGTTATGTAGATTATGGTACATTAGAAAAAACTAGTCTCTTTACTAAAAGGCTAAACAAAAAATGTAATAAATCCAAGAATAACAGGATTGAGAAATAATAAAAACTTATTTCAAATTTATTTTTTGATATATTATTTATCATATCTCACACCATTCTCATTTATTTAGTATTTTTTATCTACTAGACAATCATTACATGATTCCCATTTATATTATGTTGAAATATTATAAAAATTCCATCATCACCAATTATGAAACGGGATTATCACCACCACATCAGTAAAAATCATTAAATTGGTAATCCTATTCAAAATAATCCATGATTTCCTCCAAAAATATCCAATATCTCATTAATATTATTTTTATTAAAATATATTATCCTAAGACCTTCCATTCAATGGAAGCACTAAGGGAAACTCAATATTTCTAACTTATGTTTAATATTTTCACTAACAACTTATCCTTTATTTTTGAATTAAAAATCTACATTTCCAAATTCCATATGACGAATTTCAATATTTATATTTTTTTATATGTTTTTATGCTTTCTAGAAAAACATTATCCACCTCTCTTATACCCCTTATGAAAATTGAATATGTCGATCATGGATGTATGCAAACTAACGCCTCCACAATATAACATGTTTATTATTCAATCACAACCTTAAACTTTTTTTATTAAATATAATATTAAATATAATTGTTATAATTATAACATGATTTTTGTTTAAAAAACCATATTAACACTTTCTCTTTTTCTATAGTAAACAGACTCACCGATCATTCTTACATGCATACTACCACCTCGATTAAAGGGTATATGGATTTTCACTACCACCATCATGTATTGTTATAATTTTTAATGGAAAATTATATATAATATATAATTGTAAAAATATATATTTAGTTTTATTCATTATTGTTAACATAAAAAATAGTGATTTTTATTTGTTACTCTATAAATATTAATAAATAACCTGAAACCAATTCATCATTAATCAACAATTCCACAAACTTGACAAAACATTCATATAGTGGGATTATCATTTTATAAGACATTATATTAAATAAATTATTATTTATTATATAACAATGGAGAAATAAAATTGGTGTCATTGAATGGGTATAAAAATCATCAACATAATGTATTCACAAAATAATTAATGTTACAAAAACCAAATAGTAAAAAATTAAATAACAATCAAGTATATTTATAATAAATGAAAATAAATTCCGTAATAAAAGGATAGTGTTTATTGATAATGTTAGAAAATATATTATTAATATCATTATGTTTTTTTCACAGGATGTTAGAACACATTTTACTTAGCTATAATAAATTTATTGGGTATTCTTTACTCAAATATGTTTGATTTTTTATAATAACTCTGGTTTGATTATAATATTTTAGGATTGAATTATCACACCCAATGATGGTTTTATTACTTATTTCCATATTTTTATATATGTAAATCATGTTTCAGACCAAATCCTTATGTATTGATGAATATATTTTTTTATAAATAAATGAAATTCTGATAAGAACAATTCCAATTGATTGTAATGTATTTTGTTCTCCATATATAAACTTTTACTTACCCAAATTTTATATTGTCCCTAATATGACCTCAAATTGTTATAGTCTCCAATGATTCTAAAATTACATTTTATTAACATTATTTCTTATTTTTTATAACTATACTGATGTGAGTTTTCAGTAGAGGCATTTTAAAATATTTTAAACTACATTCCTTTCAATGTTCCAATATTATTCCCTTATACATCACATTTTTACATATTACATAATTAATAACATGTTTAATGAATTCTATTTATTTTGAAGTTTTTAAAGGGATTTTATCATTATCTTAGTTTATTTTGAAAAGATTCATGAATGTCAAGAATTTTATGATGATATTAATAGAATCTTTTATGAATAATACTTTTTACAATTTCTAATTTATTATGAAATTATTATTCTAAAATATAGTAATATTTCATTAATAACCTTATATTTTCTATTCAAAAAATGACCCTTATGGGAGGATGTTTTTTTGATGTAAATTTATCCTTTTTATATTATTTTATTCAAAAATATCATGTTAATATTTCCATTCTGATGGGTTGTATATGATAATATAATTGATATGGGATTTATGTGGAACTCATATATATATATATAATATTATTGGTTCTGTATGATATATACCACTATTATATTTGTTACGGTATTATACATCATGAAATTGATTTGGGAATTGAGTTAGGAATTATAGATTCACTATGGAAATATAATATGAATGTCTTCTCTAATATGTCAAAGGATTCAGTATGTGATGCCTACTCAACTATGAGATTATTTACTATTTCTATGTTTTAACACTTATATTTCCAAATATATTCTTTATTTCTAATATGTTTCATGTTTTTATTATATTATATGTTCTGAAGATATTCCAGTTTTATTTTTTTCATTTTTTACTCTATTTTAGTTACTTTCTTATAATCAATGTTATTGGTAAAATTTCTTGGCTATTATTATTCTAAACTGTGATCCATAACGATAAATCATTTTTTATTATATTCACTTATGATTCCTTGATGATTTTATTTAATATTTCACATTTTCACATATTTTCTTCAACATTTATGATCTAATATTTAAAAATAGTTAATATATTTACCTTAATAATCATTTGATCTCATGTATTTGTTATGTATCCATTCCATAGGCTATGGAGTTTATTATATCAAATAATAATCCTACTATAGGGTTTAGATGAGCATATTTATGTTTAAATTTCAACAAGTGCTGAAAAATAATATTTTTTTGTAGATAGTCATTAGGCCAATAATTTTTTCATCCCTTAATATGAGTGACTAATTAAGGGGTGTATTAATTTAAACAAAAAATCTATGTAATATTTATATATACATTAAACATTAAACATTATATATATAAATATATTATTTGTAGCCTATTCCGTTTTGAAATCCCAACCAAATAATTTAAAATATAATTAGTTTCATAGAATTTTGTATGATAACGTCTAAAAGGATGTAAGATTCTATTAAGTACATTTGAAACATAATAAAATAATCACCCAGGGAATTCCAATAAGGTTATGGAAGATGGTTTGTGTGTAATAAAATAGGGCATTGATAAATATAATCTTTTGTAAAAATGTAAGGATCTAGTTAACATTATAGATAGGGAAAATGTTGTAATTAATTTACCCCTTAAAATTAAAAGTTTACAATATGTGTAATTTTATAAGTATGAAAACAAGCTAATAAATAAATTAGATATTGATTATTATAAACATAATCATTCTTTTAAACCAAGAGAATAAATAGAAGGATTATTTTTTCAAAATTACTAAAATAGTTCATGAACAAATGCGGTGTATGGATCACTCATCATCTACTCAGGATATTTATATCTATTATTTTATTCTTGTTTAAAAAATTAATTTATTTGAGGATTTTATTTTATGATTATGAGTTATCCATCCCAAATATTAGATTTTATATGAAAAATTATTATTTAATAACAATTACATTCCAAATCTATAGATATTCTCCAGTTGAGGTTTATGGGAATGTATTTCATAAAAATAACATAGTGTTCTCTTTTGATAAATTTGATGTAATTTTGGATATGTGATGGATATCTCTACATATATCCCATATTAAATATGTGGATAGGTAAGTCACTTTCCTATCCAAAATCAACGCTTGATAAACTATTAGTGTCAGATTTAATTTGGAATCCCTATGGAAATTACTCAAATTATATGTCTCATAATAGAAAATCATGAGGGTTATTTTCATTATATAGTTTGGAAACCCCAAAAATTTTTTGTGTTCCTTTTATAAATATTGATATGAATTTTCTAGTCATACCTGAGATGGTGAGGTTAATGTGTCATTACAAATTATATATCAACTCTTGTTTATCGCCAGGATACCCCTGACCGTTGTTCTCACTAAGAGATAAATAAATCTATGAGGATGTAATTTACTTAATGGGGGAAGAATTTAGCACCATGGGTCAGAGAATAAGTATAACTTTCATAAAATATTTTACTATCATTTAGAATTATGATAATATTTCCATTGAATTATTTGAAGATGAGAATTTAAAAAACCATAAAAGACAGGAATCTATCTAACAACACATTATTAAATCCATTTAAATATAAAAAAATTACACAAACCCACGTATTGCAAAAAAATGATGGTTATACACCCTTCATTATAATATATTATTGTTTATTACCTCCCTTATGTGTGAAAAAATTAAAATAGTAAAATAAATAAGATAGAATAATAACTTGAAAACTATGAAATCCCATGGATTATCTTAAACCATGAGAATCATCATTAATATAAAAAAACATATATTAAAAATCATAAAATGGGTAATCATTTTGAATAATCCTAAATGAAAAATAATTTTATAATACTTATTTAAATAATTTAGAATGAAATTGATCTCTAGTATGTAATTGGGATAGTATAGACATTATATAGAAATTATAATGGGATATATAATAATTGGGTATTAAACTAACAAACATATTACCAATATGGAATTATAGATATATAATTAATATATATAATTTTTTAATTTTTTCAAAAAATATAAATTTTAATTATAACAAATTTCCTTGAATAAAATATATTAATTTATAATAGATTTAAACAAGACTAACTAATATTTTGAAATAAATATATTTTAAATATTCTTCTATTGAAAAATTTTATTTTATAATAATATTTTTACAATTAATGAATTATATTAAAAAATTAATGATAAAATTTATGTGTTAAATTTTACAATAAAATAATTACATAAAAATAAAATAAATAACCAAAAGGGATAATAATTTTATTATTCATGGAAAAATAAATATTGTTTAAAAGGGCATTTTTTGTTATCAATTTTATATTTTTATTTCATTAAAAAATATAATTCATTTATATTATTAAATTCTTTTTTTAATAAACAAAATATAACTAGTAATTAATACCATGATTATGAATTGAATAGGAATAATGATTAATTATTTAAGGGAAAATGAGTCCTTTAATTAAATTATTATTTCTATACTGAATTTATAACATAAAAAAATAAATAAATATCTAAGAAAATGATTTTAATAAAATGTATTCATAATAAAAATATTAAATCAAATATACATTAAAATTATTTTTATCAAATATAAATTTGTAATAATATGTTTTTTTCTTATAATTTTTTTTAAAAACATAATTTATTTTTATATTGAAATGAATTTTTATTAAAATCTTATACTAAATAATTTTTTTTAGTTTATATTATCATATTCAAATATAGAACTAATTTAAATTTTATTTTTTCATAGAAATTGGGTTTTAATAAAAAATAATGTTACAATAGAAGAGTAAAAATATTTATATTGGTGAATTGTTATTAAAAGTGGTGTACATTTTTTATATAATAAATGTAAATTGATATAAATTCTATGATCAATGTAATAGAATGTATGAATTTATAAAAAATATGTTAACTGACATTTAAATTAGTAATTCCTTTGAAATAAGATTAAGAACTCTTAATTATTAAATTCACTTTTTTTAAATGAATGGTTTGTTATATATTCCGTGTTTTAAATTTAATGTGAAAATTTTAATATCTAGAATTTGAAATAAAATAAATTGATTTAAAATTTTATATATTGAAATTTAATTTATGTAATATAGGCTATTTTATATTTTATGTAAATGAATAATCAGTAGGTAAAATAATTAATCCAATAAAGAGGGTAATAATAGGTTACTTATTAGGAATCAAATGATATGAAATTAAATGTGTAGCTGAAAATTATGTAATTAATTTTTTTGGTATTGCATTAAACATATATTTTCTTCCCAAATTTCATTACATAACTTATCAATTATAATATTCTAGGTAAATGTCCCTGATGTTCACTTATAAATAAATCTCTCTCCCACACACTCCATGATACTCTTCACCTTAAAATCCCTCATGAATCCCTTCATTATTATCATCTATTAGATATATATAACATTTATTAAAATATATATTCATAATATTTGGGATAAATCCCTTCATTCTAAGTGAATTTATTTTGACTAAGTGTTCTTTAATCATTGTAACGAGTTCTCCACTGATAACATCATTTACATTTTCAGCAAAAAAATATTCCTAAACATAATTACACACTCTAATGATGATATATATATATATAATCATTAATATTATATAAAAATTATAATATATTCATATAAAACCAATTTATTAGTAAATTATTTTTTATAATGCACTGTCATTTGTGTTAGTTCATCCACTTATGTAAACGACATTAAAAAGGATATATCACGAATGATTATAAAGACATATATTTTGGTAATATAGTTAAATAATTATTTATTTAATATGTTTTATTAGCTATAGAATTTTAATATATATATATATATATATCGGTTTTTGTGTGTTTTCATTAACAATACCATCTAGTTTTTCAATTTTAATTGACAAAAATGGGATATTAACCACTCTTAAGATATTATCATATTAACATCTATAAAATAATCACTATAGTTATAAACTATATAAAAACCCAATATTTCCTCCATTGTAATTCTTGATGTGATTAAAACATTATCAGGGATAGTGTTACCAAAAAACTAAAACTAAATATTTCATGGAACAAATTGATAATTAACACCCTAAAATAATTTTCAAAAAAATTAAATTTGTAATATGATAATTTGAATGAATCGTATCAAGTAAAATAATTTAAACAGTTTTTTAACATATATTAATAGTAAAACTAATATTATTGTATATGAGGATACAATTAATCTAACTACATGAGAATCTTAATTGTTGGTTTTGTTAAAAAAAACTGTCTTTCATTGAGTAATAATCGTAATTCTGAATCATCATTATTATATTTTTTGATTAATACACCACAATATTATATTTATTTCCTCAATTAATCGAGAATTTTAATTTAAACATCCCAATCATCTTCTATGGTAGATTTATTTCTATGAAAATATATGATGTTTTTTAGAATTGTTTTAATCTATTCTAAGGTCTCTTTAATTTTGATATCCACATTCATCTGACCATAAATATTATATATTATAGTTCTTAAATACAAATATTTATTCTCATCTCAATATTATATAAACTTCTATAAATTGTTACCAAATAGAAATTATTTTTCATCTTATCTAAATGTGGATTTCATTTGAATCCCCTAAAATTTTATGAATTCATATTTATCACATTCACGCATTTTATTTTATCTTCAAATAAAAATTCATTTACTTAAAAATTATTCATTTTAAATGTAAATTTATCTTTTATCCATGAAATGTGATATTTTAGAACCTATAAATTCTTGAAAATCACGTTTTAAGGTGACTTGTAACATTTAATTTCTTCATCAATGTTTTATGAAATCTAGAAATTTATAAAATGATTTTATTTGACTTTTCTAGTTAAAAATTTATGTTCTCTCTCAAATAGAGTTATGATTCTTAAATGAATCATATAAAAGATATTTTTGTAATCATGTTTTAGGAGATATAATTTCTTGTATCAACTTATCTAATTTTGAATTTTATTTTTTGTAAAACCATTAATAATGTTATATAATCATTTTTCATTCCATGGGTTTTCCTTCATAATAAGATGTATGATTATATTTATATAGCACAAATATATATTTATTATTATAATATGATGAGTCATGTTCTATATATATCTCAATTTAAATAGTTATTCTTTTGTATTACATGTGATAATAATGTTCAAGCATGTGAAATGATGGTTTTTCATATAATATAAATCATGGAAATGAATTAATTTGATTAAAACAAAATACATTCATATTATTTGGAATTAAAAAAACTGCATACATAGAAATTATTGTGTTTTTTCAAAAAAAATCATGGGGAATATATTTTATCACGATGTTATGATTTCATATTATTGTGTATCTTAAATATTCTTATTTATACCCTATTTTAGATTCCATGACTTGTGATTATTTTTAATTTTCCCATGCTCTTATTCTATGGTATATGTTTGAGAATTTGAGGAAAAATTTATTTAGTTCATTATTTTTCAGATAAATCTTATGGTTACATGATATATATCATTATATATTTATATCAAATTATGTTTTACAACATTATTATAATATTATATATTTAGAACTTGTTTACATGTATTCCATAATATTATTCTAATCTACTCCTCTTATAGTTTCCCATCCACCCATGGAATTATATTGTATATTTTTTTAGAATGATGTCAAGTGTCTACGAATTTGTGGGATGGTATTAAATAATAAATTATAGTAAGATATTTTTGTAGTTAATCTCCATGGACACAAACATTTCGGGTTCTAGGATTATTCATTTATTAGTTAACATTATTTTTTTTAAATAGTGTAAAATAAATCGTTATTATATTTCTGTTATCATCTGATTGGTAAAAAATGTGTTATTAAAGAATATATGGGAGTAGTGATAGGATTTGTAAAATATTGAATTAAATATAAAATAAATAGTAAATTATACTCATGTACAAAAATTATATTTAAATTAGTTCATAGTTATATAAAATTATAATTTTTATTTGAAAAAAAATATTAATTATGGTTTTTTAACAATATGAAATACATAAATAAATACCCAATAAAATAAAAAACCATTTAACTATAACTATAATAATATGATTCCTAAAACATCCATGCATGATGGTTTTTATAAACTATTATGTGAAATTGAGTGTTTATTTAAACCATTGTTAAATAATGTGTTCCTTATTGTGGAAAAGTTGCCTAATATTAGTATTTTTTCATTTTATTTTATTCTAATAAATCCCTTTTGAATTGATTTATATTTTTGGATGAGATAATTTTTAGGAATAGAATATAGGTGGTTTCTTGTTGTTTTCCCATTAAATATGCATTTTCATGATTAATATAATTACTAAATTATGTAAGTTATCATGGAAGATTAAAACATTTTCTAAAAAGGAATGGTTATACAAGAAATTATGATAAATTCAATTTTTTATCATTGTTAATATATAGAATATAGTGAACATATATTTTAGTAGTTTTTTAAAAAATTATTTCAATGGGGGTATTTTTTTATAATTAAAATTATAATGTCAATATGATTTCATACATTGAGTTAATACTAAAATAGAAGTGTGAGATTGAGTTAGATATTCATTAATATTCCACTAGGTGAATTAATATATTTGTAGGTGATGAACATGGTAATGTTGGATGTCTCAAATTATAGTGAGTTCAGTAGGATAGGTTGCTCATGGTTATAGTGTGGGTAATTTATAAAAGGCCTTGTCTGACCTCCTACATCTATTTATGATATTATAGTTTGTTGTTATGGGCTTTCACTCACATATTAAAGGGTATATCCAAGGGGGATGAATATTGGAATGTTGGTAATGGGTTGTAGGTGTCATATATATCATGGCAGTGGATGTTGTGATAATTTTTTACAACATACCTAGGAAAATAGTACTCTTTATTAATAATGAAATATTTCCTACCGACGTAGTAAAATGAAATATTTTTCATGTTTCTATTCTTATGTATCATTAGGATGTTGAATATATGAGTTTTGTACTATGATTAAATTTTATCAATGAGATGAACCATGTGAATTATAATATATACCTATGATAGAAAACCAATAAATTTAGGGTTGTGGGTGAGTCATGATCATTTTTTGATGGTTACTAGTAAACGGTTTAAATTTTTGATATAAGGTTTCTTAGGATTGGGTTTATTACAAAAATAGGTTATTTTTTATGCATTATTTACATATATATAGTGATTTTTGTGAGGTTTTTGGTTGAAATATTTTTGAATTAATTGATTGATAATTTTGTTCTACTAAATAATTGATGAAAGTGTCTCTGTTTTTCACATGTTGGTTCAGATAGATGATATAATTCTAGATTAAAATTTCAAATTTTAGATTTCTTTAAAATAGATATATTGTTCAATAATTATGACTAAGGTAATTAAAGAATCATGGATTTTGAATCAAACAATGTGAAAAAATATGGGTCTGCCGATCAAATTTTCATTAGACTATTCTAAATAGTTGGATATGCATATTCCACCTATGATACAAAGGGTCTATTCATGGGGGTTTCCATTGGCCTAGAATTACAATAGTTCATAGGAATTTTCTTGTGATAAATATCATTTCCAAATAGATCTTGGGAATGTATATCGGTATGTTGAATTTTTTTCATATGGATTCATGTTGGGCTTCCTATAGTTGACCAATTATCAGGATAATTACTAATATTTGGATGAGAACATATGGGGTATCATAGAGAGAATATTATCAATTTCATTGGACATTATACTGAATTCTCATCCCATGAATTCATATCTAATAAATCATAGGGTAACACTATCCTAACACATTAATCTATGAATTTCATATACAAACTGGATGCACATTATAAAGAAGGCACGGTCAACAAACTTTAAAATTTGGTAGGAATATGATGACTCAATAAGTTTGATTTAAATTTTTTATTATATAAATATTATTCAAATCATGTATATATAAATATATATTGTATAATTCTATTGGATTCGATCCACTTTGTACCAACCTAGAAAACATGATTGAAAATTGGGTTAAAGACACCATGTTACCATAGATATGCCTCCCCATATGTTATAGGCTTCTAACTACAAGTATAGATCAATGTAAAAATGGTGGAGTAACTATATCCTAATATAAAGGTAACCATAAATAATTTTTGAATCATTTAAAATGATGAATTATATATATATATATATATATATGTATATAATTATAATGATATTATAGAATTGGCTTAACCATGAGTAAGAATTAAGAACACACCATATAAAAAATGAACTATTCTGTAATTTTACAAAATAATATGAAAAATGAATTGTGTCCCATTGGTTATCCATGAACAATCTATTTAAGAGTAACAAAAATAATGTTACCAATATATAAATGGGTCAATTTTCTTTTAAAAGCCCTGTTTCTGAATTCTATCCATAATAAACTAGCCCACCCATCAAATATATGTTGCTTAATCTTATCTATAATTACAACCATTAACTACACATGTGAAATATGTTTCACGGTCATGGAATGAGTAAAACATAGTAGGAAAACTGTAACGCCCCGACCATAGTTACCTAGAGTCGGTGCATTATTACATAACATTAGCATGATCACAAGAAGGATCAAATCTCGAAAGACCGATTGGTTTAGTAGCCTTGGAAACACTAGATATATTCATAAGTCTTACATTACATAATAAAGTGAAAAAATAATTCAACAACATATTGTCTCCATATTCCACCCTCATATCCCCACATAATATCCCTACAGGTCATTCATAATTTACTTTTTCACTTCCTGGGAAAAATAAAACATAGAAAAGGGGTGAGCTCAAATTCCCAGTAAGGATAACAATATAGCGGAAACTTTCATAAATAAGAATAAACATTTAAGGAAATGTATAACTAAAACAAAAGCCTTTTAAACATGAACTTCAACATAGTATGGAAAAAGTAAAATGAAATAATCCTATTTACTTATTCACATGGATATTCTACTAATCGAATAATCAATGCAATATCAATAACCACTTTCATAATGATGGAATGCATAATGCCAGACTATCATAACCACATAGCCAAAGCCTCGTGCCAAGACTACAAATAATATTTTGCCAAGGCCTTGTTCCAAGCCACTAGTTTGTCTCATGAGACCTACCGATGCATAGAGGAGCTATAACGGGCTCCACCCGTCACATATTATGTCTAATGCATTCCCATATGAAAAGATTTAAACATAACATAAACATTCGTATTAAAACTAGCATACGAAATGTCAATACTTTCACCATAAACTATTAACAGTATAAAAATAGCACATCCATAGTCAAACATATCACAAAACATTCAATACAATATAGATGTTTTGTATCATAATAAATCAATTTCAAATAAGCGTAAAATCCATCAAAGGATGTTGACATAGATGAAATCAAAACTCTTTTTAGGGAAATATCTCTTTCTATTTTGAAATCATTTAAGAGTCATATATTTATGAAATAAAACATTTTCATTGAAAATATTCTTATAAGCTTTTAAGGGAAGCTTCGAAGATTTTATAATGGCGGAAAAGAACCGCACCCGCCGTATAAGTTAAAAAAACATTCTTACCTTAATTCTGTCGAAAAGGTTAAAAAGAAACTTGTTTGGAAAACGATGGAAAGATTCCTTTATAAAACACTTATAAAAAGTCAAACAAGGGTATAAATGACTTTAACCCATATTATTATAAATAGTAAAAAAAATTTGAAATACATTTTGAAGAAACATAGATGTGGATGATAAAGAGATCCGAGTAGATTATTACGTATAAACAAACTCGGATAATAAAGATATTGTAAAATAACCGTTACCTTGTACTTTTCCTTGGTTGGGGTAGGTAAACCTCATGTATAATAGTGAAATAATTGTTATTAAATTATAAAAGAATCATATATAGTCATATGATATCATATATGATCTTTTAACATTGATTTGTTAATAATATCTTAGTATTATCGTTGTTTCGGGTGTTAACTTACTCATTTTCATTTATATGTTTTGTTACATAAGACACGTTTTTCATTGATAGGTTTTATATTATTCATATACAGAATTATATCAAGTCCTTAAACATTATTTTTAAATCATCAAATGATAATTATACTTGAATGGATACGATGGAGATTGGAATCTTATCGCGTTCGTGGAGATGGTAGTCCGTACATACGCACGAGCGACAATATCATTCATTAGATATTAAAATAATATATAAATGGATGGTATATCATATATACAGAATCATTAAAACTTTATAGTTATTATTTACATGAGTTACACATCATTATTATACCCATCCAAATAATAATATATTTAATAACAATTACACCACGACGTGGAGACTGTAAGCCGTACGTACGCACGTATGGTGACATGTTATTCAAAGGGTGGATAGAATACTGAATATGGTTGTAACATATTTATAATAACATCACAGTATATATATTAAACTGGAGTTATTATTTTAGAATGGTAATAACAAAGGAAGAGGAAGTGGAAGAATAAAGGAACTTGGAAAATTGTGGTGAAATCATTACCTCTTCTTCGGGTTCTTCATTTTGATTTGATCAAAAGGGAACCTTATGTTGGATTTCTGATCAAACTAAGGCCTCTAAGTTGTAGTGATAGAAGTTGGGAGAGTATTTGGGCAGTGTTTGGCCGATCCAAAATTCTTTGAAGGTGTGAAGAAATGAGAAGGAGGTGTGCCCTTTTATAAGAGGGGTGAGGGGTACCTTTGGAAAAACTAGAAATATTAATTTATAATAAATTCATATTCGGTTTATAATGGATCCAAATCTGATTATGTAAATTTTAAGGTGGGTATAGGTCGAAAACCATTCAACCAATAGAATTTAGGAAGGTTTGGGTTACTATATTAACCTTATCTTTAAGTATTAACTCTTAGTTAATTAGTTTGACATTTACCATGTCACTTTGTATTCTTATATTATATAGTTAATAAACATACTATATACATCCAATAGACCCCCAAGTGGTCCATTAATGTTACCACTATAATGATATAAGTCTCTTGGCCGATCCTTAGATTTTTAGAAATTTAATATCAATTAATAATATAATATTTATTTAAAAAACGCTTTTATGTCAATTTTGAAACTATTCAATAGTTGATTTTTTTGAAACTCATAACAGAAAGATTACTTCGAAATAAGTTAATTAAACAAATACTAATATGTCCTATTATCCTATAAAATTATTTTAATTCATTAAAAGACTAAAATTATATTTCATTGGGTATTTATAATATCAATTATTTTAAATTTTAACAATTATGGTAATTAATGCATCATCATTGTGTCATAAATAAATTAAATTATTTTATGTCTAAAAATTATAAATAAAATATAATTCTGTAGGAAATCGTTTTATATTTTTAATGAATATTTATAGTCGAAAATACAACATATATAACCCTATGTAAGAATTGTTTTTCTAAAAGATATATGCTTGTGTCATTTTTGTATTCGTTTTAACTTAATTAAAATAAAGTGTCCCTATCAATTACAAGTGGCACCATGGGGTCCCTAAATCTACCCAAAGATGACCATGGTCGAAAATGTATCAATCAATAAGGTTAGGACATTTTTTATGTTATGTTTGTATTATTATAATGTTATTTTTTAACCCTTATTTACCGGATTTACCCTTAACCATGGTAAATAAAATATTTACCGAAGTAATTATTCAAAATGTCTAAAAATAAAAGTTACATATTTACACAATTTGAACATCTAGATTCCAAATATGGAATCCATTTTTCCAAATTCAAAACACAGAAGTGGCAGAAATTAATTTAAAATTAATTCCCGTTGTTAAAACAAAAAGTGTGTTTTTAAGAGATAATAACTATCAAAAGATTGACACTTGTTTATGTCCGGTTTAATTGTAAAATTATTTCCAATGACCAAAATTATATTAAATGGTAAAAATATATTCTAAATATACATTAAAACCACTCAAATTCATAATTTATCACTATTAATTATTTTGATTAAAAAAGTTTTTTTTAATTAAAATTTAGTAATTTTCACTATTCATCAAAATATTAAAGTTATCCAAAAAGTACCAAAATTTCACATTAGGCTAAATTAGATATTTTGAATCCAAAAATGATTTCCATTTTAAAAAATAAAATATATATAATTTCAAAAAGTAGGTATTACTATTCATAACGGCTAGTTTGATTGGTTATGGTGTGTTAGAACTCGGTGTTGCATACAACAAATGCTATCACATTATTCAAAGAGAAGCGTACCGTAGAAGCTTGGGGCATTAAAAAAAATAATTATGTACCAAAAAATCAAATAAATATATGTTCAACATCATATTAAAGTGATGATACAAGAATGTAAATAAATTGCTTTTAATATCTTTGTTTCTCAATAAAAAGTCATGTAAAACTATATCCACATCATCCACTGCAATAATAAGTTAATTCACCCATGGACTAAACACACCTATTGAGTGAATGATATATCACCTCACATCTATTATGTTATGGATAATGAGTAACCACAATTTCATCATGTCAATAAATGAGGTGTCCTTGCTACATAGACATTATGAACTAGATATCAAATTCACATTACATTGGGGAATGATTCAATAAAACTAATTATCGTAAGTGAATATTTTATCCCGAATACTCTTCCTTAGAGAATGAGATATTTTGATAACAAAGTCATTGTGAATGATATATCCATGCTAATAGTACATTGGTGATAATCTATCAGAAAAATGATATACGGGTAAATGGTAATTCAAAACACAAAATCCATATGGTCAAGGATCCTTTATTGATTTAACCATTATATATAGAACTCATAACTCTAATATACTCACTAGGGTAGACAATAAACCACATATACATTTTCATAATAAAGGTTTTTGGTTATTTCTTTATTAACAAAGAATCAAAGCCTGAATAATTTATCACTACTAAACAACAATAGGGCATGATAAACACATAACAAAGTTAATCATTTATGTTAATACACGTCAATAATAAATAATCTATGGTGACTAATTCATCACTGATCAAAAAAATTCACAATAAAAAGAAAAAAAATCATCATTATCCATAGTAACATTCATGCTCAATAACTATATTTAATCTTCTCAGATACCTCATAGGATCAAAATGTCATACAAACTAGTAATGTAGACATATAATGGGTCAGAAGTAAGATTTTGATATAACCTAATCAATTATAATAATCATTTGTGATAATTGAAAATAGTCCTAACACTCATGGTTCCAATAGTGTCCTAGAAGGGTCTCTCATGTGTCATTTGAATATTATAAATGAATCAGTATTTTTAGGAAATTCTCAATAGTTTTGTGGTTACAATATTTTATAAAAAGTAGAAAAAATTCAATTGAGACATTTAGATAGAAATGGAATTTATATCTAGACCTTGAAGAGTTCTATCCATCAAATTCCACATTAGGATTCATCTTCATAGGGAATATTTTACAAAATTTAGAATAATCCCTATAATTATACATGTGTGATGAAGAATTGTGATATAACAAAAAAGTTAATCAAAAGAATAAGTGGAATTTAAATTTTTCATTAATTATCATGGGATAGATGACTATAGAAATGGAAACCTTATAGGTGATAATTACAATTATAATATAAATTGGGGTTGAATAAGAGAGGAAGGTATCCATACAATTTAGGGATAGAAATCATTATTAAGAGTCATTTTATAATAAAAATGAAAATATTATTAAATTTATTAAAAAATATAAAAATAGAGACAACTAGGTACTCATTAAATTAATGTTTGTAGTATCTAGGTCCACTAAGTGTTTGATGGACTACCAAGGGACAAACACTTTAGATGAACCTTCCGAGTACCTAGTACCAAACCACCCGGAAACTAGTGGCTTCTGCCTTCAATGAAAATTTCTAAAAAACATATCCATTTACTCAATATGTACTCTCAATACCCAATGGACACCTCTAATAACAACATAAATAGAATCTTATGGGTTTTTTTTGAATATAAATTCAATATTATACCATGAAATGGACAGTTGTTACAACCATGACACTATATAGAAACACATTCCTTAGATTTATCATTAATCCTTATTAATGAAAAATATGGCATTATAACCACATGTCACCCTCTAATTCCCATTACTCATCCTCGATGTTCATGTGTTTCCATGACACATGTACCAATGTTTTTGACTTATAAAAGAAGACCATTATTCAATATACTATACACTATAGTTATTAATTGAATGATGTGAAAATGTCTAGAAAAAATTTATAGTTTTTGGTCACACATGATGGCTTGGGATATTATCTGAAATGTTAGATAAATGGAATTAATCTAGAATATAACTTCATATACGTGGAATATAGAACTAATATTCCAAATTCCAAATTATATTAATATCCTTGAGTGTCCCCCTAAAAGAAGGTGTCGACATCCATTTCCTCTAAATACTTCATTACTGAAATGAGTTGACCATTATAATAATTTTAGGAAAACTTCTTCAAACATCAATGGATTATTAAATGGGTCAATATATTATCATTTCCTACACCATGTAGTAGACATAATCATCTAAATTAATTGAATGTACTCCAATATCAACTCTAAGAGACTTGGTTAGTAAATAAATGACTCCCTTGACTCTAGCCATAGGAGGGGTGCTTGACAGAGACATTCATACAATGACTCAAAAGGTTATATATATATTAACTATCAATATCATGGACACATGCCCATAACATATCCTCCATCACTCAGAAGAGAATATTAGGAATCTTCTGTGTTTGAGGATGATTAATATTTATCAAATGCATGTATTTATCAAAAATATATATAGACTATTCCAAAATCATGATTTAAGATGGGTATCCCAATATTGTATGATACACTGAGCTTCACAATGAAATCATACTGGACCATAGACATACAGCTGACCAAATCTCACCAAAATACAAGGTCTCTTGAAAATGATTGAAATATTTGACCTTTTTTCAATTGGTCCACAATAAAATACAATACATTTATTACATGAGGTGACCTTAGAAACAAAATTTTGGTATATTTTATTGAATTATCCCATTTAAACTCATGAATATGAAGATGAAAATGAATGGATATGGTCTGCTACCTTTTTCCCTTCACAATATAATAGGTTATTAAAAATGAGATGAAGAAAATTATGCCATTTTCAAACAAATCCTTCAATACAACATCAATATGTCATCATACTTCTTTGAAATTATTAGGTCTACAAACCTTCATAATGAGATAATACAATATCATATCCCTAATCAAGATAACAAAAATCACAATATGAAATTTTCTCCAAATCCCATTTATGATTCTGCCTATTTTCATAGTGTACAATATAATGTTTTTTAATAGCATGAAATCCATTGTAGATAATGAATTATGATTTTTTTTGGTTATATCATTAAATATAATAAATATATAACATAAATATTATTTCGATAACAATCATACTATATGATTAGAAAATAATTAATATATTTTTATGAAGAATAATTTTTTAAAATATTTATAAACTCCTTACACTTATGTCATAATAGTCAATCATTACGAGTTAATGATTATAATATAATTAAAATTTTAAAAAATTTATACTTTAAATATAGAGTGAATAAATGACATGTTTATGTAAAAAATGTGTAAATGGATAATATGTTTCTCATAAATTAATTAGCGTATGAGTTATGGAATAATGTGTTGGAGAAAATCCATGAAGCCTATATAGGAAGATTGATGCATTATAATATATGTCATTGATTCATTATATATATGAAACAAATTCAACAGATTATCCCATATAAAAAGCTATATTCATTTCCCTAATTATTTTGAGAGTTAATGTAATATAATTTTAATTGATTATGATCTATCCATTGAATTATGTAATTCATTCTACGAATGGATACACTATAAGGAATATATTCTAATGGATGCCTCTAGGTGATCTTCATTAAAATAAATTGATAATTATTATACCTATGTGTCATCAATAAAGAGTACTTGAGTAACTGATTTTTTATGTATGTAGTGTTTTGGTGGTCATCTACAGATTATCTTCTATTTAGATGTTTCAAATTGATAAGAAAAAATTGAAAAGTTTTCTTTGCATCCCTAAAAAATTATTATTGGTTTTAAACCTAAACAATGATTCATGATTCATGAAATCATGTTTTATAAGTAAGAAAATCGATATCATTATGATTTCAGAGCCCATATAATTAATATTTATATTCATGGTTACACACCGACATTTAATATGTGGTATTATTGGTTGTGATATGGTTGTGTTATAAGTTATGAGATATTATATGTGACAAAAAACAATTATAATTTGGTAGACACATATCATATTGTATTCTATAAGATATCATATGTAGAATTAGTATATATTTTTCTTTTAGAAAAGGTAGCATATCATACATAAAATATATGATATATTAGATGTTTTGAATCCTTTTCTCTAAAGGGATACTCTTACCTAGGCTACAAGTCGTTAATTGGGGTTTTCAAATCACCATTGTTAAATATTGTACATGGAATCACAACATGGTGTTAATGTTACTAGTGATAAGAATATTATAAATAATCAATATTATTTTTTATAGGGTTTCATATTCCACCAATTATGTTTCATATAATTATCTAGATAGTTCCCACATGTTGTGTGTTTTAAATTATTAGATATGGTATAAAATTAAATACGATATGAATGAAAAACATTTACTATATTATTTTCAATTTTTAAAAAATTGTATAGTTTATAAATTGTATATAAATATTAGGGAAAAATCATCGGAATGTCTATTTTATTTATATAATGTTTACTAAAAAATAAATTATGACATTATCAAAATAATTGATAATTATTTGGAAATTTTATAATAAATAATTATCGATAATATTAGTTATTATTATTAAAATATATTTTTCAAGTTAAATGAAATGACTTATAATTTTGTTATATAATGTTCTTAGGGAAATTATATGTATTATTTATTAATTTATTAGTTATTTTATAATAATAAACAATTTAGAATTTTATATTTAAAGTTATTAATTATTCCCAATATTAAATTTAAATTTTTGAAACTAAAGCTCGTAATTTAATAAATTATATTAACAATGTAAAAATGAGTTTAGCTAATTTAAATTATTAAGTTATAAAATTAGAATATGTGATATGTTATATATTTGTGTAATAAATATGAATAATTCATATACTTAATGTAAATATTTTAGATTATATATAATTAGTGTAAATTCCATAAAATGAATAATATGAAGGATTTCTCATTAGAAGTAAATATAACTTTTTTATATTTAGTTAATTATGGAATTTTTATTATACATGTATATTATATGAGTTCATTTACATTTGTTTTTTTAAAATGAGATCATGAATGATTTACTCATCTATAAATATTTCAATTGTTCATTTATTTATTATTATCTCTTAAATTGTTCATGAATATAATTTAAATATTAATTATGTTTGTATGAATTATTTTAATGAGTTAAATTACATTTTTGAGTTTACAAACACAAATATAAGCTGACACATGCATGATAAGATAATTGATTTAAACATCTTCTGAAATGAAATTGGATTACAATATGCTATGATATTGTATTATGAATCTAGTTTTAGTATATATTTATTGAGGTTTGGAATTATTATGGAATTGAGATATCAATTGGGTAATGTATTGTTATATAGAAATATATTGGAATGGACTTATAACTTTCAAAAATCCTTGTTCCATCTAGAAATGTAGGTGTTTCCTATATATCACTCAAAGCATACTATTTTGGGGATTGTTAATTTCATATGATCCAAAATTATTACATGAAATGGTTTTATTTATATTTTGAACTGGATTCATTAGGATATGTATGAATATAATTTTTTATTGTTTTTGGTTTGTAAGACATGAAACGATATGTTTATATAGTTACAAATTGTTATTCCTTGACCATATTTAATTTTTTGGAGAGAATATTATTATAAATTAATTAATTAAATTAATGAATACATGCACAAGGAATAACATGACATAAGTTTGCGATATTAAATCCTCTTTAGTAATACTAAGTGTCAGATTCCTACAAAAAAAATCAAGTCCTTGATCATTATAGAGCATATATTCTACCCATGGAGTGTTTAAAAGGAATATCCTATGTATATAATGATTCAAATATATTAATAATTGAGTTAGGAAAAAATTCACATTGTTATAATTTGATGTAATATAACTTGGAAAAAATGAGAAAAAATACCATGTAATGTTGATGTCATTATCCATAACATGTATTAAGAATAAATTTGTTCACTCAAACATCAATGATTTTTATATGAAATAATTATAATAATAAACTACTGATATAAAAATGTGGTGAAAATAAATCTAGTGTATAATTATTGAATAGTGAAATATAAATCATTCCCAACAAATTGGTGTAATGTATATAAATATAGGTCATCATTTTAGTTAGAGAAAATTTAATAAATGTATTATTAAATGAATATCGGACATCATGCTCATTATGTAAAATTATTTTTTATAGATAAAGGAAGTCATCAGCATCATCATATTTTACAGTGAGATTATTATTATTGAATTTACATTACAAATATAAAAAACTCCATGTTCATAAATAATGAATGAATATATGTCTTTGACATTCACCTTCTTAAATAAATAATTACTAATGATTTTCAATGAGAGAATAATTATTCTTATGAGAATCATAAATTAATTTATTTTAAGTATTAAATTAATTTGATACAAATTTATATAATGAACGCCAATCACATTTCATATACACAATATAGATGATAATGAATATTACTCTGGAGTTTCTGTATTTATATAAGGCTTATTCATGTTATGAAATTAAATTTTTAATCACTGATATACATTTTCTAACAATGTGGATGATTAAGAAAATTTATAACTTATTTTATAAAATTTAAGAGGATTGATAAACTCTACATGATGTACCCAATATTTTATATAGATAATACAAATCAAAATTGATTTATAGCCAAATTAGGATATTGGGTTTTCTAGTAGTTTGTCTCGATCAATCAAATATAATTTAAATTTTAAGATAAAATGCGATATTTCCATAAGATTAAATTATATGATATATTTGATAGGGATTGATAATATAAATTTCATATTTGTGTTTGGTATCAAGGTTTTAGATTAAAATCAAAAAAAAATTAATGAGAATATGGTACAAACTATATCTTCTAAGGATATATAAATGTATAGGCTTTGAAAATGACGTAATGATTTTTATAATCAATTAGTTTTCTTAAATGTGACTAAGAAATGGGTAAAAAATTCAAGGAATGGATTTAATGGAAATTTTGAATCTTATATATATTTATTTATAAATTATTTTTATTTTAATCTAATTTACCTTAGATTGTAATAATATTTTAAATTACAAAGTGTTTTTTTAAATAGAATGCTTAATTTAATACATAATGTTTCTAATTCATATTATTTAAAAACATTCTAGAATATAAGATAAATACAAAATATGTTATACCTAAGATAAATGTGTTTATGTTGGTATTTATAAATAAGTTAGGGGTATAATCCCACCAGCCTTCCATTTAATATAATAACTAATAAAATATATATTTAATATTATTCATCCAAAAAATTGAGTACCATATATTATATTGTTTAGATTGTTTTTTTATATTCACACTGTAAGAAATAATTTGTATTTCTCTATAATATAGTGTTTGTACATATCATCATTATATTTTGAAGAAAAAATATTCCTTATAAGGATTTTGGTAAGATACTTTTACATAGAAATGAATAAATTTAAAAAATATTTAATTATAAAAGTAAAAAAAAATTAAAGTCTTTTAATATCGTAAAAGGGTTGGGTATGTCAGTTAAATAAATATTTAAAGGGTTAAATTAGTAATCTATATATTTCATGGTAAATATGTTTTTCATAGGGTTCAATGAGTTGAAATGATGATGAACCAAGAGGGATTATTATGTAAAAAATAGATTTGATTAGCATCACATAATTAGATATTTTAAATTTAAAGGAGTTTGAATACATTTTAAAATTAGTTGATCAATATAAATATGATTTCATTGTCTTAGGATTATAAAAAAATTTAATTTATCATAGATTTTATTCATTAAAATATATTTTCGGATGTGTTTTATAAAATGGAATCACAAAGATGTGGAATGAGTTAAAGGAATATGTAAATATTACAATAAAACATTAAATGTGTAATAATCATTTGGATGATATAATAGTTCATCATATCTTATATTATGATATATATATTTATGTAAATTTTTGTTCTTATTGTCAATTGTCTTTTAGAATTATAAATTTATAAAATTATAAAAATGTAATCCTTCAAATTGTCATTATTTCCAATTAGTTTCATACACTCATGAAGTGTAATGATTATACTTTTATCAATATAGGAATTTAATTTACCCATAATGGATTTTCATCATTGATAAATATAGGGTGTGGTTAAATTTAATCCCTAAAATGGGTAGGATTTCATTTTGAGATATAATATATTCTTATCAAACAAAAAATATATATTTACATTATATGAACTAAAATTCATATCACTTTTAGGGTTATAAAATTTGTCTTTAGTATAAATTTTTTGCATAGTTAATATTTGTAATTACCCATTACTGAGGTTTTTGGGATAAAAATCGTGAATACATTAAATAAATTTAAATATTTCTGGCCAAATCCTTGAGTCATTTCCAATAAGATTTTGTCTGGTTATGTTGTTGATCATGTTGTTTGTTTTATATTAAACAATATGGTCTTATCCCACTCATATGATGTGTATGAAATAGGGGATGTTTATTGTGATATAGAAATAGTGTCAATGTATGTAGCTATATTGAACTAGTGATGTTCTTTTATGTCAGATGATTTGATTTTTATTTTCACATTAATAAATGTGAACCAAATTTGATAAATTAATAATCCTTGTAATAATTTTCTAAATTATTAATAATTAATTGTTAGTTATACATTATTTTGACACAACTTGGACTATGGTTATATATTTTCTTAGATAATGGGTTCATATGAAAAATATTTTCATTCATATATTGTAGTAGGTGGACACTGGTATTGGAATACATGTGTTTAATATAGATCATGTCATATCTGTTTGTAGTTCATATTGAATTGTTAATTTGATATAATCTATTGATTTATTATATTTATGAATTTCATAATTCATGCATTTTATATGGTTGAAAATGCATGTGGAGGAATACTATGTAGTTAACTAAATGGGAATATTTAATTTCGAATCCTATATAGATGATAGAAAAGTGATTCAAAATTTATCCAACTTGTGATTTAGATATATATCCACATGTCATTTTATACGATTTGCTAGAATATAATTTCGATGAAAACATTAGAAAATTGTATTTGATGATATTCAAAGAATATTTTGATATGGAATCAAAAATATAATTTATATGATATTATTAATGAGAAATTTTACAGGGTCAATAATGATTTACTATAAGTAGGATATTGAATGTGATACATCCTAAATCCTTTTAATTTTTATTTCTATATCATTCTATCTGATTTCATGATGTTTATTGTTATAATATCCATTTTAGAAAAATAATTTCTCAATTTTTTATGAATATCATTCTATATGATATCTGGATATCTTAACGATTCTTCCTAGACAATTCATAGAGTATGTTTTATATAACATATACGTATATTTTATAGACAATCATACCATATGATCCTTATAAATAAAATTAAATAAATTTATGGTCATTAACCAAATATAGTTAATATTCACAACATCTTCCTAACTAGTTATAATTTATTCATGTAATTATAGAGAGTCAATTATGATTTTATATGTTAAATATATAATTACTAATTAAATTATGAAAATGTTATTTAATATTTGAGTTAATTAATGAAGGCTTAACTAATGTCCCCAAGGCTTGTATAAGAATATTAATTATTTGATGTTATAATGGTTGATTCATGTTATTTATTACCACGATTATCTCAATTCGTCCATACATGACGCTCTCTAATTCTTCTGTAATTATTGTACGAGATAATATCATAATATAGGAATTGAGTAAGATCCCACCTATATCTTAGAGGATTTATTTATCCCATGGATATACCATTGATTAGTAATTTTGGTGGATAACACTAAGAGCTATTCATTAAAGAATCACTATGAAGGTGCTATTGGAGACTCATTTATGTAAGTTACACTATTTCAAATTTTTATATGTTTTTTTATTTCATATATTATTTATCCTATGAATTTTTTTTTATAATTTCATTCACTACATTGAAAGAATGTTATTTAATATTTATAAATACATCAACCAAAAATCATATAAAAACATAAATATACTCATTATAATCAAATGAACATTATAATAGTCTCTCCATAAATTTATATTATCCCGCAACACTTGAAATTTGGAATTAGATAACTGGACCTCCTTCACATTTTAATGTGTGTGGATGTAATTTTAAAGGCAATGTGAGTCACCCATACCTAATATTACTAAATATCTATGTGAAAATCTTGAAAAAGTATTATAATATACCTCTCAAAAATACTGTATAATGCCCTTATACCAATGGTTTTCCCTAAATATTGGGTATTGGTATAGTATAAGAGATTGCAAGCACAATTTTGGAAAATGGTTGGAATTTTCTGCCTATACCAATGGTTCTAGGAGAACCATGGGTAAATTTTATATTTCAAGACCTATAACCATGGTTTTTAGTTTAAAATGTGTATAGGTTTGTTTTTTGATCACATATACCCATGGTTTTCTAGAACCGTTGGTATATCTTTCCCATGTTATGCAAATGGAAAAAATTTCATGAGACACAAAAAAAAATTCTTGGGAACACATATTCCCATGGGTTTCATCCTATAGAAATGTTCTATCTAAATATATAAAAGTAAACATATATTTATATAATAATAAGATAAATTGGGTAGTGTTTAGGTGACGAATGATTATAGGGATGTCCAGGGAATGAATCTCATGACCATGTATTTTGTCAATGATATACCCATAATTTTACAAACTGTGTGTATTGTTTAATGACATGGTGGAGTGGACTTATACCCACTATTTCCAAAACCGTGGGTATATCATGATGCTATAATAAAACCTATGTTTTCCACGGTTCCATTACACTATATGTATAGACTATACACATAGTTTTAACGAATTTACCAATAATTTTAAACCATTGGAAAATTAAAATTTTCTAAATGTGAAAAGATGGACTCCAACACCACCTATGTTTCTTTTTTCATAATCAGTGAATAAACCACAACATTACATTTACATTATGTTTATGTAGTCTGGAATATTAATCTATAGTAATGATCAACCCACATTCTATAACTTTGGTTTTCGTATATTGTGATAATATATTCTTTAATATATTATGTTTGTTAAAGATAAAAAATATCTCAACCAAAAGGTAGTAATGTACCCATATAAGTTCATGATCTCTTTATAAAAACTCTTATTCTTGTTTTGTGGGGTTTTCTCATATGAACACAACTACCAAAATCCATATGTTACCACTTTCACATCCCATATCAAAACTAATCCAATATAAAAATCTATAGTATCGTAATACAATGTAAACTTCTTTCCTATATTTTTTTATGGTAAGGATTGGTATATTTTTAAACCACCCTTTCAGATCAAAAAATTTCATCCGAAAATAATTTTAAAAATAAAATTTAACTCCCTTCATTTTAAATTTTGTCATCAATACAATTAGTTTCGAAAAATTCTTGATTAACCAACAATAGTAAACATCCATGATTAGTAAAGTACAAATAAATCAGTATTTCAGAAATATCTACAGACTCTACATTCATAAGATCCACTGATATAAATGATTCATTAATCTCATTAAAAAAGAATTTAACCACACTAAATTAGAACTAACACCTGGACAATATAAATTATTCTCCTTAAATCTCAGTGTACCCAAAATGATCTACACATGGGGAGTATGGTACTGCCTTAATGGAATGTGGACCATAATATCCAAAATGAGGAATGAAAAAATTGATTCCAAATATAGACAGAAGGCCATATTTTTTATGGGTGTGTACATAGTTTTTATATTCTTTAATATGAATGGAATTATAATTTGATCATATTGGTGGTTTTAACATGTGAAGATAGAATAAGAGATATCAAGATTCCTCAATGAAACTACTGATAAAACAACGAAAATTAAATCATATAGAACTAATTTTTTCTTATCATGTTAAAAAAATTAGCCATATACCTTATGAGGATGATACTGGTTATTTTTTATCACTTAATACAACATCTAAGGAGAAAATCATATGATAAACATAGAATAATCATTCTTAATGAATATTGTAGGACAACCCCCAAGGTGAAATTCATGGGAGAATAAACTATATTAAATCTATATAATCATGTTGGTCCATTATATCATTAATCACTACAATATCCATCATGTATGATGAAATAAATATTATATATATACATGTAATTAGACTAATAATAAATAATATCTCTCTCTTGGGTGGAAACCTATAGAAATAATTATGTAATACATTATATAACTGATCGATAATAGGAGTATATACTAGTTAAAATGTTGTATGAGATCGACTATGGATTCCCAAGGTAATCTCCCTGACAACATACCTATAAATAACACTTCCTGACATATTTATAACAGCCACCCAATCTATACATTAAGGATTACCAACAATGATTACCATTTTTGTGTCTTCAATACATAGTTAGATAATCCATTTTTAAGTGTCAAATAAAATCTATACAACTCTATCTTGATGATATTTCATATAAAACAAATTCCATTATTCATTATTGAACACTCTAAATACCTCAAAATAATCCCTTAATAGAATATCAATTTACACCACCCTGTATAGATTATATATAGAAAACTATATATCATTACCATCTAAGAACAAATAAATCACTATGATTCACCAATAATAAATAAATATGGGACTTGGATAGATTACACCAAGTTATTTCCTTGAACAATCAATAGCCTCTCAACCCAATTAGTAGTAACCGACTAATTTTTTGTGGCATTTTTCTCGACCCCGACACTATGTTTCCATCAAAGAACACCCATGAGGGTCATATACCAAATGGAATTGTTTCAACATGACCTAATATACATATATGGGGTCCAAATAACATGGTTAACACCATCATTCTGACTATTTTGTTTCCTCATATACCCATTACCAACCCCTAATTTTAACCAAATACATACCCTCAAGATGATCGGGGTGAAATACCTCTCAACCTCTATAGATTCCCAGAATTGTCCCAACTATTTCACTACATTGTAGTCCTATAGTAATCATGATGAATTAGGAATTGGAGTCCCACTTTTATAAAAAAATATAGATTCCTTCCTATCAAATGTATATATGTTACCTGAACTATAATGGTCAAATACTCACAACATAGAATGATTCTCCAAGAATTCATTTCTAAAATCCCAAGGAAATATTATTATCATAGATATATGAATAAAACATCTCATTGGGTATACCCTTTACCTAATTACACATTGAAAATTTTCATTACTCACCACCTTAGAAAATAAATTCATTTATAAAACTTTCCACCTATATCTACTAGAATACCTAATTTATTCCTAAACGATCCTAACACTATAATTTTCATCACCAACAAAATAAGATTCTATATGAAATAAATTGGGATTTTTTTACTAATAATCCACACGCATGATGCCTTAATTGATTTGGTTCAAATTGGTCTCTATTAACCCTATCAAGAACTGAATAGATGATTGACCTACCAAACCAAAAAAGATAGTTGGATAATTCAAGTTTACATATTGGGTGGAATTGTATATAGAGGGACCCGTCCCTTATAATTACCAAATTTTGTTCATAATTGGATATGAAATCTTTTTAGATTAATATTCATTACATTCCAGTTGACCATAATTATATATTTCTCTTAGAATCATAAAAGTAAACATCAAATCTGGTGAAATATATTCAAAATCTCTAATAAGGATTTTTCCCTTTAGTACACCTACTTAAAACCATTCTTCATAATATAGGGAAATGATTCATATGAATGGGTGACCTCATAATCTCAATAAAGTGATAAAGGGAGATGAATAAGTGTAATCGTGAACATAAGTGTAAGATAAAATGTACATAACATTATAAAATCATACCTTAAATATCCAATATCATATACATGAGTCATGGAAATAAAAACTAAATGATCATAATACATGGATAATATGATAATCAAAGAACATGATTGATGGAATTAAAATAATGGTATGCGATATGGAATTTTTGGAATACAGATAAAAAATATAATATCATTTTTTCTAACTCATGTAAAATTTAAAAAACATATCAATGAAATTCACCTACAAAGTGGGAAAGAACACCATACTATGTCCTAGTTTTTTCCTTCTTTATCATCTGGTTTCCCTATATTCCTATAGAGTATTATATTTCTCAATCTATCCATTGTTGATCGAGTATCCCAATCATCCATCATTATCTCATGAGATATAAATATTTACCCAATTCATTGGAGGGAGATATAGGTCTCAACTATCAAAAAATGAAAATCATAAATTTTTTTCACACACGATTATAAATGATATTATATATTCTAAAAACATGGGGTTCGTAAGCATTTTATCATAACATAACTCATGGAAAATAAAAAAAATCACAATGATCGATCCATCATAAATATACACCATTTATAAAATGAATGAAAATGTTATACTTAGGTAATATCCCTAATAAATCATATGTAACATCAAATAAGGTTTTCATAATTGTTAAATGATTTAGAAATGTCACTTGAAATAATTCATGAGAAATACAACCTTTCCATTTTGAAAATTTATTTTTAAATCATTAAATGATTATAATCCCTTAATAATATAAAATAAACAAGAAAAAATATAATATAATATTCTAAATATATTTTAATCATATTTTAAATCCTCTCATTGAAAATTCATAATATATCATTTAAAAATGTTGAATTTTATTAGAAAAACTTATTTTAAAGGATCATAGATTTCCAACCAAAAAGAGAATAACATGAAAAGAAAACAAAAAATATCACTAAAATGGTATATTAAAGATATAAAATATCAAAATTGTAATATATACACCTTATAAAATAATATCAGTTCATAACATAACATGTGTCTCAAATAATGAAAATTATGAAATCAATTACCATACTCATTCTTGCATTTTTATATTTAAACCCCATGAAAGATTGATCATAAAATGGTTGGGTAAATTACATAATATTCAGTATAATACTAATAATAATACTAATTTTAATTATATAAAAAATTATAAGAAACAAAAATTTTATAATTTATTTATCCCATATAAATATAAGTGATACACAAATACCTTAACCCATGTCTTAATTCTCATCAAACTCATTAAAAAATCATTTATAGTAAATATTAATTTATTATAAATCTATTATAGACCCATATTCATATATATAATACCATATATGACATTATTATATATGTATATTACCCACATGTTATAAATTCTATTGTTATGTTATTATTCGGTTAATAACCTTTTTGTTTTCTATTCATTATTTGGACTTGTTATTCTTAGTCCCCAAATATTGATACTAATTTCATTATCTCTAGATTGATAAAAATGATATAAAAGTAATATATATAAAAGAAATATGTAATTATTGTTATCAATAAAATATAAAAATTTAAAATTAAATACACCACTCATGGAGACAGGATGATGTAAGTACTCATGAAGACTTCTTCAATTTCATATAATATTTGAAATAACCAAACAAAATAAAATAAATGGATATATATATATAATAAAATTCTAGTGACATTAATATATATTATATATATTATAATTTCAAACATCCCATCCTTAATACATTCCATATAATTTGTGAATGATTTATATATCTTTTAGGAGGAGGTAGTCCAAATGTCTAAAAATGATATTATTATTTATCCACAAGATGAAAAGAAAGAAGGTATATTTTTTGTAATTTTTACATATGTATAAATATTTCATAAATACCATATATATAATATAAATATATATATTCTATCATAATTACCAACCATGATATGTGGTAATGGAGAAATTAACAAAATTGTTTTGTGAGGCAGTAGTTCACCATACACAGGAACATTAAATTTGTTAAAAATTTTGTAGAATCATGTGTCTATCTTAGGTAAAACACATAATTTAACAACATCCACAAATATTTTGGATATATATTTTTCAATATGAAATGAAATAAAAATAATTGAATGGTTTTATGTATGTAATAGAACAACAATTTTCGTTGACGAGTGTTGCGTCTTCTTTGGGTGTCTACTTTTTATTTTCACAATTGGACTCCCTTGTTTGGATTTTTGTAACAACAAAGCTTATAGGATAAATATAGGGATACTGTGAGAAGATATAGATATATTTTTTCTAAAAAAATATGTTACAAACTACTAAGATAATGAAAATATATCTTCTCTATAATAAGAGAGGGTAGGGGCCCTTTTATAATTTCTCAAATGATTAATTTATAATAAAATAAATTACAATTAAAATAACTCTAAAATAAAAAAGAATTTAATAAAATATATGGTATGGTTTTAATGTCATCATACAAAAATATTTTAGTCTTCTTTTTTATATTATTTTATACCTTGTTATTTTGATTAACCATCAATTAATTAGTTTCAATTTTTACTATTGTAATAATGTTTTTAATATTAAGATGATTTATATATATATATATATATCAGAATAGAAAATAAATGAAAATTATTTGATATTTTTTACCATATATCATCAAATTTTCCGTATGAAATTTGTTTATGATTATAAATAATTTTAAAAAATGTTATTATCATAAAATATCATAAGAGAAAAAACTAGATTTAAAACAATGGTGAAATCAAAACCGGTAATACTACATTTTTAGAAAATTAAATATTTTATATTTAAAATAGGATGTGTTATTATATAATGTCTTTAAATAATATAAAATTTAATTTAAATATTAGATTTTATATTTTATATAAATATTTCATTAATATAATTTCACAATTTTGAATTGTTTATATATTGGTATAAAACAAACTTGTTAACATTTAAATAAATTTTTATAAAACCATTTTAATTTATTTAAAATAGGATTATCATTTATTTATAATTAATTAGTAAATGAATTATCTGTAAACAAATTTTTTTAATTCAATTAATCATTTTTTATACCTTCTATTATAATGCCTATGTTATAATTTTATCTTTTAAATAACTATAGTAATAAATGAGGTTTCATTGAATCTATGTGTTGCATGTAAAGAAAGTTAAGTCATTGTTGCATGTTTCACAAGCATATCATGGTGTAGCATATACCATAAGATATCAATTTTTTATTTTTTGATAAAAATTTACGTTTTATAAAAACTCAGGGTGTTGCATCCCTAGTTCCCCATGTAACATATACAATATGACATGGATCAGGTTCTCTCAGATTTACTAATCGATAGAAGTAATTTCTATTATAAGATGTGTAGACTCTACTACATATATGGCATGCTTATCCTCACCACCCGAACCTATATGGGAGTTTTGTTATGGAAAATTATCTCAAACATTACAAGGTAATTACTCAAAAACATGTCTATCACATGACATTATATCATAGCTTAATGAAATTTGTTACAAGTGATAGGATATTATACTCTATATATATACACCTTAGGATACAATTGTATGACTATCAATTTTGGAATATATCCCGACCTACCAAATAGGAAGAGTAACTATAGTTGGTATTGTAGAACGGTCTAGATATTTCAATAGATTATGAATAGGTAATTTTATTAATAACCCTAGGGATAATTATGTCATCATTGATAACCTATATTGAAACATAGGGAATAAAAAATTAGGATATACTTTTCATTTACATGTTTATCCTTCTATGTTATCTGATTTATTTTTATATGTTAATTAACTAAGAATTCATGCTAACCTAATCTAATTTTCATTTTATTAATTGATTCTAGGAAATAGGATAACCCATTCTATAAATCAATGATTTTTAAAATGAGATTTCTTCCAAAACCAAATACCATATCTAAAGGGAACGGGTGACAAATACTTCCTAATATACTAGAAAATATATCTTTTATTGTAACTAATAACATTAATTATTTGAAAATGTATACTTATCATTATAAATAGATATTTTCTATCAAATACATTATGAAACATAATCCCCTAATCATTTTTTTTATCTTTTGATCCCCTCATTGTAGTAGATTGGATTAACTATATTGAAAATATACTCTCCGTATTCTATGGATCGTAAGAAGATAAATTTGTATTGGTTGTCTATCATTTTTTTTGGGGAAGTTGATATGTAGTGTAAAATGATCATGAATATGAGGCATAAATAGGAAATTTATTCCATTGCATCGGAAACATTCAAGACATTTTTTTTGAATAAATATTTTCCGTGATCTCTATATATAAATATAGAATGGGTGTTCCTCATATTGAAGAAGAAATATGATTATTCTATCTTGGTGTAATAGTAAAACATTACAAGGAATTCATGATATGGCTCTTTATTCTTAAGGAAAATTTAATTTAAGGTGGATTGATTGATTATGAGGCTGTAGTTGATTCTACAAAAAGAGTTGGAGATTGGAGTCTTTGACAACTATGATGAGATTATATGTTGTGACCTTAAGTTTTATTATGGAGTTTAGAGACTCATAGTGGTTTAATAGTGTCAAAGATAAAATGATGAAAATAGAGTTAAATATGGGTGTATCAATAGATACATACTATGATAGAATAAAACCCAAACATCCCATATGTCAAAAGTGTGATAAAAAACATCAAAGAAGCTATCTAAAGGGATCCATGAGGTGATTTAAATGTAAAATAGATATGAACCATTATAATTATTTTCAAAGGAATATGAAGAAGAAAATAAATATAGGTGAAAAATATGTTTTATTTCAATACTCAGCCTATAGTATAGTGTTTCTACTATATTGAATATGGGAATTATGTGGACCAAAGCCTAGAAACAATATATTTTAGAGTTATCCAACAATAACCACCTCTAAGTCCACAGGAAATGAATAATCTCTCACTACTGTATAGATGGAGCCTAAAAATGATGTGGTGAAATGCACACTGGTAATTCATATAATAATAGTGAACATACTATTTGATTATTGTCATATCAATTATTTCATGTCATAAATGTTTATTTTAACTAGTCAAACACCAAATCAAAATTTGATGGTTGAGTAATATGTGAGAACAACATAGTGGTAAATTATTGCATCTAAAGTATATAACTCCTCCATTGTTAATGAATATGGAATAAACCTCCCATTAAATATCATATTAAATCCTTTAGATGAGTTGATGTTATATTGGGAATGTATTATCTATCATTATATATTACAAATATCATATGTTGTTAAAAGTATATTGATCTACACATCCTGAAACATCCTCTAATTCATTAAAATTGTAAGGAGGAAGATGAATATCTATCAAAACCATATCCTCAATTATGGATATTGTTTCCTTAGGAACAATAATATCTAGCTCAAAATTATTTTTATAAATGATGTAATCAATCATGATCACATTCCCATTGTGAGGGACAACACTAATGTGTTCCCCAAAGAATTGACTGGACTTCCACCTGATAGAATGGTTGAGTTCCCAATTAAACATATTCACAAATCTAAAAATATATCAATGACTCCATATAGAATGACCACCATTATTTCATAATAACTGTATTATATGTTATAATAGAATCTAGAAAGTGGTTTTATATTCCAAAGAGCTTCACCATGGGGAATTCTAATACTCTTCATCAAGAAGAATTATATATCAAAGAGCCACCCCATTAATAATCACAACATCAACAAAATCATGATAATTATCAAGTGTCCCCTTATATGGATATATTACTTATTCTATTATCTTCATGGGTATCTATATTTCTCCAAGGTGGACCTTTAGTTAGTATATCATCAATTAATGATGAGAAAAGATTATATTCCCAATATTGTCGTTCTAATGATGTATGGACACTATGAGTCCATTTTGATTCCCTTCAAACTAACTTATTCTCCAAATATTTTCACATAAATATTGAATAGAGTATTTAGATATTACATAGAAATATTTGTGGTGTTATTTATAGATAATATTCCATTGTAATAAAAAAAGTATAATCATTAAGAGCATATAAATACTATGAAATTAAATTTTTAAATAGAGAAAATATATGAAATTTACAGAAAACAAGTGTTCAAGATGGAGTTTGTATCAATATTTGGGAACAATATCACTAGAAAAGTAATATATGTCGACCCTTATAAGGAAATGTAAATCATGTTGTGGCACAAACCAACCTATGTAATAATGATATGTAGTTCCCTTTATCTATATAAGTATTACTAATGGATTTTGATCAAATTATCCTGATTTTCAAACCCATTAATCATGAATACTATGAATTAAGTACAATTTTTCTAAACTATTTAATGGGAATACCACTTAAAATAGTTGAAAAGATTAATTTCACTTCACTAGTACATCATTGATCGATACATGGGTAACAATTTTTGGAATATAGTGATGCTTTAAATATGGTGTTAGTATTTTTACTATTTTGAAATGAAAAATTGATATCCTATGCCTCATGGAGGTTGAAATTATATAAGAAAACTATTCCATGATTGATCTGGAGTTAGTGTGTGTATTTTCATCCTGAAAATCTTGTGGCATTGTCTCTATTAGGATAAGTGTGTGATATATACCTATCATAAGAGCATAAAATGTATATTCGAACAAAATTTTCTTAATAATAATTAGTGAGTATGGTTTATACTCTTTAAGGATTTGAATGATCAGTTTATTAATATCTTAGTAAATCATATAATGTGGAAGATTCTATACATTAAAAGGACCCTAAAACTTCATAAATGATGGTATTTTAGAAGGATCCAATATTTTCATACTTCTAAAAGGTATAAATGAGAATCATTAAGTATATAACATCATAAATCATTTTTAAATGATTTCTTATCCGTCCATTTTAGAGAAGATAATAGATGATGAAATAGATTATGTGGACATTTAAAAGAATGTGTGAGCGATCAAAAAAGGGAAATCCTCAGAGATTAAATTATATGTGGAATCAGTCTTAAGATGTTATCCATTAAAATATGATATATCAAATATCATTATAATCAAATAGATTCTAAATTATTTATATAGCACAACATTCTCCATCCTTATAGGGAGAATAATGATGTCTCAAGAACACTGGGGGAACTCTTGGTGGGACAATATGAAAAAGGAGTAAAGTGAATATACAAAACGTTCCAAGTATGTCAAAAAAGTGAAGGATGAAAGGAATAAATCATAGGGTTTGATGTACTTATTACCCATTCTGATATGGAAAAGTTAAAAAACACCTTCCAATTATTCACTTGACTTCCAAATACATCCTAAAGAAGAAATAAATTATGTCTTGTTGTGGGTCATCTATCAGTTACATATCACTTTATCAATATCCTTGATGACTTCTCACCCAATCAACATGAACAAATATACATCCGATAATTTGTGACCGTACATAGAGTAAAATAGTCAATTATATCCAATAGAGATTTGAGATGTACCAACCCGATTTTGAAAACACTCCATCATTCCCTATGAACTAATATAATAATCAGTATGGATTATCACCACTAGATAGATGGAAAGTCTATGAAAACTATTCTCATAGTGGGAGATATGTTTAGATAATGATGGATTGACATCAAAGGAGGATATGAACATCATCTACCCCCTGGATGAGGTCGTTTACAATATTAGTTTCTAGTGAATAATCCAAATGGATACATATTATTCCCTTTTTGGAAAACTATTCTGAAAACCCACATGTTATGAATATGTTGGTAAATATAAACAACTAAGACCTGAAATGGTGTTTGATATGGTATAAAAGGTACAAACAATTCAGATGAACATCAAGGAAGAAAAAATTTGATAATAATGATACGTATAAAATCATTGATATAACATTGATATTGATTTTAGAGAGATAGTATTCCTATACATATCTCCAAGGAGGATATTTTTTGAATTTGGGTAGGGAATAATGGTATGTATTAAGTACATCTGCCCCTTCGAGATTCATCATCTTTTCAATGTTGTGCCCTATTGACTAGAAATTCCACCAACTATGTCTCAAGTAATTGATGTATTCCATGTATCCATTTTTAAGAAATAAAAATAAAATCCCTTACATATAATGAATTCAACGGTGGTATAGTTGGTAAATGATATATTCTATGAGCAGTAGACAATAAAGATCTTAAACCATCATGATATTGTTATATGCAAAATAGTGAATTCATCTGGTCAATGTAATATTGTGTAATGATAAAATAAATCAACTAATCATAGGATTATCATGTTCTTGTGATATATAACTATTTATATTATTAAATTGGGTCCCGATAAAATGACAAGAACTTTTAAATTCAATATAATCACTAAAGGGAAAAGATACATTTTCATATAATAAATTTCTATACTATAGGTTTCTATAAACATGTAGTTGTTTAGGTAGGTAATAAACCAAATTATACTATATATTATTCATTGTTAGTTGTATAGGAATATATTTTTTCAATCCAATATATGGATAATATCGAATATTTTCTAAAAGAAAATTAACTATCAGGGATTCCTAGCAATGTGTAACCCAAAAATAATTTCAACAAAAATCTAGGTAACCATTAAGTTTACCTTGTTACTTTCCTATAATACACAAGATAATCTATATTCAACAATATTTTTCATCAACCAACCCCATTGGATGATAAATGTATTGAATTATGAAGCATTCTACATAATGTATCACTTATTAGGTATAAGTAGAATTAATATCACTATCATACCTCATCATATTCCAACAATTTATACATGATACTTTTGATTTATTTCAATAATGATATTATTCCACATAGTAAATATGTTCACTTCATATTGATGGGTAACTCTTTACACGTCTAAGAAATTATACCACTCACACAAAAAATAATACAACCATAATTTTTCACATCTAGATGATTCTAAAGTTGATGGTATGTTGACATCCCATGTCAGGGATTATAGTTGGATGATATTATCATACCTTCAAGAGTATTATTGGAACATGCTACCAATTTTTGATTCAATATATCTAAAAACAATTTTTTATCATAGAAAAACAATAAAAACTATGTTAAAGGTCAAAAAATACAAGATTAATAATTCGATTAATAAATTAAAAATGAAAAAATATTTTTATCGTTTGTCACTGATTGAAATTAAATGTTTATTCATGTATTCTTAATGAATATATTAGAAGTGTAAACCAAATGACATCAATCATATGGAGGTATCAACAAGTTGAAAAATAGACCCTCATCATATGATCATGGTCATCCTACATAAAAAATAATATATTGCATCATCGTATAAACAATGTTGGATAAGTGGTATTTTAGAAGGAGGTACATTTTTTGAGGAATTAACAAGAGATTCTGAACACACCATCATACAAAAGTATGAATTAAAAAGAACATGATGAATCTCCTTGTGTGAATGTTTATTTACTTATCTGTTATAATGAATTAGTATATTTTATTTGAAAAATTAATGAATTAAATAAATGAATTATATCCCCCATTCATAATTATCTTAAGGGGAGTAATATTTAATGATATCCATTGTAAAATAATCTCCCCATTATCAAAATTTCTTGTTTGTTCATTACATCTATCAGAGAATGCATATGTATATATATCAATATGATTTTCCTAAAAATCCAAATGATATCACCTAATAATAAAATAAGTTAGGTCAGAAAATGAAATGAATTTTCATTATATTCCATATGATAAACCATATTGTATAATAAGATATAACACTAATTCAAAAATCTGTCAATTTTTTTTACACAATCCATATTTAATGGTCGGTTATATCGTACCAAACAATTTCACATAGGTATATTCTATATATATATATGATTTGGTGTATATGATAATCAATTAACTTTAAAATCATTTTCCATAATATATTTAAGCTTATGAAAATTAATTAATTAGTTCTCTGATGAATATATACAATATTTAAAACACTGTAAATATTTATTTTTCTAACTATATAAACTAATAGAAATACCAAATCATATTATCAATAATATTTCCCATTAGATTTTCTATAAAATCATAAAAAATAAATAAATGATTAGTCATGATACTCAATATCCTATAAAAAATAATCATGGAAACTAGATAAATAATAACAATTTGATATATCATATATTTCTAGATACAATTCATTGTATCATTGCTAAAAAACTATCAAATTACATGTAGAAATAATAGGAGAACAAAATTTTTTTATTTGAAATTGGAACATAAATGAAATATATATACATATATGGAATAAAATATATAACTACTATAAGTTATTTATAAAAATATATTTCTCTTGAAATAATTATTGGAGCATATTATAATTACTAAATAAATAATTGTTTACAAATTCTATAAATTTATGCCTCAAAAATTCTGGAGATAAAAATATATTGAAAATACACTATGTATTTAATGTTCTTAAATATATCCCTCAAATCGTGAGATTCATTATATTCCTTTAAATTATTGATCCCCATGAATAATATCCCAAATTTTTATGCTATTATTCTCTCCCATGGAGAAAAAAAGTAGTAGGATAATAAATAATTATATCATGGAATATTTGGGTGAGAGTGTTCAACTAGAGCTTTTCACCATAATAGAGGAGAATTAACAAAAAAATTCAATTTATGAATTTCAATTTATATCATATAATCTAAATTAATAAAGATATTAAATACGGAAATGATTTTTTAAAAATAAAAAAAATTTATAATTATTATTACCATTATCATTAATAAAATAATAATTTATCATAATAAAATCTTTTATAGAGTTATGAATTAATTTTTTTGTCTTGTAAATTATATTTTCATTCCCCCAATAAAATGAGATAGGAAAATTTTCATCATCAAAAGGATATTCATATAGAATTTTTATCTATATTAATTTTGAAAATTATTAATCCACAACAATATATTCATCCTCAAATATGTTTTATATATTTTCATTATGATTAATATTTTTACATCAAATATATATTTTTAATTTTTTTAAATGGACAACTAAATGTAGACATTATATTATTATTATTTCTGGAAAAAATTATATAATAAAATTCTAGAAATTGGTTTAATGTGGTATTGGAATACCATATTCAAAAATCAATAGTTATTTTTCAATACCTTGTTATTTATATCATAATAATAAGATAGATATCATTTTAAATCTATGATACCTATAATTCACACTTGTGACATAAAAACAAATTTTTTTAATAATTTTTTTTAAAATTTTATTATTTATTTTAAATTTAGTGTCTTTATAAAAAAATACAATTTTTTAACTTTGATGAAATAATACTAACTATAATAGAAGTCTTAATTGGTGTTCCTTATTATATTAAAAAATTAATCAAAATTTTATTGATAATTTTAAATTTAAATATAATCATTTTATTCACATTAGTGAAAAAAATTGATCAAATAATAAATGTGATGGCTCTGATTAATTATATTTAATATTTTCCTTCAATAATTCAAATAGTTGTTCATGATTTCAATTCCATGTCACCCAATAGTGATCCCACGCATATATAGCAGTGAAATTTCTAATGTTTCTTTTCTTTTTTATATATGGGCTTCAATCACTGATTATAATTTTTAATTGCATAATATTCTAACTTGAATCTTGTTTATAATACAAATCTCTCAATGTATTTTCTACATTTAAATTTCCTTATTCAATATATAAGCCCTAATTTCATTATTTCATAAATTAAACTCATTAGGTTATTCAATAAATACTTTCCATTTAAAAACATCAAACAATTTTATATGACATCCATTAAAAAAATAGAAATATTATTTAGATAAAAATAGACACAACAATTAATTGGAATCTTGTTTTGATGAAAGTGGAATGTTTTCATCTATATTGAAGATATATACATGAGAACAACATTTGTAAACACACTACATTTTATCATTTATTATCCCAACATTTTTTTGAGTTTATTTCTATAAATACACAATTTAAATAACATTTAATTATTATTTTTATACATTGAATTCCCATGTATATTTCATCTCAATTTTATCTATATTGTAATTTATGGACTGGATTCATCATTATATTTCAGTAGTCCCACTAATTTTTTTTCCATCTCCCCTGAAAATAATGATTTCAATTTTGTAATCCATATCATATTTTTCAAAATTAGATTATATTTTTCACCTAAAATATTTCATTTAGACATTTTAAACCATTTTTCATGAATTTATAATTTTTCTTGTAAAAATTATACATGGAAAAAATGTTTTATATTTTAAATTTTTGTAATAACATAATCCTTAATAGAAAAATTTTATATGATAATTTGTTTCACATTATACACTTATTAGTTAGCCAAATATAAATAAACAAATTGCTTCAATATAATTGACCCCACATTTATATATAATCAATTATGTCTTTTGAAATATTTACATCTTTGAATTTTTTTATTTATATATTTATAAGGGTAAAATCTCTATTAAAGAAGTATGGAATCAATTTCAAATGAATGAAACCCAAAATTACCCAAGAGTATATCTAAAGAATAGTTAGAGTATAACCATGGTTTATCCAAATTCAATACCTAAATCTAATCTAAAATTTATAACCATGTTATAATCATTATATGAAGAGATCCACAATCCTCAAGAGGAATAAAAAATAAAAAATTGTTAGGATAATATAAATAATGATAAATAATAAACTGTTACAACATAAGTACAACTATGTTTCTAATATAATAATAACATAGTATTATTAAAAAAATACAAAAATATAGCATCACTAGAGGGAAAATTTAATTTCACATAATCTCATTTAATTAAGGATAAATGAATGGGAAATCATAAATAATTAATATTGATAAGTAATCTCCATGGAGTTAATAATTTGGTGAAACAAATTTATGATACCAACATGATTGGTATACTTCCAAAAAATAAAATGTCATTTTTTTATCAAATGTAATTTTTTGAGGAATTTTCTATGTAGGTAACCAATCTACAATTTGAGAGGAAGAATACGTGTGTGAGGTGGAGCTTCAAGAGTCAATGAACCACCAAAATCATCCCATTCACTTATATGAATACTTATTATATTAAATCATGTAAAATATCTTGTATTTCGTAGTCCATGTTCCACTAAAAATTTATCTATAAAGTAGAAATAAAATTCATGGCACTATTCTATCATTGATTTAGGAAAACCATTATAATAAATCCAAAATACATTGTATTTAAAGTATTTAAATTTTTTGGGTTTCTATTTCATCATACGGGACTTAC
This sequence comes from Viscum album, assembly GCA_963277665.1. Lineage (NCBI taxonomy): Eukaryota > Viridiplantae > Streptophyta > Magnoliopsida > Santalales > Viscaceae > Viscum > Viscum album. The sequence continues at coordinate 2,005,303,067 of OY728125.1, forward strand.
ACATCCCCAAAATAGCATTATTTAGTCCAAGTAGGTATAAATAATGATGACCATGTAATTATTTAAAATGTGTAAAATATTTAAAGTGGTTATAATATATTTTTAATCTATAATCTAAATAATATCATTGGGATAATTATAATGGTATGAACCATATTAAATTCATAGCTGAAATGTCATCTCTAGAGTAGAAAAACACATCAAACACCTATATGGTGATACAAATCCCACTTAATCAAGATGGAGACAGTGTTCATGTCAATATATAAATTCAGTCACATTCTAATGATATCTATCATATTCCATGTCAATGTCATAAATTTTTGAATTTACTAAATTTAAATTTGATTATAATATCATCGTTATTCTGAGTCTATTTTTAATGATCTGTGATATGTTTATTAATATTTTTACCATTATAGACACCGAAACATATATTGAATTGCATGATTCAACTTGAATCAATATATGAAATTATATGTTACATTAATTTAATTTAATTTAATTATTAGTTATATTGAGAAACCCAAATTGTAAAATATTTTTAATTATTTAAAATTTATAGAAGCCCATAATTGAGGAATAATCTACTAGAACCCCACAAATATATGTTGAGTGGCTCATGCTCAACTGGAACTGCATTACTAAAATGTAGTAGTCGATCTACATGTGTATCTTATATTTTCTAAACCAAAAATAGAATTTTATTTCATCTAATAAATATTAAATGATGTTTATATAAGAAAAATTCATATATTAAAGAAAACCAATGATTTATTCGTATCACAATAAATTTTAATATTTAGAGAAACATATCAAAGAACGCTAGGGAGTTAAAAGGTGATTTTGATACATTAAATTCCATTACTATTATGATTTATAGTGAGTTATGGAACTCTTGATGATGAGTTATTTACTCAGTATATGACACAAATTGGTTATGTTAGTATATAATTAAACACTTGATTGAAATCCCACCCTGGAAATAATAATTGATTGAGTAATAAATAATTTTTTTAAAAGGAATAAAGTGTTATGTAATATTTAATTTGATGTTTTTTTCATCGAACGAAAATAGAAGGAAAAATATCATGGAAAACATATACGAACAAAATATTGAGTAAAAAATATAAATTTGAGTAAAAAATATAAATATTTCTCCACATACAATATGATGTACCCCCGTTGATGAAATTTGAAACAGATTATCCACATGTTTTAGAAGTATATGGTAGAACATATTAAATATAAAAGAAAACTAAATTAAAATTATACTACTAATATTAAAAAATATATAATTATCAATTTAGAAATGAAAATCAACTATTTAGAAGAATGTTTAATTTTGAGGGTTGATTTAGGTGACTTACACCATTTCACCACATGATGAGATTTCACCACATCTTACAATTTTTGTATTCACATATATTTTATTATATTAAATGATGGTATATAAAAAATTAAGAGTGTTGGTAATATTTATTACTAGTTAATATTATGTGAATTTTATTATTGAATGATTTATTTTCTACTACAAATATTTTTCTAAATATGATATCCACTATATAAATTTATAATGAATTCAATGTTAGTTACTTAAATAATGTAAAATTTAATCTTTCAATATGTAATATAGTAATTTTAATTAATAATAAATATACAGACTGTTACCTCAGTTATTCCTACACTTATGTAATAGATTCAATGTAGTCATAAATAAGGTTCCAATAGAATCATGGTATGTATAGATCAGTTGCATGAGTGGGAATGGAATCAAAATTTCATGTGGTAATGGTCATTTATAAGGAATAAAATGAACATATTTGGATTATATAATTGGTTGATTCATTGGAAATAAAAACATAGTATAATTACTTGGATATTCATTATAAAAGATGTAATGTTTTATGATTTGATACCCACTAACATATTTATGAAAATAACGAATTCAAAAAGAGGTGCTACATAATTTTTGAACATTATTGATGATCCCTCAATAATTGGGGGGATTTTTTTGGAAACTTAAGATCAATTGAATGAAATAATTTTTATATTTAATTGGTAGGTTAAAAGATAAATATATAAATATTGAAGTGTCTTCATGTAGATAATGGATTACAGTACCATGGTAAATTATAGGAAAGTTGTATGAGGGTCAAATCATTGTATAAAAAACTGTACTAGATATTCCACCATAAAATGGTGTTTTTGAGAGAATGAATAGAGTAATTTAGAATTGAATCAGGATTATACTCTCAAATTAAAATATTCCATGGTCCATTTGGGAGTATCCAATGATGACTAATGTTGATTATACCAAACATGACATTTATATTTTATATAGCTAAAAATCAATAAATGTATTAATAGAAGTAAATATTATTTATACAATCACATGAGAGTATTTCACTATAAGAGATTTAAAAACATCCCAAAATATGAGAGGGAAATAATAGATGAAACAAGAATGTTTTGAACCTTATTAGGATAGAATCATGAGGTGTTTTGGTACACACTATAGCATTCTATACACAATTAGATCATCAGGATATGATTTATGGAATTTCATGAAGGTCAAACAATTTGATGTTTTGAGAAGAAAAAATATTTATAATCCACATTGTGATAAAATTGGAATTAATGATGAACTAGTATCAAAACACAACATTTTAGACATTGGGGGAAGGATATAAGGGACTTATGATACATCACCTATGGTTAATATATATATCCATTAATATGACTCAATTATCTTTTATCCCTTAGAAAATTCAACAAGATGAAATATTGTTAGGAACAACATGAGATCAACAGCTGAGTTATATATACTCACCACTAGGGTATATTAATATCATTGATATAGGAGTATGAAACTATAATGATTATGGGACTATATGATTTTTGATAATGGAATGAAAACTTCCATTAATGAGCTGGTGATATACATTCATGAGATTATCAAATTTCATATGGTAACGTTACCACAACTAATATAGTAACTCATGAACAAGTGTATGAACAAAACAAAAGTTGAATTTTCTTACTCATTACTATAATATAATGTTAATCTAGTTAATAATGGGTTCTCTCAGTATAAATGAATAAAAATTGATGAAATTAATTATTATTTTGTAAAAAACCCTTTTATCTGTGTTGTTCTTGGATGACTTGCAAGTCTCAATATTGAGGTGCAACAACATTAGGATGACACAACATAAGTAATTTATCTAAAGGTGTAGAAGATATATATGGATAAACATGATGGGTTTTGGGTAAAATTTAATGAAAACTTGTTATGAAAACATTTAAAAATTTATATGTAGTTGAAGTTGTATCGGGAAAATAATATAGAATTTTTGAAAGATTCATGGTGAAACAAATTATAAGACAAATAATATTTCTAAAAAAATATACTCAAATTGGTTTTAGTAGTTCATTGATTATTATTTTAATTTAAATTTAGAATATATTATTAGTAGATGAATCATAAATACTATAAAGTTATCAATGTTTTTGATTGAGTATTTGTTGACACCGAAAAATTCCTGTAACTCTCAGAGGAAGTTTCGAAATGACGAAGGGATGTCATATTCAGAGTCAGAGGCCCGATCCGGAGGCCTGGGAAGAGGTGCACGAAATAAATGAAGATCCACACAAAAAATTGTTCTGCGCGCGAAGTACTCCCAGGATTCCTGGAATTGGACTGGTGAGGCACGCAATAATTTCGCGACCCGGTTCTCCGTGGCGAGATTTTGCGCGCCAGCGGTTCCCGGCGCGGAAGAATTTCATGTGCCAACTGGATTCTGCACTGGAGGTCACCTATAAATATAAGGTGACCCCGAATGGTTTGGGGGTTGAGGAATCCGAAGTGATTCTCGTGCGCGCAATTCGGCTCCCCCCGCGCGCAAGATGACATCCAGGTAATCCCAAATTCCGTGCAACCTTGCCCTGGAGTTTGCCTTTGTGCGCAACTCCACCGGCTTCAGTGAATTTTCCCCTTCCCCCGGTATCCCCACTTGCGAGCAATCCGTGGTCCGTGCGCGCAATACCCTACCTTGCACGCAAAACCTTGCGCGTAATTCCCTCTTTGTGCGAAATTCCATTACTCCAATTGCGCGTCATCCCGGTGTTTTGCGCGCAAATCGTCCCTTTTGCGCGCATAGCCCTGGACCCCTCACCTTGATGCCCCTTGGCTTCCCCCTGCACCGACACCTGATGTCTCCCCTACCGGGCATGCGCGCCATGCGTTGTTTTCCCGCACGGCCTCCCAGGCTCGTGCGAAGTAACCTCAAGGTTCCTTGGGCTGTGTTTCCCATCGCGTTGCTTTGCCTTATGCTTCTCCGTATAGGCACGCTAATGGCTATTGCTTCTTTTCATAGCCACGCTAACGTGGACCCCCCGGTGGTTTGCCCTGCGGCCCCCCTTCACCATGGCCTTGCCGATGCCTTCCCTTCCACAAGGGGTAGAGGGAGTTGGGCATGTAAGCCCTAGGGGTGTGGAGCGAACCCAGCTCGTCCAAGCTGCAGGACGTTAAACTTCTAAGCACCTCGTCCTTAACACAAGACGTTAAAATGTGGTCCGACCCCGTGCTTTGCACGCAGGGTCCCCCAGCTCGGACATTTTTTATGCCCACCCATCTCCATGGGAATGGACTCTTCCTCACATGGAATCAGATCCTCCTTGTCGGAGTGACGTTTTTCCGTGGGGGAAGGGTTTCCTCAGAGCGTAAGCCCCTAACCTTTCTTGCAGATGATTGCACCCGTGCATCTCCGTACTTCCGCCTAGCAAGGCAAGTGGAGTCCTTTTCCCACTGCGCTTTGTCGCACCACGGGCCTCCACCCTGGGGTAAGCCCCGACCCCAAGGTCCGCTAACCACGGGTAAGCCCCTATTTCCTCTTTGGTCCTCTCAATGTGTAAGCCCCATTCTGCTTCTCACGGACGTACCCTTTGCGACGTGATCATCTGGTCCCTGTTGCATCTTGTTTCCAACACCGAGCATGACTCACGTGGGATTAGAGTGTGCGTCGACCATGACATCCTCTTATGGGCCGCCCCAGACCATAAGCCCCATCCTAGCGAACTACGTGGACTTTGATCTATGCTAACACATTGTACGTAGGAAGCCTCCACGAGGTTCAAGCCCACCACCCAGTCATCCGGACCTCTCTATGTTGGTAATCTAACCACCTTGGGCCGCCTAAGAGCGTAAGCCCCAAATATTCCATCCCACATGACGTTAAACTGTATTTTGTCCCGCATGACGTTAAACTATATTCCATCCCGCATGACGTTAAACTTTATTGCGTCCCGCATGACGTTAAACTGTATTTCATCCCGCATGACGTTAAACTGTATTCCATCCCGCATGACGTTAAACTTTTTTCCATCCTGCATGATGTTAAACTGTATTCCGTCCCGCATGATGTTAAACTATATTCCGTCCTGCATGATGTTTAACTGTATTCCGTCCCACATGACGTTAAACTGTATTCCGTCCTGCATGACGTTAAACTGTATTCCACCCCGCATGACGTTAAACTGTATTCTGTCCCGTAAGATGTCTAACTGTATTCAGTCCCGCATGAAGTTAAACTGTATTCCGTCTCGCATGACGTTAAATTGTATCACGTCCTGCATGACGTTAAATTGTATCGTATCCCGCATGACGTTAAACTGTATTGCGTCTCGCACGACGTTAAATTGTATCCCCCCTCTTGGGCCGTCTCAGAACGTAAGCCCCATGTTTCACTCCACCATCCATCCTGATCCTTACCCGGGCCGCCACAACCCGGTGAGATCATGCCACCCTTTCCCACTCCATGATATATGGGAAACTGCCCACGTGCTGGCCCCAACATCGATGTTCCCCCCTAGGGATCCTTCCACCCGATCCGTCTCTGCAAGACGTTAAACTCGAGACATACCCTGTGTTAAACATGGGAAGCTGAGGAAAACCTCAGGTGGTACACATCCCCTGCGTTCGATGTGGGATGCCTCGGGCTTAGGTACCCTCGAGAAGCCCTGTGATGAGGGATCAAAGACAGACATGCCGACGATGCCCCAACGTGACCATTCTCCTCACCGCAAGTTTCTGTCCCGACAAGACCCCTTGGAGCGTCTTGATGGAAGCAGCGCAATTAACTAGCGTCCATGTAGATATGGAACCAGGAATGAGATTCACGAACATGTCTTAAATATATGAGGGAGACCCGGACTAGGTAATGAGATCCGAGGAGGAATACACGGAGAGAAGAAACAACATCCCATCATCCCGGTTTCGATGAAGGAGAAGACGTCCCTGAACAAGGAACGGATACCGCCTGCCATTGGAAAGAGGGAATGCGAGGCAAAAAGCAGCGCACCCTCCCCGGCGGACGGACGCGCGTGCGCCCTGGTGAAAGCGTCGAAAACAAAAAATGGTGAAACTGACGTGAATCTCTTCTCCTCAACACGGGTAATGGTAGCCGTTGCAGCATCGGAATAATAGCATGTCGCCAGGTCCGAGTTACCCTCACCGGGACGTGAACCTGCCAGGGGTCAAGGCAGTCAGGACGTTGACTACTCCGTTCTATGACCTCATCAGCGTGGATCCCTCTTGCCGACCATGGAATACGGAGTGATGCCGGGCCTTGGTTGTTGATCTCCTTTCCTGTTGATACAAATAGGTTCATCTCCCTGTTTCCAGGAATCAGATCACTGCATTCGGAGCTCGATCGCCACCTGCCCACTGGCGCAGGGGCAGGGGAAGTGCCGACGCGGCTACCCCGTGCGGTCCCACCTATCCCACGGTTGATACGAATTCGACTACCGTAGCAGTCAGGCGCTTGCGCCCCCTCTCCCCGTCAGAAATCATCCAACAGAGGGTGGTCAATAACCTGGTTTGTAGGTATGACGAGGAAGGGGTCATCCCCAACAGGGGCATGGCACGCTTGGATCTAGAGGCGGCTGCGCCTCACCACCATCGCCGCTATCAAGGGTCGTGCAGGGAGCAGCCGCTCCCCACGCCGACGTTCAACCGCTTTGGGAGCCTATCCCCGGAGCGATGTGACACATCCCACCCTACGCCAATGAGGTGGGGGATGTCTGGGTCCACTCGATCGGTGATCCGTCCCAGGGGTTACCGGAATGAACCCCTGCGAGGCTGCGTCGACGCCGCCGCCCGACTCCCTGAGCCGAGGAGCAGGCAATATTCATGCCCGCGCCGCCGGTTCCGGCCCATCTGACTTGACGCCAGCGTCGGGCGCGAGTGGGGGAGAATGCCTGTCCTGGGGCACCAGCATCATCAACCATTGTGGCCCCAGCCACTGCTGACTCCTGTTCCCAGATCCCTGCGCATGTTGAGCAGGGGCAGCCGTGTGCCCGACTGGGATCGAAACACCGACCGCCCTGCAGGCAGGTTGGGTCGAATCTCCCAGTCGCGAACACTGGAAATGGCCACTGCGGACCAATCCGCGGTTGTTCCGCTCACCATGGAGGCCCAATCTGTGCCACCGATCTGGGAAGCTGAAATCCTCTTCGCGACGGCTATGCTCCGGGTATGACTCCTTCCAGCACCCACTAGATGGGGTATGAGGCCACTCCCCCTACCTCCTATCATGATCATGGAGACGTTGTGTATCCAGTTGCTCACCCACATGGAGGTCCTCCCCATGTCCCTTTCGACATCTATCCTAGTGCTTCTCGCGCCCCGACCGTCAGTCCCCCCTGCCCCAGCTCTATTTTGGCCGGGGGACCCCATGATGGAATTCGTCCTTACCCTGAGGAGCTACCCAGGGACAGGAAGGCTGGGCGTCGTCTCCATAGGAGGAATGTCAGGGGAGTCCAGACGGGAATCCGACCTATCCGTTTCTCGGTTTCTGAGGTAGAGTACGACTCGACGATCGAACCTCCCCCCCCCCCCAACCTTTCGATTTGAGGGCAAGGATGGGGACGCGGCGCGTCAGTCTCGTACTCCTCGAATGAGTGATCCATATGATTCCCTCCTCCCTTCAATGGTATATCCAAGAGGACGAGGACTTGGCGTACCACTAGGGATCAAGCCCGCAGTTGCCGCTGATCTCCTCGGAAGCACCTCCTTCCCCTGTTAGGGAGGGTGAGGAACTTATCTGGGGACCGACGGAAGGATCGCGAGGTGACACACCCTCGGAGAGCACCAAAGTTTTGACAGGAGGCCCATCCACCGACCCATCCTATCTCGACGTGGAGGCCAGGGCACTGCAACCCCGGGAGGATGACCCAGGGATCGGAGGCCAATCGGCATGTTCGCTGTCTTCCCCGCCGGCCAGCCCACCGCCCCGACGGCCTTCCTCAGTGCCATTTCCAATTCCACAACTTGCCTCGGTGGAAGAGAAGGGGCGGAAAGCTCCAGACCATGAGCCGGAACCATGGAGCTTCTGGACCGTTCTTGCAGCGGGCCACTTCCCTGAGAAGTTTTGGTCGGTCGCATAATCGGGTTTTGATGTGCTAGAGTCACTCACCCCGGTAGAGTTTGAATGCTTTTTCCAGATTATTTGGGTGACTCACTCCCGCCTCCGTTATCACATAGCTCCTTATCCTGGGAGCCAGGCGCATCTTGAGGAGATTGGTGAGTAGTGCCGCCGGGTTGACCTTGCTGCACTCCCTGCGGTCCGGCACCCCGAGTCGTTGGGCCTCCACAAGGCCCATCAGCAACAATGCGTCCAGAGTTTTCAAGTACTCCATAGAGTTATTGAGGAGGCCACCCCCCCCCCCCCCATGCACATGTTCATGGGTGGGGGAAGTACGCTGCTCTCCTCTTATGTGCGATCCGCCGACAGCCCGATCCACTGGGCGACCCTGATGGAACGTTGCCAAGGGTAGTAGCAGTCAACATGGCTGAACCTTCAGATGAGGGAAACACTATGGAGCCCCACGACGGGGATTCACCCCCGAAGACAGGCTGTTACTGGACCCATCTGGGAGGATTACTCGCTAACAGAGGAGCCTCATAGGCCTTCCTATACCCACGGAGGCACTGGCGCTGGGCTGAAATATCGACAAGGGTAAAGAGCCTGCCGGGTCTGTCAAACTCGCCGACCCATCTGCCTCAGTGCAGAAGGCAGAGGAAGATCCCGAGAAGGCCATGCTGCACCAAAAGCAAGCCTAGAAAAAGAGGTTGGTTGATGAGCTCTTGGATGAATGCATTGCAGAGCGGCGGCCCATCTACGACAACCCTAGACCAGGACAGCAGGGGCAGGAGCATCTACCCCTTGCTGAGATCCCCCTCGGGAAACCGTGTCCGTGTCGTGTTCGCCGACAGGGGAGACACTGGGGCCCATGTCAAGAGGGCGCGATATGTTTCGCCGAACCCTCCCGAGCAGCGAGGCAACCTGGGAGACCCTGCTCGGTTTCCTCCCGCCACTACGAGAGTCGCTCCGCCAGCTGCCCCCCCCCCCCCCCCCCCGAGCCGCTGAGCGTGACTATCATATCGAAGAAGCTGGAAATGCGCTTGTGGTTAGAGATCCCCGTCAGGACATGAATACGCATCCGGATGATCTGATGGAAGTACTCGTCACTCGCTTGGAGGCCCTGGAAACTTGGCAGGTGGCAATCCCACCGGATGGCAAGCCATACCACGCATGGGTAGATGACATGCCAGCCCCGCCAGGATTTGGGAACCCCACTTTCGCCACGTTTAATGGGACCGGAGACCCGCCACAACACTTGGCCCACTTCAACTCGAGGTGCGGGCCTATGTTAGGGACTTCGGCGCAGCAGGAGGCTGCCATGATCCGGTGCTTCGTCCAGACACGAGAAGGACCAACATTCGTTTGGTACAGCCACCTCCCTATTGGATTAGTGTCTAGCTGGGAGGACCTTCATCGACAATTCCACTACCATTTCAGTTCCACAACCCGGAAGACGAACATTGCAGACCTCTTCAGGTGCAAGAAAAGGCCCGACGAGCGAGTCGCGGACTTCGTCGCCCAGTGGAAGGGGCTCACGTACTCCCTTGACATGCCACTGACTTAGGAGAAATTACTCACGATGTGTGTGGGGAACGTCAAGGCGGAGTTAGTTCCTTCCCTGATCACGCAGAATTACCCGAGAGGGTTCCGGGACTTCTCAGACAAGGCTCAACGCCTCGATGAAGCCCTGCAACAGGCCAGTCAGGAACGCTCGCTGCCTCTTCTGATCTCTGCAAGGAGAGCCGCCAGAGATGAGCCCGCTGTTGTGGAGCAGATTGAGGCCCCCAGATAGCTAGAGTTGCTACCGGTGACGCCAGCTCAGCAGGCTCATAGGGGTCCACCCCCACAGCCTCCGACCCACCAGCGACTGCCTCAAAATCAGCAGGCGCCTCCGCATAACACACTGCCACCACCTAGGCGAGGTAATCGGGATCTACCTCCTCGGCCTTCTCCTCCAGTCCCTGGCCATGGTCAGCCCCCAAGAGGCCCCTTTCCAGGAAGAAGGAATCGGGCTTACTCGTTTGGTGAGGCCCAGGTCCCCGGTTATTTCTGTAGCGCCATGGAGCAGAGGATCGTGTGGCTGCCTGAATGCCAGAAGCCAAAAGAGGCGTGTCTCACGGATCGCCCTAACTACTGCCCTTATCACCGATTCCTGGGACACACCATCCAGCAATGCTATGTGTTCAAGGACTGGATCCATGACCAGATTTACAACAACATAGTCAGGTTGGGCCCAGCCCCGGCACAGGTGGCAGGTGTCTTCGTGGGATCAGATCGTAGTAGTGACGATGGGGATGGGTGGGAATAGGTTTCCGACCGCGGGTCCCAGAAGTATAATGACTGGATGGCCCGCAGGACGGTCACCCGTTCCCATGGCATCATTTGTGCCTGCCTGTACCAGCCAGAGTCCTCAGAACCTGCGAGCGCCGCTTTGGCCTCGTCGTCCCAGCCTACTTCTTCCCCAAAGAGTAGGCGGCGACGCAAGAAGAAAGAACACGCCCTTCCATTTCCATCATCTTCTCGCACGCTTGGCGATTTTATGCCCCCGGAGATGGGGATCCCTCCAAGACCCCGTCCGGTAATGGATGACTCCTCGAGCGAGAGACCGGGGTACTCTTCGGTTAACACCGTAGAGTTGGTAAATCACTTCTGGGCTCGCAACGGTGAGGAGCTCCAGGTGGATCTCCTCGAGAGCATGGGGTATGATTAGGTTAACACCGTAGAGTTGGTAAATCCCTTCTTGGCTCCCAACGGTGAGGAGTGCCAGGTGGATCTCCTCGAGAGCCCGGTGTACACTTCGGTTAACACCGTAGAGTTGGTAAATCCCTTCTTGTCTCCCAACGGTGAGGAGGGCCAGGTGGATATCCTCGAGAGCCCGGGGTACGCTTTGGTTAACACCGTAGAGTTGGTAAATCCCTTATTTCCTCCCAAAGGTGAGGAGCGCCAGGTGGATCTCCCTGAGAGCCCGGGGTACGCTTCGGTTAACACCGTAGAGTTGCTAAATCCCTTTGTGGCTCCCGAGGATGAGGAGCGTCAGGTGAACCTCCCCAATGTCCCCAGTAGTTTCCAACGTCGACAGAGCCGTGGCTACGTGAATCACCGGGGCATAGCGGTCTTCCCCTCCAGTCAGGCCGTGCACGCCACCGAGACCAGGCAGCAGGCCCGGTTCAGAGAGCAACACTCGCGGCTCCCTCACCCGCTGACAATAGGTTCCCTTACACCACCATTTGTGTTGATGGATTGGGCGGAACAGTCTTGCCCGCATCGCAACCAGCCCAACCCTGCCACTGGCCAACCACGACCTTCCGGTCCTGGCATGGCAGCCACCTCCTGGGCTTCATCTGGTGAACAGCGGGATGTGCCTAGTACCAGTCAGTCATCGGTCCCGCCAGCAGGGCCTGTCATGCCCCCTATCGCAGAGCGACCTCATGTAAGCAGAAGCTCGCATTTGGTGTGAAAGTATGATGTCCTGAAGCATCTGGCCGGCATTATGGCGAGGCATTCCATCCTTGAGGACCTCCGCCTGTCGTCTGGAATCCGTGAGACGCTCGTCAAGGCTCTAAAGAGCCCCCTCCAGTTTGAAACGGAGATAGCGGCCAAAGAAGCCTTCCACACCGAGGTGGTTGAGAATGCCGAATGTCTGGCAGTTATCTCATTCTCCGGTGAAGATGAAGAACCTCCCATACAGGGGCACATCCGCCCGATGTACATCACCGGCCAGTTCAATGGCGTGGAGGTCTGTCGCTATCTTGTCGACCCGGGTTCTGGGATTAACTTGATCCCAACTCGGACACTACGAGAACTGGGGTTGTCCGATGATGATTTAACTCCCTCCGACCTCAGAATCCAGGGGTATGACAGGACCGAGCAAACTACACTCGACAAGATTCGTCTGAAGACCCAGTTCGCCGGCTTAATTGCTAATACTGAATTCATGGTTGTCTCTCAGGACACTTCCTACAACGCGTTGATGGGCAGGTCGTGGCTCCATCATCACGCAGCGGTTCCCTCATCATATCATCAGTGCCTCAAATACTCTCTTAAGGGTCGAGTGGGTGTGCTCCAAGGAGATGCGTCCTCATTTTCCTCTTGTGAAGCTCGTTACCTAGATGCTGACTATTACAAGAACAAGGACAAGCATATCCTGGCACGTGAGGTTGAGCCCGCCACGGTCGAAAGTGATCCCTGGGTAGGTTTGGATGACACATAAGTCTTCCCAATCCATCGGTTGGAGGCCAAGAATCCCGATATGGGAGAGTGATTTGTTTTCTCGGGTACCAGATGAATGCATATTTCCGGGTCTAAGTGACGGCGGGAAATCACCTCGTACTCTTACACCAACCAGGCCCGGGTGATCCCCAATCCTCCTACCCCCGTACAATATCAGTATGATGGGCTTATAGCAATGATAGTATGTCATACGTGCCTGTTTCATCGAGCCGGGATCGACCGGCTCAAGCCAACGCGACACCACTGCTTCGATGTCGTAAAGTGTGGCCCCTTGGGCCGCATGCCAGATGGGATTGGATCAACCTCCTTTGTCGCTATGGTCTCCGCGGTGCACAAGCCTCCTATCGTGACGACCTCTGCCGCCCAAGCCTGTGCTAGCTCACCATCAGGGTCAAGCAGCCCCGAAACGGCTCCCCCTGTGGACAATCCTTCCACAAGCAGAGAAGAATACATGGAAGATGCTCCTCCTGCCATTGAGGAGGGCATCTCCGCCACAATCTATGAGCTCGTACAGGTGAACCTCGATAGTGAGGCAGACCCGACACCCACGTTGGTCAGTGCCTCTATGCCTCCCGAGGAATGGCGGCAGTAAATAGACTTACTCAGAAAGAACTGTGATGTGTTTTCCTGGAGCTATGACGAGATGCCGGGACTAGATCACTAGGTAACCGTCCACCGCCTTGGCCTCCCAGTAAACCATCATGGGTTCCAGCAGCCTCCCAGAAAAATGCACCCCTTTCACGATGCCATGGTTGAGGCCGAAGTTGATAATCTCATTAAGGCCAATTTCGTCAGGGAAGTCCAGTACCCCAGGTGGCTAACCATCATTGTGCCTGTCAGGAAGAAGAACGGGTAGATCAGGGTCTGCATCGACTTCCGCAATCTTAATCGCCACTGTCCGAAGGATGACTTTCCACTTCCCGTGATAGAGCTGTTGATCGACGAAAAGACTGGGTTCCAAGCCCTCTCCTTCATGGATGGGTAATCCGGGAATAACCAGATCCGGATGGCCCCCAAGTATGAAGAGTTCACTGCCTTCAGGTCCCCTCATGGAACTTTCTGCTATCGGGTTATGCCCTTCGGCCTGAAGAACGCGGGTGCCACCTATCAACGGGCTACGCACCGCATATTCAAGATGATCCTCGGGACGCTGGTGGAGTGCTATGTAGATGACCTGGTGGTCAAATATCATCAGCTCTAGGACCATCTCAAGTACCTTGAGAAAGTTTTCGGTTTGCTCTGTTCCCGTCACTTGAAGATTAACCCGTTGAAGTGTGCCTTCGAGGTCACCTCCGGAAAGTTTCTTGGCTTCATTGTCAGGTATCGAGGTATCGAGATCGACCCCTAGAAGATCAGGGCCATCAGTCAGATGCCTCCCCTGAGTAATATTCGGGAGCTTCGAGGCCTCCAAGAACACTTAGCCTATATACGCCGATTCATTACGAATCTGGCGGGCAAGTGTAAGCCCTTTTCTCGGCTCATGAAGAATGGAACCGCCTATGGGTGGGATGAAGAGTGCCAGACCGCTTTTGAAGAAATCAAGCAGTATCTGCTTCAACCTCCGGTCCTGATGCCACCCGCTCCCGGAAAGCCACTGGTCCTTTACGTGACCGCCCTGGAGTGATCCCTCGACGTCCTTCTCGCCTAGAAGAACAACGAGGGAATGGAGAATATTCTCTATTAACTCAGCCGCATGCTCCTCGACGCGGATGTTAGATAATATCCCATCGATAAGAGCTTCCTGACGCTTGTATTCGCTGTACAGAAATTGCGGCACTAATTGCAACACCACGAGGTACAGCTGGTCTCTCGGGTAGACCCGTTGAAATACATCCTGAGTCGACCTATGTTGACCGGCCGATTGGCACGCTGGGCGGTGATCCTCCAGCAGTTCGACATTAGGTTCGTACCTCAGAAGGCTATCAAAGGATAGGCATTGGTTGACTTCTTAGATACTTATCCAACCTCTGCCGACCAGCCACCGGATTTGGGCTTTCCTGATGAGGCAATCCTATTAGTTGATCACGCCACCCCATGCTGGCAGATGCACATTGATGGCGCCTCCTGAAGCCCTTCCGGTAGAAGGCTCAATGATCCTAGGCTTAACAGAGTGGGATTAGGTATCGTCTTCATCACCCCGGAGTAAGTCGTTCTGCCATATTCTTTCTTGTTGCCAGAGGGCTGCACCAACAATGAGGCAGAATATCATGCCCTCATCATCGGCCTCGAGTTGGCTCTGGAGGTTGACGTACCCCACCTATATGTAAAAGGGGACTCTGAGATAGTCATCAAGCAGGTTAACGGTGACTACGCTGCCAGGAAGACAGAACTCGTGCCGTTGCTGGAGTGTACCCTCCATCTAATAGCTATGTTCCCCTCCCGACCAAATGTCGTTCACGTTCCCCGATCACAGAACAGTCGAGCAGATGCTTTGGCCAGCCTGGTCGCATAACTCGCGGAGCCCGAACAGGATGACCTAATCATCCACGTGGCGCACCAAAGAGTCATTGCTCCTATTATCCCTGAGGGTGTTCGTGGCCCGCGAGTGAACCATCTCACCGCTGGTGCCCCCGCGTCAGGATCCCCCGGGGTTTCAGGCGTGGTGATCGAGACAGTTCCTGACTGGAGGACACCCTTGGTTGAATAACTCCGGCACGACAATCTTCCGATGGACCGAGCAAGCGGGAACGAATTTGGTGCCGTGTGCCGCAGTTCACCCTTCAAAGCGGTCCCAGTCGTGATCAGCTCCTTTACATGCGTGGGTTTTACGTTGTTCTCCTTCATTGTCTTCAAGGAGCTAAGATCCCGCAGGTCATGCAGGAAGTGCACGCTGGCTCCTGTGGCGCCCACCAGGTCGGGTCGAAGTTGTCCCACCGGATTCGGAGGCTAGGATACTTCTGGCCTTCCAGGATCCGCGACTACATCGAGTACGCCAAGAGGTGTCTTGTGTTCCATGTTCATGCTAACTTTGTGCATCGGCCACCGGAGCCTCTCCATACTACTAAGTATTCTTGTCCCTTTGCAGTTTGGGGGTTGGATGTCGTAGGGCCTTACCCGCCAGCGACGGCCCGCCAGTGTTTGTTCATCTTAACCGCCACAGATTTCTTCTCAATGTGGATAGAGGCAGCCCCTCTTAGGGAATTCAAGGCTGGTTCTATCACCGAATTCATGAGTTCCAATATCATTCACCGGTTTGGAATACCTCACGCTATCCTCACAGATAACAGAACCATCTTCCGAGTGGCCGAGCTGAGGAGATTGTACGCCAAGTACAACATTCGCTCTAACCACACCTCCCGCTATCATGCGCATGCGGATGGAAAGTTTGAGGCATTTAACAAAACCCTCTCTAACATTCTGCAAAAAAATGGTTGGTCAGAACAAGAAAAGTTGGCCGGACAAGCTCCCCAACGCCTCTAGGCTTATAGGATGACGACTCACAATTCCACCGAGGTGACCCCGTATTCCCTGGTATATGGAGCTGAGGCCGTCCTTCCCATTGAGGTCCAACTGCCCTCATTGCACACGACGGTCTATGACCAGAAAGCGCCAGACAGAGTTTTTAAATCCGTCTAGCCGAATTGGAAGAGCTGGATGAAAGTAGGCTTCACACTTTACATAACTTGGAAAAGCATTAGAGCAGGATGGATCGAGCGTTCGATAAGAAGGATTGCCTCCGCTCTTTCCTGCAAGGTGACCTAGTGTTGGCTCTCAGAGTGCCAATGATTCCCGGCAGGAAACCACCAAAGTTGGAACCCAAGTGGGAGGGACCTTTTATTGTCCATAATGTCTATCCCAATGATGTGTATTCCCTGGTGACTATGGATGATGAGCGTATCACTCCTCCCACCAACGCCAGGTTCCTCAAGAAGTACTTTACCTAAACTATATGGTCCTGCATGACCTTAAACTGTATGGTCCTCATGACCTTAAACTGTATGGTCCTGCATGACCTTAAATTGTATGGTCCAGCACGACCTTAAACTACACCCTGCCCTACATCTGGGCTCCATGGTCCGAGATCTAAGAACTAAAGCTAAGATCCTCTTTTGGTTCTACCCTTCTCATGGTCCGAGCTCTAAGACCTAAAAATAAGACCTATATTTCGTCCAACATGACGTTAAACAGTATTGCCAGAACTACGTCTAGCTTGATTCCCATCCTAATGGGATACGTAGGAATGCCCAGACCTTTCGTCTTTGGGTCCATCTTAAGGTCCGTTGTCACGTCTGTTTCGCCTTTGGGACTTCGACCATAGGGTCGCGTGGCGTGGTGTGAGAGTATTTCCCCATTCACGTCGGGATTGTGATAGCTGCACCCCGCGCACCCCGTCCTGAGGGTTTAGCCCTCCTCTATCCAATGGAACTTAAAGACGCATATCAAGAACTATGTGTGGCTTGATTCCCATCCTTATGGGATACGTAGGACCACCTGAACACCTAGATGTCAGGTCCAACCCCATCTCTCAGAAGATCCCACGATCTCCCGGTGCCCAGGGTGTTTGGCATTACACCCCCCTCTTTTGCCCAGGGATCCGCCATCTCTTGGCCGCTCTCGGACTGAGCCCTATGACCCTTTCCAGTGGTCTGCTGATCTGCTCAAGGCACTATGGTTTAGAACATAGAGTGCCAGATTCGACTTAGGCAAGTTCCATCCAATTGCCAAGCTTCGTGTTCCCCTTCATTCAGGCCCCCTGTCATCCTTCATACCCTGAGGGACCCCCAAGAACGGTCTGGGTTCAACTCTCAAGGGCTCCCCTACCATCATGGGCCAATGCCCCCGAGGGTTTCAGAAAAAAAAAATGATACAAATCCCACGTTGCGAACATGGTCAGTGGTTGATGCTCATTTGTTTGGCCTCGTGGCTAACAGGACAGGATGCTGTGTTGCGAACATGGTCAATAGTAGTCCTCAGTCGTCACGCCGGTTCCCGAGGCCCTAAATTTCGGTGGCATGGTTCATGTCATGTTCCGCCCCGCCGTGCCAAAATGGAATCTCGACACTCCTTGTACTAGCCCTCGATACACCCCCGCACATCAGAAAGACCGAGCTACGTAACGGTGTCTCTTGGGGCTCCAGCGATCTGAGCACCAGAGTATGTTCTTGGGTCTCTTATTTACGGGTTGCATGCTGCTTCACCTTCATCCCCTTAGGGGAGTGAGGAGTCGCTCAGACATTGCGTTTCGGGCCCAGGCTAGCTAGGAGCTAGCATCTGCTGCCCCTCCCAGATTGTTGAACCCTCGTAGGTCCCTTTTCCCGAGGCTCCTCTCTCGGTTGGTCCAAACCATATGACCTTAAACTATGCTGTTGGTCCAAACCATATGACCTTAAAATGTGCTCTTGGTCCAAACCATATGACCTTAGACTGTGCTGTTGGTCCAAACCATATGACCTTAAACTGTGATGTTGGTCCAAACCATATGACCTTAAACTGTGCTGTTGGTCCAAACCATATGACCTTAAACGGTGCTGTTGGTCCAAACCATATGACCATAAACTGTGATGTTGGTCCAAACCTTATGACCCTAAACTGTGACATTATCGTCCTGGCCGCACGACGAAAAACGGCACTACATTGTGGTGACCTCGTTGTAGAGGACATCACGTTGGGTATTGGTTTTATGCCATGCCATTGGTCAACGCCAATCACGACATGATGCTTGTGGCGAAACCATGGCCTGCTACTCTAGGTCGGTCACTTCACAACAAAAAAAACTCTCACTCACCTTAAATAACACACAAGATTTATCAAATGCCGCTTCTTTTAGTGAAAGGGTCGCGCCCGCACTCCCCTTTTCCCTTGGCACTGGTATCTTACCATGTCACTTTCAGAACTACATATGGCCTGATTCTCATCCTTATAAGATACGTAGGAACGCCTGGGGCACTTCCCCACAGGTCCAGCCTAAGTCCGTGTTCAGTCCCTTGACTCGAGCATTTCCCTAGAGAGCACATGTAATGTGGGGTTTAGGTACTCCTTCACGTCAGGTTATGTAACCGCCTGGCCATGTGTCTGTTTCTCCCCTCTCCATGGTCCGAGATCTAAGACCTAAAACTAAGATCCTTATGGTCCGAGCTCTAAGACCTAAAACTAAGATCCTTATGGTCCGAGCTCTAAGACCTAAAACTAGGATCCTTATGGTATCACCTCTAAGACCTAAAACTAAGATCCTTACGGTCTGAGCTCTGAGACCTAAAACTAAGATCCTTACGGTCCGAGATCTAAGACCTAAAACTAAGATCCGTATTCCGTCCCGCATGATGTTAAACTGTATTTCGTCCCGCGTGACGTTAAACTGTACTTTCAGAACTACGTGTGGCTTGATTCTCATCCTTATGAGTTACGTTGGACCGCCCGGACATTTCGACTTGGGTCCAGCCCCAAGGATTAGTAAACCCCGTCCTTCCTTATTGTCGGTCACTCGGCCCGACTTCATGGGAAGTGGTGTAATCGGGATATCTACCCCGAGCATGTTCGGGATGCCCCATGGTAATAATGGGAAGAGCCAGTTCTCTCGCCAAAGAGGTGCTGCCTGGAAATTGGGACGACCCATGATCAGGTTGGTCCGTCCACCTAATGCGCCTTCGCCAAGGTGGCGCAATTTCGGGAGTGTTGGACTCTGTTCGAACAAACCGCCACTCCACCTTCCACACCTTGCGTCCCCTCTTGTTCGGACCCTCATCTCCTTTCGTGTTTGACGGGACCACCTAACAGTATGGATGCTCAACCTATGGTCCGCCTACTATCATGGGCCAACGTTCCGGAGAACTTGTCTTGTTTGATGGGACCCCCTAATAGTATGGATGCTCGACCTATGGTCCGCCTGCTGTCCTGGGCCAATGTTCCGGAAAACTGACCAACGATATTTGAGTTAGGCCCCGTGTTGCGAACATGGTCAGCGGTCAGCCCTCATTTATTGTCCTCCCATTCCAGGCCAACGTGACATGGATGATGTGTTTCCGCCATGGTTGACAGTTATCCTCCATAGTTACGCCCCATTGGGTTCCGAATTTGGGCAGCGTGATGCACCCTTTCTCTCCATCCCCCTGTGTTCAGATGGATTTCAATGCCCCCGAAATTGCCCCGCTCGTGTGTTAAGGCACATTGAGAAGTCGACACATTAATAGGCTCGGGGTCTCCTCAAAAGTCCAGGCCCAATTTTGGGCGCCTGAATCTTGGTCAATGCCCCACAGTTGAGCGTAATGATGGTACGAGCATCTCCTGCTTCTCGCACTGGGCATGTCCCACAGGAGCCTAGGGGTGAGTTTTTATTCGTTTCAAAACTATGGTTGAGCGAATTAAACCAAGTATACAAAATAGTGGATGTGGCCATATAGTGGATTGAGACGATGAGCAGTACAAGCAGAAAGTTCATAAGATGGAAGAAAACAAAGCCCTCAGGTATTAGCATGCTGAAGAGATCTTTCCAACGCTGCTACCCTCTGGATGTTGACTCCAGGACCGCTTCTCGCTCTTTGAATACTCTCTCCTCGTCGGCCACCATAGAGCGCAGCTCGCTAGCCCTAGCTTGTGCCCGCACCCGCTTGGTTTGAAGTACGGTCACCTGGCGACTCGCCTCCACCAGTTTTTCCTGCGCATCAGCCAGCTGGGCTGTCAGTTTCTCCACGAGCTCAGAGCATGTTGCGATGAAGGACTCTTTATCTGCCTCCTGCCCTTCGAGGTACCAGACATCTTGCTCCTCCCTCAGCAGTGCATGAGCACTTGCCGATCCTTCTCGGCACTGGGCAATGTCAGTGCACCGTCTGCTCTCGTGTATCTTCTCGTCCATGTAATCATGGACCTCCAGATGATGGTGCTGAGCGTCAGCCCGTCCGGCGCACAGGAAGCGCAGCCAGGTCTGAAGTGATCCCATCCGCCTCAGCCAATCCGACTGGGGCTGCCTGAGAAAGCGCTGGATACACTTCCACCCCTTGCGCCGTGTCATCCGGCTCTCCTCGGTGGCCTCTGAGTCTGATTCATCAATGTCCTCAGGGTTAGCGGGTCGGTATAGGGGGGATTCTGCCAACAGATCAGCGGAAGGATCCGCCCCACGGGTGTCTTCGTGAGGAATAGAATCCTCGACGTCCGGGCGACCTTCTCTCGCCCCAGCAGCAATGATACCTCCACCAGCTTCCGACCGCGTTTCAGGAATAGCATCGCTGATGTCCTCCGCCCTCTTTTCATCTATTGTCGGGGTCGGCTCAGTGCATAGAGCATGTTCCGAACGAGGAGGGATGTCCGCTGCTGGTCCACTCGCGGATGGCCCGGGCCCGGCAGCCTGACATGCCTCCAATGTTGAGATTACTTCACAGGTCATACACTGGTCAGACAGGATCTTTTAACACCAAGCACCAGAAGTGAAGCGTGAGACTTACAGGAATCCAGAGCGTCGGTCCCCAGTGTTCCTACCGCTGCAGGATCCGCCATGATGGGAGACCCCTCTGCGCTGGTTAATTCAATGATGGGTGTCAGATCCCCATCATGTCCCACTGGTTCCTCTCCGCCCTCCCCTGGTGTGGACACCCATCCACCGCTCAGTTGCTCCTGAGTAGTATGGGGAAGTCAGTTAGAAGTAGGAAAGTAGAATGGATGAATGAGGGAAATAAATGAAGACAGAGACAAACCTCGAGAATCTCGGTTATGTCGAGATCAGAGTCAGAAATCTCTCCGCTCTCTCGGAGACTCCCTTGGTAGGTCGCCCCTTGCGAACCCTCACCTTCGGGATCCTCTTCTTCATCTTCTCCCTCACCTTCCTTCTCTCCGGTTTCCTCCTCCCCCTCCGGCTCTTCATCACTGTCGCCTTCTCCCGGCGGCATCACTTCTGGATCATGCTCCTGGCCGAGCATCACTTTCAATAGGAAAGTTGGCTCCGCACGCTGCCCCATTTTGCGTGCGTATGCGTCCATGTCCATCCTATAAGCATGTCGCCGATGGAAGTTCACTCGGTCGGTAATCCGAACGAGCCTGACCTCCGGCAGTTGGATCCTGTTCTGCATTATCTTCTGCCAGATGGCTTCGACGCTCAGCGATTGCCGCAGGGTCATCCAGGCCGACCACAGTGCCGGGAGAATTGTGTCTTGGGAAGGTTAGAGCAGATATCTTATCTTCTTCCCGGGAAGTTCCATGGCCGCCTCATGTGACCCCCCTACGGGTAATGAGGACGTGGCATCACCATGTGATGTTCCCGCTGCCGAAGTCCTGGCCTGCGCAGGCCTCGCTGCCTGACGCGCCCTTGGTTCCCCCCTACCGACGGCACCATGCCTTCTTTCTCGTCGCCCGGTTTCCACGTGAGTAACCTCGAGTTGCAGGACGCGCTTTCATAAAATCCCCTTCAGGGTACTCGATGGTCCAGTTTTCGGCATATTCGGTTGCTAGGCCGGCATCGAACCCGATGGGAGGAATCATAATGACGTCGCTAGAGCCGAAAGTGGTAAACATCAACCACATCTAGTGGAGGACTCATGAATTATTCTCCTGCCAGATAGCCGTGAATACTTTCTTCGGCATTCGCTGAAGGAACCCGAAATGCCTGGCGAATCGGGACGGCACGTAGGGCTCGCAGATCACCTTCCAGTCGATCCGAGCCACGAGCACCCCGCCCTGAATGCTCTGGAAGTATTCTTCATGTTCCATAGATCCTCTCCCGTTGTCCACCAGCTGTCCAACCAGGGTTGGGAACAGGCTGATGTTAAAGATGGCATGGTTGCCAATGCGGATCCTCACGCCCTCCTCATTGAGCGTCAATGGCGCCACCCCTGCAATGTTTAGCAAGGAAGGTCGGAAGCCACTGCACGGAGGACGGACAACGTTTTGGAAAGTATACCTGCCAAGATGATCTGCCACCCAGCCATGGAAGATCTGGAAGCGACCACAGACTCTCCGAGGCGACCCCCCTCGTGAGATGCGCCCCAAGATGGTATACAGCTTGGCCAACACGGGGACGCCCAAGTTGAACCGTTTGTTGGCGGCCATGGAGCCCGCCATCACCAAATTCGCTGGACGGACTCCCATCCTCGCGTCCCGCACCTGTAGGCGCCACCCGCTCAGAATGGTGGCAAGGAACCCGGCATACCGTACGTTCGGGTCTCGGGCCTCAATGACGAGGTATCCCTATGATTGGTATTGTCCTGCCTCCAGGGTCTTCTAGTATGACCCGTCCTTGCTCATTTGAGTCGCGGTTGGGAACCGTTTTCCCCGTCCCGACATCTTGACGGTGGGATCCCTCTCATGGAACAGGATGAACCAGCCCTTGTTGGCAATGTCCTTCACGAAGTCCTTGACACCCAGCCTCTCCTTGGCCAGCTCCAACAGATTCCATGTCAGCATAGACATCCGCATCATGTAACGCCCCGACCCTAGTTGCCTAGAGTCGGTGCATTATTACATAACATTGGCATGATCACAAGAAAGATCAAATCTCGAAAGACCGATTGGTTTAGTAGCCTTGGAAACACTAGATATATTCATAAGTTTTACATTACATCATAAAATCAAAAACTACTACAACAACATAATGTTTCCACAATCCACACTACAATCCCCTCATAATATCCCTGCAGGTCATTCATAACTTACATCTTCACTTCCTGGGAAAAATAAAACATAGAAAAGGGGTGAGCTCAAATGCCCAGTAAGGATAACAATATAGCGGAAACTTTCATCAATAAGAATAAAAATTTAAGGAAATGTATAACTAAAACAAAAGCCTTTTAAACATGAACTTTCAACATGGTATGGCATAAATAAAATGAAATAATGCCATTTACTTATTCACATGGATATTCCACTAATCGAATAATCACATGCAAAAATAAATAACCACTTTCATAATGTTGGAATGCATAATGCCAGACTATCATAACCACATAGCCAAGGCCTCATGCCAAGACTACAAATAAGATTTTGTCAAGGCCTTGTGCCAAGACACTAGTTTGTCTCATGAGACCTACCGATGCATCGAGGAGCTATAGCGGGCTCCACCCGTCACTTATTAAGTCCAATGCATTCCCATATGAAAAGGTTTAAACATAACATAAACATTCGTATTAAAACTAGCATACGAAATGTCAATACTTTCACAATAAACTATGAATGGTATAAAAATAGCACATCCACAGTCAAACATATCACAAAACCTTCAATACAATATAGAAGTTTTGTATCATAATAAATCAACTTCAAATAATCTTAAAATCCATCAAAGGATGTTGACATAGATGAAATCAAAATTCTTTTTAAAGAAATATCTCCTTTTATTTTGAAATCATTTAAGATCCATATAAAATAAAACATTTTCTTTGAAAATATTCTTATAAGCTTGTAAGGAAAGCTTTGAAGATTTTATAACGGCGTAAAATAACCGCACCCGCCGTATAAGTTAAAAAAAACATTCTTACCTCAATTCTGTCGAAAAGGTTAAAAAGGACCTTGTTTTGAAAACGACGGAAAGATTCCTTTATAAACCTCTTATAAAAAGTCAAAAAAAGGTATAAATGACTTTATCCCATATTCTTGTAAATATTAAAAATGTTTTGAAATACATTTTTAAGAAACATGGATGTGGATGATAAAGAGATCCCAGTAGATTATTACATATAAACAACCTCGGATAATGAAGAGATTGTGAAATAACCCTTACCTTGTACTTTTCCTTGGTTGGGGTTGGTTAACCTCCTGTATAATGGTGAAATAGTTGTTATTAAATTATACAAGAATCATATATATTAATATGATATCATATATGATCTTTTAACATTGATTTGTTAATAATATCTTAGAATTATCGTCGTTTCGGGAGTTAACTTACTCATTTTCTTTTATATGTTTTGTTACATAAGCCATGGTTGTTGTATCTTATTCATATCCAGAATGATATACAGTCCTTAAACATCATTTTTAAATCATCAAATGATAATTATACTTGAATGGATACGATGGAGAATGAATCTCATCGCGTTCGTGGAGACGGTAGTCCGTACGTACGCACGAGCGACAATATCATTCTTTTGATATTAAAATAATATATAAATGGATGGTATATCATATATACAGAATCATTAACATGTTATATTTATTATTTACATGAGTTACACATCATTATTATACCCATCCAAATAATATTATATTGAATAACAATTACACCACGACGTGGAGACGGTAAGCCGTACGTACGCACGTATGGTGACATGTTATTCAAAGGGTGGATAGAATACTGAATATGATTGTACCATATTTATAATAACATCACAGTATATGTGAGATACTGGAGTTATTATTTCAGAATGGTAAGAACAAAGGAAGAAGAAGTGGAAGAAGAAATGAACTTAGAAAAGGGTGGTGAAATCATTACCTCTTCTTCGGGTTCTTCCTTTTGATTTGATCAAAAGGGATCCTTAGGTTGGCTTTCTGATCAAACTAAGGCCTCTAGGTTGTATTGAGGGATGTTGGGAGAGTATTTGGGCAGAGTTTGGCCGAACCAAAAGGCTTTGAAGGTGTGAAGAAATGAGAAGGAGGAGTGCCCTTTTATAAGAGGGGTGAGGGGCACCTTTGGAAAAGCAAGAAATATTAATTTATAATAAATTCATATTCGGTTTCCAAAGGCTCCAAAGTTGACTATTCAAAGGATGAGGTGGGGATAGGTCGAAAACAACTCATCCAAAAGAATTTAGACTGGTTTGGGTACTTATATTAACCTTATTATTAAGTATTAACTCTAAGTTAATTAGTTTCACTTTTACAATGTCTCTTTGTATTTTTATATAATATGGTTAATAAACATACTATATACATCAAAGAGACCCCCAAGTGGTCCATTAATGATTAAACTATCATAATATAAGTCTCTTGGCCGATCCTTAGATTTTTAGGAATTTAATATCAATTAATAATATAATATTTGTTTTAAGAACTCTTTTATGTCAATTTTGACACTATTCAATAGTTGATTTTTGTGAAACTCATAACAGATTTATTACTTCGAACAAAGTCCATTAAATCAATCCTAATATATCATATTAGCCTAGAAAATTAGTTTAATTCATTAAAAGTTTCATATTATATTTATTTGGGTATTTATAATATCAATTATTTTAATTTTTCACTATTATAGTAATTACTGCATCATCATTGTGTCATAAATAAAATAAATTATTTAATGTATAAAAATTATAAATAAAATATCATTATGTAGGAAATCTTTTTATCTTTCTAAGGAATATTTATAATCGAAAATCCAACATGTATAACCCTATGTACAAATTGTTGTTCTAAAAGATATATGCTTGTGTCATTTTTGTATTCATTTTGACTTAATTAAAATAAAGTGTCATTATCACTTACAAGTGGATCCATGGGGTCCCAAAATAGACCCAATGATGCCCATGGTCGACCATCTATCAACCAATAGGGTTAAGACACGTTTTTAGGGTAATTTAGTATTATTATAATATTATTTTTTTAACCCTTATTTACCGGATTTACCCTTAACCATGGTAAATAAAATATTTACCGCAGTAATTATTCAAAATGTCTAAAAATAAAAGTTACCTATTTACACAATTTGAACATCCTGATTCCAAATATGGAATCCATTTTCCTAAATTCAAAACACAGAAGAGGCAGAAATTAATTTAAAATTAATTCCCGCTGTCAAAACAAAAAGCGTGTTTTTAAGAGATAATAACTATCAAAAGATTGACACTTGTTTATGTTCGGTTTAATTGTAAAATTATGTCCAATGACCAACATTATATTAAATGGTAAAAATATATTCTAAATATACTTTAAAACCACTCAAAATCACAATTTATCACTATTAATTTTTTTGATTAAAAAAGTTGTTTTTAATTAAAATTTAGAAATTTTCACTATTCATCAAAATATGAAAGTTATCCGAAATGTACCAAAATTTCACCTTAGGCTAAATTCGATATTCCGAGTCCAAAAATGAAGTCCTTTTTCAAATATAAAATATATATAATTTCAAAAATTAGGTATTACTATTCACAACGGCTAGTTTAATTAGTTGTGGTGTGTGTTAGAACTCGAGGTTGCGTACAACACACGCTATCGCATTATTCAAAGGGAAACGTACCGTAGAAGCTTGGGGTGTTACATTCTCCCCTCCTTCAAATAATTGCGTCCTCGCAATTTCTAGGGTATTACTGCATAAAAAGACTCGGGTGGTTCTTCATCATAAGTTCCTCGGGTTCCCACGTTGCCTCTTCCATCTTATGATTCCTCCACAAAACTTTTACCAGACGCGTCGTCCGGTTTCTCAGCACTTGTTCTCTCGTATCAAGAATCCTGACGGGCTCTTCGCAATAAGACAGATCGGGTTCCAGTTCTAATTCCTCATAGGTGAGTACATGCGTTGGGTCAGGCATGTATTTTCTCAACAGAGATACGTGGAACACATCGTGAACTTTGGAGAGACTTGGCGGCATTGCCAATCGGTAAGCTACAGCCCCAATTCGTTCTAGAATTTCGAAAGGTCCGATGTACCTGGGACTCAATTTACCTTTCTTACCAAAACGTATGACTCCCTTCCACGGAGATACCTTTAGGAAAACATGATCACCGACTTGAAATTCCAAATCATTCCTTCGATTATCGGCATAGCTCTTCTGCCTACTTTGAGCTGATTTAATGTGATTTTGGATTACCTTCACCTTTTCCACCGTTTCCTCCACCAGTTCTAGGCCTACAAGTTTTCTTTCACCAACGTCATCCCAACAGGTTGGTGTACGACATCTCTTTCCGTATAACGCTTCATATGGTGCCATCTGAATACTCGAATGGAAGCTATTGTTATAGGAAAATTCTACTAGTGGTAAATATTGATCCCACATACCCTGAAAATCAAGTGAGCAAGACCTCAACATGTCTTCTAAGGTCTGAATAGTCCATTCTGATTGTCCGTCTGTCTGAGGGTGGTAAGCAGTGCTCAAATGAAGTTCAGTATCCAGGGATTTCTGAAGACTTTTCCAAAATCTTGAAGTAAAACGGGGATCACGATCAGAAACAATTGATAAGGGTACTCCATGAAGTCTCACAACTTCATTAATATATAGTCTTGCTAGACCTTCCAGGGGTAGATCTTCTCTTATAGCAAGAAAATGTGCTGACTTGGTAAGACGATCGACAATAACCCATATTGCATCATTCCTTCTAGGAGTCTTTGGTAGCCCCATGACAAAGTCCATCGTAATATTGTCCCATTTCCACTCCGGTATGGGAAGAGGTTGCATGAATCCTCCAGGATGTTGCCTTCCAGCTTTCACTTGTTGACAAACCATACATCTTGACACAAAATCAGCAATCTCCCTCTTCATGTTGTCCCACCAAAAATGTTCCTTCAAATCTCTATACATTTTGGTGCTCCCAGGGTGTATAGAGAAATTGGAACTATGAGTATCATCCAGAAATTCCCTTTTTAGATCAGGTATATTGGGAACACAAAGTCTCTTCCCGAATTTCAAAATTCCATCTTCATACACAAATTCTCTCAATCTCCCATCATTCACAGCTTTAATCTTCTTTTGGAATTCGTCATCATCGGTCTGAGAACTCTTAATCCTTTCTAGTAAAGATGGTTTGGCAACCATTTGAAAAAGCATTGATGTTTCACCTTCCCTGGTTATTCCCATGTCCATTTTCACTAGATCCATGAAAATTGGATCCCTTTCAATTCTCATATTGTTCAAAACTCCATGGTCTTTTCTACTCAAAGCATCTGCCACCTTGTTTGCCTTCCCCGGGTGGTAGTGTATCGTACAATCATAATCCTTGAGTAATTCAAGCCATCTCCTTTGCCTCATGTTGAGTTTTTTTGTGAGAAAATATACTTCAAACTCTTGTGATCAGTATAAATCTCACATTTTTCACCATAGAGGTAGTGCCTCCATATCTTCAAAGCAAAGATCACAGCTGCTAACTCAAGATCATGAGTAGGATAGTTTTGTTCATGAATTTTCAACTGTCGTGATGCATAGGCAATAACTCTATCATTCTACATAAGGACACAGCCAAGTCCTTTCTTTGATGCATCACTATAAATAACGAACCCATCATTCCCCGATGGTAGAGTCAATATAGGAGCATTGACTAATCTTCTCTTTAGTTCTTCGAAACATTCTTCACACTCTTTTGTCCAAACAAATTTAACCCCTTTACGTGTGAGCTTCGTTAATGGGTTAGCCAATCGGGCAAAATTCTGGACGAAACGTCGATAATAACCTACCAAACCAATAAAACTACGTACCTCAGTTATACTCGTAGGTGCTGGCCATTCTTGGATTGCCTTGGTCTTAGAAGGATCAACAGAGATTCCATCTTTAGAGACAATATGGCCAAGAAAAGAAATCTCCTGAAGCCAGAATTCACACTTGCTAAACTTCCCATATAATTCATGCCTCCTCAGAGTCTTCAAGATAATGCGCAAGTGATTTTCATGATCTTCGTAGGTTTTGGAGTATACCAAGATATCATCAATAAATACCACCACAAATTCATCAAGATACTCTTTGAAAACTCTATTCATCAGATCCATGAATACAGAGGGTGCATTAGTCAATCCAAACGGCATTACAGTAAACTCGTAATGCCCGTACCTGGTTCGAAATGCTGTTTTCGGAATGTCTTCCTTCTTTACACACAACTGATGGTATCCAGATCGAAGGTCAATCTTTGAAAAGTATTGAGCTCCATGCAGTTGGTCAAATAAATCATCAATACGAGGTAGGGGATACTTGTTCTTTATCGTTATAGCATTGATCTCCCTGTAATCGATACATAACCTCATAGATCCATCTTTCTTTTTAACAAAAAGAACAGGGGCTCCCCATGGAGAAACACTAGGGCGAATAAATCCCTTATTACTCAATTCCTCTAGTTGTTTCTTTAGTTCGACTAGCTCAACGGTGGCCATTCTATAAGGGGTCTTCGATATAGGCCTTGATCCAGGAATCAAATCAATAGAAAACTCAACTTCTCGTTCTGGAGGATGTCCAGGTAAATCTTCCGGAAATACATCTACAAATTCTTTCACAATAGGTACATCCTATATTTGAACATTACTTTCCTCACCGACAGTTATTTCATTCTCTTCCTCCCCGATAATTGAATTAAGTTGAGCTACAGGGGGTGGATCTAAATAAGAATTAGGTGGTGACGATTCTGCTCTAAAAATAAGGTGCTCCTTATCATTATCATCAAGAATCGTAACCTCTTTCTTCTAACAATAAATCTTCGCATCATAGTCCGAAAGCCAGTCCATACCAAGGATTATATCAAACTCAATCATAGGTATGACGATGAAATCAGCAGATAAAGAAAATTTATGTGCTCTAATGGGGACTGATTCACAAAACTTTGTTGCAACGATACTTCCCTTAGGAGTTTTAACTGACAACTCCTTTATTAAATCAAATTGGAAATATCTAATTTTCTTAGCAAACTGGGAAGATATGAAACAATGCGATGATCCAGAATCAAATAATGCATTTGCTAAACTTGAGGAAACCATTAAATTACCTGCCACCACGTCTTTCGGAGCTTCTACCTCAGCAGTAGTGATAGCATAAGCCTGGCCTTGATCCCTTGGCCTTTTCTGAGGTAAGTTCTCCTGTCGCTTAGGACATGCATTTGCATAATGCCCCATCTCCCTGCAATTGTAGCACTGAATGTTGGTAGCTTCCTTCTTCCCCTTGCAATCATGAGCTTGGTGGCCTTTTTCACCACACTTGTAACAGACTCCCATTCCCTTCAGGCAAGCACCGGGGTGTTTCTTCCCGCACTTACCACAAGATGGATATTCAACCTTTCCCTTCTTCCCCTTATTTCCATTCCCAGATTGATCAGCAGGTCTCTTCTTCTCTTGCTTTGCTTTAAAGTCATAAGACTTAGAGAATTCCTTTTCGGTCTTGATAGCACATGAGACAATGTCTTCGTACGATGAAAAGGATTGTGAGACTAATGCTCGACGGAGAAATGGTTTTAACCCATCAAAGAAACGATCAATCTTACTTCTTGAGTTGCGAATATAATCACCAGCGTACCTCGCTAACCTTGTAAAGTTAGCCTCATACTTTGTGACATTCTCATCCTCCTTTTGTCTCAGACTCAGAAATTGTCTTTCCATATCTGCTCGATGGTCGCGAGGAAAGTATTTTTCTAAAAACAGATCTTTGAACTCCCTCCATTCCATGTTTGATACTTCATCATCTTCCTTCATGTTTTGAATCAATGACCACCATTGATCAGCATCTCCAGTGAGGCGGTAAACTGCCATGGTAACTTTTTCCCTTTCACTACTCCCCAAAGCCTGAAATATTTTCTCTAGGGAAAATATCCATTGCTCAGCTACTAAGGGATTTGTACTCCCATTGAACGTTGGTGGTTGTTGTCTCATGAATCGATCTAACATTGATCCTCCACGCTGCGGATCAGGGTGCTCCATACGGGTAAGGTTATTATTCATAACCTGAGTAAGTTGTCCCAGTACGGTGATTAGCTGATCAGCACCAGTTGCATCACCAGCCCCACTATAATTATCTTGAGCAGGAGGGCAATCCCTACATGGAGTGCGTGCATTGATACGGTTTCCATTTCTTCCACTAGGCGCCATTTCTAAAAAATGGCATAAACTAGATCAGTTTATGCATCAAAATACATAATCCCATACTTATAAAACACTTAACATAAATTGAACTATTTATGGATATAATCCATAATCATAATAATGTTTTCTTTGAGGAAGTATATACTCATAATCCCTTCAAAATGATTTGTAAAGAAAATGAGAGTTATCCTAAGCATATCCCCCGGGAGTGTCGTAACCAAGAGTGCAGCAAGGCCCGTTGTCGTGCACCAGTTCCCGTTCGAGTCTAGCTCAAAGCGGTGTTTTCGGGTTTTACCCCTAGGTACATCTGTGCCAGAGCCGCCTCTACCTGCTCGTATCCAGACAGGGATGTATTGCTTGGAAAACTCACAAAATCTCTACAATACCACAATTCTAGGAAGTTCTTCTATACTAATCCTCAAAGTTCATCTTAGGTCTACGTGCTCTAATCAGAGTTTATCTAAATCTAGCTTCCAAGGTTTGTACTAAACTTCCTCTGATACCAACTGTAACGCCCCGACCCCAGCTACCCAGAGTCGGTGCATTACTTCATAACATTGGCATGATCACAAGAAAGATCAAATCTCGAAAGACCGATTGGTTTAGTAGCCTTGGAAACACTAGATATATTCATAAGTTTTACATTACATCATAAAATCAAAAACTACTACAACAACATAATGTTTCCACAGTCCACACTACAATCCCCTCATAATATCCCTGCAGGTCATTCATAACTTACATCTTCACTTCCTGGGAAAACTAAAATATAGAAAAGGGGTGAGCTCAAATGCCCAGTAAGGATAACAATATAGCGTAAACTTTCATCAATAAGAATAAACATTTAAGGCAATGTATAACTAAAACAAAAGCCTTTTAAACATGAACTTTCAACATGGTATGGCATAAATAAAATGAAATAATGCCATTTACTTATTCACATGGATATTCCACTAATCGAATAATCACATGCAAAAATAAATAACCACTTTCATAATGTTGGAATGCATAATGCCAGACTATCATAACCACATAGCCAAGGCCTCGTGCCAAGACTACAAATAAGATTTTGTCAAGGCCTTGTGCCAAGACACTAGTTTGTCTCATGAGACCTACCGATGCATCGAGGAGCTATAGCGGGCTCCACCCGTCACTTATTAAGTCCAATGCATTCCCATATGAAAAGGTTTAAACATAACATAAACATTCGTATTAAAACTAGCATACGAAATGTCAATACTTTCACAATAAACTATGAATGGTATAAAAATAGCACATCCACAGTCAAACATATCACAAAACCTTCAATACAATATAGAAGTTTTGTATCATAATAAATCAACTTCAAATAATCTTAAAATCCATCAAAGGATGTTGACATAGATGAAATCAAAATTCTTTTTAAAGAAATATCTCCTTTAATTTTGAAATCATTTAAGATCCATATAAAATAAAACATTTTCTTTGAAAATATTCTTATAAGCTTGTAAGGAAAGCTTTGAAGATTTTATAACGGCGTAAAATAACCGCACCCGCCGTATAAGTTAAAAAAAACATTCTTACCTCAATTCTGTCGAAAAGGTTAAAAAGGACCTTGTTTTGAAAACGACGGAAAGATTCCTTTATAAACCTCTTATAAAAAGTCAAAAAAAGGTATAAATGACTTTAACCCATATTCTTGTAAATAGTAAAAATGTTTTGAAATACATTTTTAAGAAACATGGATGTGGATGATTAAGAGATCCCAGTAGATTATTACATATAAACAACCTCGGATAATGAAGAGATTGTGAAATAACCCTTACCTTGTACTTTTCCTTGGTTGGGGTAGGTTAACCTCCTGTATAATGGTGAAATAGTTGTTATTAAATTATACAAGAATCATATATATTAATATGATATCATATATGATCTTTTAACATTGATTTGTTAATAATATCTTAGAATTATCGTCGTTTCGGGAGTTAACTTACTCATTTTCTTTTATATGTTTTGTTACATAAGCCATGGTTGTTGTATCTTATTCATATCCAGAATGATATACAGTCCTTAAACATCATTTTTAAATCATCAAATGATAATTATACTTGAATGGATACGATGGAGAATGAATCTCATCGCGTTCGTGGAGACGGTAGTCCGTACGTACGCACGAGCGACAATATCATTCTTTTGATATTAAAATAATATATAAATGGATGGTATATCATATATACAGAATCATTAACATGTTATATTTATTATTTACATGAGTTACACAACATTATTATACCCATCCAAATAATATTATATTGAATAACAATTACACCACGACGTGGAGACGGTAAGCCGTACGTACGCACGTATGGTGACATGTTATTCAAAGGGTGGATAGAATACTGAATATGATTGTACCATATTTATAATAACATCACAGTATATGTGAGATACTGGAGTTATTATTTCAGAATGGTAAGAACAAAGGAAGAAGAAGTGGAAGAAGAAATGAACTTAGAAAAGGGTGGTGAAATCATTACCTCTTCTTCGGGTTCTTCCTTTTGATTTGATCAAAAGGGCTCCTTAGGTTGGCTTTCTGATCAAACTAAGGCCTCTAGGTTGTATTGAGGGATGTTGGGAGAGTATTTGGGCAGAGTATGGCCGAACCAAAAGGCTTTGAAGGTGTGAAGAAATGAGAAGGAGGAGTGCCCTTTTATAAGAGGGGTGAGGGGCACCTTTGGAAAAGCTAGAAATATTAATTTATAATAAATTCATATTAGGTTTCCAAAGGCTCCAAAGTTGACTATTCAAAGGATGAGGTGAGGATAGGTCGAAAACAACTCATCCAATAGAATTTAGACTGGTTTGGGTACTTATATTAACCTTATTATTAAGTATTAACTCTAAGTTAATTAGTTTCACTTTTACAATGTCTCTTTGTATTTTTATATAATATGGTTAATAAACATACTATATACATCCAAGAGACCCCCAAGTGGTCCATTAATGATTAACCTATCATAATATAAGTCTCTTGGCTGAACCTTAGATTTTTAGGAATTTAATATCAATTAATAATATAATATTTGTTTTAAGAACTCTTTTATGTCAATTTTGACACTATTCAATAGTTGATTTTTGTGAAACTCATAACAGATTGATTACTTCGAAAAAAGTCCATTAAATCAATCCTAATATATCATATTAGCCTAGAAAATTAGTTTAATTCATTAAAAGTTTCATATTATATTTATTTGGGTATTTATAATATCAATTATTTTAATTTTTCACTATTATAGTAATTACTCCATCATCATTGTGTCATAAATAAAATAAATTATTTAATGTCTAAAAATTATAAATAAAATATCATTATGTAGGAAATCTTTTTATCTTTCTAATGAATATTTATAATCGAAAATCCAACATGTATAACCCTATGTAAAAATTGTTGTTCTAAAAGATATATGCTTGTGTCATTTTTGTATTCATTTTGACTTAATTAAAATAAAGTGTCATTATCACTTACAAGTGGATCCATGGGGTCCCAAAATAGACCCAAAGATGCCCATGGTCGACCATCTATCAACCAATAGGGTTAAGACACGTTTTTAGGGTAATTTAGTATTATTATAATATTATTTTTTTAACCCTTATTTACCGGATTTACCCTTAACCATGGTAAATAAAATATTTACCGCAGTAATTATTCAAAATGTCTAAAAATAAAAGTTACCTATTTACACAATTTGAACATCCTGATTCCAAATATGGAATCCATTTTCCTAAATTCAAAACACAGAAGTGGCAGAAATTAATTTAAAATTAATTCCCGCTGTCAAAACAAAAAGCGTGTTTTTAAGAGATAATAACTATCAAAAGATTGACACTTGTTTATGTTCGGTTTAATTGTAAAATTATGTCCAATGACCAAAATTATATTAAATGGTAAAAATATATTCTAAATATACTTTAAAAACACTCAAAATCACAATTTATCACTATTAATTATTTTGATTAAAAAAGTTGTTTTTAATTAAAATTTAGAAATTTTCACTATTCATCAAAATATGAAAGTTATCCGAAATGTACCAAAATTTCACCTTAGGCTAAATTCGATATTCCGAGTCCAAAAATGAAGTCCTTTTTCAAATATAAAATATATATAATTTCAAAAATTAGGTATTACTATTCACAACGGCTAGTTTAATTAGTTGTGGTGTGTGTTAGAACTCGAGGTTGCGTACAACACACGCTATCGCATTATTCAAAGGGAAACGTACCGTAGAAGCTTGGGGTGTTACACATCATGTCTCCCCAGGTGTTCTTTGGAGGAACGAACTCATCGTATTGGTAACTCTCCAGTTGCATACCGCCGATGCAGTGAATGTCCCAGAGACTGATGACCGACTTCCCCATGATGAAGGTGGAATGTGTTGGTGTCAGGAGACCACCGGGTGAAGAGTTCCGGTCCGAGTTCAGGCTGGCGGTGAAAATGGAACTGTGATGTCCATACCGCCTTGAACAGACCGATATACCGCAGTTCGTCCCCGAACTGGTCATAGGAATGGCGGACCCAGAACGTCTAGGCCCATACACTGGTGAAGTTGCCCCCGGACCGCAGGTCTCAATCATTCAGCCAGCCCTTCCTGGCATCCGTGATGCTCTGACGGAACGTGCTCGCGTAGAGGTCCGGAGAATCCTCTTCCACTGGCTCGTCCCCAGTAATGGTCCTAGTCCTTAGGTTCAGGACATATACATCCATGTGTCTAGTTCCCCTGGTAGGATAGCCATTGTTGGTGATGTTGTAGCGAGGAAGTTCGTCCTCCCGAGTCACCCAAGACCGCGGCGTGTCCACATCGAAGCCCGGTAGTGGAACCTCCTCCAGGATGCCAAAGTTTCAGAGAGGGAGGTTGTCAGACAGGGGATACGTCTTCTGGGTCGGAGTCAACATATTGAACAAGGTCAGATTGTTGGAGACAATCACCTTGGTGCCATATACCTCCTCGTTCGCCGCCATTTCTGTCCTACGGGCAGCGGCTTCCCCCTCATCGACTCGGTTTGCAGCCATCTCGAATTTTTCGGGAGTTGGGAGAAATCAGGATGTAGTGCGCAAAATCAGAGAGTTTTGTGCGAATTACGAAGGAGTTGTGCGAAATCCTGGAGATGAGCGTGAAATCGGCACATGAAGCGCGTAAGATCCCTGTTTGGTGAGAAATCACGGCCACATTTCGGAATGGATTCCGCACTGCCAGTGCGTTATTACGCGCAGCCGCGGAGAGATTTCGCGCACGAGACCGAATAGCTTATCGCGCGGAGAAATCGGATGTATGGAGTTGGGACCCAGCGCCCCTTTTTATAGGCGAGTCCAGGGTTCCGCGCTGCGCAGAAAAAGGATTCCGCCCGAGTCCAGAATTTTGCGCGCCCCATCGAAAGTTTTCGCGCAACTGGATAAGGGGACTCAGCATTCCGGTGTTTCGGCGTTTCCCTTGGAATCCGATCATTGCGACCTCTTGCTGATCCAATTCCAAGGGGGGGCATTTGATGACGCCGAAAAAAGCCCGTAACTCTTGGAGGAAGTTTCGAAATGACGAAGTGAAGTCATATTCGGAGTCAGGGGCCCGATCCGGAGGCCTGGGAATTGGTGCTTGAAATAAAGGAAGATCCGCACGAAAAAATGTTCTGCGCGCGAAGTACGCCCGGGATTCGCGGAATTGGACTGGTGATGCGTGAAATAATTTCGCGCCCCGGTTCTCTGTGGTGAGATTTTGCGCGCCGGCGGTTCCCGGCGTGGAATAATTTCACGCGCCACCTGGATTCCGCACCGGAGGTCTCCTATAAATATAAGGTGACCCCGGACGGTTTGGGGGTTGAGGAATCCGAAGCGACTCTCGTGTGCGATACTAGGCTCCCCCCGCGCGCAAGATGACATCCAGGTAATCCCGAATTCCTCGCAACCTTGCCCCGGAGTTCTTCTTTGCGCGCAACTCCACCGGCTTTAGTGAATTTTCCCCTTCCCTCGGCTTCCCCACTTGCGCGCGATCCGTGGTCCGTGCGCGCAATACCCTGCCTTGCGCGAAAAACCTTGCGCGTAATTCCCTCTTCGCGCGCAATTCAATTACTCCAGTTGCGCGCCGTCCCGGTGTTTTGTGCGCAAATCGTCCCTTTTGCGCGCAAAGCCCTGGACCCCTCACCTAGACACCCCTTGGTTGCCCCCTGCACCGGCACCTGATGTCTCCCCTGCCAGGCATGTGTGCCATGCGTTGTTTTCCCACACATCCTTCCAGGCTCGTGCGAAGTAACCTCAAGGTTCCTTGGGCTATGTTTTCCGTTGCGTTGCTTTGCCTTACGCTTCTCCGCATAGGCACGCTAACAGCTATTACTTCTTCCATAGCCACAGTAACGTGGACCCCCCGGTGGTTTGCCCTGCGGCCCCCCTTCACCATGGCCTTGCTGATGCCTTCCCTTCCACAAGGGGTAGAGGGAGTTGGGCATGTAAGCCCTAGGGGTGTGGAGCGAACCCACCTCGTCCAAGCTGCAGGACATTAAACTGCTAAGCACCTCTTCCTTAACACAAGACGTTAAACTGTGATCCGACCCCGTGCTTCGCACGCAGGGTCCCCCAAGCTCAGATATTTTTTTACTGCCACTCGTCTCCACGGGAATGGACTCTTCCTCACATGGAATGAGATCCTCCTTTTCGGAGCGGCGTTTGTCCGAGGGGGAAGGGCTGCCTCAGAGCGTAATCCCCTAACCTTTCTTGAGGATGATTGCACCCGTGCATCTCCGTACTTCCCCCCTGCCAAGGCCAGTGGAGTCCTTTTCCCACTACACATTGTCGTACCACGGGACTCCACCCTAGAGTAAGCCCCGACCCCAAGGGCCGGTAACCACGCGTAAACCCCTAATTCCTCTTTCGGCCGCTCAACGCGTAAGCCCCATTCCGCTTCTCACAGACGCACCCTTTGCGACGTGATCTTCTGGTCCCTGCTGTCTCTTGTTTCCCACACCGAGCATGACTCACATGTGCTTAGAGTGTGCGTCGACCATGAAATCCTCTTTTGGGCCACCCCAGAGCGTAAGCCCCATCCCAGCGAACTACGTGGACTTTGATCCGTGCTAACACATGGTACGTAGGAAGCCTCCACGAGGTTCAAGCCCACCACCCGGTCGTCCCGACCTCTCCATGTCGGTTCTCTAACCACCTTGGGCCACCTCAGAACATATTCCCCAAATATTCCGACCCGCATGATGTTAAACTGTATTGCGTCCCGCGTGACGTTAAACTGTATTCCGTCCCGCGTGATGTTAAGCTGTATTCCGTCCCGCCTGACGTTAAACTGTATTCCGTCCCGCATGACGTTAAACTGTATTCCTTCCCACATGACGTTAAACTGTATTCCATCCCGCATGACGTTAAACTGTATTCCGTCCCACATGACATTAAACTGTATTCCGTCCCGCATGACGTTAAACTGTATTCCGTCCCGCATGACGTTAAACTATATTTCATCCCCCATGACGTTAAACTGTATTCCGTCCTGCAAGACGTTAAACTGTATTCCGTCCCACATGACGTCAAACTGTATTTCATCCCGCATAACGTTAAGCTGTATTCCGTCCCGCATGACATTAAACTGTATTCCATCCTGCATGATGTTAAACTGTATCGCCTCCCACATGATGTTAAACTGTATCGCTTCCCACATGACGTTAAACTGTATTGCGTCCTGCACGACGTTAAATTGTATCCCCCCTCTTGGTCCGTCTCAGAACTTAATCCCCATGTTTCACTCCACCATCCATCCTGATCCTTACTCGGGCCGCCACATCCCGGTGAGATCATGCCACCCTTTCCCACTCCATGATATATGGGAAGCCACCCACGTGCTGGCCCCAACATCGGTGTTCCCCCCTAGGGATCCTTCAACCCGATCCGTCTTCGCAAGACGTTAAACTCGCGACATACCCCGTGTTAAACATGGGAAGATAAGGAAAACCTCAGGTGGTACACGCCCCCCGCGTTCGATGTGGGATGCCTCGGGCTTCCGCCCCCTCGAGAACCCCTGTGACGAGGGATCAAAGACAGACATGCCGACGACGCCCCAACGTGACCATTCTCC
Organism: Viscum album; assembly: GCA_963277665.1. Classification (NCBI taxonomy): domain Eukaryota; kingdom Viridiplantae; phylum Streptophyta; class Magnoliopsida; order Santalales; family Viscaceae; genus Viscum; species Viscum album. The sequence goes on from OY728125.1 coordinate 2,005,342,441, forward strand.
TCACCGCAGGTTGCTGTCCCGATAAGACCCCTTGGAGCGTCTTGACGGAAGAAGCGTAATTAACTGGTGTCCATGTAGATATGGCACCAGGAATGACATTCACAAACACGTCTTAAATCAATAAGGGAGACCCGGACTAGGTAATGAGCTCCGAGGAGGAATCCACGGAGAGAAGAACTGACATCCCATCATCCCGGTTTCGATCAAGGAGCAGATGTCCCTGAACAAGGAACGGATGTCGCCCGCCTTTGGAATGCGAGAATGCAGGACAACAAGCAGTGCGCCCTCCCCGGCGGATGAATGCGCGCGCGCCCTGATGAAAGCGTTGGAAACAGTATTTTTAATTATAGGACTTCTGATAATCTATAAAAACTCCTTAGCAAGATTATTACTCTTCACAGAAGTAATACAATGATTACTATATCTCAGGAATTATACATTCACATAGGTTTTTAATTGTACAAGATGATTATTTATAAAACATTTAGTAATAAAATTATGATTGGTTTCAATCTCACAATAAAGAAAACGACATCAATTGAGGAGGAGAAAAAAATTAGAAAATTCCTTATCATTTTGCATTTGGTAATGTTATGTATGATTTTGTGTACACAAGAACATAATATTATCATGTCATTGAAATTATGATATTATTATTATAAATATTCTTAAGGATTACTACAAATTAGTATAATGTATACTTTTTGGTTTCACATTTTATCCAATATTTGATTATGTTATAGAAGTGATTAACTAGTTTTTATAGAATACATTCATATAAATATTTCTGTTGATAGATAAATGTGGAAATAAATATATTCATACCTGATATCATTTGGGGTGGTTATTTTAATGAAATAATTAATTAAAATTTCTTATTCATACTATAATATATATTTTGAGTGTATAATAATCACATAACGGTTGCAAAAAACTTTCTATGGATAATGTAGTATCTATGGGATCTGTGAAAAAGTTAATAAAATTATATTTTCTATTGTTAATTTCATTATGTTAATCATATATGATGGAATACAACATCTCATTCCAATCATGAACACATTTGGTTTTGATAAATTCTGAATCAATATGTGATAGTTTGGTAATTCTGGAAAATGGGGATAAGGCACACTAATGATAATGGGGAATAAATTATAACAATGAATTAAATGAGAAAAATATTTGAAGCCATAAATAAGAATATATTTCTTGAATCGACACTAATGTAGTAATGAGGGATCGATTTTTTTGGGTTATATATCAAATTCATGGGCCTCATTTTCTTCATCAACTACTACCATAAAATTAAATTTCACATTCATCAACTACCCCAACCCACTCATGGAAACATCCAATATTCAGTGGGGTCTTCCTGGAATGAAACCCAAATAATACCACACACAGATTTATATAATTTTTTATTCTATGAATCATTGATACATATTTTATGTTCGTTATTTCATAATCATATAATGATTTATCTAATTTTAATAAAAATGTACACGTCTCTCTCCTATGGATGTAAGAAATCCATTCCAAACCACATTGAATCAACTATTTTCTTATTTTACTTTTTTATGTGTATATGGTGTATTTAATGGGATTATATAACACCCCATGTTTTTATGGATGTTTCTTCTCAAATAAATTAATTTTTTATATATGTATTGTGATGCACTACGTCTAACATCCCATTCACTCATCACTGAATCTGCATACATTATAAGGAAAAAATGTCTTGTCTTACATTTAATGGAACTTCAAGTTAGAGTAACCTAAAGATAGAACCAACAAGGAATATGTTACACGGAAGAAAAAATTTGGTGTATGTCAAATGCAATATCGACTTGGAGAAAGATACCCACAACACTGATGATTCAACAAAAACAAAATTATTATTAAAAATATTTTAATGAGATAATTATCTCATAACAATTGGTCATAGTTATATAAATAGTAATAAATAATTTCCAAATATTTTTTATATATTATTTATATAAATGAAACATATTAATAATGAATTATATAATTTTTTCTGAATTTCGTATGTGTTTAAAAATACCATTTCCTAAAATTAACTTCTTTTAACATCATTCTTTTAAAAATAATGCAATTACATTTCTAAAAAAATTATTTTAAATTTCAAAAAATAAAATTATTTTTTGAACTTATATTTTTGATGTTATAATATGGATATTTTTTTTTTATTTTTCAAGGAACATAAATTTTTGATTAATAGTGAAAAATAACGGATTTTAATTCAATTATTCTATTTCATCTAATGTATTTATAAGGATAAATAATATTTCAATTTTTTTCGATATATAAATAGATAATATTTTTAGAAAAAATCTAATTTCTATAATTTGAATCATTCTCACTATGAAATTGAATATCAAAACATAGAAATCATTTTGAAATTTTTTTAAACACTGTAATGTTATCATAACAGTGGGATTATTTGTAAATTAATTTATGCCACATCTTTAATTTTAAATTGGAAAAAAAGAATTCAAAATTGGAATCTTAATAATTTATAATGTGTAATATGTTTAACATATTTTTTTCCAAAAGTACTAGTGAAATTAATTATTATTAATTGCATCGATTAAGGTAAGAATTTCCTTAACTAAATATTAAAATATAAATTTATGAAATAAAATGAATTACACACTTGTAAAAAAATACATTAGATTTCCTTATTTCGATAAAATACTCAATTGGATCTTCTTTTTATCATTATTTATCCACATTGAATAAAAAATTTGGGTCGTGATTCCCTTTTCCAATATATTACAAGAGTGATACCCCCTACACTATAAAAAAGAGACCACTCTACCACTTCTTCACACAATTCAAGCCAAATAGAATCATATGTAATCTACCAAATAAACTCCCCAAAATCCATACATTCATTCTATAAGCCTAGGATTATAATAAAAGAAACCCAAGTACACTTTTTGGAACAAACTAGAAGGGGTTACTAGATTCAGAGGTAATGAATTCTCTCAACCACATTTAATTTATTTTATTTCATACCCACCACTATGTTTATTAAATTATTATATGAAATAAACTATATAAAAAATATACTTGTATGTTTTTATTATATGGTTATTAGGTACACTTATACACACCTCCATCTATTAGTAACAAACCTATTATGTATGAGTTTGCTTCACTACCTCTTCACAAAACAATGATTGTTCATTTTTCATTTCAAACTCTTAAGGTAGACATTATGATGATCAATATGTTCAAATATATTATTTATTAATTTTATTATTTCATTAATTTTATTTAATATTTTTAAAACACATATCATTATACTTTCTATTTGGTGTTAATTTGATAATTTCATTTGAAAAACTAGGGACTAATTCCCCCTCAAAGAAATATGATTCATTCACACACTACATGAATTTTATAAAATTATAATTTAGTGAACTTATAAGATATACATAATATAATAATTCTATTAAAATAATTATATATATATTCATATATATACACATATGTAATTTACCTCCATTCATTCAATATAACAATACAAATAGAAACATTGTTCGTGCGTTTGTACCTCCAACCATCTCCATGAATGGCGTATGCAATATCATACAAATTTATTATATAGAATATTATAATACCCATATAATGTGTTTAAATTATTTTTAATTCATTATGTTCATTTATGAAATAAAGATAAAAGTATAACGACTAAAGATATTACAAATAAATATGCATGCAATGAACAATGTTAATATTATAGAACTGAAAACATAACATAGGATGGTTAAAAAGCGGTAATAGAAGATAATAATAAGCCATATATGGTGTTCGATGTTATAATATGGTTATTTATATTACTTATTACAATTTAATATTTATTATATAGTTTTTGTGAATGAGTGTGACGAGAGTCAAGGAATAAGGTAATGGAATTTCATCTCACTTTTTATTTATGTTAGTTACAAGATTTATTCTCCACCCATTACTTTTGTGTGGTGTGTATACTGAACATGGATGTATTAAATTTTTCTTATACTAATGTTTATTTTTATTTACATATTAAATTTATAATCATTATTTTATGCTGTAAATTTATTAAAAGCTACCAGTGTTGTAAAAGATTTTTGTCTCAATTTTCCATTGTGACTCATTTTTTGTTATGATCCTAACTTCTTTTTTGAGGGGAATATACATCAATATAACATGTTATATCAGGAATAAAATAATTTTCCTAATACATTAATCTTCATGTAATTTCCTTTTCTTATAAGGAGATAATGATTCTGTGTTAACAAGTGATAAGATTTTATTGAAATATTCTCATTGATTTTCAAGATTGTTTATGCTTATAGTTACATTATTAAAATATTATGATCCATCTCCAAAAAAACACTCCTGAGTAACATTTTACAATGTATATTCAAGATATATCAACGTATAAATTCCATTTTCACTTTTTTGTACATAATATAAATAATAAGAACTTTTTAAAAAATTGATTTTATCTCTTTCTTCGGTTAAAATGATATTTTATTTTAACAATACCATGATTTATGTTTTTTCAAAAGATCATAGAAGAAAATTTTCTACAAAATAGGAATTTAAAAATTCGTTATTATTTAAAATAATCATTTATTGTATTTAAATGAAACGTTCAAAGAAAAATGTTTTAATTTTATTATATTTTTAAATGAATGTTTCAATGAAGAAAAGATATTTACCTCACAAAATGTTTTTAAATGATATTTAAACATTATTAACCCTCTAAGACAACATTATTTGGTGTTACTCATGCCATTTGTAGAAATTAGTCAATGTTTCCAATTTTATTATTTCTCTTAATATATTATGTTATGATAGAATGATGTTTATGAAACTTATTTACCTTTCACATGTTGTCAGATTTTAAAAATCACTTCTTTTCAGGGGTTATGTTTATGTTGAGTGGATTATGAAACCCATATTTCTTCACTAGTTATGATCGGATTACATGATTATAAAAACATGTTTTATTTCATGGGTTATGATATGATTATTCCAGATCCTATCTCACATGTATTTATGATTTCATTATGTGATGGGTGGGACCTATATCTCCCTATAATTCTTTGGGTAATGATTTATATCTAATAATATTGACATGGTTGGAGTGAGAAATTAACTCGGTTCAATATTACATGTCTCGAATGAGGAGGGAACTCAGTTATGTAATATAGATCAGGTAGATTGTGTGAAGCCATTTATTAATAGAAATTTTTTCTATAATTTCAATAGAAAGAATTCTTTTTCTATTATGAATCTAATTATATATGCTTTTGTGTCTTCCAAAATTATTATTTTATGCATTTGTTATGCATTCAAGGCTTATGTTCTTTTTTTCCTAATGATTCATGTGATATTAAATGCTAATATTTATGCCATGATTCAGCTTCACAATCATTGATATATATTGTATGATATTTTATATTATTTTTAATGATATAACACCCTTATTCTCATGATTATTCTAAAAAATCACCATTGTTTTCCCGTATTATACATCTAATCTCCCCACATTTTAGGTTACCATTACTAGTTTATGAATATATTTTTTGAGATTTATGTTTCTAGGAATGGTTCTAGTAATGGAGATACTATTAGGAGATAATTTATCTCACTTATGTATTGTTTTTTATGTTTCGTTGTTCCCAAAAGTACTAGACTAGTACGGACATTGAGAATTTATATATATAATAATTTAATTATCTTGAAAATGTTGTTTAATGTTAATATATGAAATGTGATGGTCACTATAGTTGGTATCATAGGAATGGTTTAGTTAACCATTAGATGTTAGGAATAGAAAAACATATTGATAACCTTTAGGACATATATAAGGGTATGTATACTAATAACGAAAAGTATATTGAAATGACCTAGAATTATGGGGGAGGATATAGTTACTGGTTTCCAAGAAATACATCACTATCTTGATACTACATGTTTAAGTGGATCTGGCATAGATGTATATAGGGGTAGAAACTCTTTCAAGATTTTTCGTTTCTATCTCAGGGTAATCTGGTACAAGAAAATAGGCCTTACTGCACACCAGGTTTTACACTCCTGGGGGATATTCATTGGGAACTCACAAACATTCTATGAACCATTATGAAGGATTAAAATATATTTTTTCTATAAATAACCTAAAATGGACATTAGGTGTCATAGATTAAGGAAGTATCCATAAAATAGACATCCAATAATTGACTATTATTGATTAGGTGATTAAACACTATGATAAATAATTATTACTTTATGATTTTTGTTTTAGTCACTGGTTAGAATCCAATGGAACCACTTTAATAGTTATTGTGAGGTAAAATGAAACATGTTTCCTATAGATAAACTACATTTTATGGGATATATAATTAAAAATATAATTTTTATGAAGGCACAACTTTCCTAAGATATAAATCATGGTGGACTAAAAAATGATAAAAGTGGGGAAACATATTATTTTGGGTCTTTCCTGAGGTAATGTATTCCTTATTTAGAATGGTCTTCTTTTCCACTTATTGTTGGACACTAGAATTGAACAACTAAAAAGATGTTTTCTGTAATTTTTTTCAAATATAAGAAATTTATTCTATATGTCTAACATTTATAAGGTTTATAAGAGCAGTAGTGGATTATAATAAAGAATATGAGGAATAACGATGAAATTGGTTCTATATAATGTGTTTAGTAAAAGGGAATATTTTTCAAAAAGCACATTCCTCGGATTCTTTTCCCCCATATGGTGAAGGTGTTCCGAGAGTTAAATAAAATGGATGATTAATAAATTGGAACCTATGAGGATAATTTCACAAGAAATAGGAGTTACACATCATGGATTATCATCCAACCAAAAAAAAGATGACCAGTTCTTTAGTGGATTAAACTCATGTATAAAAAAGGTTATGGCCATAAGAGTCATCAATATCTTTGAAGTGATTTTGTTTTGTGATATAATGGTTGAAATAGAGGTAGGAGTTTCATATCAAACCAATTGTTTTGAAATGAAAATGAATATATAGTCCCAAGGATACTCTAAAAACCATAGAAGATGGAATATGTGTTTTTATCAATACTATATATTTGGTGATAATCATGAATGAATTTTTATTAAGGTGTCTAGTAATAAATTTAAGCGTATAAATAATGTCACTAGAAAATTTACTGTCTAAATGATGTTAAGAAGCTAGATGTATCAGACCTATCGTAGGGATTGGGAAAATAATATTTTTATTCCCTATGTGTAGTCTTGCAATTAACCCTAAATGTCTTCCGAAGAGGAGGGCACACAAAACAGTTTTTTCACTTTTAAATGAGGGTAAAAATGATGTATTTTTAAAATAAATTGATAATAAATTGATTTAAAATAAATCCTAAATTAATAGAATTAAAAATATATGATATTAAAAGGGTGATTATGTCGGGGTCGATTTCCCAATTGTAATGCTATACATGTACAATTTAATTCAAACCTCTTCTTCTTAGTTGATTAAATTGATTTTCCGTAATAGTTTCCTCACACTTCCTTAGTGATATTATATTGTTTATAGAAAACCATTCCATGATCTCATTTTGTTCAACTCTCCATCCATATGAAAAATTGTTGTATTGAATATCCTCAATTAACATGGGAAATACCCGATCAGGTCTTCTTTATCCCAAACAATACAGAATATTAACTACCCCTTTTACACATACTAATTATCTTCAATTTATCACCACTAATCCCTAATCTATTCCATAATATATAAACTAAATATTTGTGTAAAGAGATAATTACTATTTTACCGAGGAAAAAATAAATAATGGAGTTTAAATTCAATAATGATCTCACTTGATAATGAAATCCACTATATAAAATTGAAAACAACTTTGAATAAGAAATAAATATCATTAAATTTTATATGTGAACCACAACATTACAAAATGGAAATCTAACCCTTCCCTAATCCCTCAAAATAGATCATAGATGATAATCACTCATTAATGGATTCATACTCCCTAAAATTTGTCTTCCAGGAAACCCTATGTGTCATTGTTCCATTCCAAGTTAAAGAAACACAATAGAAGTTGTTTAGGCTGAGATAAACTTCTATTACGGTGGTGGGGTCCTCCTGGTCTTCCTAAAAAAGTTTTCAACTTCATTTATTTTAAGGCCTTTACATGTTTGAATGATCCTTTCTTCTTGAATAAAAAGTTGTAGTAAATATTCAGGAAGTTCAAAAATAATATAACCACACAATTGGAGTCAAAATGTAAATTTTATGACCATAATACCCCTATGATAAATATCTTTCAAAATCCCAGATTTGACAACTATTGCATTTAAGCTCAAATTTCCACTAAAACCTAAAAATGTGACAATTACCCATAAAATAACACTATTACGGGAATATACAAAATTATTCACAGTATAAAATATATGAAAATGTGAGTTTTATCACTCCCCCACACAAAAACACTATATTATGGGGAAATCATCTTACATTCAAATCAAAATCCATATAACAATAAAAAATTGAAAAATATCAATGATCTTATCCAAAATAGAATTCTATCATGTATAATGAATTTAAAACAATGCTACATTTTTTTCATTTCAATCATAAATTTTTTTTCAACCTCAAAAATGAATCAATGACCCAATAAAAATGTACTCACATTTAATTTTATATCACAATTCACTCAAGGGAAAATGAATCTACAGTTATTCTCATACTTGGAAATCGCATGTATCACCATAGGTTTTGAAAAATTCTCATTTAACTATATTGTGAATAATGAAAATGAATTCAAACATGAGGTCTCTAATTAATGGTTCAAATGACTTTGTGGCTTAGCATTGGTGGAGAAATGATTGAAAAAGTTTCAGGCCTGATGAATAGGATTGGATCTTAAGTAGAAGACATGATTAATTCATGTGAAAACAAAAGAAATTACTCTCTTAATACCACTTGAAAATGCGAAAAACAACAACACCCTCTATTATTACATGGTACATGAGCCAATCAGTGATAATTATGAATTATATCATCTATTTTCTCCCCATTTTTTAAAAGCTCTTGAAAGGAAATACTTTATTTTACATTTTTTATTTATCATTTTCATGGATGATGTTTTCAAAATTGTTTGCAATTAATGAATAAAAATGCATTCCCTTAATTTTTTTAGAGGCTCACGAGTCATAAAAGAATGTAAAATGAGGAATTCAAGCACATCTCCATTTTTTCATTTTTTTCGAAGGAGAAATGAATCAAACAAATAATGCACAATGAAATGATGACACACACACAATTATCTTATTCTGCTCTACCCCCAAATAGTTAAAAACACCTCATAGAGCCTATAAATGATACACATCCCAATGAACACAAATGAAAGGACCTTCTCCCACACTCCAACTTGAAATATCAACGCCAAAATTACTAAAAGTGCAAGTAAGTATGGAAGAATTTTCTTTTAATGTGGATTAAACTTATAAGGAAATTTATTTAATCTAAGGGATTACAAATGATAAATGTAATGGTAGGTCTCAATAAAAAATGTTGCTAGCCAAATAGATGTCTCAATAATTTCAAATACATTATACTAAATCCAATGCTTCGAAAATGAAAAAACACACATTCTAGTTCTCACAAAAAACTCATGATTCTCTCATGAAACTATGGGTATTAGGAAAAATATGTCAAAGTAGTTTACAATACCTTAGAGGATTGGAAAAATGTTTTGTGTCAGTGTTTTATGTGAACGGATTTCAAAAATCAGTCAAACTCAAAAAAATCCTTCAAAATCCATTTCATGGAAAAAGAATCAAACAATTTAGATTCAAAATGTAAATGTTATGTCCAAAATACCCCTATGATAAAAATATGTCAAAATTATTGATTTAACCGCATTTTTACATTTTTGCTGAAATTACTACTAAAACCCAAAAATTTGATAATAACCCATACACTAACACTATTGTGGGATTATAAAAAATTATTTACAGCATAGAATATATTGAAATGTGAGATTCATCACTCGCTCTAAATTATAATGGAGAAAAACATACACATAATGCACCTCCCATAGCTCAGAGTTACAAGTTTTAGGAGAATTGATATTATACTATCAATTTCACATCCCCTTGTGCTAGTGAATATAATTTATTCCATCAAACTATTAAGCTGAGGGACCGTGGAAAATGTCATGAAGTATCCATTTATAAGGAGTATTGTGTTAATAACATGGTAAAATTTATACATACCATCTACACTAGAACTATTAATGTGTTATTTGATTCTGGATATGCCCACTGTTTTATAACTAAATAATATTCTAATGGAATTAAGATTCCACCAATATAATTAGATGTGGAATTAGAAGTGTAATTCAGTAATGGAATGATTATTCTATCCCATGTCTATGATTCTTCTCAGTTGGTATTTTTTAGGAATGTGAACCCTAAAAATCATGTCATTATAACATTGGTTTAATTTAATGTAATCTTAGGAATGTATTGGATTTCTAAGAATTCATTCTAAAAAAAAATTCAAGGAAGGGAAGTTATGATTACTATTTGAAACCCCTATATGACCATTAATCCTTGTGATGATATGTATTAAATTCATATAGATATTATATCTAGTAGATGTATCTTAATTTCCATTCAAAATGGATTTTAATCTCAAATAGTTGTGGAGAAAATTGAAATAGATTCTATTTCTATTGTTCACAAATTAAGGGATTTATTTCTTGAGGAGATCCCTATCCTTGTAAAAAAAATGTGAAGTGGAGTTCTCTATAGAACTCATAGATGGTTCCACACTAAATTTGAAGAGTCCTTATAGAATATCATTGATTGAGTTATTATAATTAAAGAATAATCTCCATTAAAAACATGATACGGTATTCATTCATCCATGTGTGTCACCATGGGGTGCATCAGCTCTTTTTTGAAAATTGGATTGATGGATTAATGATACGATACATTGATTATCAGTATTTGAACAAGGTTATAATCATAAAAAGGTATTATCTTCTCCTTGTTGCTAACTTATTTGATCAAATATGTGATGGTCAATACTTTTCTATGATTTCCCATCATTCTGATATCATTAATTGAGAGTATATAAAGATAATATTACCAAAATTACATTTCTAACAAGTTATGGAAACTATTAATAAATCGTAATACATTTTGGTCTTACTAATTGCACTTCTATCTTTCAAAGATTTAATGAATAATGTCTCTCGAGTTTACATCAATCAATTTGTGGATGACTATAAAGATGATATTCTTATGTATTAAATGTGAAAGTAAGGGGCATGAATATCACATGATAATTGTACTAAAGGCCCAATGGAAGGAGAATATGTTTTAAATATTTACAAAGTGTCAATTTTGGCTACAAACTGGTTCATTTTTGGGTCACATAATCTCAGGAGATGGTATATGAATATGTCCATCAAATAGAGAGGCTATTGAATGTAGTAATGGACCAACCATAGTGACTATCATCTATAGAATTTTTGGTTTACCTGGATATTATTGATGGTTGGTGAATAATTTCTCTAGATTATCCAATCATATGACCTTGTTAAATTGTATGGGTGTCAAGTTGCTCAAAATATATGAATGTGATGAAAATTTCAACAAACTGAAGATAGATTAGTAAGTGAACTTGGGAATAAATTATTCTATATTGGATAAGGGTAGTAATATATAGTAATGCAGATGAGAATGGATTGGGACATTTATATGCAGAATTACGTGTTTATCTGTCATTCCTTTTGGAAGTTGATGATTCATGAGAAAAATTATTCATTTGTTTATTTAGAGTAAGAAGCCATGATTTTTCCATTAATGAAATTGATAAATTATTTATATGGATAATTTGTGATATATATAACAATCATGAAATTATGGATCATATCATTAGAGAAATGGGATTGGAAATGCTATTGAAAAGACGATTATAGTTGATAATGGATTATGATTTTTCAACATATTACCACCATGGGAAAGGGAATAAGAAGAATGATGATTTTAGTTGGAATTATCATGATAGCTTATCTACAATGAGCACCAATAAATACAAAATATTTCACGACATGAATTGGACTTCCCAAAACGTCAAAAGGGGTTAATGGTATATGGGTGGTTGTAACTCGCCTTACTAAGTCAGAAACATTTAGTCATATGTGATGATATTTCTATCTAGATTAGAATTATAGGATATACATTGAGAAATATGTGTTACTACATAGATTACCACATTACATTGTATCAAATCTAGATCTAAGTATCACCTAAATGTTCATGAGAAGTATTCAATAGGCACATGATATAGAATTGAGTTTCAACATTGCCTATAACCCTCAAATATATGGTCACTCTAATAGAATAATTCACACCCTAGAATCTATATTGATTCCTTTTTCTCGTTATTTCAACGGTGTATGAGATCAACCCATTCCACTAGATGAGTTTTTTTAACAAAAATTACATTCTCTTAAATATTAAAAGGGAACCTTATTAATCCCTATGTGGTAATAAATATATAGATTTAATATGTAGGGATATGCTAGGTGAGGGAAAGATAATGGGACCTGAAATTTATATAGAAATGTCTGGGATAGTTTGAACCATTCAACAACATATCCTGGTAGTTAAAACTGAAAAGAAATGCTACGATGATAAATGATGGCCTGATCTAGTATATGATATTAGTAAAAATGGGCTTCTATAAATCTCACCCAAAAATAATGTTATGAGATTTATGAAGATAGAGAAACTAATAACTTTGTACTTTGGACCCTTTGAAATTCTTAATCATTTCGGAATGGTAGCCTATCACATGGAACATCCCAAAAATCACTCGAAATTCTATGATGTGTTCTATATATCAGTAATGAGGAACTATATACCTAACCCTTCCCATGTACTAAACTTAAAGGTCATACTTCTGGAGCATGATATTTTTTATGAGGAACAACTTTTAAAAATTATGGATCATACATAGAATGTTATAGAAAATAAGACAACTCAAAGAGTCAATGTATTTTTTAAAAATCACTAGGTAATGGAAGTTATGTGTAAAGATGAGGATATGATGATATAGAGGTATCAACATTTTTTTACCCCAATGATTAATTTCAAGGGATACATTCAAATTAAGGTGGGTAGAATGTAACACCTGGAATTTATTTTGGTTATTTTTTTCTCGAATAAATTAATTTTCTATTTAGGTCTTGTTATTCACTAAGTCAAACTTTCCTTTTACATGAAAATAACTCCTAGAATGTATCAGGGAATATAGACTTATTGTATATTACAATAGACATCAACTTGGCATATATTACACAAAAAACTGACATTGAATACATTACGTGGAACCTCAATTTAATGTTTGTTACACCCAACAGTAGCTTGGAAGACAATAAATTAAAAACCGATATTTATTTAATGAATAATTTTATTGATATAATTATTTAAATGATATGATTATAACATATCCCTTAAACATATAATTATATATAGTAATAAAAAAATTTAAAATATTTATTATAATGCTTTTATATAAAAAAACATATTGATAATGAATGTTATTTTTTGGTAATGTCTTTATTCATTTACAAATACTATCTTCTAAAATGAAATGGTTTTAATGTTCATTTCTGAAAAATAATAAAATTATTTTGAGAAACATTTAGAAATTAAATTTGATAAGAGAAAATTCATTTTAAATTTTAAATTTATAAATTTTCTATTTTTAAATTTCTGGGATATAAAAAACGTCATTTTATGGATGAATAGCAAAAAATAACATGTTTTAATTCAATAAATTATTTTAATGTGATTTATTATTATAGATAACATATATTTTAATTTATACTCAATGTATAATTACATAATATTTTTAAAAATTAATCTCATTTATATCATTTGATGAAAAAATTGTTTTAAATTGTATATAAAAATTTAGCAAACATTTGACCGTTTTTTTATATTAAAAACACATAGAGTTGTCCCATTAGTGGGATTAATATTAAATTGATTTCTTCAATATATGAGATTTTAATATAGGAAACTAGATTCCATATATGGAATCATAATAATGCTGGGTATATAATAATTCCAACAATGTTTTTGACAACAAATATTAGTGAAATTAATTAATACTAATTACATCAATTGAGGTATAATTAAGTTTAAATAAGGAATAAACGTTAAATTTAAGACCCATCATGATAGATAAACTTTCCCAAAATCCATTATTTGTATATAATTATACAATATCCGTCATGTTCACCAATTTTTAACATAATTGATCCAAATTACATAAAAAACTAGGGTGGGGTTTCCCTTTGCTGAGATATTACAAGAGTGCCACACCACATCTACTCTAAAATGGAAAGAACTCTACCCATTATACATATCCCTAAAACCACTTATTTTCTACCATGATCATCCTAGTACACATTATTATATCCCTTCCTTCCACCTAGAATCCTCCTCTTTAGAATAATAGAATCGATGTATGCCATGTGGCACAATCCCACAGTGGTTACCTGATTAAGAGGTAATGAATTATCTCAAGATCCTTTATTTTATTTTTTTCGCCACCCCTACACTCTATTTATTTCATAATTTAATAAAAAATAATATCATCAATATACTTGGATTTTTTATTCTGTTATTTATACTTAATCTTACTCACCCCTCAATCTAATAGGTAGAGAACATACTATTGATGCGTATGGTGAAATACAGGCTCACAAAATAGTAATTATTCATTTTTCCATACTACCTCTCATGATAGACATTATGATGTGAAATTGTTTATATATTTTATATATTACATTTATTATTTATTTAATATTATTTGATAATTTTAAATAATATATATTTATACATTCTATTAGGTGTAAATATGCTAATTTCATTTAAGGATGTGTGGAGTACCTTCCCCTCAAAGCAAATGTGATTTGTTTAGACACAAAATGTAATATTTTAAGG
Organism: Viscum album; assembly: GCA_963277665.1. Classification (NCBI taxonomy): domain Eukaryota; kingdom Viridiplantae; phylum Streptophyta; class Magnoliopsida; order Santalales; family Viscaceae; genus Viscum; species Viscum album. The sequence continues at coordinate 2,005,357,487 of OY728125.1, forward strand.
ATGGGTTTAGTGAAATTATATAATATATATTTTATAATTATGAAACTAGAATAATTATATATATATATATATATTCATATATATTTACATATTCATATTTCATTCACATTATTTAATTCACTATGACAATAAAAATGAAAACAACATTCATGCATACGTACAACATATTGTCTCCATGAATGCTGTATTTTATTTATTACATCTATATTATTTGTATTATTATAATAAAAATATAATTCATATTAATTATATTTATATAATTATGTTAACATTGGAAATTAGTATATAAGTACAAGGAACAAGGATATTACAAACTAAGACACTTGTGAGGAATAGAGAAAATACTATATGAATTGAAGAATTAAAATAGGATGGTAAACAAGCTAGTAATATATGGAAATAATAAAACTATATATGGTATTATATATAATAATATGGTTCTATTAATAATTTATAATAAATTCATATTTATTATATATGTGTTTTTAATATGTATGACATGTTTCAAAACATAAGTTAATGGAATTTCATCTAACTTTTCATTTCTATGAGATATATGCTTTATTACCCACCCATTAATTTTGTGTGGCATGTATAATACACATTGATGTATTCAATTAGAATTATACATAAATATATGGGAATTTACATATACATTATATTATCATTATTTCACCGTGATAATATATCAAAATCTACCATATCAGGAAAATAATTTTGTCTCATTTTTCTTTCTTTGACACTCATAAATTAATACGAATATAAATTGTTTTTTCTAGAAATATATACATTTATTATACATGTTATATATCTAATATCCATATTTTTTATGATAAATTACTAGTCATTTATGTTTATTTTATTTCATTGAGAGAATGATCCCATGTTACTATGTTATATGAGTTTATTGAAACAATATCATCACATTTCATGATTGTTTTTTATTAGTATTCCTTTATTGAAATATTATTATCCATATATAAAAAAACTACTTAGATCCCTTATTACATATTTATTCAAGTTACATACATGTTTTAGTACAATTTTCCACTCATTGGTAATTAGAAATTTAAGAAAATTTTTTTTATGAAAAATCTGGTAGTATTTATCTCTTTACTCGGAAAGCTGTTTTATTTAAAAAAATAATGTTTTAAAAATTTATTTAAATTATTTTTAAAATATTCATTTATATAATCAAAAAATAAAAATTATTATAATTTTTTTATTTTTTTAAAATATTGTTTTATATGTTTTGAAAATAATTTTCAATGAAAATGGTTTTCAAAAGGTTTAATGTTTTCAAAAAATTCAAAGAAGAAATAATGTTTTCCTTGTGATTTTCATAAAATATATTTGAAATTTATTTCCCATAAAAGATAATATATATTTGTGTTAAACATTACTTCAAGGTAAATGTAATCAAAATTTTCATTCATATTATTTCAATGAATGGATTATCATTTGATGGCATGATATTTATGAAACATTTTTCTCTTCCATGGGTTATCTAGTTTTGATTCCCACTTATTATCATGGATTATATTTATGATGAAATTAATATTAATCATATCCTTTCCCTTAGATTATGATATGATTAGATCATTCTAAAACCCATTTCATTTCATGGGTTATGATGTTATTATTTATTTTCTTTTGGAACACGTATGTTTGATTTCGTTATGAAATGGGTGGGGCCTTTATCTCCCTCCAAACGAATTGGATATATATTTATATCTCATGAGAAAGAAATGGGGGGAACAAGATATGAAATATGATAAGTATTACAAAGTTATAATGAAGAGTGAACTATGTGCTATAATACATGGATAGAACGGGGTGTTGAAAAAATCATTAATAGTATTTTTATACTTATATAGGCTTGGATGCAATTATTTCACAACTTTGGAATTCATTATATATGTTTATGATCAGATTTACGTCAATGGAGGATCGGATTACCCCATGTTCCAAGGATCCTCACAAATGCAATATGAGTTTCTTTTATCTTATCAAAATGTTGTTTGATTTCTATATGAAGGGAGACACTCCAACTGTTGCATTATGGGAATGTTTCCCTAATAATCTGCTTCCCTTCAAAAGTACTTATTTTGTGTGGTTACTCGAAAATCTTGTTGGTCGCTAATTATTCTAAAACAATGGAATAGTGGCTGTGAGCCATCTTATTTACCCCTGGATTTTCATGGGGGTAGATGTATCCAAGGTGCCAGTGTACTGGGGGTGGATAATAGTTGGAGAAGAGTTTCTGTGGAAGCAATCAGTTGTCTTGGAGTCGTGGACTAACTATTGTGGGTCCTCTGGGCGGCTAGTAAATGTTGATGTTTTCGATCGTAATGGGAATTGGATTAAGTAGTTTTTTTTCATAATAAGGATCAGACGACAGTATAAGTGCAACAGGAAACTTAGGGGACAGAAATTGATCAGGAGGGTCAAGGTTTTCCCCTGTTTGATAATCCAATGGTCGACAGAAACCCGGTTCTGGCCAGGACTTCTCGTAGCAGGTTGGATTAATCTAGGTTCTCTTATATATTTATGCGTTGGAGGAATGATATTGCTAGTCCACAGTCGTAGAGGCATTCCCCTTCGGTGCATACAGTGGTGGGGGAGTCCTATATTCTATGAAGGGGTTATTTAGTCAGAAAATGTTAATTGAACTCCAGTAGTGATTCATTTTCCTTCTAAAGGTATGTCGAATAGTGGCGAGGAGCGTGGGTCCCCAATGGAATGCATGAATAATGAGGCAGAGCATAGGAGGATACCTATGTGGAGTAATCCATCAATAATTTTATGTAATAGTTTTGATGGGTAGGATGAGAAAGGGCCTGAACATAAACTATGGCCAATCCTGGGGTAGGAGATTCAAGAGGTAGTGGAAGTGCATTCGACTCTTTTATCTAAGGGTGATTATGAGGAAGATCTCCCTAGTCAACACTCAGGGGATTTTGTGTAGGGAAATCAAGTTATCGGGCTTCATATTCCAATTAATAAGAAGGGTTGTAATGGGAATAGTTATTTATGGGGATGATTGTGGATGAGGGGATGAAATCCAATGTTTGGAAGGATAATTCTCAGTTTCCGAAGCCGATAGAGGCAAAGTAGACCAATAAGGCCAAGGTGATGGTTGATGAAACTACAGACTAGGTTCAGGGTAGTAAGAAGATAACGGTTCATCATAAAGGAAAACAACAAATCGATAGTTGAGATCCAAAAATACAAAAGCAGGGGGAGGAGTAGGAAATGGTGGATGAGACAAATGGTAAGGAACATCTAGAGCCACTTATATCATCAATGGAAGAAATGCAGGAAGATTCCATTAAGCTAATAGCCTTAGAGGAGGAGTAGAACAAAAAATTGAAGAGGGATCTTCAAGGTGAATTCAGAAAAATTGAAGGGACTCGATCTACAAACAAGACCTTCTTTTAGAATAAAAGATTAACAAAAGGAAAATCAATGCTGAGGTGTACATCCAAACATGGGACAAGCATGCCAACTACTTTTAAGACCTTTTCAAAGATTACCTGGATATAAAGTATCATGCCTTTCATGGGGGGCTATATCAGGTAAGAAATTCCAATATCTTTATTCCCACTATTAATGACTTTGTGATTTCTTACTTTACCTAAAGCTCTCAGCAATGAATTTGTATGGTTTCCTACAAATCCTCAAAAGTGTATTTGTTAAAAAATCTATATTCGTAGTAGTATATACTTTAATTCATGTCTTGTGAACATCCCTGGTTTATTCCCAGATTAATGTTTATAATCATTTATATTTTTGTTTTTATCTTATATTTTAAGGAACATGTTCTCAAACCATTACGCACATGATTATTCTTACATTTCTATCTTGTTTACCCTTATAGAGATACAGAGCTCATGACTATTTATGGTTCCTATCACATGTTATTAATTTATTTACTAAATTGGACATGTCTAAGATAGGTTCTAGTAACGAAAAACGTTGTGGTAGAAAATTTAGCTCACTTATGTAATATTGTGTTTTATTCAATGCTTCCAAAGTCACTAACCTATTACATTATTTGGGAATTTCATTGTATAATTCGTTATGAATTCCATAATGTTTATGTATTGTTAATTATTGTAAAATTAGGGTCACTATTGACTTATTATACACCAACACAACACTGTAAAGACCCAAAAAATCAAGGAAATTTTTTCTTAATTTTCTTTGGAATTTTAGAAGAACGCAGTTTCTAACGGCACCTGATTCCAAGGCCCTGTGTGCCCGAAATCATTTTCCGATGTTTGGCTCGGGTACGTTTAGTGAACGAACGAGCGGGTTTTTCTAACTTTTGAACCGTTTCTTGGAATCGAATTCCGAGGGCACCGATGGAATCGCAGCGCCGATATTTGCTTAGAAATTCCTTTTCGAGAGTTGCGTTTTCTCGGGTGTGGTTTTTAATTTTTGGGTTTAAGTTAAGAAATAAAATAAAACTGGTGCGACACTTTATTTTATTTCACTTAAAGCCACTTAATGCCACTTAAAGCCATGTTAAGAGGATTAGGTGGGACCCACGATATCCTACCCACTTGGTAGGATATTTGTAAGGTGGGGCCCGCACGAGCCCCACCGTTTATTTTCCTCTAAGTAACGCACTCGTGAAAACCTATTTTAAATAAAGTCAATCGAGCATTTTTTTTGAGTTAAGAAACGCCTCATTTATTTGGTAGTTAAGTCATTACAATTAATTCATCAAATTAATGGTTTGTTTCTTAACATTTAATTTCAAATCGTTGGCATGGGAAGAAAATAAGACCAACACGTGTTTACTTGAGGGTTTCTTGTTGAGAGGAATTGGAGGAAGCTCTAAGTATTTAAGATCTTCATTCTCCCTCTTGAAGAACGCGAATAACACTGGCCTTCGATGAAGGGAGACGAAGAACGACGGACCCTCAGAGATCGATGACGCCGACGATCCTCTCCATCCGTGACGTTTCATCCGCGATGTTCCTTTCCCGTGACAATCTTGGATCAACAACCGATTTAGGTAGGGGGTTGCGGTTATTTTATTTTTTCTTTATGAATTTTATCCTCAACATGGGTATAAATGGTGTAATTAAATCTGTGTGTTTTTAACCCTCGAAGATCGTCGATGTGACGTCGTGTACCGCGACGACATCGACTCCCCTTCCGCGACGTGACGATCATCTTCTTCCACGATGGTCAATTCCGCGACGAACTCACGTTCGATGAAAACGTTGAGGTAGGGGTTGTTTCATTTAAATCATTGTGATTTATACCCGTGACGTTTGAATAAATTTATTTTGTGAGACTTTAAAAATCTGCTAACGCGGTGGGTGCGGACCAACGAACAAGTCTGAACCCACCGCCCTTTTCGTTCTTGGTGTGTGGAACAGCGGACGATGACAAAACAAGCTGCACGGGAAATGTGAGGTCCTTGTAGTGAAGGACAGGACCCGGGGGGGCCATTGGCAAAGACGGCGTGTTTTTCCCACCACCGGAACACGCATGGTGGTCCGCGGAGCAGCCCGCCGGTGCGCCACGCCGGCAGCAGGGGGCGGCGACGCCCAGCGCGCCGCCGGGAGGAGCCACCGCGGCTGAAGCTGCTACTGAAAGACGTGGTTCGGCGACCGTGCGGGACCAGAGGGGGATGTGATGCGGCAGCCAGTCCCCTTCCGCTGGCATGGGTGGCCCCACACGGTGTCGCAGATCACTCAAGGGGGCGGTGCCCCCTTGCGCACCGCTCGAACGTTACGGCCGAGCCGCATGGCGACCGGGCCGCACCCGCGCCGGCTGGTCCGGGTCACGCCCATGCTGGGCTGGGCCGGCCGGGTCGGACCCGGGTCGGGTTGACTCGGTGCGGGCTGACCCAGGGGGGGTGTTTGGCCGGGTCGGTCCGGGCCCAGACCCACTGTTTTCGGACCTCTTTGGTCTTTTGCCCATATCTTGATCTACGGACCTCCGATCGACGCACCGTCAGCGATGATATGATCCTTGAATCGAGACGGTATTTTTGACATATCGCACTCAAGGTTTTGGAAAACTATGTGTTCGGACGGGTTGGTTCGTACACGAATCCAACCGGGCCCACGGAGCGGAAACACTCATAACTTGAGCTCCGGACGTACGATCGACGTGTTGTCGATTTTGTTGGATTCATCTAAGTGAGAAGAATCTTTTGTCTTACTCCGCTCGAGGTTTGGATGCTGTTGGTGTACGGTCGGGTTGGTTTTGCATTAAAAACCAACTGGGCCCATGGAACGAAAAAGCCAATAACTCTCAGACCGGGCGTCTGATTGACGCGCCGTCTGTGACGTTGAGTTCCTGCTGGCGATACGGAACTTTTGGATACATCAGATCGGTACTATTAGTCATTTGATGTATCAGCCTCTCGGCTCATGGAGCATACCCCCCCGAACGAGCTTGCTATGTGCGGGAACCCTAGATCTGGTTGGGACTGCGAGAACGACTACTACGACGACGACTGTACAGAGATCCCCAGTGGATTCAACGACGACGACTATAGCACTCAGCGATCCTTTGTGGATCAGTGCTATCGATCCTTTGTGGGTCTGATCCTCTGTGGGTCAGCGCTCAGCGGTCCTGTGTGGGCCAGCGCCTACAGATCCTGTGTGGGTCTGATCCTCTATGGGACTTTACGGGGGTTAGTTACCTATCGATCCTGTGTGGGTCAGATCCTTTGTGGGTCATTGCGGGGGTTAGTTACCTATCGATCCTGTGTGGGTCAAATCCTTTGTGGGTCATTGCAGGGGTTAGTACCTATTTACCCTTTGTGGGTCCGACGGATTAGGTGAATTAGTGGCAATATTTGATCATCTATATCGTCATACGAAGAAGAAGTATACATGTGTGAGCTGAATCATGTTTTTCTTTCCTTTGTGGATAATGTTGTGCTATCCTGTGTGGATTTACGTTTTGCTTTCCAATGTGGACTGGGATGTACATGGGCTCGGATGTTGGAGCCAAATGAGAATTGATGACTTAGGTATATGTATGGGCATATACCTAAGCAGTGCCGGATGTTACTTCGTGATTGTATCTTTCCTTTGTGGATTATCATTTCAGGATTCTGGGAGACCTTCGGGGGTCTCGGGGTCATACTAAGTAGCTTATACTCACCCCTGCACGGGTTATTCCCGCACTACATTGTGTTGGATGCCGACAATGGACATCGTTGATCGTGGTTGAGGTTTACGGAGAGGGACGGTACCTGGAGTTAGACCACTATGTGGGACGTTCTCGGAGCGGACGGCTGGACCCGAGGAGCTGTGGAGGCTATCTGTACTCACCCTTCAGGTGGGATTTCCATTGGATAGCTCGGCGTTGCGGTTTTACTTTTAGTTGTTGTTTTCCCTTTCCAGTTGTACTTTACTTTCAGTTTGGGTTTGTATTCTGGCCCACTTACTTTTCCGCACTTACTGTTGTACTCAGTTTTTACTTAGTGTTTACTTCTACTGCTTTCTTGCTCTGTGGTGTTCGTTTACTTTACAAAGGCAATGCCTTCCCTTTTTTACCGGGATTTATGACTTGGTGGTAGTCGCTAGCCCCTGGCCTATGGAAGGCGGGCTTGGGGTAGTCACGACACGGGCCCTGAGGACGAGTCGTGACAAACTCCATAAATATTTTGTTTTCTCATCCAAAATTTAGAAATTGATGTATCAAAATAAAATATTGTAGACAGTGTGGAAGGAATCATTATTATCAATTGGTGATTCAATGCCTCTAATAGAGGTACAATTTTCAAGATAAATTCAATGACCAAAAACCATAAATATGTGATAGGTAAAAAGACCATCAATTTAACCATGATTATCAAAATAAGAAATTATTTTTTAAGATTTTTTCCTTAGGTTAAGGTAATCCACTACCATATAGATTAATGACATAAGGAATTATATATTATTGAAAATTATAATTTCATAATTTCATAAATTTCAAATATAATCTCATATTTCCTACATGTTATGAGTTATTTTAAAATATTAAACAAATAATCATGAATCTAATGAAATTAACGAGATAACATAAAAATAAAATGTGTTTCATTAACTTTAGAATTTAATGGCTTCACTATGTTATCTATGATCTATTTAAAAATTTATATTATATTGGATATTTTTTTCTTAATAAAATTTCATAATAATCTTATGAATTTACCAAATCATATCCCCCATGAGTTTTAAACCACTTGTAAAGTTGGGAACATTTTCTTACACTATTTTTCAGTTAACTCTATCTCAACACATTGTTCTCTTATTTTCACCATATTTACAACTATACCGAATCAACATCAAGTTCTAGTATCTAGACAATGATGTATTCTTTTGTTAAACTACAAAATCAATATATACCAAAATTTCGGGTTTTTTATTATTCATGGTCTAATCCAAAAGTATTTTTCTACAGTTTTATAATCCTAATTACAAATATACCAAAACATTTCCTCGGATACCAAAAATAAGAACTCCCATATTTATTTCACACTAAAAATGATTTATTAGAAAATATTACACTTCATAGAACATGGGTAATTTGGAAAATTACCTTAAATGTGGGAAATTAGGTTAACTACATTAAAATTTAATATAGAAAAAACTTCTTATTTATTAGAAACATCCATAACTTGCGGACACTTATAACTATACGCTATAACATTGGGATATACAAATGAAAGAGGTGAGAAATAAATCCCAGTTAGTAAATACACATGGAATAACATGAAGAGAATAATTCATGTTAGACTATGGTAATATCAATGGGATAAAAAATTGGTGAGTATCATAAATTTAAACATTTATCAATATATAACATGATAATCATAATGAAAACATGGCGAATGTGTTAATAACTTAAAACACTACATCATAAATATATGTCACTACTAACTTCTGATACATCATGATTGGAAAATCCCATAAAATATTAAGGTTTAATATCTATACAAAAATGATGTCTAATGAAACTAAGATTTCCCTAATTCAATTGAGAATTATATAATTTCTGTGTCCCTATCACATTCATTTCATTCCCACGCTTAAGTGTTCAACATAAATCATACGACATGGATTCATTCATCATGATATTTTACTCCATGATTTTTTATTTCAGAATAAATACAGTAATTTACCATTTCAAATAAGATTATGTGTTTAATTTTTAATAAAATTGATAGGAACTGGGTATGATATTCTCTGTAGAATCGTTTTGGTATGAAAAATTGCAGTGAAATTTCTGTAGTATAATGGGATTGCTTAAAAGTTCGTAAAATGGATAGATGAGAGAGACGAGTGTATCTAATAATTGGTTAATAAATTTCAATTCATAAGGGATATAGATAAAAATATACAATAATAATAAAATTAATATAAAATATATAAAGTAAAGAAGATATTTGAATAAATATAAGACATGGAAAGATCTCATGCAAGAGTCTATAACCCCAAATTCATGGGAGGAGATTTTTGAGAAATTGAGGGAACATTGAGAGGACTCTATAGAAGGGATAGAAGAGTAAGGACCTGATACATGTAATTTTAGTGAAGATAATATAGACCATGGGTGGAATTATATTGTAAATGAGAAGTGATTTCATTAATATTTATCAATCATAGATGTGGGAATCGATAAAATAAAATAGAATAACCCACAAAACTTCACAGAGTTTTCTAACAATGTTTTCTTAAAAATGGGAGTGGATCCCAATATTTATTAAATATAAGTTCCAAAATTAATAAAAATATATTCTTCATATGTTGAGGTGAGCCATACTATTACAAAATGAATTTAAAACCTTAAAATATATTAATGATTTTGGAATATCAAAATGTATTTATATAATTAATAAAATAAAAATATATTCTCATTATTATAGAGGCAAAATATATATTTTGTCCTTTTAACATTTATATTATTTATTACATCACTTTTTGGTACTTTTGATTCCAAAATACCCACAATATATTTATATTGTTAAAAATATTTCACTGAAGATTTTATCTGTCTTAGAAAATTAAGAAAATATCACAATTTGATAGATTTTATGGGTTTATTAGTTATAAAATAATTATTATAACCAAATAATTTTATAAATATGTTCATTTTTATTTTTTAAATAAAATTGACATTTATTGAGAAATGGTGTGTTTTTTTTACAATAAAATCTTATGAACCATTATAAAAATATCATTTAACATCATAAAAATTATATTATTAATTATATTTAATAAAAAAATTAATATTATATTTGTGTTTAAAAAAAATAAATTTCTTAATTGAATTTAGATATTTCCCAAAAATACAATTTTTGTTTTATTATATCAAAATATAACTTTTATCAAACTGATTACATAATAATTTATAAGCTATAAAGAAAAAAATTTAATAATTATTACAAATAAAATGAAATTTAAATATTCATCAAATTAAGGTTAATTTATTTGTAGGCTTTTTAAATTGATTTTTTCCCTCAATTAACCTATTTTATTTTTTCAATGGTAATTAATATTTACTACAGTTACTATACATATGGATATTAAAATATGCTTACAATATTACCAAATATTAATTATGATGATTCAAAATATCGAATAAATTTTATCAAAATTTGTAAACTAATTTGTAAAAAATTTAATGTAATTTATTTCCCACATGTACGATGCAAATGTGTTTTCCAGAAATATAATTTTCAAGGAAATGATTATTTTACATTAAATCTATATACTAGTAATAATAAATATATTAATTTAAATTGATAAAGGTAGATATATAATATAATGATTTAATTTAAATAATTCCTGATTTGGGGCTATATTAATTAATAATAAAAGAGAATCAATATGTATTATAAAAACATTCCAGAAAATTCATTTTTCATCATAAAACTAACCTTTTAATAACTTCAAACATTAATATAATTTAAATTTATATAATTGAATTAAATTGAAAAAATGAATACATTAGATATAATTAATTAAACATCAAAAAATATTGAGACTTGTAAATTTTTTAAGTTATAAAAAAATGATAGTTTTACAAAATTTTTGTATTTTACAATATTCAATGAAAAATATCTATTCATGAAAATTTCCAAAATTTAACCCGATCTTAATAATTAATTGATGATATAAAAATAAAGGTAATTTAATATTATAAATTTTATATATGATATTGAGAAAAATAAAAAATATATTTTTTTATAAAAATATTTTAAATCTATTCTCAAAGAAAAAATATCTAGAATAACATAAATATAGTTACAAAAATTTATTGATTATTTAATAATAATTTATCAATATATTTTGGAAATATAGAAACATTTAATAATGTATATTTTCCTACAAATATCTTCAAATTTAATTTAATAGATTATGCTGTCATAATTAAATAATAATAGTTTGACTGGGTTTGGAGTTGTGTATCACATACGGTATCGAAAATAGTGTTCTCATTTAAAAACATTGTGTGTTACGCATTTTTCTTACTTTATTAAAATGTTTCACCTCATTATCTCCAATAAAGTGGTTTTTTATGAAATTCACACTAATATGAGTTTCACATATTTAATAGGATATTTGATATTTTTATCTATGTACTTGTGTTCCCATCTATAAAATTTATATTTCTATTAATGATTATCATAAACAAAATACATTGATGTATTATGGAAAACCATGATGATATATGAAAATTTTGATATATGATTCATTGTATGTGTCATTATTGGTATATCATGAATTGAATATGATAAGAGATGAAAAGGCACATCCCAAACAATAAGATGATATTACAATCCCTTTTATCATAATAAGGAATTATGATTAAGTCAACATCCATATCGGTATAGAAATGAGTTTATTTGATAGAGTCAAAAAAATGATTTTAAAGAAAATATATCTATATAACAAGTAAGAAACCATCTTTATGTGATTTCGATCCAAAGTGATTTTATTACACAATGAGAATCCTATGAAGTTCCTTTCATTAAACAATTATTGTATTATTCAATGGGTACCATGATGTGTTATTAATAATTAATCATGGAATTTACGCATGAAAACATAACACAAATGGGAGAGAGGCCTTGAGGGTGACACATTATGTGTACATAGAATCTTAGTTATAATCCAATTGAATTTAATAATAGAATATATATTGTTCCCCTGACCATGTAATAATTATTATTTGTGTTATGTTGATTTTATAAAACCAAGAACTAGTAATTTCGATTTGGGATAAATATGAGTTGAATGTTAAATAACAATTTATTCATCAGTTAATGAGTATTATATTTATTTATTTATTTTATAGAGAATAAGTGATGATATTTATTTATAAATTTACATATTAAATTTTTAAAGGTCAATAAATAATTAGGAGGATTGATAGGTAATGTTAGGGTCATTGATAAAAATTATTTATTTTATTTAATTTCTTAAAACTAAATTAATTAATATATAGACTAAATAATTTGATTTTTAATTATTTATTAATTGAGTGGTTATTTCCACTAACTTGAACTTATCATGTAGGTGGTTTTGTTCAATCCTAACATGATGAAGCTCACCTTGTTAATGGTAATGATCAAAGCACAATGATGATACCTCCCTCCCGAGCTCTAAAATATGGGTTTTTTATTAAATGATTCTTTTTTTAAGACTATCATTTCCCTTTTATACATTTATTAACAATTATCATTTACATTTGTAGCAAAATTATTAAATTAAAATTATTATTAAGAGTATTTTTTCAAGGGTTATATTGACATGCAGTCATATAATAGTCAAAACCCAATGGTCACATTTCTTTTTAAACTCACTTCATTATTAAATATTTATAATTATTTTGAGTATAATATAAAACATATTTTCAGGAGACAATTTTGATTCAAAATTTTGAGGTTGTTACATTCTTCCCCCTTGTGAAATTAAATCAGTAAAATTTCATATCATTCACTTTGTTGAGAAAAGGTATTTGCACTTTTTCCTCCTTGTTTTCCGTGGTTCCTATATGGCTTCTTAATATTTTTGGTTATCCAAAACACATTAATAGGTTTATTTTCTTGTTGAGTAGAACTTTTTCCCTATGGTCCATGATCTCCACTAGTTGTTCCTTATAAGAGAGTTTATGTTCCACATTCCCCACCTCAGGATTCAATGCATGTTAAGTGTTAGGTATTTACTTCCTCTATAGATGTATGTGTAATAAATCATGTACATGATATTTAATTGGAGGATGTGAAAGATGATATTACCCTACTCTTATGTGATCAAGGATTTCATAGGGGTCAATTTACCTGGGGGTGACCTTCTCTATCATCCCAAACCACATAAATCTCTTCCATGGAGAAATTGAACGAATAATTTGTCTCCAACATCAAACTCTCGGTACCTTTGACATTTTTTTCATATCTCTTCTACCCTCTCTTAGCATCCTATATCTGTTGTTAGAATACATGAACGTTTTTGTCATCAAATGCATAATATCAGGCCAAAGATTCTTTCTCTATTTAACATCATCCTAATAAGTAAAAATTCTACATCACATCGCATATTGAGAATCTTAGGGTTCCATTTTAATACTTGAATTTAAGCTATTGGTTTGAGAAGTGAACCAGTGGGATTTGTTGATCCAATCCACCTTTTAAATTCTATTATTCATTCTCTTGGAATGGCCTCAAGTTTTGTAATATTCCATTTCAATTGTCTATCCTTTTGGGTATGATAGGTTATAATTTTTATCAAGTGATCTTTTCAACAACAGATAACATTTTTATTTAAAAAGGGGTAGATTGTTGAGAACAATACTCTATCTCTATTATAATTTTCATGCTCAAAAATACCCTTAATTGATATCTAATGATTTTATTTTAAGTATATTTCAGGTTCATATTATTCATTATATTTTTATTTCTTGAATAATTATTTAGGTTCATGAACATTGAGATTTAATTTTTAATGTATTCGCATTAGCGTGTTCTGGAAACACTATTTATTCTCTACATATTTAGGAATTGCTTAACCGTTTTCTGGAATCACTGTTCATACCCTGTGTGGAGAAATGTAGCGCAAGGATGGAATTCAGTTTATACATTATATGATATCGGAACATTATGGTTATTAAACCATAAGTTATCGGAAAAGTATGGAAGAGGAACCCTACATTAGGAAGGAACCCTAAGATTGGGATATTGAAAAGTATGGGAGAAGAATCGTACGTAAGCTTTAAACATTACATTTGATTCTCAAAAGTATGGTTCATCGACTTTACTTTAGTAAACAACCATACATATCATCAAAAGTATGGATCATGTTCCTTACATTTGGGAAGCTTATAAAAGTATGGATCATTTATCATATAATTAAATGTTCAAAAGAAAATTATGGATGATCAACCCTATTTTTTTGATCAACCCAATGTCATCATCCTTATGATTACGATCTACCTTACGCATGTTATACAGTTGAACGATAGGTAAGGTGTCGGAGAATTAAAGATGATATTATTATGCAACAGTCTGCAAAAAGTTTATTAGGCGGAATTTAAGCCAGATCAAAAGATGTTCTAAATACATGTATTTGACTAATTCAAAGTAATTTTATCCATGATTCAAAGGGTCGCTGTTAAAGGAAAATTTCAGGCCGAATTTTCAAGGGATATTACGATGCTCAATTAATTAAAATTTTTAAATATTGTGAGTCAGAAGGAGAATTTTGTGGATTTAATTTTTCAGGATAAGTTCTAGTCATTATTTTATATATAGATATTATATATACATAGAGAAAAAATATATACAAGATTTTATGAACCACAATGATGAATATAAAAAGGAGAAAAATAGATACTATCATGATCTATATATCTGTTCATTACGAAGAGTGACAACGCTCTGTTTATTGAAGAAGAAGAATCCTGATAGAAAATTCACTCTTTCTTCATCTAATATCTATTTTGAATCTACTACTGATGAAGTTGAAAATTATATTTCTATATCTACTACAATAAGACCGAATCATAATGACTCTTACTTGAAGATAATTATTTATTAAGGAAAGGTCAATATAATATCAATTGCATTCTGTTGTAATTGGGAAGAACAATGGGAAAGTATTTTCAAAGAACAAATACTTCTTTTTTATCTTGAGTGATCAGCTTCTCGTACTAAGATTGTACTTTCTGTGAGTGAACCAAAAGGCTCTATTTTTCCTTAGATTGTAAAGTTGTCATCTACCTATACTTAGTTTTGGAATGGTCTGTTGACAAGAGGAATAGATAGTGAAAATCACCAAGCTCGTGGAGTAGAGTTTTGGTGGAGTGGACTTGGGGCCTTCTGTTCCCCAAACCACTCTACATTGTGTGCCTTTACACTTTAAATTTATGCTACATTAATCCATATGATTAAATTCAAAGGATAGAACATGATTTTTCAAAGAATTTTAAAAAGAAAGAATTCACTCCTTCTTGTGTATATTTGGAATAACCCGATCCAAAAATTGGTATCATAGGTGGAGCTCTCCTTTAAATTCATAACAAGCTAAAAGAAATTAAGGATTATACACATAACAAGATGACTGATACAATATAAGGACTATCTATGGTCACAAAACCATACCACAATGGAGAAAATTATGGATGATGGAAATCATGAATGATAAAATATCTAAAAAACCTTGGATATAGAGTATATTCAAAGATTCTGACTCCATATGAAATACTAGAAAAACCTAAATCATGAAGGGCATCCACTGAAGAAGAATATGATATTAAGTCGAAGGAAATGAATGCAATTATACGTGGTTTAGGACCTGATGAATTCAACAGAGTATCTCATTTCCCAATAGCATATGAGATGTTGCAAACTATTGATGTTGCGTATGAAGGAACTGACAATGTCAGAAAAATGAGATATTCTACTGCTAAGCATAAATTTGATACATTTAGAATGTTTGAAGGTGAATGTATTACTCATATGAATGTAAGATTCACATAAATTGTCAAAAATATAACTTCCTTGGGGGTAACAACCAAATAAACTGATCAATCATTAAAAGTTCTAAGAGTACTTCCTTCTAAAAGGAATGGAATCTCTCATATAATCATATAGTCAACACCTATAAATTACTTAACCAAGAGAGAGTTGATTGGAACACTTATGTTGTATGATTCTGAGATTCAAGATGATGCGAATGAGTATAAGGTTCTGATCAAGAGATAATACATTTCCCTAAAAGTGTCATCTCAAATGAAAGTCAAAAAGCTAAAGAAAAAAAAGTAAAGGTGAAATCAGATAGTTCTGATTCATCAAATTCTGGTAAAGAACTGGGTCAGCTAGCTAGAAATATTAGTAAATTCAACAGAACAAAAAAAAATATTCATAAAAACATTCAAAAAGAATGAAAAGGAAGCCATATGTTATGAGTGCACGAAGATGGGTCATATTAGACCTGACTACCCTATGTTAAAAGAATAAAAGATGAAGAATAAGTTCTTCAAACGGAATGATTATGAGAAAAAAGATAAGAAACAATGAAAGTAACATGGAGTGTGTCTGAATACTTCAATAGCTCTTCAGAATCAGACTCAGAGAAGAAAAAAGACAATATGAAAACCAACATTTGCTTTAAGGCAGAATAGAGGTGGTACAAAAATATTACTCTTCTGAATCTGACTCTAGTTATGAAACAACCTATTCTAATGGAATACATACAACCTACTACATGATTCTTGAAGAAAAATATGTTTCTCTTTTTAAGAATAATAAAACATTAAAGAACATTCACAGGGTTGTTTTAGATGAAAGTGATACAATGCTATAACAATTTAAGGAGTTAATTGATAAGTATAATATAATAACCATTAGCTATACAGATCATGAATCTAAAATAAAAATACTGCTAACTGAAGTAGAAACATATAAAGGTTAAGCCTTCATTTTTACCAAAGGAGAAGACTCCTTGAATGAAATTCTTTGGAAAACTGTCATTAAGAAATAATGATTTGGAATTGGTAATAAAGGTGAAAAACAAAGGTGTACATAAATTATTTTGTTTCAAGAACAATAATATTAAATTGTAGTTACTATGGAACAAGGGGACATTTTTCTAAAAGCGATTTCTTAAGACAACCTCAAATAAGTTGTATTAAAAAAGATTTTGTTTCAAATAATTTATTTGATTCTGCTGAATTTTGAAAAACAAAACAAGTCTGGATAACAAGATCTTGGCTGGCTAACACAAGTAGACCCAATAGAATATGGGTTCCAAAACAATCTGTTTAAATTCCTTTTCAAGAACAGGTCACAAAAGAAAAAATACCATATGGTATATGGATAGTGGTTTCTCAAGGCATATGAGTGGATGATCATCGAATTTTTCTAATCTTACTCAACAAAATGGTGGACTTGTCACTTTTCCTGACAATGCCAAAGAGTAGATCATTGGAATTGGAATAGTTAGGGATCCATAAGCTGTCTAAATCAATAAAGTAATTTATGTACAAGGATTAATACAAAATCTAATATGTTTCTCTAAAAATTGTGATGACGGTTATGCTATTGATTTTTCGAAAAATTGCTCTTCTATTTTCAATAATAAACTACATAAATTTAGATCACCTAGAACTGAAAATGTGTATACCCTAGATTTAAATTCCTTGTGTAATCAACAAGTAAATTGGTTAACTACTAAGGTAAAATAATTCTGGATCTGGCATAGAAGACATGGACAATACAATATATATACTTTACATAAATATTCCAAGAAACAATTAGTTTCTAATTTACCTAGTCTAATGTTTAAAAGTTATATATTTTCTGATGCATGTCAACATGGAAAAGATAAAAAATCATCCATCAAATCTATTAAAAAAATATCTACATATAAACATCTAGAACTTGTCCATATAGATTGTTTTGGACTATCAAGAGTACCATTGTTGTCTTATAAACTATATGTATATGTTTTAGTTGATGACTATTCTAGATTTACAAGGATTTTATTTTTACAATTTAAAATTGATGATTTTAAATTTTTTGAAAGTTTTAGCAATCCTGTTCAAAATGAAAAAAGTTTGAAAATATTTTCATTAATCAGTAATCCAGGGGGTGAAATTGAGATTCCAGAATTTAATTCTTTTTGATCAAATATGGGTATTAAACACGACATATCTTCACCAAGAACACCTCAACAAAATAGAATTATTGAAATAAGAAATAGAACAATTCGAGAAATGGCTAGGACTATGTTAAATGAATACATTATACCTACAAATTTTTGGAAAGAAGTTGTAAGTACATCATGCTATATAATGAATATAGTTTTAATTAGACCAATTTTAAAAAATACACCCTATAAACATTGGAATAACAGAAAAAATAAAGTAAATTAGCATAATGTTTTTGGAAGCAATGTTTATACCTTAAACAACAAAGACAATCTTGGTATGTTTGATCCTAATTCTGATGATGGAATTTCCATAGGATATTCTGCTCTTTTAAATCTTATATAGTTTTTAATTAAATTCCCAGGATTGTAGAAGAATAAGTTCATTGGAAATTTGATGAAACTGATCCCTTTGAGAAAAGGACATAACAAATATATGAGCTTGATTCTAATGATAACATGAGAATTGAGAACCTAAAAGATTATTTTGAAAAAGATATAAATGAAATTTAGTCATGTCCAGAAGAACATGACACTGATGAACTTATAAGTGTACTACCTAGAAAATTAAGTACCCTAAAAATCACATTTTAGAAAAAATAATATGAGACTTAGAAACAGAAATAAAAACTAGAAGGGACATAGGAAATATTTTTATGTTTTCCTCCTTTATACACCAGTTAGAACCCAAGTCTATAGAAGAATATTTAAATGATTACATTTGGTTGATAGTAATGCAAAAAGAACTAATCCAGTTCAAAAGAAATAATGTCTAGAAATTAGTTGAAAGACCACAGAATTATCCTACGATTTGAACTTAATGGGTTTTTAAAATTAAACAAGATGATCAATGAATAATAACTAGAAATAAAGAAATACTAGTACTTAAAAGATATAATAAAGAAGAAGGTATAGATTATGATGAGATCTTTTCACCTGTAGTTAGATTTTAATCCATTAGAATCCTCTTAGCAAATGCATATCGTATTGATTCCAAATTATTTCAGATGGATGTTAAGTCTGACTTTTAAATGGTTATTTAATGGAGATGTTTATGTTGAGAAAACTCTTGGTATTGAGAATTCACAAAAATGAGATTATGTTTTTAGTCATACATATTCTTTTTATGGCCCAAAACAATAACCGAGATCTTGGTATGAAAGACTAAGCTCTTTTATTTTGAAAAATGATTTTACAATTGGAATGGAAGATCAAACACTATTTATGAAAACTGTATATTCAAACATTTTATTAGTTAAAATTTATATTGATGATATAATTTTTTGATCAAAGAAGAAACCTCTTTGTTATGAGTTTTCAATTATAATAAAAAAAAATATTTGAAAGGAGTATGATGGGAGAATTGAATTCGTTTTTAGGACTTCAAATTTTTTGAAAATATTTTGGATATTTTTTAAATCAATTATAATATATTACTAATTTACTGATGAAATTTAGACATGAAAATAATACGACATATACAAATCCTATGTGTACTAATATAAACATTAATTTGGATGAAACTGGAAAATCAGTTGACAACAAGTTATAGAGAGGTATGATTGGTAGTTTATTATATCTTACTACTAGCAGGCCAGATATAATGTATTCAGTATTACTTTGTGCAATATTTTAATCAAATCCTAAATAATCTCATTGAACTTCTATTAAAAGAATTTTTAGATATTTAAAGGGGAAGGTTTTTCAATCTCTTGTTTATCTCAAAATTTCTGATTTTAATTTAATTTCATATTTAGATTAAATATTTAAAGTTATAGATTAGATAATAAAAGCACTTCAGGTACATGTCATTTTTTAGGAAAATACAACGTTTCATGGTCAAGTATATAACAACACCCGGTTGCCCTGTCAAATTCTGAGGCAGAATATGTATTTGCTGCCAGTTGTCATGCACACGTATTGTGGATGAAAAACACTCTTATGGATTTTGGACTATGTTTTAATAGTACGCTTATTTTATGTGATAAAACTGGTTCTATAAATATTTCAAAAAAATCATATTAATCATTCTAGGACTAAGCATATTGATAGCATATATCATTTTCTAAGAGACCATGTCCTTAAAAAGGATATATTCATTGAATTTGTAAGTACTGAAATTCAATTAGCTGATATTTTTACCAAACCACTTTCCACTACAAGGATTGATTTTATTATGGGGGACCTAGGATTATTTAATTTTAAATAACGTTTTATTTTGTTATGCTTTTTCTTTCTTTTAATATTGTATAAAATAAATTAGTTATTTTTTCAAACAGAATAAGTTTTTTTCTCTCGCATGAACAATTTTATTTGTTTTTAAAATTTATGTAATAATTATTGCAGAAATGGGAATCAAGGTTGTATGAAAACTTTCAAATTCTGAATTGTTTCATGTCTACCAGAAATCCTTGTGAACTCCCAATTATTTACCAATTTTTGTCTATCCGAACCTAAACCTTCGAAACCCTAAAAATGTTTTGAACCTTCAATGATTTTTCAATAGAAATGTCCAAGACCAAGACAACCAATGAGATTGAGACTAGCCCTACCAAGAGACAGCGCTCTGAAAAAAGGAATATTTTGCACGGAATTTTCATATATCTGGAATTGTTATATCATATGAACCTACTGCTGAAGTAAGATCTTGGGTTTCAAAACCATGAACAGACATTTATTGGAGATTTTATGGAATTTCTATATGAGGTAGAACATTGTTATTTATTTAAATCTTTTCAGTTTAGTATGGGGGTAGATGAGGATACTATGGTTACTACGATTGAAGATAGAGATGTTTCAATATCCTCTGTAGATATTAGTCAAATACTGAACTAAACTAATGGGGGATTCATTCATTTTGATTTGAATAATATAGGAGATTTGGTAAATAAGTTAGAAAATATTATGCAATTTATTTTTGTTTCTACATACATAAGGATGATGCTACAAAGGATAGGGATCCAGATCATAAAATCCTAGTGAAGTTTGTGCAAACAGGGATTGCACCAAGGATGTCAGAGATGGATAATATCTTGAATATAGACATGTATATAATATATCTATTGATGAGTGATATAAGACTTAATTTTCCAAGATACATGATAAGGTACCTTCGTTATTGTTGTCAAACAGAAGCATGCAGGAATTTTTTTCAGTTTGGAAGATTCATAAACAAATTGTTCAAAAAGGACATGGTGATGTTGGTGGAAGCTAGAGTTAGATTTCATCATAGTAACAAATTTGGTGTTGGGACCCTACAAAAGATTGGTTACTTCTAGAGCACATTTAAAGGAAATTTATTTCTAGTAGGAGATGACGAATAAGAAGCATGTGCTCAGGCTCAATCTGTTAAGTCCAAGGAGGGATAGGTTGAATCATGATTGAACACTTTAGTAAGAAGAATAATATTTGAAACTGAAGAATCTCTTATAGAAGGTAGTCAGTAGGGACATCAGATTCAAAAGAAAATAAATTCTAATGCTCATGAAGAACATGGTTCACATGTTTTAACATTAAGAGAATTACTCTGTTATAGTTTTATCAGAGATGTATCTCTTGGGGAGCCACATGAATAGGATATTGCACAAACTAATGTTACTCCTAAAGTACAATCTGAAATTTAGAAAGAAGCTAAAACTGAGACTCAAGAACAAGTTGCGGTTGTAACTGAAATTGAATCTCAAATTGTAGCTTAAACTGATGTTAAAATAGAAAAAAAAGGATGTAGAGCCAGATGAGGAGATGGTCAGTCCTAAAGTAAATCCAAAACATATTATTTTTGAAAATCCAACGGAAGAAATGATTAATGATGTTCACGATGAGAATGTTTCTGATGTTCATACAGAAGAAATTCATGAGGAATTTTCGTGTTGAAGAATCGGGAAAATTATCTGATGAAATGTCTGTGGACTAGACAGATCGTAAGGAAGCAAAAGAAAAATCTGATGAAGACTCATTTCCATTAGTACTGCTACATGACATTGAAGCTGAGGATGAGAATCAAAAAAATAGTGCCTCTGAAATAGTGAATAAGAAATTAGACAAGCTGTACAAGAATTTGTATTGATTGGAATATGAAAATATTTCTCTGAAAATATCCTTAGAGAAAGAACAATTGAAATTTCAAAGACATAAAGGAAGTACAGTTTCCAGTAAGGAAGCTGAAAAATTCATGAATACAATGTTGACAGAGGTATCCAACTTGATATCAGAAATGGTGATGAAGTCAGATCTGTCAGAGTTTAAAGACTATATGGAGACACAGTTTGCATCTATCAGGACTAGTGATGTTAGTGAATCTGTTACTTCGCCTGATTTAATCAGAATATTTTAGGCTACCACGATAAAAATGAGTAATATGAATGACAAATTTCATGATTTGAAATGAAATAGTTCTCCGCTATCTGTATTATTAGATAATTAGAGATTTTTGGTTGACCAGTTGACCTCAAGTAAACAATGTATTAAAACTGTCATGAATCAGTTCACAGAGTAGTTAACTCTATTTTTGGAGAAGGAACAAAAACATCACGAGTTTTCAGAGTAAATATGATAGAAGAAATTCATATGACATAGGTTAATAGAGATCTTATTATCAAGCTGGGAGATGGAATGATGAGAAGGCTGAAGGAGCAGTTGAAAGAAACCAAGGCAATTTTTCAGAGGAGATAGACCCTATCTCATACCCTTACCAAACCTTGATTTTTGAGTTCATCAAAATTGTAACTTTTTTTGAAATGTTATTTCAATCTATATTTCTCTGTTTTTATTTGTTTTACTCTGTTTATTTACATATGCTAGAAATCCAATTTCAATTATTGACAAATGGTTAATAATTGAATTTATTTAAGATCATTTCTATATTAAAATGTGTTATATTCTATATCCTATCATTCTTTTTTATATCACAAAAGGGAGATAAATTTGGATAATCACAAAAAAAATTAAGGGGATGAATTTATGTTCAATTGAAAAATTCAGAAATATATGTAATTATTTTCTAATGTTAATTTCATTTATAATTTTATGGGTTTTGTGATAATCAAAAAGGGGGAGATTGTTGACCAAGTGGGTTTTTCAACAATACATAATATTTTTATTTAAAAAGGGGGATATTGTTCAGAACAATACTCTATCTCTGTGAAGATTATGATTCTCACAAATACCCTTAACTGTTTTCTAATGATTTTATTTTAATTATATTTCCGGAATTTATTAATCGTTATATTTTTATTTCTGGAAGAAATATTTATGTTCTTGAACAACAATATTTAATTGCTAATGTATTCGCATTAGTGTGTTCTGGAAAAACTATTAATCCTCTATGTATTCGTGAATTGCATAATCATGTTCTGGAATCACTGTTCATACCCTATGTGGAGAAACATAGAATAAGGATGGAATGCAATGTATACAGTATAAGATATCAGAGAATTATTGTTAATCAGCCAACGTTATTGCAAAAGTATGGAAGGGGAACCCTATATTAGGAAGGAACCCTACATTTGGGGTATTAAAAAGTATAGGAGAAGAATCTTATGCAAGTATTAAATGTTACATTTTTTTCTCAAAATTATGGTTTATCAACCTTACTTTTTTAAACAACCTTACATTTCATCAAAAGTATGGATCATGTTCCATACATTTGAAAGCTTATAAATGTATGAAACATTTATTATATGTTTAATGTTTTAAATAAATGTATCAACGATCAACCCAATGTTTTTTTATCAACCCTACATCATCAACCTTACGTTTTTGATCTACCTTATTCATGCTATAAAGTTAAACCTTACGTTTGGTGTCAGATAATTAAAGATGATATTATTATGCAACGGTCTACATGTGGTTTATTAGGCTGATTTTAAGCCAGATAAAAATCAATTTTTAATACATGTCTTTGACATATTCAAAGATGTTCTATATATGATTCAAAGGATCAAATTAAAAAGTACTTTTCATACTGAATCTCAAGGGGAGTTATTGCTGATCTATTAATTCACATATTAAAATATCGTGAGTCATAAGGTGAAATTTGTGGATCTAAATTTTCAAGAGAAGTGATCATCATTATTATATATATATGTGATATATAAACAGAAAAAAAACATATACAAGATTTGCTGGACAACAGTGATGAATATAAAAAAGAGAAAAATAGAGACTATCAAGATCTAAAAATCTTCTGATTATGAAGAGCGACAGAGCTCTTTTTATTGAATAAAAAGAGGCACGATAGAAGATTCACTCCTTCATCATCGAAGATCTATTTTGAATCTACTGCTTCTGAAGTTGTGAATCATATTTCAATATCTAATACAACTACATCAACTCAGAACGACTCTTACTTGAAGATCATTATTTCTGAAGTAGACGATCCATCTACTGTCAATTTCATTTTGTTTCAATTGTGAAGAACAAAGTGAAAGTATTTTCAAAGAAAAAATAATTATTATTTATCTTGAGTGACCAGCTTCTAGTAGTAAGTTGTGTAGGTTTTTTTAATGAACCAAAAGCCTCTGTTTTTCCTTAGATTGTAAAGGTGTCAACTGCCTGCACTCAGTTGTGGAACGGTCTGTTGACAGGAGGTCTAGATAGTTAAAGTCACCAAGCTCATGGAGAAGAGTGTTGGTGGAGTAGACTAGGGGCCATCAGTTCCACGAACAATTATACATCATGTGTCTTTGTTTATTAAATTTTCGCTACATTAATCCATCTGATTAAAGTCCAAGTCCAGAACATGATTTCGCAATGAATTTGTAAAAGGCCCAATTCACCCCTTGTGTATATTTGATATAACCTGATCCAACAATAAAAAAATTCAATTTTGTACTCAGATCATATCGAGGGATTCTCAGAAATTTTGATATGAACCTTAAATCATGATTATAAAAAATAGAAAGTGGAACTACATGCAACATCACCACTTCTTTTTCATAAATCATTGAATTTTGTTAATGAGACAAATCATTGAAAATTGAGATTAAATGGGTAGTCTTGGAATGATGTAACAATATAACCTATATAGAATTGCTTCTAATATATATTTTCGAGATGTTAGTGGAAAAGTCCTTAGTGATGTTGTGAAACATTCATGTTGGTGTGAGGTATTTTTGTAATATCCCATTATAATGTTTTCTCTATTTATTAACTTATTGCCACACCACACACCAGATAGTGTAGTCAAGAATCTCCATGTTCTTGATATCCCAAAAAATAATGATGATTAAGGGCCCCATACATTTTCATTCTTGTAGAATACTGAGAGTTTGTAGGCCTATATGATTCATCCATCAACTCCTTTTTATATAAATTATAGATTAAACACATAGCCTTGAATTAAATTTGAGTAAAACTTATCAATATTGAACTCAAGAGGCATCCCATTTTTCATAGCATATATCATATTATATAGCGAAGGATATTCTCCTTGATATTTCTTTTTCCTCAATAGTAATGATAGTTTAAGAAATGTTTGAGATAGGGTTGATGATGTCCCTTCCCTTAATATTTCCATGTCCAATTTTACTAGGTCTTTGATGAAAATAACTCATCATATCCTCATCATTACCAAAAAATAAGGTATTTCCAACTTAATGCATCACCAAAATTTTAATTCTTCAAGGATGACAATTAATAGAATAGTCATGGATTTTACGAAGTTCCAACAATCTCTTGTGTATCATGTTCAATTAATTTTGTGTGGAAATATACTTCCAATGATGATGGTTTATGTATATTTCTCATTTCTACCCAAAAAGATATTTTATCCTTATCTATAAAGTAAAAAAACTATATCCATCTCTAGGTCATTCATAGGATAGTTCTTCCCTGGATATATCAATTTTCGATATACATGAGAAATAACCTTTTAATTTTTCACAAGGATACACTCAATCCCTTTTAGAGATTCATTTCTAAAATTAATGCGTACACATATGATAGAGGGTGTCGTTGACGTGGTTGTAACAAAAAATATATTATTCAAGTCCTCGAAACATTTTTTATAATCCTTTTTCTAGATTTACTTGGACCCTTTTTGAGTTGACATGTTTAGTGCATTATAATTTTAAGAAACGTTTTAAAAAACCTATTTTAATATCAATCTATTCCAAGGAATCTATGAATCATAGTAACTCTTATAGGTGGTGTCCACTCCTCTAAATCCATTTTCTAGGAAGGTTCAACTGATATTCCTTCACTAGATACAATGATCCCCATGAAAGAAACTTTTTTTAACACATAATTCACATGTTTTTATCATTCCAAATACCCTCTACTTATTCATAGATTCCAATATAACCATTATATTATCCTAATGATCCTTGAGAAAAATTTAATTTATAAAAATTTCATCAATAAAAACCATCACAAATTTATCAAGGTAGTCCTTAAATAATAAATTCATCAAATAAATAAAAAATTGAAAGAGTATCAGTCAAGCTAACTCACAATATCCAAATTTTTATATGAAGATAGAATTTGTAATGTCTTATTTATTAACCCTTAATTGATGTTAACCATATCAATGATCAATTGTGGAGATGAATTAATCCCCATGATGCCTTTCCAAGAAATCATCAATTCATGGAAGAGGATACATGTTCTTCACCATGAACCCATTATGTTGTATATAATCATTGTATACCTACATTGATCCATCCCCATTCATCACAAAGATAATTGCATGTCCTTATGGATACACAGTTTGTTGAATAATCCCCTTCTCAAAATATCTTGTAGTTCATTCTTTAATTCCTCTGAATCCACATTTCCTATTCAATATGGTGTGTTTAAAATTGGCATAGTACAATGAATACTCTCAATGGGGAACTCTACCATTAATTCTAGGGAAGATCTAAATAACTTCATATCAAAAACATTAGTGTATTTATAAATGTTGTGGGATATTATATACTCATATACTTTTTTCCTTATTCAGCATCCCCAATAATATCTTTAAAGAAGGCTACAAGATGTGATTCTAGACAAACACAAGGTAGATATATTTCTAAATTAAAAACAACTATAGGTTTTCCAATCATAACTATATAGATTTTATTAATTCAACAGTTTGTCTTTATATTATAATTTTAGATCCATTTCATCCCTATTATAGTGTCAAATTCCATCATTTAAATGACTATTAATTATGCTATGATATTCTTCTCATAAAAGTAAATACTAGAGTTTCTATACAATTTGGATTACTGGCTACTTCATCTCAGAGTATTGAAATATTAAACTACTTCTAGTAACTCCGGGATTAATTATATATTATTTACATACATGGAGAAAGTAATGGAATGCGTAGAACCAGAATAAAATTTAGAAATTTATAGAATTTATGGAATAATGAGATTACCCTCAAACACATCATATAGAGAATCAACTTTTGGTATCATGATAGAGAAAGTAAAACCTTATTCCCTTGTCCAATGATAAGGTTAATGGTGATTCCCATCCATTCACATTGGATTTGGATAATTGTTGGAATAGTTCCTATGTCATCCACACATAACACATTGAACATCTAGCTGGGACTACACAACAATCTTGTTATCATTATTGTTGTGAAGTTAAGGCTTCACCTAACTTAAATTGTGCTAAAAAAATATGTCCATCTCATCCAAACATTTAACATTTCCTACTCCATAGAAAGAAGTTCCTATAATGTTTCTTCCCACAATTGTAGTATATATGAATTTTCACATATATTCCTTCTCTTACATAGTCAAATTTCCTCCCATTTTTTTGATCCAAATATATTTTATATTCATTATATTTATGGGACCAATTATTCCCTACAAAATCATTTTCAACTTTTATAGAAATCATTACAATATCTTCATAGTTTTCATAGTCTTGATTTGATAAATTCTTTCATAGAGGGGGTCCTAGTCCACTGAAGAATCTATAAAAATTCAGAATAGGATCCATCAAAAATATAGTTGTGAAATTGGAATACCATTTCATGTTCATATCACAGATTCTAATAGATTCATTTTCGTTCTTCTTTAGCTATAGTAATTTTTAATCATTTTTTTACTTATTGTACATGGATTTTTAAAAAATGGATCCCTTGAACTATTCCCACTATGTTGTATCAATATCTCATTTTGGATTTCTGTTTTTAACAAGTTTCCACCTCTGATAAGATTCTATATATAAGTGGAACATATGTAGGTTGAATATCCCTTGTTCTAAAAAATGTAGTATAGAAAAGATCTTCTCTATAGAGCTTATCCATTATTCAGTAATCAATGTGTTGTTAGATCCACTGAAAGAATGTGGCCATTGATTCATAAAGGACTCAATCAAAATTTTTTCTATTCATGTTGAATATGGTTTGTTTTCTTGATTCATGTACTTGATCATAACTCATGCCATTTCATTCATCATTCTCAAGAGGTTTTGTTCTTCTTCTTCCATTGAAAGGCTTTCAAAACCCGATTTATTACACTCACCAATTACGTTGTTTATCCTATTTCCAACAATTTTAAAATAGAATAAAACCTTAGTGAGAATTTTTTTTTATTTAATAATATTATTATTATAATATAATATCATGTTTTAAAATAAAATTCATAAATATTTTATTCTTTATCAATAATTAAATTTTCTATAAATCCTTCATTATGGTTCATAAAAAAAATGTGACTAGAAAATCATATCCTCTAGTAGTGTCTTTCTAGGTGTGAAGTAAATCTCATTTCCATGTACAGGGTTATACCATGTCATTTCTAATACAACATGATGAAATTTTTACCCATAGGTACATTTTTATTAGAATCACATAAATTTTTTTTATCAAGGCATGGATTTTTTTTCTCAAAAACCACTTATATAACACGTCACTAGAATACTAGGAGGTCTCCCTATATTTGATATTATCCCTAGGTTTATTCCTATTTTTTTCAAATCCTAATTTCCAAAAATTACTAAATCTCTCTTTGATACAAACTATGACATCCCACATTCTTATTACATAACTTTTCATTACACTGTACAAAAATAGTATCTTCTAATGTGTAGTTACTTAGAAAAAGTTAATACATGAAAACAAAAATCATTCATTTAATACGCTTTAATAGAATCATATTTTTTATCCTTCTAAAAAATCAAATCATATCATTCTAAATGTATATATATCAAATGTAAGGGTTAGAATGAGAACCAATATATCAAATCAAGGAAAACCGTTTAAAAGTTGTCAGGAGAATTATCGTTAATAAATTTTGGAATATCATAATTTCATGAGAAAATTTTAAAACATAAATATAATAGAAAAAAACAAATGTTTTATCATGTTAATATAGAGACAACATTTAATTGATCCATTTCTATGTATATCACAATCATTTTTCCCTAATTTGTTATTAAAATTTCCATGATTATTCATCAAGGTATTATAAATCATTTCATATATATAGATTATATTATTCACACAAAGAATTGGAGTAAAATCAGGGAACACACTACATAATATTTAGTCAATTTCATCCACATATATTATAATAAAACATTTCATAAATACCAATTTAGTATAAAACAAACTGGATTCATATGAAAATCAATACGTTTATAAATATTTCTTAAGGAAAAGATAATTATTTCATTATAAACAATAGAAAAAATAATTTATGATTAATTTATGTTAGTCCTAGAATTAAATAGATAATTTTGAAATCTATTTGAATAACCATATATATTAATTAGGTCTGGGTATTCACAAAATAAAATAAGATAATTTCATGAGAAAAGAGGACAAATTATGAAATAAAAATCCCCCAACATAAAAGATATGAAACATGTTTTATGAAAATATTATAAAAAGAGGTGAAAGGGGAATACAATTAATTAATGAATAGTAATATTACAAATGGATAGAATAATGAAGATTTAATATTATACTAGGAATATTTGAATGGAGTACCACCTAAAATTAAAATTTCAAAGGAAAAAAAGAGATGTTCATAATTCCCTTACCCGGAAGAGTATTACTAAAAACTATATATGAGGAAAATGGGGGGTTTAAAAAATATTGGAGAGACTAAATGGGAGGTAAAACTATTAGATATTCCTTACAGACTAATTGTATTTTAATTTAAATGGGGAAATGGATTTGTATTTATTGAAAATGTGGAGGACTTTTTTGTTAATTTTCTTAGAAATCTTGGGAGTGGTAAATGAAAAACCTTGGGATTTCCCATGGTATATGACTATGTTATTTGACCCTTGGAATCCAGTTTATGTAATTTTATCACAAAATAGCTTATCTTAATATAATATTAACTTTATTTGTAATGAAAAATTTATGTTCCCACAAAGTAACATTTATTATGTTAACTTTTCGATTTTAAAAATTGGAAGGTAAATTATATATTTGAAAGTTAATTAAAATATATTAAAATAATTTATATTATTAAAATAAAATAACTGTATTATTCGTTAATTCATAACATATTATTAAAATATCGGGAAAAAAATATATTGTGATTGAACTTTACTGAAAAAACTCAACCTAATTTTTTTACAATTCACTAGAAAAAAAATATTTTGGAAAATTCTTATAAATTTATCTCAAATGAATTTAGCAATAACGATATTAAAAAATGATAAATATTTTATCATAATAATTTTATAAATATGATAATTTAATCTTTTAAAAAAATATTTTGTAAAAATAATTTTGGACAGTAATTGGATACTAAAATTTCTAACACACGAAAATTTAAAATTAATTTATCATTTATATTTAAACAAGGGTGTTTAAACAATACTATTTCTTTAAAATAAGTTATATTAATAATTTATTACTTTATTATAATATTTATATCTTTTCTAAAATGTAATATTTCAATCTGAAAACTAAATTTATCAAATTCCAAATCTAATAAATAAAGAAAAATATTTCATAATATGGCATTGCTGGAACAGAATTTTTATTTATGAAATTTTATTTAATTTTTTGTAAATTGGTACTTGAAACATTACAATTTATAACTCCAACATACAACCTAATGGTAAGTTCTGTGATGGTGATATGTTTTTTTGGGTGGATCATATAACATCATCCAAGTGGTAATTTCCACAAAATTGATCTCCTCCATTTGGTGATTTCGTTCGAGCTTATCATCTTAAAGATTATCCAGGGCTTGGTCAAGAGTGAAGCCTAATGACAATACCTCAACCAATCTCTGAATAATGGGATTTATAAGATAAAACTATACAAATTGAGGCCATATTTTTTCCTTTAGACATTAAATAACCACGGTGATTTCTTGTTATAACATTTATTATAATGTAAAAAATATTATTAAGATTTTTCATTCCAATGGTCATATTGAAAAACGGTCATATAATGGTTGAAACCCAATTATCCCATTTAAATTTATACTCACATAATTTCTAATGAGATATATTTCTATTTAGTATATTATAAAACACATTTTCAGGAAACAATCTACATTCAAAAAGTTTGGGTCCATAAACTATTTTATATGGTATATGGTTCAAATGTTACCAAATAAGTAAAGTAGTTTTATATATATTTGGATTCATTGTGATGTATGCTATGATATGAACCTATATCATTACATAATGTGTATATATATCATGTTTTACATGTAACATCATGAAAATATATATTCCCATGATATTTTAAGTCCCATTTATTTATTCCTTCAAAGGTATTATGATTCAGTATTGCCAAAGTAATAAATATTTATATTACAATCTCATGAATTTTTGAGATATCTTATGAGTGAGTCTCAAATGTTGAAATATCATGATCTACCTCTAAGTAATACTCATAAATTTTTCCCCCACATGTTATTCTTTATATATTAATGTAATGGTACCATTTATTTAATTTCCATCTAGTATGATAATAAATAATATGTTTTTAATAAAATTTTCCTTTTTTTCCAACTTCATTCTGAAATTTATGTTCTCTAAAAAACTCTTAAAATGCATTAAAAATGTTGTAAATGGAATCTAAGATATTTTTCAATGAAAATTATATAAAATATGATTTCTATTTTAATATTAAATTTTAAATATGAGAGTGTATATACCATAATAAATGTTTTAAATTATATTTGGAAATTATTTTCCATATTTGACGAATACTCTGATATTTTTTTATTTAATGGTGACATCATTCATGAAGTCAATTTTTATTATTATTTGAATGATTTATGTTTATGATGAATAGATTTTCATGAAATCCATTTCATATACACGTGTTATACCATGATTAAAAACATATGACACCCATTCCTTTTCATAAGTTTTGACATGAATTAATGTAAATATAATCTCTCAAGTTTCCACATGTTGTTATATGATTATAATATTTTTATACCCATTTCATTTCAATGGATTTGTTCTTATTAATTTTTATGATCATGTAGAAGAAATATGTATTATTTCATTATGTTATTTTTGGGACCTATATCTCCCTCCAACAGATCGGAAAATTATAAATGATCTTTGAGCTCATATGGAACATATGTGGTCAACCCAACCCCAAAGTAAGAGAGTACATGGTAGATCATTATAAACATGAAAAAATATGGCACAAAGAAATTCCCACATAGCTCAATGTAGGTACACGAGGTATTTGAGAAAGAATAATATGTTTTTAATTTATTTGCAGGTAGATGATCCTGGTGAAATACCATTACCTGATGATTTATTACAAATGGTTGAGTATTTTACCTTCATTTTCATTAGGTTACAAATTTCGAATGGTCTCTATTGGGTTTTGATAGTGGATACCATAACTCCCATTATTTATCATATCCACAAATAATCATGGACCTATATTCAAATGATATTCGTTTACTATGAAACATGTCCAATTACACTTATATACTCATAATTATATATATTATTGTAGGTTGGTCTCGTCAAAAACATTAGGGGTCACTATTTCGTATTTTGGGACTCTTTTGTATATTTAAAATATGTTCAAGAATCACTAGTCCATTACCAATTATGCATAAATGAGCCACCCATAATTAATGATCCATTATGTATATGACTGTATCCAACATCATTTATATGTACCCAATGTTCTCCATCTATGGTGCCATTTTATGTTATGATTAGATATTCACATTTCATTGATTGGGACAATGGCAGTTTTAGGCTTCTTGGAGAGGTACTATATAGTTTTGTATTTTCCAGTGGCATATAAGTTGTTTTAATGTGTAGAAATAACACATTATATAGGCCTCCAAAAAATTTGGTTCCACATAAAAGAACACATCACATTTTATGTTTTTGCGTTGGGACAGAACCATACAGTTTAACATCGTGCTTAAAGGTTCTGTAGTTGTGAGATTCAAAGTAAATTATTGGTGCGGGACTTAGGTTGAGGAAACTCTTGGGACTAGAAAAAGATTTAGACTCCTTGATGTATAGGACCCTACTGGGAATGTCACATGGAGAATGTTATGGTGAATTCGTGTGTCGGTTTTGGACATTAGAGTGGCACCATATGTATCCCTACTAATAAGGAGTTACATACCACATAGTTTGGTATTGTATCAGCTTTCACATATGGATTCTTCCCTTGTGGTTAGGTATTAGACATGGAAGATTACAATATGAATAGAGATTATGGATTGCATCAGTGAAGGAGGAATGATGAGCATGTGATTTGGGATTCTTTATGGAAGTGGCCCATTTGGTTTGGGATTGTGTGGATGTCATGATCCCTACAATCCTATAATCCCACATGAGTCATTCTTGGTGTGAAAAACAATACTAAGTAGTAGGTCCCAATATCACATTATCCACTCTATTTGTTGGGGGATGATATATTTGAGCCCAACATTATAGAGTGAAATAGGGATTTGAATATTCTCATCTCCTGTTTTATTAGGTAACTATAACAGTCACATATTGAGATCTACCAATCTATGGCCTGGGATAAGGATAAGATGAAAATAGTGGCGCATAATACAAGAAGTAATGAGGGATTAACCTATCATGGATTCCAGGTTGGTCCATGAGAATGATAATAACATCCACCACTAAACCTCATCAATTTAATTGGCACATGGTTTCACTCAATCCCAAGAATGTAGAGGTTCATGTGAGCTCCATAAGTTCGAAACCATCATTACAATGAGATTTTAGTACTGAAAACATTATAAAGTAATGCATTTTTATAGTGATTTCAGTTATAAATCTAATAACCATTAGTATGTAGACTCAATAGGACACACTAATGTTCCTGATTATCATAGCGTACATGTCACATGGCCTTGAAAGAGGACTTATCATATTGATTATGGACATGTTTTGGGAGGTAGAATATGGTTTTTGATGAGATGATGGAAGGGAGTGATGGTAGATGGATCGTAGAACACTAGGATTCCCCATATAGCATAGAATGTTATTAGATACGATAGGTTACCTCTATGTAGCATATTTATAAGCGGGTGAGTGGACTATCTTCATAGATTTTTGTTACATGTACCTAGGCTCTACCCATGTATCATTAACAATGTGGTTCCATATTCCTGTCACATATCATTTTTCTATATAAGGTAGGGTTCCACTAGCATAACGTTTTTCGACAAGGGGAAGGGTTCTACCAATATAGAAATTTTCATGGTGGGGTTTCAGTTTGAAAATGAGACATCCATTTCTGCTATACAAAATCATTTCCTTAAATGATTTTGTGTTTTTGAATGGTAGGAAGATTTATTTTTTCCTTATTACTAATATGCAATGGATCATTAATTGAGGGGAATCTATAGATCTATCAATTCATCTCGAAGGTTCCAATTTTTGTGTATCATCGTCACACAACTCTTTAAAATCTCTTTGGGTTTTTTTTCTTTTTCACCACCTAAATGTAATTTTTTAGATGACTAGAGGTAATATATTCTGGAATGTATGGTCATCCATGGTGGACTATGTTCCTTATTTTATGGGAGACGACAGAGGACTCTCGGGCCTATGAAAAAAATTCTATGAGGAATAACCTTTAACTGGGACATAAATCACCTCCCATCCCAACCAACTAATGTGGTTTCATTATAGGGGATCATGGTACCATATCCTTCTATGGATTATTTCATTTAGGGGAGGGTTTTTCATAGGAGTGGATAAAATTTTTAGCATCTTTTTTTAGACTATTTTCATTTTCAGGAGTTGGCAGTCTATCTCGTCCCATGAACTATCTTATTCATGGATTTCTTCATCGAGTGTTCGATCAACATGAAATGCGGTAGTCCAGGAAGTGATTTTTTCCCTCATGAGATCAATCCATCATTTTTTAACCTATCCCTCTTAACATTTTTTATATAATTCTTCTATAAGGCTATACATTTACATTTTTCCAAATTAATTTAATTATGTTTTTTTAGAAAAAAACAAAACAAAATATTGTGCTCTATAAACTAGGTTTCTAAATATATTAAGAGGAATCTATTATTATGTATAAATTTTTCATATATTTAATGGGGTTTTAGTGCATAGGTGGTCCTACATTGGGAGGATACACCTATAAATAGGGGGCCATATTTTTTGTCTTATGCTGGATTTCTCAAAAAATAGATAACTCTATATACTCTTTTATCACTTACTGCTTCTTCATAACTCATAATTTTCTGACTTCATTTGAATGAAATGATCTTTAATCCCCATGAATGATAATTTTTTTAGCATATATATAGCATCCAAATTATTTTCAAATGGAAAATTGTTTGGATCATTTCATTGTTGGACAATGCTTCACATACCTATGATTCACGAGCCATCTCTTCATGGATTGATAGTTCATGGGATAAATTTCATCCTTCGATAATTGTATATATTAATTTCAAAAATGGGTCTTACATGACTTATATGAATGTATCATAAAGATTAAATGTATATGTATTCATCCCCATTAACTACATCAAAGAGGCTCACAAGCATGGCTGAAAATATTGAATTGGATCTTCAAAATCACATCATCTTAGAGTAGGGTATAATTATGATCCTTCTTCCCCCATTTATTCTAAACAAACCATTTTAAAAAATGATACAACTTTATAATATTTTTCTTCAAGATGATACTCCCCTTTGGACATTTTATTAGAATCACCCATATTCTTGGTTTGAGATGTTTCGAGGTAAATCCCTAATATACAGGATGGATATATGGGAAATAAAATCCAGTATAGTTCAAGAGAAGAATATTATCGTCAAATTTATATTTGGACACAAATAAATTGACACAACCTTGATATATCCATGAAATTTCCCATTCATTTTTACTTATTTTTTTTAAATATAGTGAGGCAATCCTAATATAGGGTGATTCTCTATGTAGTATTTGTAATCTGGAGGGACTTTCTAACATCAAAGGGATTTTCAGTGCACTGTAATTGCATGTAATTACTTGAATAGTTGAGGTAGTCTGTTTATACAAGGTTTTGTGGATCCACCAATTGGTAATTTATTCAGTGACCCATATGTTTCCCAAATTATTTATCCATTGTTGTTTGAGAATAAATACTAAAATTTAGCATTCAAATAATTAGTTATAAATGTACTGGATGAGTAATAATTATAGGTAATCTTCATTCTATGAAATATATATGACTAATTCCATCTTTCTTCTAATACATTGGATGAACAAAACACGTTTTTTCAGTTCCTAAGGACCTACTAACCACTAAAGTGGAATTTCTAAGTTATACCCCTCGATATCTGCTCACCGATTCAATTCGTTGATTGTATAAGGTTGTTTCGAAAAGTTATCGATACAATGAAAAAATTCACTATATAAGGACTCGTCCATCTCAATAGTCTGAGGAATTCACTATTAGTACTAGGATATTTGCAAAGAATTCCAATATACCAAATGGGGAAATATAATTCGTCCAGTTGTATCCCTCAATATGATGTTTTTGGTATTTTTTCCCATGATCCCGAGTGGATGGATCCTCCCAACTTATGATAAAATCACGTGTGTCAGGGTATGTACCCCAGTGATGGAGATTTAATTAGTTGAGGGACACCATATAATTAGATTAATTCTCACCCTTTCTCAAATATACAAATTAGTTGGTCATAAGAAAAAAGGTAGGTCTCTGCATTATCCCTATAGGCCATTATAATTCAGGTACAAATACGTAGAGGATCAATATCAATGAAATGTATATAAGAATACCGTGATAATCCCTCATTATGAATTTCCCCTTATATTTCTTAATTGTTATTTTGTTATCCCGGGATCCCTGGGCATTAACGATCTTGTTAATCATTTTAGATAAAATCTCCATTTCACTTTTATCCCTTACACCGCACCTTCATGGATAGGTGTTGATAATGATGAAATGAAATTGGAGGAGAAATCATACATTGTCTACATATGAGATTGAACTCTAGTATCATGGGAGGACTAGGTATCCATATATAAATCATACACCCCATACATATTTTTTTGGAAAATTAAGATGTATGCAATAGGTTTCCACATTCTCATTCCCCATATTTGAGGGTTTCACCGAATTATTTCTTCAATACATGTGGGTGATGATGATGCATGAATATTCTACATGAAAATTTCCATTAATTATTTGGAAACTCCTAAAATTTATAACAATATTACTATTGGATGTGGGAAGAATAAAATCCACATGGGATATTGGAGAAGGTAGTATTAAATGTTCCAAAACCACTAACCTCTACTGTTTTTGTTCATGATGCACCCACATCATATGTTTCAAGGGTAGAACACCTTATATCTAAATGCTCTAATGATATCAGGAAATTATTTTCCTTTATCTCCCAATTATTGAAGGCAATGAATGTCATATTTTTTTATGACATGACTGACATTCCTAGGGATGATGATCATAGTGGGACAAACTTGGGCACCCCACAAATTAATTTTGAGAATTCAATCCTAGTTAATTATGTTGTGATGTAGTTGGAAATGGAGTATTTCCCAAATTTGTAATAATTCCACAACGAAACCCGATATTTTGGGGTTCTAAAACTGAATTAATGGCCCACGATAATCAGTAATCTAGACTCGGATCCCAACAATGCAACTCAACACTAAGTTGTGCGAAGATGGTCCTCGAACCAAAATTTTAATATCTTCATAGTTACCCGCTATACCAAAACGGTTAAACTGTCAAACATCCTTAACCAATTGTTTCTTGGTTTAGTCTTATGTGGTTTTCATTACGAGCACCTCCATATCATTCTCCACCATAACTTCATTACTAGAAAATATTTAGATACTTGTGAGTGTGATATTAATTATTCTATGGTTTCACATCATCAGGTGGAAGCCATATAGAACAATAATTCTAGGTTACACCACATGGTTGGTGATGAAAAAAGATATTATGATTATTTTCTCAGATAAAATGTAGTTATACACAAATACAATGCTATTTTTGCTATATTAATGGAAAAATAGTCATCAAAATATGAAAATATTCAACCAAACAAGCAAAAGTAATGATATATTTTTAGTCACCATTTAAAAGATGGTCCCTATAAAAATTGAAGAAAAATAATGGACTTCTTCAGAATGGACCCAGTATGTCTTGTGTCAGGTGGTATTCAATATAATATCTTAACATATCTGTGTTTCATTATAATTATTTACGATATTCTATGCATTATTATTTTTAGTAGCTTCTAGGAGAGTTATAGGTATGTAGATTTTCATCTGTTATCTATTAATAAAATGAAACCCAAATTTACATCCAATTATTATAATTTCAATTTTCCTTCATCTTTTATCAATCACAACTACATGTATTTTAAATGATAATCTCCAATGGATTTTAATTTAAAGTGTCATCTAGGATAAAAAAATTCAGATGATCATGTCATAATCTAAATTTTAATAATTATGAGGGATTCATAAAGAAATGTTTTAATTTTTTATAGGGTTAAAATAATAACCCTATAAATATTCTGTATTTTATATTCTTTCAATAATATTTTCCTAATCCCATTATGGTGCTGGAATAGTGGGAATGAAAAGGATATTTCTAAGGCCTCCATTTCTAGGTTTTAAACCTATAAGAATTTTTTTATCTTTTCATAGCTAATATAGAGTATTATGTGCGAGTCTAATGCCACCTATTTTTTTATGTCAAACATATTTGATAATGAATATTTAGGGTGAGGGCCCCAATATGATTTATTGATTGATATTTTACTAATTTTTCTCAAACATGAATGTGTTATATTTAATTACCGTTATTTTTTTATTTATAAATATGAGATATGATTTTGTGAATGTTTGAAAGGTATAAATGAGAGAATGGTTTCCCAAATGATATTTTCATGATGTTTAGTGGTATGAAAAATATTCTCATGTGGAACCATTTTCCTTTATTCAGTTGGTCATTTATGTAGAATTTTATGAAGAATAATAATTAAATATTACGCATAGTCAAACAACAATTTCCAAATTACATTGATCATACATTTCTTATGGATATGTAATTAGTGGAAATTAATTTTTCTTAGGACCATTAAGAGTGTCCTGTCAAATGAATAATGTCACCAAAATGATGAGGCTATTAGTATTAACATGATACATGAATGAAATTCCACTCTAACACAAAATTGGATTGGGTAGGAGAAGTTTGGATCATTGTGTGGGTTAATTTCACTAAACTATGTCAGGGTCTATGAACATTAACATATTTAAGTATGGTTATTCAGAGGATAATATTAAAATAATCATATCCTTGACATACGGATAAATGATTTTCTATTTTCCTGGTATATTGTTCATGAATGTTCAATAATTTTTTGCAAGAAGGGTAATGGTTGTACGACACAAACTATAATCATCATATTTCCCAATCTATGTGGTGATTTAGAATGAAAAAATAAATGTGGTGTATATATAAAAGAAAATTCTCTCATGAGGATGAAATTTACTTTGGTTGATAGTCTATTTTTATGGGAAAATATTTTTGTGCCAACTAGGGAATATTATGCATATTCAAACAAAAATTTCCACATGACACTATCCTCTACTTTTGATGTACAAAAAGGTTTATAAATAAAAATAATTCCCCATGAATATAGTTTGGTGTATGAAAGTAATGTACGTTAGTATGAAATGATCATTTCATTTTGAAATTTTCAGATATGGGTAGAAACGATTTTCTTACATGGGTCTAAACAATTTGTATAAATATTGGTTCATATTCCAGGTTTTTCCCATACATAGGTATTTTAAAACATTAACATTATTCAAAGATATATCCATGATTTGATATCTATAAATAACATAGTATCATACAATGGTCAGAAAAAAACCATACATAGATATAAATATAGTGCATTTTAATGCCCTAAATCATCTATGCAGGTATGTGTCGTACAAAAGTGTATCCAATACTTATTTTCATAAGTTCTTACCCAATATACATGATATTTCCATCACTAAATATATCATTATTTTGAGAATCCAGAAACACAATGTTCACTACATTATGCAGTTAATGTCATGTGATTTGTACATCAACCATATAGTTTAACGTTATTTGGTTAGGATGGTGGGGGGTCTTCCATATATTAGTCATGTGTCATGGACTATTTTTCTAGAAATGATGAAGAATATAATGCTCATTGGGCCAAGATTTTATATCATGAATCATACATGATGGGAAGGGTGTAAACCAAGACTTTGTGGTTTCTCGGATGAAAATAAATTAGATGAGGCATAGATTCCATTGAGGATTACAGAGATACAAGAGTCCTCTCCAATGAATGAATTCACCATTGGTTAATAGGTTTCGTTTGGGAAACTAATGCAGAGTGAAATATTAAATAATATGAATAATCAATCAATTGTGCTCTATGGACACTGAACCTCCATTTTCGATGGCAAGAGATAGGTTGTGGAGATCCAAAATTTCCTTGGGCATAGAGTAAGATTGGTTGAAGGGTTGTTTCCAGTTTAATCAGAAACATTTATAATGATATTTCCCATGTATTGTAGAGTTCCCTATATAGATATGACTCATATGTAAGGGCAATTTATGTTTCCATGATGGATCTTAGAATGGGGAACCAAAACATGAGATCTCCAAGACAGATATATCTATGTAAACTAGTGATGTGGAAAAAAAATTTATTTACCATGTTGCTGATACTAATAAATGTGGTATAGAAATGACTAAATATCTCATAAAAATGAGAATAAATCCACACAAAGTTATTGTGTTACCATAAAGTTTATTTTCATGTTGTAGTTTAATTCTTCATGTGTCTTAACGTCATGAATTTAGGACCAAGATTCCCCAAAAACAAAATGAAATATCCAGAGTACCATATAAGGCCTTTCAGAAAAGTCCATTTCAATAATAATGTGGGCTTACACACCATTTTTAATTAGGGAATCCAAATTTGGAACTCATAATCCCATTTTAATTGTGGTCTCTTTGTGAATCAATATATAGAAAAGGATTATTTCACTACACATAGGTGACAAAATAAATGATATTGGATTTTGGAATTCTTAATGGATGTACTGGTATTAGAGACCCGGGAATAACTACATAACTCATTCTGGTGAGAATCAATTATTACATAGTTCTTTAACTAGATCCCCATGCATGTCTGACTCGTACACAAGGAGAGAATTTAACATTTTAGATTTTGGATTCGTACGGTTGGGCCCATGACTGAATAAACAGATATAATTATATATCCTTTAGTTGAAGGAATCAAGACACACATAATTTTGGGACCCCATGAAGTTTCACATCATTTGGTAAGGAATAAGGTGACCCAACATGAAAGATAGGGAATATTTTTTCTAGACTAAGAATTAGATATTTGGGGGTTACTGTGTTACATGTTATGGTATGAACCAAAAAATACATAGTTATGAATTGGAAAACAATTTCTTGGTCTAACTCACGTGTATAGGGGTATTTTTCATGTATTATTAGAATTTTCCTAGTATATAGGTTCTTTTTTAAGTATGTATCTCATTTGAATGAGAATCAAACTACACATAGTTGTTGGTGCGCTTCCCTACGCAAATATTACTCACAAACAGTGAGAGGGAACATTGCATAAAATGGACCTACAATGAAGAGATTCTTTATATTCAACTACAATGATTTATTTTTCATGTATGGTAGGGGGAATTTTTATTTCATGGTTGGTCCTAGAATATGATATCTGGGAAACCTTATATATCCCTTAGAATGAGAATCAGTCCACATATTGTTTTTAATTAACCATGAAGATTAACATCTTAAGGTAAGGATATGGGTTACTCAATATGAGAAAAGTTTTATTTTGGATGGTTCGATGAAAAGATATTCTGGTATCACTATGTATCTTCTATGGTTTGTAATCAAGACACACCAAGTTCTTAACATTAATCTTCATATGTATGTCTTACCCACACACATAGAGAGTAATTTATAAACATAATGGGGTGGCAAGACAAGGATGTAAAATCAAAGTGCTGATTCTTATCCTATAGTAAGATGAATCAAGCCATATGTAGTTCTTGAGAATGATACTCCCCACATTGATCGGAATCTCAAGTGGGTACAAATGCATTTTCACTTCCCCGTGCATAGTTATGGCTCATGTGTGTTGAATCATCAATTTAAATAATATTTCCTATGAAATTTACCTCATAATAATGATATTTCAACCCTAGTGGAAATTCCTCTCTAGTGAGGGAACAAAATGATCCCATAATCATCAAGAGGCTTCCCATATTCATATCATGGGGTAGAAATCGTTTGTTAATTATTTAAGAGGCATTCCGAATGAATTCAAGATATGATTGCAGTAAATTATATATGTTGAGGATATAAATTTATAATTTCTATTCATATAGTTTTGTTAATTATGTAATAATTACAAATATATATTAGAATAATAAAATGGTAGAGAAAACCTAGTTTGGATGAAGTGGAGGGAGGCACACACACCACATATACATTTTTATGGATGCTTTCATTCAATTTTCTTTTGTGATTCTTGTACATGGGTTTCCAATTTATAATAATTTCATTTGGACAATGTGAATGATGATTCCAAAAATGGTAATATATGGAAATGAATACTAACAAAACTAAAGTTAATGAGTTTCTAGGAGGAATGGTACTGTACCACACTTTTTAATGATGGATTTCCTGTAGTTTTAGCATTATATTCTTAGGTTATGGAAATGTAGTTTAACATCGTATAGTGGAGATAATGATTGGTGTTTACCTTAACATCATGAATCTAAGAAATTGATGAAATGATGTATGTCATAATGTAGCTATGGTGTTAGTTGTTATGAAATTTAATGTCATGAAACTAAAAAGATGTACAATTTAGTTTAACATCATATGAATAGGATGATATTTTCATGTGATTACACGGATTAATTTTTCATGAACCTTTTCTTGGTAGGATCCTTGCTAATCTATCCATCGATCAAAATTTGGGAATGAGACCAATTAGAGTAGACATTAGGTAATTTGTATGGTTCATCACCATTAAAATTAAATTTGGTAGGTTTTATTCTGGGTATCATCAGATTCCTGAGGACCAACACCATCTCTCCATCAAGGAATAGTTGGGAAAAACCATTTTGTTAAATCCTCTGTTGATCTAGTTTTTGGTGGACTTCCAAATGATGTAGGTATGAAATATTTTTCCTCTTGTCACTCTAATTCATCAATCCATTTTTTTTATTTCCCATACATGTATAATTGATCACATATTGCGATTCGGGGAGAGGGAAATTGAA
The DNA here is from genome assembly GCA_963277665.1 of Viscum album. Lineage (NCBI taxonomy): Eukaryota > Viridiplantae > Streptophyta > Magnoliopsida > Santalales > Viscaceae > Viscum > Viscum album. The sequence goes on from OY728125.1 coordinate 2,005,401,434, forward strand.
CTTTGATGGGTAGGACCGCCTTTGTCCCATATATTAATCTGTATGGGGTTTCTTGTATGTATAGGAGTTGTGGTCTGGTAAGCCCAAAGGGAATTTGGGATCTTTTCCACCAAAAACCTATTATCATTTTCTATAATCTTTTGTAGAGTATTTGATAGAGTCATGCTAATGGCCTATATCTGGCCACTATCAACTGCATGGTAGGAGGATGAATAGTTATACATGATTTCATTCTTGAGATATATTTTCTCTAATTCAGCGGAATAATTTTTGGTTCCATTGTCGAATAATATTGTTTGAGATACACTGAATCGGGTGATGATGTTGGCTTTCATAAATCTGACAATGTTCCTTTCCTTCAATTCATTGAAGGGTATTTCATTAGAAAATCTGGAGAAGAAGTCAATTTTTGTTTGAATGTACCTTAATTTCATGGATTAGGTAGAGGAAATTTCTATACAATTTCCATTCTCAATATATAAAATGGCTAGGAATTCATGGCTGTGTACAAGTAATCTATATATTTCTGAATGAATTTAGAATGATCCTAGAAGGAATGAAACTTTTTGGTGAATTTAGTTAATTATTGCATTAGAGTAGGCAGGTTGTACCTGTGAATTTTATTTTGGAGGGAAATCATGAGTCTCAACTGGTGATCATAACATGATCTAGTTTGTACTACCCTAATGATGGTAGTATTTTCATTGCTATTAATTCACATGATAATGACCCAATTTAGGATCAATTTATTGTAGAAATATTCTTTATATCTTTAATCATATTGAAAAAAGTTAATTACTCATCATAACATTTTCTCTATTTTTCCTATATCCCATGGGATTTGTCCATTTTAAATTTATACTAAAATGGGATTCATCCGTCTAGTGGTAGAACCAAACAATTCAATGATTATGCATATTACATCGATTTCATTAATATCTTCTTGAATGAATGATGATAACATCTACCAGTACGTAATGATAATAATTTTCTCATCCCGGTCTAACTCAGCTAATGGGTGGCTCCATTTTCCAAAGCATCATCTAGGTAATTTTGAGACTATGGGACATGAGTCAATGTCATCTCCGTAGATAATTATACCATTATTCCTCACACATGGTTTCGAAGGGGTATTTACCCTTCCATCAAGATAACATTATCATTGTTTACCTTCTTGATGACTAGTTCATAATTTTATTTTAACTTCAATATATTGAATTATACATGAAACACCGGTTCATGCCCAAAAATGATATCTCGTTAATCCACATCACTATTCAAGCACCCCTATAACAATATGAAGGAGTTATGAATGATTTAAACTTCTAGAGATATGATGATGACTCTAATACACCCTAATTTATCCATATGGTATTCTATCTTATACCCTATCAGGCTTGTAGAGACACCAAAAAACTTTATCTCCCTTATTGGTGTTCCCTCTGGAAAAGAGAAAACTACTTAATCAGGTAGCTTAGTGTCTAAATAATTCATTTCTAATGATGCGATATACTAGAAAATATTCTAATTCCAAGGATTTGGTCTCTTTTTGAGGCATGTAATGAATTTCAAACTATTGTGTATTCACTGTCAATCGTGACAGATGTCCGATCAACATCAGATAGATTAAGATACATTTTTTGGATTTTGTGAGAGACCCAATAGAACTCTTGATGCTGCAGTTATTTTGTTATCTATTGGATTGGAATGATTTAAACTAGAAAACACTTCTTGATATATAAATAATGATCCTCCTCATCAGTCATGGTTCAACTGAGTTAATAATGATTTTTTTGCTGGTGAAATCATTCTTCTATGTGAGGAAGGCACCTAATGATTGCACTAATGACCTCATATACAATATAGGCATCCTTCCATCAACAAGTGGAATCATAACTGGAATGGTTATGAGTTATTTCACTTGACTGATGAATGCATACTAAATATCATCAGTCCATTGACATAATTTCTTGTTTTACAACAATGTAGTTAGAGGATAACATTTTCTCCCATGGTTGGCTACGATGCCCCATATGTCAGCAAAGTGTCCTTCAATCCAGCTTAACTCGTTGAGTTTGTGAGGAGGAAACCTTCCAATTATATAATTTGATTTATCAGGGTGATATTATTCCATTATGGAATATGTATACGATGATAAATTTCTATATAGTAATAGTAAATTCAAATTTTGAGGGGTTTATTTGTAGTTATTGTGGAGGCTATAAGTTAGAGAGGGTTTGAAGGAATGCAAAGTAGTAAGAGAATTGTCATAATTTCAACACCAAGTCGACAATATAGAATTACAAAAACTTTCCATATATGGTTTTGATGATTTGATTCAGGTTTTTTTCGTTTGTAGTGTTGTCATTCATTTAACTAAATGGAATTTCCTGATTTTAAAATAGTCCATGGGGTCCATCAAGATAGATGCTTCTTCATCATCTTGAGACATGAAAATTTGACTATATCATGAATATCCTTCCATGAAGGATAGATCATGATATCTAGACATTGAATCAATTAGTAGTTCAATGATCGAGACTAGACAAAAATCCTTTAAACAGTATCGGTTGAGATCATTAAAGTTGATCCCGACTCTAAACTTCCGGTTTTTCTTCATAAACAGAAACTATATTGGCCAACCATTTAGTTTATATAAAATTCCAAAATGATGTTTTATGGGATGAAATTATTAAATTTAGCCTCATAATCAATATTCTATATCAGGTGAGTCTATTTGGATGTTCCTTTATAGCACTAGTGGTCCTCTAGGAGGGATTAGTTAGTGAGTGTCCTCCTCGAGATCGAGGACCAAATTCTCTGTGTTGTTCTTGAGTGAATAAAACAAGATGCTACTTATAAATGAGTTTTATACTTCATTATCATAAGAGTATATTCTTTAACTAATCATGGTGGTATGTGAGTCTTCTTGTATACCTAAATTTATTTCTCTGAGGTCATTAGTGGTGGTAGATTCGGCCTCATCAAATGATGGAGGGGTGTCCCTATGGTCATCCTAATCCTCTTCTTCATCTTATTCATCTTATATGTCTTCTTATATTTTGTAATAAATTCTTGGAAAGGGTTCTGAAATGTGTGGATATGAACCATCATCTTTTCATTCACAACATGAATCGAATTCCTAATACTCAATTTTTAGTGTTGGTTTTCCCTGAAAATCTGGTGGGGGATGGAGGATTTAACACCCCGAGATTTTATGAAAAATATTCTTTTTAATTTCATTAATGTCATGTGTTTTACGCTACACCAAAAGGAGCTTGCACAACATGCATCATGGACTTTCCTTTCATTACACGTAATCGCGACCTTCCTCGATAGCGTGTGTAGTACGCAATAACGAGTTTAATTAAACAACAATATGTTATTATAATATTATTAAAACAAGATGTTATGAATAGTAATAACTACTTTTTGAAATTTTGTAAATTTTATTTTTCAAAATGGACTTCATTTTTGGATTCGGAATATCGAAATTAGCTTAGGGTGAAATTTTGGTACTTTTCGGATAACTTTCATTTTCTGATGAATAGTGAATATTACAAAATTTTAATTAAAAACAACCTTTTTAATCAAAATAATTAATAGTTTTAAATAATTAATTTTAGTGGTTTTAAAGTATATTTTGAATATATTTTTACAATTTAATACAATGTTGGTCATTGGATGTAATTTCTCATTTAAACCAGACATAAACAAGTGTCAATCTTTTGATAGTTATTATCTCTTAAGAAAACGCTATTTGTTTTGACTACGGGAATTAATTTTTAAATTAATAATTGCAACTGATATGTTTTGAATTTGGTAAAATAGACATCATTTTTGAGTTCATAATATCAAATATAGCTTAGGCCTAATTTTTGGTATTTTTCTGGAAACTTTCATTTTTTGAAGAATAGTGAAACCACTAAGTGGTAGTTAAAAAAATGAATTTTTCATAAAACATAATGTTACCACTTCTATGAGTGGAATTTCAAAAATCCGAGAGACACGGTTGATGTAAGTAAGTAAAATGTGGTTCAATGAGATGAAAATAATTTTTGGTGAATAGTAACTTTTTACTTTTTTTTACCACGGTTAAAAGTAAATAGGGTAATTAAGGGTAAAAATGATATTATTATTACCCTAACACATGTCCAAATTTTATTGGATAACTGTAAATCGACCAAAAACAACCTTAGGAATAAAATATGACCATTTAGACCCACTTGGATTAGATTAGGACATTTATTATTATTTAATTCAAAGAAGAGTTAAAAGAGTTAAAATCGAAGTTTATTTACTAAAACATTTTTAATATTGGATTATATATAAGATAAATTCGATTGTAAATATTAATTAGAAATCTAATAAGATTTCCTACATAATGATATTTTATTTATAATTTTTAGACAATATATAATTTAATTTATTTATGACACAATGATGATGTAGTAATTTCCATAATAGTGAACAATTAGAATAATTGATATTATAAATACCCAAATAAATATAATTTGAGACTTTTGATGACTTACACTAATTTTATAGGTTAAAATGACATGTTATTATTGATTTAATTAACTTTTTTAGAACTAATAATTCTGTTATAAATTTCACAAAAATCAATTACGAAATAGTTTCAAAATTGACATAAAATAGTTTTCAAAAAAAATATTATATTATTAATTGTTATTTTATTCCTAAAAATATAAGTTTCGGCCAAATTAATTATATAAGGTTATATATATTAATAATAAACAACTTGGGGTTCGTTTGGATTGTTATAGTAAGTTTATTAACCTTATAGTTTAAGAACACAAAAAGACACGGTAAAAGTAAAATTATCTAACATCAAGTGAAAACCAAATGATAAGGTTAAATTAGTAAACTAATCTTGTCCAAATTATATTGGATGAGAGGATTTCGACCCATCCCCACCTTAGCTTCGAAATAAATCAATTTGGGGCTATTTAAAACCGAATATTACTTTATAATAAAATAGTAGTTTTAGTTTTCAAAAAGAGCCCCTCTCCTCCCTTATAAAAGGGCACCTCCTCCCTCTCTTCCTCACACCACATTGAGCCTTCAGGCTCGGCCAAACCCTGCAAAATTATATTATCCACTTCTCTAGAAACATCTTAGAGGTTCTGGTCTTCCTCAGAGTCCAATTTTAGTGCCCTAAACGGAGATATCAAAGAGGAGCTTCAAAGAAGAGGTAATGTCCGTTACCAATTCTTTCAACTTTATTTCTTTTCCACCTCTTCTTCTTAGGTTGTTTTATTATGAAGTAATAACATCAGTATCACTCATATAATTATATGTTATTATATGTATGAAGAAACCCTATTTCACCATCTATCCATCCTACGGAAAATGAAATCACCGTGCGTGCGTACGTACGGAATATCATCTCCACGCCGTGGTGAAATCTATTTTCCACCACCACCTTACATGGATGGGTATAATGGTGTAAATAATAACTATATATGATTATTTTAATGTTATATTGATTCGGAAATAGTATACATACACACCAATACAGTCCCACGATCAGGAGAATGATATCATCTCTCGTGCGTACGTACGGACTACCGTCTCCACGACACGATGAGATTCATTCTCCACTTTAACCATTCATGAATGATTATAAAGTATATATAATAAGTAATCATGAAATATATGACATAATAATGATACTGGATTTATTTGTATATGTAAGTATGTCATCTACTTAATTCCATTCAACTCAATAAGGAAACGAAAATAGCGTTATGCGTACGTACGGCCTACCGTCTCCATGAACGGTGTATTTCTTTCCATTTACTGATCTATTATATATATGTATATTCTGAATATATATTATATATAAATCATGTTTTATATTCTATAATTATGTAATCATGATCTAAGTAATCATATGAATAATTACAAGTCAAAACACGAATGACAAATGAAATGATTTTACCCAAAACGCTCTTTAACATGGAATTTACAAAAGAACGGGTAAAATAAAGTCATAAGTGAACCATATATGATATAATAACAGTGATTATGATTATGGAATAAGTAAATGAAATTATTTAAATCATTATACAGGAGGTTCGGACACTTATGAAGCAAATCGGACCTAAGGTAAGGGAAAATATCACAATCTCATTTTTATCCGAGATTGTTTATACTTTGGTATTTACTGGGGTGTATTTTATCATCCACATCCATGTTTCCTCAATATGTAACATTATTTCCATCTACCTACAATTGTTTAAATCCAATTTTACCCTTTGGTGAGTTTTTAGTAGAGGATATGAATGGAATCTTTTGTCGTTTTTCATACGAGGTACTTTTTGACTTTTCCGACAAAAGTACGAGAAGAATGTTTTCTTATAACTTATACGGCATGATTGGATTTTTAAAACATTATTTCCAAGAATATTCCCTTTGAAATTTTCAGGTTTATTTTTAATCAACTTCTTTTAGTTTATAATTGTATGACATATTAAGAAAGGAAAAATGTTTTTGAAGTAGAAATGATATTTTCCTCAAGAATGGAGTTCAAGTGTTTTATCAAAATTATTTTCCATCTAAGATAATAAAGGGTTCTGTTTCTATCCCTATTATTACATTGATTTGACTATGTTGGGATGGAATTATTTTTATGAATTCATTTATCTTATATGAATTGTTTTATGATGTCACGATGTTTAATATTTCCATTTTTATTACATGGGTTATGCTATGATGTATGGTTTATGATTTTGTGGCACACATAAGAATGGTATAATTATGAGATGGGTGGGACCTATATCTCCCTCCAATTCATTGGGTAAAGATTTTTATATCTCATGAGATAGAAATGGCTGGAACGGTAGGTTATATCGGTTCAGTGAAATAGGACTGAAACGAGGAGTGAACTCGGTTCAAAATGGGACTTTGTCCACTAGGATAGTCTTGGAAATGAGTCTTGACTAATAAGAAATGATTCTCTATAATTATGTGTGTATGAAACAAAGTTTCATGTTTTAAGTTATGATTATTGGAATTACATTTCACTACTATGATTTATCCCATGTTAGGATATTATGATCTCTTTTGCAGGTTAAGATTTCCAAAATGTTATGTTCTGATGAATATTATGTGATGGATATTTATTTTGTTTACCCTTACTGAGCATTTGAGCTCACCCTTTGATGTTTTCATTTCCCCAGGATATAAATAAAGGTTTTATGTAAGGAAACAAAAAGTGGAAGATCTTTATGGGAGATTTTGAAGATCTTTCACTACGATTAGAAGATTACATTCCAAGTTTCCAAAGACACTAAACTATTACGGTCCTTGTGTGTATGTTTTTGTTATGTAATAAGTATTCCGAAAAAGTAATTTAATGTAAATGTACGTCAAGCTTTGGGTCTCTACAGAGGAGGGTCCCCAACATTTTTGAGTGACGAGGTGACCTTTTATTCCCTGGTTGGTGCAGCGTGCATTTCATAAGGCTATAAGGATTGAATAAAACTATTTTCATCCATTATTTTACCATTATGTATAGATTCAGAAATCTATTAAACTATACAAGACTATGTCGGAAAGGCTAAAATCATGAATATTACTAAATATGTAATTGTACATAAACTCATGTTATCTATCTAATTGATAGGTAAAACATATTTTCCACTATGTTTTTTAAGTTTTTTCCCCAGTCTATTTCCATAACTATTAGGTTCGGGACCCATGCAACACCATTGGCCAATTAATATATCCCATTAAATTTAGATAATGATGCGGAAATATATTGGGATTCGTAGAATTTGAATGTGGCCTTATCAATGTGAAATGTCATGATTTTTCCACTAAAGGGGTATTTGATTAATTGATGATATGATGTGGGGATTTATTAATGTTAATGAATCCATTTCCTTCATATTATGTCATTAAATGTCATGTTTTTCCATTCCACCTGAATCTCGGTGTTTCCATCGAGGTCTCCACATTGGGCCATGAACTTTATTCCCCCCCTATTATTTATACTCACATTTATTATATAATTATAGTGTTATGGTGGATGGTTCTAGTGTATCCCCATGATATCAAAACCAATGAAGTCTTTTAATGGAATGAGATTTACTTTAGAATCATTTAAAATAATTACTTTTTATACAAGGACACCATTTATCATGCCAGACACAAACATGGGCATGATGTATCGTAATATAATTGCATCATCCAATCGATATCTAATGGAGATAACCCCATGATGTTCTAAATTATAGGTTTCTATCTGTTATACCTTGGTAGCATAAAAATCATATTCAAACTCTTGATGGATGTGTAAACCCTTTATTAGTTTTTCCTTATGGTATTTTGAAAAACATTGGGCACCCATAATCGATAACTTGGATGGTACAAAGGATAACTATTTCATGTTTCCATATATCTGGAATAATGTATTTCACATTCCACTATGGGGAATCTTCATTATAGGTGAATTTGGTTCTTCAGTAATTGATGTAAATGGATCTCCTCTCAAAATAGGATTTTAAAAACTCTTGTCCTTGGTGGGTTGGGCCAAGCATGTTTATCAGTGTGGTAATGGAGATCAGATAGCTATTCCTTATTTGGAATGATTTTCTAGAGTTATCGGGTTTGTTTGACTTTTAGTTAATATAGGAGGACCTTCTTACTCCTAGAGTAATTTATAAAGTAATCTTCCAGGATTTTATATAACATTGATCGTCACAGAAGAGGTTTGGCTAGAAGTCTAGAACCTATTTTGGCTACACCTTCTCTGGTGCCCTCAGATCCTATGGAATCATCATCAGGTTCCCCAATTGGATGAGTGGAACATAGATTCATATCAATAATCATCATTGGAGAAGCGATATATTAGGTAAACGAAATTAATGTAACCAAATATCAAATCTTTATTCAATGCATAATTTTTTTGACAAACCATTATTGGTTATGTTTTTTAGTTCGGTGTTGCTCGTTGTTTAAAGTATAAATCATAAATTCTGAGAGTGTTAGTGCAGATTTTGGAATATATAATCAAAATATAAACATTTAAAAATTTATATAACATATATTTGATATCAAAAAAAAATTAATTTTGAAAATATTTATTTGAAAACTTTTACTTCATTTTCAAAATTGGCTTGTCAAATATTAGGTTATAATTATTTTTAAACTCTAATATATGATAATAATTTCCCAATGAATATTGAAAACTTATTGTTTTCATTGAAAAAATAATTTTTACATAAATAATTTAAAAAGGTTCATTTTTAAATTATGTTACGGGGAAAATTAGATCATTTATATTATGATCAATTAAATTAAGATAATTTTAATAGATTTTATTTAGAATTTTGTTATAAAAAAATTATTTATTATAAAACATTCATCTAGAAAACTCATTTCCAACATGTTTTATGGGTATATATTAAAAATAATATCATTATATATAGAATTATATTTCAAAAAAATTGGTCCCATAATTTGAATCATCAGTTTCATATTTTTTATATATTGTCTTTTTAGTTTTGGCATTTAAGAATATTAATTGTTCTAAATATATTTCATCTTCTAAGGGTAAAATGGGTAAATCCTGCATAAAATTTGGAGATATGGTTTAAAAATTAACCAAAAAAATTAAATTATATCATTATATGAGTAAAATTAAATATTATTCATAAAAAATAGAATATATTTATTTTTTTTCATTTCCCCATTATAATTTTATTTATAATATTTTATGTAATGAAAATTTCATAAATATCTCTCTCTTGACAATAATAAATGTAAATTATTTACGTGACTATGAAAAAAGTATATGTTACGCATTAAATATTTATTCAACATATTAATTATATTTATGCACATGGTTTTTTATTAAAAAAAATTATGCATTGTATAATGACATTAAATTCTTCTATAATGCTGACAGATTTCTCATTATTGTTGTATAAAATTATGAAATTTATTTTATGAAATATAAATGAAATATTTCATTACTGGGAAGTACTTATCTATGATTATAATATATTAATAAAAAGTATTAGATATGTATTAATTTTTTATATGTAAATAAAATTACTATCTTCCTATATTTCAGGTCAAATTAAGTGAATAATGTCAAAATGATACTAATAACATTTAAAAAATATTTTAATAATTTATTTTAAATTTATATAAATCATGAAAGAGGAAATGTATGATTAAAAATTGTTTTAAATTTCATCCATTTTCCATTTATGATATTATTTTTACCTTATATGAGAACTTATAATTCTTTAAGATTGAAAAGGTAGTTATGCATTTAAGGATAAAATAATGTAATGAATGGGTCAAACAATCATATATGGTTCCAATTGACACCAAAACATATCTGAATTGAAATTTATGATTATTTTCAACCATATTATCTATTTAGTTGTATAAAAAAAATTTTGGAAGCATTATTCTATAGAATAATATTAATTATATTTAAATATTTTATGTATTTAAATGTGTTTCATTTGCCTCTTTTGTAAAAGAATGTCAATTATCTCTTTTTTACACCCCCATGATCATGATATCTTGAACAAAACCCTTCCATTTCTATTATTATCTCATTTATCCATAAATAAAATTTTTACCATCTTATAGGACAATTATTTGAGTCCTTATGAAGGGTTTATAAGGGGACCTACAGAAGAAGAGGTAATCATCTTACCCACATTATTAGAAAATATTTTTTGTTCTTTTTCTTTTAAATATTTTGTATTCATCAAAAAATAAAAATTAAATATACTCAAAACATTTATATTTTATTGTTAATATAAAATAAAAATTATCCTCAATCTCTTCCATCAAATGGGATTTGAATGTACCGCTCATGTGTAGGTGTGGACTACTACCTCCATATACATATTCTATTAATTTTGCATCAAAATATTTCTTGGATGGTAATTATTAACCCCATAATGTTTATAAATTATATTTATGATATTATTAAAATTTTATAATTATATTTTCATGTCTATATATTTACCTCACGATCCATTGTAAATTGATAATTTTGATCGTATGTATAACTGGGTTTCCACCTCCATGAAAAAATATGTCTTATTTTTTTATTATACATTTCAAAAAAATTTAAAAGGTTATATATAATGAATATATATTATATTTAACATATTATAATGATTTTTTAATGGTGAATTTTTATTTTACCTTTATTTATTGAATAATTAAAAACCATTTAATGAAAACGTGGGAAACCACAACGATCAAATGGATCAAGCATTAAAAGAAATGAAATAATAACTGAATGAAAAATTCAGCATATTTGAACTATTTCCGGTAAATGGTTTCTATAAAAAAATTGGTTACACGATCGTCTGCATCATCCTTTATAAGGTCTTAATTGTGGTACACAAACATTCCCCATGTTTACATATATTCTTAAATTCTCATATTCCCTTCATTGAATGCTATTATCAAAATTATTTTCAACTTATCAATACATGAATTCTTTTCATTATTAGAATTCACCAAAAAAAACTTCATCATTTATTCTACTTTTTCGTGCATGGAATTATTCACAAGGAACCCCTCCACCATTTTTTTCCTATGAATAAAAAAGCATCTCTAATTCTGTAGCACCCTTCATGCCAACCTATTTTGAATTAGAATACTATAATAATCCCCTGAATCTCTATGAAGATCATTTATCCTACAAAGAGTCTCACTAATAGAAAGATCATCCACCACTGAAAATATTGTTCATGCTTACAAATAAACCAACATATCCTTGAGAAATATTATTCATTTTTCAATCTCTAATTTATAGGGATTTTAAAAAATATATACTTATAGTGAATATATATTATATTTATAAGATGATTTAAAATATTCATTTAATTCAACATTATTAATGTAAAAATATTTGTTTTTCAGAACCAAAACAAGTATGAAACGAAAGGTTTCCTGACATGAAAAAATAAGTTTATTAAAATTTATAAACAATTGGTGATGAAATGTTATAATTAAATAATATATGATTTGATATATATATATATATATATATATATGAGTATGGTTACAGAATATGTTTATAATAAATATATATTTGTTATATATAAGGTTAAATTTTTTAAAAAAGAAATAATAACAATTAGAAAATTTCTTTATGTCTAAATATAATTTCGATCGGGATTGTTGATACTTGAATATCAATTGTTTAAATTATATAAACCTTAATAAATAAATCCATTTTATTTTTATTCCCCTATATTTATTCATGGTGGATAATTTCTTTACAATAATTTTTATAAGATTATGTACTCAAGAGACCCAAATAATGTTTTTAAGAAAAAAACCCATGTATTATTATGTAGTCATGAATCATTTTTTCACATGACCATTTTTTCATTAAAATGATATTAAGAATCATGTTTTATTATTATTAAATAATTTTTAAATTCATTTTCCGATGATTTTATTTTTTGAAAAAAAAAGTTTGTCTTATTTTCAAACCCAATGGAGGATCATTTTTCTTTATACAAAAAAAAAATAAATGGAATAGTTTCTTATTTTACATAGTGTGTGAATAAATTCCTTCCATAATGACCACTAAATTGTTTTAATGATAAATTAAATGTATCCATGTTTCATTACAGTGCAATTTTTTTACAAATATTTGGATTTTTTGAATGTTATTTGAAAATGGGAAGTGTATTTATCTTATGAAATGTTCCATTGACATTTTAAAGTATCCTTAATCTAAGGTAACATCCTTTTATTTTGGTAATACATTTAAAGGTGTATAGTCTAATAATGTCATCCTTATTTTTTCTATGGATGGATTATATTTTTGATTACTACCTTTTAACAAAACCCATTTATTTTCAATGGGTTATAAAATGAAGAATTTATGAATTATTTGTGAAACTATGGTCATTTTTATAGGGTATGATATGATGATATGATGATTGTTTTATGATATTTAGGAACATATATTTATAGTTTTAATTATTTTTTGTGTGTAACCACAATTATATTTCCCTCTAAATCTTTGAGTAATGTTTTATATCACTTTATAAAATTATATGATGCAAGTTGATTTGCTTGGTCCACTATGGAAAAAATATTGGGATTCCAAATCAACTATGGGAAGAAAGAGGTGATTTCCACACCATTACAATATTCTTAAAATTTTTAGAATATATATCCACAATCATTTGAAGGATTGCGTAATTAAACATAATGCCATGATTAAGGATTATTATCCAGTATGGATCTATATTAACATAGTACGTTATAAACTTATAATCATACACATATTATTATTTTTTTGATATCATTTTTCCAACAATTGATATCTCCAATAATTTTCCATAATATGTTTATGGGCTAACCCATTATTATATTTCTTTCTCTCAGGTTATTGAGAAAGGTTTTACTTAAGGTATGTCTGAGAAAAGTACTATGCGGGGAGATGTTTATGGGAGATGTTGAAGATCTATCATAAGATTAAAATATTGTAAATCTAATCTCCAAAGATGCTAAAACATTACAGTTCTAGAATATTTCATCATATTATATATTGAATATTCATTTAGAAACCTATAATACATTTTTATGAAAAGTATGGTTCATTCCATAGTATGTCAGCGATTTCATTACAATAAATTTTTTAGAAAAATTATAATATTTTGGTCATTTAATTGGACAAGGTATGCATTATAATATTTTTTATTTTTGTATTCCTAATTAATAAATGCTGATATTGATGTTGAATAGGATGTTTATTCTTAATGGGTAAAATATTTATTACATTATATGTATAATATATGATATTTTTTTATGATATTTGATTAAAATAAAATAAAATTTCATTTTTTTAGTTAGATATGAATTTTCAAAATGATATTTCTCGATTGAATTACCATTTATGTGTGTATACATTTATTAGGGAGAAAACTATGATCATCTTGTACATTGTTTTAAATTGAAATAAATGATATATATAAATATTTTCAATTGAACTATTTCTCAACATATATATAATTATATTTACAATGTTTTTTATAATGTTGTATCATTCATTAATCGGATATATTCTTTTGTAAATTAGATTTTGAATATTTATTTGAGTTGTTTTTCAGAATTTTGTTTTGTGTTATGATATTATAATTTATTCTACATATTTTGAATCAAAACTATGACCTAGATTCATAATGATATATCAATTGATATTTTATGAATGATATAAGATCTTGTAATGTTAAAAATAGAGAATATAATTATTGTATGACTTAGTGAATCTCTATTAGAATTATCATTGTTTAAAGAACTAATAAAAATATAAATATTTTCTTATTTAAAAAAAATATTTTATCATTCATACAAATAAACAAGAAGAATAATGGAGGGGATTTGGGCTCATAGTTTCCCATTAATTATGGTGGATTCTTTCAACCTTCAAAATTATTCTTCGATGGGTTATTATCATTTATTATAAACACACACTCTTAAATTGTGAAACTTTATGCTATTATAATATCAATAATATATATTATTTATTTATTTTAAGTAGCATTTTAATTTTGATTGATTCTAATATCAGGGATAATATAGTTATAGAATTATTTCATTATGTTCCATGATAATTGTTTCTTGAATAGTTCATGAACCAATATTAGAGGAATTTAATTTGAATATTTCTATAAAAAATAGAAATATGTTAATAATTTTAGTGTTATCATTTCAAGAAATTCAATATCCATTGAAATTTTAACATGGTTCTTTTATATAAAAAATAATTAAATTCTTTTTTATATTTATAATGTAATATGTGATATGTATACAAATTTATTTACTTCACTATTTTTAATACTACCATTATTTTGAGTTAATTTATTATGTGTGTGAATTATTTTAACTCATTCCAAAAGTTTTACAAATTAAGTTTATTACTTTATGATATTGAGGTACACTGGAATTCAAGGATAGAAACATCATATATCATACATTTAATTCTATACAAGGAGATAAAAAAAGGATTTTTCTAATGAAAACTATAATATAAATCCCCCACAACATTTTGATTTCTCACAGACCAACTATACTAAGGCATGTGGTCAAAGTGTATTTACCAACAAATCCTTATATGTGATAGTCGATTGGATGATATATCAAGATAAAACACAGTTTTTGGGAAGATATTTCCTAGTATGTGACTCTATTATACATTAAATGTGTATTCATGTTCCCTTTACAATTATCATAAGTTGATCGGTTACCCCTATACAACTGAATCAGTCCTTAATATACATCATCAAACAAACCCATAGTAATATATGATCTATATATTGTTCATCATTTATTAGAGATGTTATAACTTTCATCCACCTAATTGGGTAATTTGTTGTTTACCATCATCCATGGTGGCTCTAGGTGATTATGGTAGTGCGATTCATCCAACCATTTGGTTTTTTTATATATCATTGTGAATGGAATAAAAAACCATGTTGTTTTATTCTATTTATTGGGATGTTTCATATCATTTATGTATATGTGAAGGTTTCCATTGTATATTACATTATGGTTTTTATAATTTCCATTCAGATACAATGTGATAGGTTATTCGAAATAGTTATTGTGGGACTTATGTATGAGTGGCCATTTCTAATTTCCCTCAAGGAAAATATGGACCAATAAGGATATGTATGGTTCATAGAGAAATATAGCCTCCTGAGGACGATGTTTTCATATTATAGAAACAATATAACCATAGATTTTGAAATGGATGGACTATGTATACAACAAAATGATGGAGATTCATGTGGAATATATCCCCAGATGAGAATGATGTGGTGATTCTATGGGTTATGTATGGACCTCCGAGTGAGTTTATGATTTCATCTAGACTAAATCCCAAATACGATATGTGTGTTTTTTGATGTTGTATTTTAGTAATAATATGGTATCATATTCATCTTTGATAACATTAATTAATCCCCACATTGTTTGATATTAATTGTTTAAATAAATGTGGAATGGACATACCGTGTAACTTAGCATCTTGAGGTAAAGGAATCCATATAATGAATGGTTTGATAATACAAAATTTATTGAGCCTTATAGATATTGGTATTATCTCATTCGAATTAGTAATTAAAAATTAATATTTGATCATTGATGTTATAATGAATGGATTTGGGATTACAACTATGAAGGGAGCCAATGATATGTGCATCCACCTCCCATATGTTGGTGGATAGGGAGTGATTGATATTCTCATTGGAATATGATCCTATGAGTTATATTTTTTTGGGATTAGAAATAAGCCACATAGAAAATAGTTTCCATAGTTAAATGATATCTTTTGGTGATTAATTCATTAATGGGAACATGGTTATAGAATACACATAAAAAGTAACTCCATTTATGATTGGATAATGTTTTTAAACCAGCTACTAGGACACATATCATGATCTAGTAGTGGCTACTCTAATATCCCATAGCTAGAGACCCTCATTATTTGTGGATTTCTATATTTTCATCATCCAAAGGGTTCTAACTATCTCAATGAAAAATTTTCAACCCTCCTTTTACCAAGGGAATACATTGTCATGGGAGATCACTCTAATGTTCTAAATTATATTATATTCTATATCCAAATATTTGGTAGAAGGTTTAGGAAATTCTATTTTTGATTTTTGAAAATAAAAATATATGTCCATGAATTTCATTTTCAAGGATTATTTTTATGTAGAGAATCATGAAGGTCATTACGACAATATATGGGTCTTTATATTACTTATGTTGGAATTCTCATCAGAACATCCATATGATGATCAAATACAATTCATCAATACATCAGTAGGAGAAGTGTCTTTGAAACATAAATGATGTTGGCCCACACTATGATCTCATGGGTGGGATAATGAAAGTAGTTGATTAAAAAATGATTTATTCGTGAGGTAGTACCGTATATTAGGTATGTGAGAGTATTGATTGTGTGTTTTGATCACAAAGGAAGATTTTATACATAGTTTATTGGTGAGTTAGAGCTCATCATGTATGTCTTTTTGAGGGATATCTGGTGGTACATAGGGAGTCTGTAGGGGGGGATCTGTGTACCATCCTTGTGAAAAATCCCTCATGGAAAGAGATCTCATTTTTTACTCTAATGATTTATTAGCTCAATAATTACATATGGGTTTATCCAAAATATCATGAAAATAATTTTTGTTCTCATTCCCTATTTATCATCCATGTTTGATCCTATAAATTATGGAAATGTTATTTATAATCAAGGATAGGTTAATATTTTTCATAAATAGGATGTTGTGTACGAGATGGAATATGACCATTGAGGGGTTTCATAAAGGGCCCTCACAAAATAGGATATATGTTCAATTATTAAATTCTCATGGAAGGTCTTTTCTCCATAGAACAAAGGATTGTCTTGTCAAGAACTGTCCCCCGGGGCCCATGCCATGACTACCCCAAGCCTACCATCCATAAGCCAGCGGCTGGAGACTAGCACTAAAAGGCGTAATCCCTAAAATAGGGAAGGAATAGCATTAATAACCTAGAAACACACACAACCAAGCACACAACAAGATACGAACACAGGTAAACTAAATAGAAAACAGAGTGAGTACCGTAAGTAAAAGGGGCTAGAATACAAGACCAATTGGAAAGTACTAGTAAAATAGAGAAAAAAGGAAGATAGTTGTTGGGTAATCCTTCGAGGTTCCTACCTGAATGGTAGGTACATATCACCTCCTCAGCAATCCACATCTGTCTGTCTCCTCTGTGTACAAACTCGTTGTATAGTCCTCCTCCGAGCAGCGTCCCATCCTGGTACTCTCAGTCTCGATCAACACTGTCTGTCGTCTGCCCCAAACACAAAAAAGTGTGGTCATTGGCCGTACAGGGGTGAGTGTAACTATACTCAGTAGGGACCCTGAGACCCTCAAGGTCATACAAAATCAACAAAGGATAAATTACAAAGCATGAAATCTACTAACATCCCTACATAGGTATATGCCCATACATATACCTAAGTTATAAAGAATTCCCTTCTCAATCATGGGGAAAACACTAGGTCCAACCCAAAAGCCAAAGTTCAGATATTCCACAAAAGAAGGAATACCACAAAAAAATTACCACACATGTATGAACTCCGCTCACAATAGGTATAACATAAGCAAAATAGTAGTGATGACTGGATGTAACTACTGAACTATATTAATCTGTAATGAAGCCGACCCACACTGTATCGTTATGATCTAACCCACACAAGATCGCTAGGTTTTGACCCACATAGGAACGCAAGGAGCTGACCCACACAGGATCGGTAGGATCTGACCCACATAGTATCGCAAGTTGGTGACCCACACATGATTTCAAGGAGCTGACCCACAAAAGTTCACTAGGATCTGACCCACATAGGATCGCTAGGTGCTAACCCATGGAGGATCACAAGGTGTTGACCCACACACGATCGCTAAGAGATGACCCACACATGATTTCTTGGTGCTGACCCACAGAAGATCGCAAGGTGATGACCCGCACTGGATCGCTAGGTGCTTACCCACACAAGATCACAATGTGTTCTTCTAATCATAGCTAGCTACTGGGTTCCAGCACTATGCATTCTCGTCTCTGCGAGGATCCGCTCTAGAGGCCACTAGATGATACTCCAACATCGACGTAGTCTCTCATAGAAGTATCTCAAAGTACATCAACGTCATAGGGGTATCAACGCAATAGACAATGCATTAATCAGAAGCCCGGCCTATGAGTTATTATCCTTTTAGTCCTGGGGGCCTGGTTGGGTTCGTGCTCGATCTAACCTGACCATACCTCATCATTACCCGAAACTCCAATGGGGTATACTCAATGATCGCATCTCTCTTCCAGATTTCCAGTACCACTGATGTTTTGTTAAACGGACGTCTGGTGCTAATGGTATGGCCCAAGTAAAGTATTGGTTCGTATCAGGTCTGAGTCTAGTCTGACCCGGTCTGACCGACCGGACCAGACATGGCCTGGGTCAACCCTGTTTAGATCGACCTAGACCATGGTGCGTCCCGATTTGCTGGGAAGTCCGGAAGGTCGGGAGGGCCACGAAGGTCGTGGGTACTATGGGGCAGTAGAGGATGTGGTTCGGCTCGGCCGTGGATGGCGGCTCGGCTGCAGAGGGTTCTGCGAGGGTGCGGGGAAGCTCTGCCCGGCCAGGGGAGACTCTTCCAGGAGGACGGAGGCCGCAGTGTGGCTCTGCCGGGGGGTGGCTCGATGGTATGGGGTGGCTCGGCCCAGCCTGAGGCTGCTCGACTGGCATGGCGGAGCCCGCAGGGATGCCCTGACGGGGGGTTCCGTGGGGGCGTGGGGCGGCTCGGCCCGACTCAGGGCGGCTCGGTCAAGAGGGAAGAGCCCACATGTGGTTAGGCCACAAATGGTAGCAACACGGCCGTGGGGTGGCAACTTGGCCACGTGGCGGGGGCGGTATGGCCTGGGGGTGGCGGTGGCTCGGCCACTGGGCGATAGCCCGGCTGTGGGGTTCATCCACCTATGGTGATGTCATTGGGAACAAAGGCCATGGGGAGGTGGTGGGAATAGGGCGGTTCCATAGTGCCCTCACCTTCGTCGTGTTCAGCAGTAGTGTCAGCCGCCATTCCCATGCCCGACTGTGGTTCCCAGTCGTTCCTCCATCGTGATCAACAATTAACCACAAGGATTGTGGAGAAGGAATGCCATGTTTTTCTAGCTCGTACTCTCCGTGTTAGAGTTTTATCATGTTACTATAATTTCATGTTAAATTATGATGAATTATCAAGAACTGAAAGAGAGAAGAATTTCAAACAACCACTCTACATCTTCCCGCAAATAATCATACACAAATAAACCCCTAACATGGATTGTTCATTGACGTTGGCCCGAGAAGGAAGTCAATGAAGATGAAGAGAGTGCCAATGATCATCGCTTCTGAAGCAATGCATCAATGACTAGTTCTCTCATCATCCTCTTAATTGATTTCTAATGAACATTCCTCGATGGTGTTTTTCATTGGAGTAGTGTAATCCTCCCTATATTTCTCCTCTCCCCAAAATCCACCAAATTGAAAAGTTTCCAACTTATGTGTTTCCCCAATTTTAATTGTTGGTCCAATTTCTAATTGGGTTAATTAATTATAAAGATTGGAATAATAAATTTAAGGGGGTGGCACCGTTTATGTGGGGGAAGTTTAAGAGGCTTCCCCACCCTTATGGGGGAGTTTAAGGGGTTCATGGGGTTCTAATCCTCGGGTGATCCCCACCACCATAACACCTCATGGGAGGTTCAGCTCGGTGGTCCCCACCTCTATAACCTGTCATGGGGGGTTTTAATTCAGGTTTTTCCCACCTATGAGATATTCCTAATGGTTGTTTTAAAATAAAATTCAAAAAATGTTAAACCATTTTATTTTATTTTATTACTTCATGAAAAACCCAAATTTTATCTTTCACTCTCGACCCACTTTGGTCGAGGTAAAGTTCTCCTTAAGCGAATATCAGTGTTGTGAGTTCAACGGTGTCCTCAGATTTAAATTCTGAGCACCAGATCAAAAGATACAAAAACATGCTCGTACGTTTACAGAAAGTACACAAATAAAAGTTCCTAAATTCATAACATACATTTTGAGGCTCGAAATCACACGCCGTCAATTTTTTCGGACTCGTGGTATTCCCTTATATTTAAAATAAATTACATGAAAATTATGGGACATTATATTCTTCCCACCTTAGGGATCTACCTTCCATTAAGTAACACTTGAATCTAGGTAAACAAATGGAGGTACTGAGCATGAATCTGAGCCTCCCACTCCCATGATCTCTCCAAGAGGTTCCCATGCTGCCAAAGAACTCGCACATGAGGTATTGACCAACAACGAAGGACCCACTCATGTCGATCCACAATCTCCACAGGTACCTCTGTAAATGTAACCCCATCATTGATGTCCAGCTCACCATGGTCGATGACGTGAGAATGGCCATGCATGCATCTCCTAAGGTGAGATACGTGGAAGGTGTCTTGCACCTGGTGCAACTGAGGTAGAAGAGCTAATCGGTAAACCACCTCACCAACTCTGCTGAGGACCTGAAAATGTCAATGAACCTCAGAGATAACATTCCACCATTGCCACATCTCTGAAAAAATCATCGAGGTGAGACTCGTAGAAAGACATGGCCACGATCTTCGAACTCTAGAGGTCTCTGTCTCCTATCGGCATAAGACTTATTCCTACTCTGTGTAGTCTTTATCTCCTCCTGGATGATCCAAGCCTTCTCTATGGTAGCCCGTACCATATTTGGTCCCATGAGTGCTGACTACCCTAGGTCAGTCTAACCCAAAGGTGATCTATAAGGTTTCTCATACAAGGCCTCAAAGGTGTCATCCCAATTGCAGAGTGATAAGTTTTTTTGTATGAAAACTCCACAAAAAAAAGTGATCCTCCCAGCTACGACTGAAATAGAGGACACAAGAATGTCTCTTATCCTAGAGGGTATGAAGGGTTTTCTCAGTCTGACCATCCTTCTGAGGATGGAAGGAGGTGCACAAACGAAGATGTGTCCCGAAATCCTTATGCAACACCTTCCATAACAAGGAAGTAAAAGAGCATCACGAACGAAGATAATAACTAAGGGTACTCCATGTAGCAACCCAATATCTTTCATGTAGAGGCACACCAATCTCTCTACTGATCGTTGCTCTCTAATCAATAGGAAGTGGGCCGAATTGGTGAGTCAGTTGATGATCACCGAAATCAATTCAATTCCACTGGATATACATGGATGTATTGTCATGAATTCCATGGATATCCCATCCTACATCCACTCTAGTACCTCTAAAGTATGAACAAGGGATGTTAGTACATGATGCTCCACCTTCACATGCTGACATGTGAGGCATCACGAGATAAGCTCTGCTACTAATTTTTTCATTCCCAGACACCAGTACTATCGTCAGAGATCCTGTTACATCATTTCCACTCCTAGATGTAATAATACTGGTTATGTGTGGAATTCCGTAAAAATTCCTCTTGATGCGACACGGGTAACATGGTTCATCCTTTGAAGAGGATGATGTGCTCCTCTCTATTAGAACATCCATCACGTGCCTATCCTATGGATATCTGAGTATGTTGTGTCTCATAGTCAGCATCCCCACTCTCTACCTCCAGGAATCACTGAAGATGTGGTGGAGTGACTATTTGAGACTGAAGAAAAGTTGATCCATCTCTATCCACAAAGGATATCTGCAATGCGGCCAGCTGCCCCATTGCCTCGCCTAGAATCATTATACCAGACCTCCTACTGAGTGTATCTGCTACAACGTTCCCCTTCCTAGGAGTATAGACTATCTCGAAGTCATAGTCCTAGAGGAACTCAATCCAGTTTTGTTGTCTCAGGTTCAGGTCCTTCTAAGAGAATATATACCTGAGACTATTGTGATCAATGTACTTTGTAAAACGCATGCCCATTTATTAATGTCACCATATATTCAAGTAGAAGACCACTACTGCTAACTCCATGTCATGGGTAGCGTAGTTTTGCACATGTTGTCTCAACTGTCAAGAAACATACATGATCACCACTCTATCCTACATCAGGACACATCCATATCTTTTCCCTGATGCATCATAGTACACAAAGTACCCTACGCCCTCATCTGGAAGTCTCATGATGGGGGAACTAGTCAGCCTCGGCCTCATCTCCTGAAAACTCTAATGGAATCTCTCATACAATATGAAGGTTTGACCCTTCTTCATCAACACTTATAGAGGTGTAGAAACTCTAGAGAAATATGGCACAAACCTCTTCTATCATCCATCAAAACCTAGGAAACATCGAACCTCCGTCACACTCCTCGCTGGCTCCCAAAAATGTACTACCTCAATCTTAACTGGATCAACTACAACTTTAGCCTTCGATATGAAATGTCCCAAAAAGTGAACCTCTCAGATCCAGAACATGAATTTAGAGAGTTTACCGTATGTTTGGTGCTCTTGGAATGTGTCCAGTACTACCTGCAAATGATAGGCATGCTCCTCCTCATTAGCCGAGTAGATCAGAATGTCTCCAATGAAGACTACTACAAAGCGATCAAATTATGTCTGAAATATCATGTTCATGAGTCCCATGAACACTGAAAGAGCATGGGTTACACTGAATGGAATAACCAAAAACTCTTAATGACTTTACTGACATCTTAATGTCGTCTTATACACATCCTCATCTCATACTCTGAGCTGGTGATAGCCTGATCTGAGGTCTATCATTGAGAACCACCCTGCTACCTTCAACTGATCAAAGAGATAATCAATCGTTGGATGGGGGTACTTGTTCTTCAAGGTCACCTATGACAGGAGCCGATAGAAAACACAATTCCTCAATCCCACATCCACCTTCTCGGAGAACAATATTGGGGCTACACATAGAGAAACACTGGTCCGAATGAATCCCTTCCCATGTGAGTCCTCTTGCAATACATGTAGCTCACAGAGCTCTATGGGAGCCATCTAATATGATGGTGTAGATATTGGTGCTTTATAGGGGTACAAGTCAATGTAAAAGTCCTCCTATATGCGAGGAGGTAGACCCATAACATCATCATGGAAGAAAACCACATACTATTCCACCACTATAAGATAATTCGGACTCTCCACATCAACTGCTCTGAGGGTAAGGCTAGCTATCTGAGGAGTTATTGGATGCACCCACCACCATGTAAGTCCATCCTACAATACATAGGCTCTTTTCTCACTAGTGAAGGTAATCCTGGTCCCATATGTGTAGAAAAACATCACTTTGTGCCTAATACAGTCAATCTGATCATGGACCGTAGATAACCATTCCATACCCATGATGATGTCGTAAGGTCACGATGCCGCTACTAAGAGATCCCAACCAAAGATCTCGCATCCTAGAGTAATCAATTACTGCTGGAACTAGTGCTTAATCATCAAATCCACTCCCTTAGGAGTCCCTAGACTAGGTATCGAGCCAATGGATCCATCAGAATCTCCGAGCATTGAATGAGGGCAGTGGAAATACAAGAACGACTGACACCTGGGTCTATAAGTACTACAGCTAAGGGGGAGTAGACCATGATCGTACCTTGTATAATCTCTAAAACGCCATGATTGTAGGCCTCAGCTGCCTGCAGTTGAGCTATCCTCTATCCACCTAATACTAATGGTCGCGGTGGACCTCCTCGTGGTGGTGGTGGTAACATCTTGAATCGTCGCCAACCGCCAGTTGCATAACCAACTCCACTTCCATGTCCGCCTACTCCATGCCGACCTCCTTAGTCGAATATCGGTCTTTGTCTGGGCGGTACTTTGACAATTTGTGGATCATTCGTACATAAGGTCAGATATTCACGAGCCATGTGACCCTACCCGCTGCATGCGTAACACTGCCCAGTCCTGGTATGACCATATCTACCTCGGATTCCTCGCACAACTAACCCTAAATCCTACCGTCGTCCACCTATAAGTCTGGTCCTTTTGGACCTTTGCATCATATGTCTGCATATAGCTACAGAAGACTCCTCTACGTGATGACTGGTGGTGGGTATCACTACAAGTGAATGCTCAGCAAGGAAACTCTCTACTAAGAGGGATTGCTCTAACACTCCCACCTGTGTTGGGATGCTGAGTGAGATCATCGAAGCCTTGATATCTCACCTGAGCCCCTGATCAAATGTATGGACCCTGAATAATGGGTCCCGCACTGTATTGGTGTAGTAGCGTGAGAGCTTAGTGAACCTCACTGAGTACTAAGCCATAGTCATGCTGCCCTACTGCAGATGAAGTATCTCCTGAATGCGCACTGTTCGAAGAGTCGTGGGGACAAACTCATCCCAAAATAGGCTATAGAATTCTACCCATAGAAGCGTCACATCATCGTGAAATTGGAGCATCAAGATCCACCAACTACATACAACTTCATGTAGAAGTCTGGCGGAACGGATCACCATGAGAATGACTGGTGTCCTTACCAGTCAGAAAACACTCACTACAGCCTCCAACCAATACTCAGCTACATTTGGGTCCATCTCTCACCTGAACCTGGGTGGCCTATGGAACTGGAACTCATGCAACGCACTTATGTGTCATGCACTCTAAGCTACTGGAGGTGGAGGAATTAGTGACCCAATGGGTAATGGTACCGCCTGTGCCTCCACTAGCGCCTCTACTGGAAATTGGCCATGTTCTGAGGCCTCATCTCTTGGTGGACTGTCAGTGCATGATAATCTCGGAACCCCATATGGATGTTTGTGTGGAGGCATCCTTAAAATATTCTAGTGTTCCACAGTCAATAAGTTATACCTGGTGAGATGACTCAAAGAGATCACTATGGAAACTCTTGAAAACACACATGAAATCAGTGTTTTTGTGCACTGAATGAGAAATCAGAAGTCAGGGTCCTGGTGTATTGATACGTCATCAACCACACCAATACTGGACTACTTAAACTGATAACCACACTCACTACACTTAACACTATTTCCATTAAAAATAAAGATGAGAGTCTTATGTTGAATGGTAGAACTGGCTTCTTTGAAACCAATTTCTCACGGCCTATCCCCCGGGGCCCGTGCCGTGACTACCCCAAGTCCGCCTTCAAATGACCAGGGGATGGAGACAAGCACTGAAAGAAGTAATCTCTAAAATTAGGAAGGCATTGAATTTGTAACATGTAAACACCTGAAACCAAGAACACAACAAGATACAAACACAAGTAAACTAAATAGAAAACATAGTGAGTACAGTAAGTAAAAGGGTCCAGAAAACAAGCCCAACTGGAATGTACAAGAAACTGAAAGTATAAGTAAACTGTAGTAAAAAGAAACATAACAACTAGGTTATAATCCGAGGTTCATAGCTAAAGGGTGGGTATATATTTCCTCCTCAACAGTCCATGTATGTCGGTCTCCTCCATGTACAAACTCGTCGTAAGGTCCTCCTCCTAGAACTGTCCAGTTCTATTACTCTTAGTCTTGATCAACGATGTTCATCATCTACTCCAATGAGAACAAGGTGCGGGCATAGCCTGTGTAGGGGAGAGTATAATGATACTCAGTAGGGACCCTGTGACCATCATGGTCTAACAAAATCCACAAAAGAAAAATTACAAAGAATTAAATCAACTGACATCCCTACATAGGTATATTCCCATACATATACCTAATTTATCAAGTATGGACATCAAGATCAAGAGGAAAACACTGGGTCCAACCCAAAATCCAATGCTCAACTCTTTCACAAAATAAGGAATACCAAAAATGTATCACCACAAATGAATGTACCACACTAGTAAGAACTCAGCTCACACAAGGTATAACATAAGTAACCTAGTTGAGATGAATAGATGTAACTAGTAAATCATCTTACTATGTAAAGAATCTGACCCACATAAGATCGCTATGAGCAGACCCACACTGGATAGCTAGGTGCTGACCCTCATAGGATCATAAGGAGCCGACCCACACAAGATCACTAAGAGATGACCCACACATGATCGCTAGGTGCTGACCCACAAAGGATCGCAAGGAGCCTACCCACCCCAGATCTCTAGGAGGTGACCCACACAATATAATTATGTGTGGACCCACACTGAATCTCAATGAGCTGACACACACTAGATCTCTAGGAGCTTACCCACAAAGGATCGCTAGGTGCTGACCTACACAGGATCACAAAGAGATGACCTACACATGATCGCAAGGTGCTGACCCATAGAGTATAATTAAGTGATAACTCACAATATTTCATACGGAGCATACCCACATTGGATCACTAGATGCTAACCCACACAGGATCACTAGGTTCTATCCCACACAGGGTCTCTAGGTGCTGACCCTTCATTGGATCACAATGTGTTCTTCTCATTAAAGCTAGCTACTGGGTTCCCACACATAGCATGATCATCTTCAGGAAGATCTTCTCCAAAGGCCACTAGTAGATACGAAAACTACCACATAGTCTCGCAAAAAAGTATCTCGAAGGACCGCCATGTCATTGTGGTGTCAAATCAATAGACAGTGCGTCAATCGAATGCCCGGTCCATGAGTTATTTTCCATTTAGTCCTGGGTGCCTGGTTATATTCGTGCTCGATCCAACCCAACCATACCTCATCATTACCTAAAACTCATGTAGGTTATATTAAAACGTATTGTCTCTCTCCATGATTTCCCGCACCACTGACAAATTTTCAAACGGACGTCTGGTGCCAATGTTTGGGACCAAGTAAAGTAAAGGTTCGTATCTGGTTTGGGTCTGGTCGGACAGACCTGACCCGACCTGACCTGGGTCTACCTGGTTCAGAGTGACCCGACCCGTGGTGTGGCCCGACCCGCTTGGTTGCCCAGCAGGCTGTGAGGGTTGCGAGGGGAAGCAGAGGCTGCTAGAGCCATGGGGAGGTAGATATCATGGGTCGACTCGGCTACTGAAGGAATCTTGGCTGTAGGGGTAACGTGAGGGCGCAGGGCGGCTCACTGGCCTGGGGCAGTTCGGCCGGGAGGGCGGAGGCCACAGGGGGGCTTGGCCGAGGGGTGTCGGGAGGTCATGGGGTGGCTCGACCCAACTTAGGGAGGCTCATCCTAGAGGTTGAAGGACATAGGGAGGCTTGTCTGGGGGTGGTGCGAGGGCGTGGTGGAGTTTAGCCCGACCCAAGGAGTCTTGGCTGACAGGGCGGAGGCCGCAGATAGTAGCCCAGTCGTGGGTGTCTCGGTCATGGAGGGTTGAGGCTTGTCAGCGGGGCAAGGCTCCGGCCTTGGGGTAGTCTCAGATCGGCCACAGAACTGTGGCCCGACCAAAGGCGACGGCTCGTTCACAAGGCTCAGCTGCGGAAGGCGGTGCCACCATGTGTGGAAGCTGCGAGGCGGCACCATTAAGCTGGCTCCTTTGTCGCAGCTGATGGTGGGAGAAAACCACCGTTCAAATTCCCCAACATGGTTCATATCCATTCCTCCATCATGATCAACAATTAACCACATGGTCTGCAGAGTGGACGATCCATTTTTTTGGCCCATACTCTCCACATTAGTGCGGTAGTAAGAGGCTATAATTCGTTCTTGAATTACGAATAATTATTATGAACAGAAATAGAGAAGAATTTCATAAACCACCCTTCAACTTCCCAAAAATAATCATACACAAATAAACCTTTACCTTGGATTGTTCATTTACATTGGCACGAGAGGGATTTCGAAGAAGGCGAAGAAAGTGACAACGATTGTCGCTTCAGAAACCATTCTTTTGTTGTCGGGCACCCTCATCGTCCTCTTCCTTGATTTCGGATGAACATTCTTTGATGCCATTCTTCATTGGAGAAGTGTAATACTCAGAATATTTCTCCTCTCCCCCAAATCCACCAAATTGCAAAGTAGCCAACTTACTTTTTCCCCTATTTTAATTGTTGGTATAATATCAAATTGGGTTAATTAATTACATAGGTTGGAATAATAAATTAAATTGGATGGAACCATTTATGTTGGGATGTTTTAGAAGATTACCCACACATATGAGGGAGTTCAAGGGGTTCATGAGGTTTTAATCCTTGGGTGGTCCCCACCACCATAACCTCTCATGTCAGGTTAGGATCAGTGGTCCCCACCTCCATAACCTCTCATGGGAGGTTTTTGTTCAGGTGGTCCCCACCTGTGAAATATCCACACGTGTTGATTCAAAAAAAATAAAAAAAATATGTTACACCATTTTATTTTATTTTATTCCTTCATGATTAAAATATAATTATATCTTTCACTCTCGACCCACTACGGTCTAGGTGAAGGTCTCCTTAAGTGAATACTGATGTTGCGTGTTAAACAGTATCCTCATATTTCAATTCAGAGCACCAGTTTAGAAGTTACAAAATCCTACTTATACGTTTACTAAACATACCTAAACAAAAGTTCATAAATTAATAATGGGCACCCCGGGCCTTGGAATCATGCATCATCAATTTTTGCAGACTCATGAAATTCTATATATTTAGAAAAATCCATGGAAATTCCATGTCTTAACAGGTCTCACCATGTGGTTCATGGTTAATGCAAAGTGGTCCCCTTTCATTCTACACAACTGGGAATATAGTTTGGCAACTATATTATCAAGAAGGAACCCCACCGTCCTTCCATGTTATTCCATCGCATAATAATAAAACATGCACATGTATGGTTGTTTGGTGGTAACAATGTTTTATTTGGATAATCCCATTGGATCTTATTATTATGTTTTCCATATTTATAATTTTGTGGAATGTATAAATCTTTTTAGAAACAAAAATATACTACCAATTTATTTTTATCAGAATGAAGAGGGTTCAATTATAAATAACTAACTACATATGATGTCATTCACACATGAACATCTTATGATGCATATGATCCACGTATAGACCCATGTGGTCTGTTTAGAGGGTGTACAGGTAATCGAAAGTTCATTACCTATCTTATAAATTTAGAATAAACCCATATCATTTTTCTTCATCATATAAATATAATTTCAATCACACAATCTCTTATGTAGCATGATTTGGACACAATGGATCTTGTATGGGATATCATTTGGATACTATTTAAGGGGATAATTACGTATGAGGTCCCACTTTAATTCTTCATGGAACACTTGAATATACCCTAAATTTTGGAATTATACCACACAATCATATCACCACATATATAGTATTTATGTTTGATTAATTTTGTTACATTAGGGTAAGCCAATATTTTATTTTTTTATTTTAATATTTCTCTCATAGTTTTTTGATAATTACCTTTCATAAGGATATATATGATGCATTTTTTATTTGAACCCATTTTTTATTAATTTTTATGGCTAAAAATCTAGTTTTCACTATTGAGAATATTGAACGAGATCCCATATGTTAATAAATCCATATGTATGAATCATTGAAAAATATTCACATCTAGGATCTTTGGTAATACCCACTATTTTATAGACTAAATATGTATGAATTTTAGATTGAGGATGAAATCTTGTTACCAGCACCACTTCACAAAAGAACATTGACATGGTTCTCGTCTTATCTAATTCATTTCATGGTGAATGTGTCTATTAATATATTTCTTAACACAGAGTCTTATCAGGGGATCTCATATGTCAAAAAAACCTCCACACAACCTCAATATGATAAAAATAGCTTCTATAATCCCATTATCAAAATTATTTAATAATTATCACAATTTACATAAATAGTCCCAGTGATGTAAGGAGTCTAATATTATATTTTTATTTGGGTGGTATGTTTGAATTTGAGTAGCTTAAGGCCTTTTGTGTAAATATTAATTTTCGGTAGTTCACCAAACCACAACAGTATTCTAAATTTATGAATTGTTATGGATATCTAAATTTCTAAAGTATTATTCATTATAACATACAACAAATATTATTATTCATTAGTATCTAGTAACAAAAATTATCATTATATCACCTATATAGGTATGTATCATGTAAATTGATATTACTGTTGTGGGGATAATCTCATTCATTAGAAGAATATATTATTATTTTATTTGGTGAGTCAATGATATAATGGATGATGATAAAACTACACCTCTTATGTTGGGAATGTTGAATAATGTATATTTAACCATATGAAAGTACATATTTCCCCAAATAATCATATCATTCATGGAATGAATTAATATACACCTCCATCCTAGATAGATAATTCCTTGAGAATGTTTGTTAAAGTTATGTCCTACCAATAAATATATGATTAAAAATTCATCATGTGTTTCCATCTTGGAGGAAGGATATAATATATCATGAATAATATTTTTTTCAATTTGGAATTCTTCCACACAATTACTATTGGGATTTCTACCCATGTTTTTTATATGGTGTCTATTTATTTTGTGGGATTCTTACTCAAGTAATAGGATTGGTACCCTATCGATACAAATGATGAAAATCATGGTCCATGGATTAGACAACTATTCTTCATTCGTTACTAAATATACCACACCCTAGGCCTTGTACATGTGGAGGTAAAGCATATCTAATTAGTATTTAAATTTAAGTCTTTTATGGTATTTTGACATATTATTTCCCCTATTAAGAGTACTAGTGTGTTACAAAAAATCCATCACCCTGTATCATGTATAGAGAAAAACAAAATTTCTAATGTTTGGATGATGTTTTTAACAATTATTAATGTTTTAAAATTTATACGAATTCAATAAAATTTATCTTGTTTTCGTTTCAATTATTTTTATGGGTTAATAATTGATAATGATTATGACACCTGGGAGGAGAACTTTTTTCCATTTTCATTACATGATTCATCCAAATTGGAATGGATGGACTTGTTGATCATCTATGAAATATATATTCTAAATATATTCAAACATGAGTTTAGAGGCCTATAAAGTGTATCGATGATTACAAAAATTTGTATTAGGAGCGAGTGGAATCATTTTTTCATCAGTAATCATTGTAAGATAATTGATTGATTTTATATAAACTCTAATGTTATACTACCACCTTCTGGAACCCCCAAAAATCAATATTGGGATTATTGTAACACATGTACAGTCCATTAAAATGTCATATGTTGTGATAAATATTTTTTTGGGTACGTAACTTTTTTGATACAACGTGTCCATGAAAAATCATCTTATTGGAGAATGTATTGAAAATTGAGAGTCCAAAATCCATGTGTTCCGTGAATTGGGGAGAAAATTAATTTCTAGATACCCATCAGACATGTAGTGGTGTGGATTCAGTACCACTAACAAGGGTTATAGATTATTTTATTAACAACATTCCTAATTCACAAATTTAATGTGATCCAATAGTGGTATAACTATACTAAATCGGTCTATGAATCCAATAATGATTTTATAGATAATGATTCCTCTATAAATATATCAAAGGGTAGAACATGATATTATATTGAGAACATAATATTTAACAATATAACTATTTCAAAAATATTCTAGATATCAAGATATATCATAGATTCCAAAATCTGGGATATTGGAAAGTTTTTTGGCTATATATTTAAATGATGATGATAAATAATTTTAATGATGAGATTTGAAATAAGGCTTGATGTATCCACTAATTTTCTCATGCCTTGAGTTTAGCCAAAATAGACAATGAGTACCATCATTTTCTCATTTTATGGGAATTAATTGTACTTGAGATAGGGAGACCTAGGATAGAGACTTCCGTTAAATAGAGAGTACAATTCATCAGGTGGGGGATTTGGGTTATGCTGCTAAAATATTTAATCATTCTATTATTAATGATTTATTTCATCATGTCTGGGGGAAACACCAAATTATGAATTAATATTAATAAACGATTCATGTGGTGAGGTTGAAACCTAAATTTTTAGTAGTGACTACCAGATATGAAATTCTCCAAATGATAAATTCTGAGTTTGATGCTTTCATAGAAGAGATGGTTTCATTATATGGGATTAATAAATATATGTGATGGGTCATAAAAAATTTCTCATACTCATCCAATAAATTTATTTTTGATTTGTTAAACTCTGTTAAATAAATACTTTATAATTTTTTTTATTTTAGAATTAATGAAATTGGGGGATACCAACATATGGATATTCCTCTTCTATCCTATTTCCATTCACAAATATAAAATATTTTTTCACAATCAAATATAATTTAATTAAAAAAACAACTATCTAATTATAAATTCAAAATAAAATATAAACCTCAGATAATAATTAATAATTCAATTTTATTCCACATAAATATTAAATTAGAATAAAACATGTCAATCCAAATTATGAAATATTGTAATAAAAAGATTTAATGTTATGCATGGATCATAGAATGGTGTAGGTATAGAACAACCATCATGATATTAGAGTATTTCTATTTGGATATCAATTATTTTCACCAACACATGGATCTGAGATGCGTATAGGAATTATACCATCACTGTTATATAATTTTTGTTATTTAGATAAGGATTGTTTATTTATTTTTTTTTTATATAGAGTTAGAGGCATAGATCCATTATTTTAAAAATAAATTTGTTCCAATTGGATGGGGATTATTTCTATTGTGTCATGGATCATGAATAATTATACAAATACCAATAAAACTATAACACTATATTTTGTTAATTTAGATAAGGGAATAGGTGACTCATGGTTGTAATGATCAATAATAGGGAATCTAGAATGATGATTCCATTTAATATATAATCTTAATTTTCCATAATTCATAATTTTTTTTATTTTTTTATGAATTTATGAAAATATAATCCTAGAAAATATGTTTTATTTGTCTTTTATATTTTTTAAGTGTCCAAGTGAGCATGGGTCCCCTCTTTATATATTCATATAGTGTGACCCACAATATTTTTGTCATTTAATGTTAACCACATAATTTTTATATGCCTTTTATGGGGGAACATAGTATGTTAGAATATGAATTTCCCTCTATAAATTCACTGTGTGTGACAATGTATGAATTTTTGTTCCTTATTCCTTTTTAAATTAATATTCTTTTTCTAGTTACATAGGATTCCATCCTAGAGAGTGGATAATTCATATTTTACCAGTATTTCCTTTGTGAGATTTCAATGAATTGAGTTTTTGTACTTTTTCATTGGTATTTTTTGGTCATACATGCCAAATTGATATGAGATAATTATTATCTTTGAAAATATTCGAATAAAATGAAGTAGCACGTACAGAAACGTAGGTGACACTAATAATAATGTGAATGGTGATTATGTTACCACATATGTAGATATCCTTATGAAATGGTTCACATTATTTAATGTCATAGTTCATGATATAGTGAGGTTATATGTTATTTGTTAGACATATTTAACCAAGAACTTAAAATGATTAAGTTAATATAGCCTTTACAAAAATCAATGGTAAGTTAAAAAAAATAACCTGTAAATCATGAAATTTTATAGAAATACCCTTTTTAGTATAGTTTTTCACAATATTGGTGGGGTAGTCTGTTTATCGATGAATATTATTACATTCTATTAATGAATGTAGGACAATGTAATAAAGAAAATGAAATGATTTGAATGAGATATGTTTCATCTTTTCTTTGGAGGTTAGTATGATGTAATAATTTAAAACATTGAGTATACCAAATCTACATAGTTTTTTGGTCTTGGGGTTGTCTAAATGATGACTCAAGTATTTGGAATCATGAATGATGGAATGAGACTAATTTTTTATGGATGAAGAATGACCAAATTTGAATAATGGGTTATTCTATAATGGAATATACGAATACAATTATTATAGGACATTCTCTTTAATATGAATATTATTTTGGGTCATTATGTAATGTTGGATGTGTGTATGTACATCCATATAGGGGGATTGATTACATGGCCAGGTAGAAATATCTATTATATTTAGATGTACTTTCTTCCAATATACGTGGATAATTTTAAATGAAAAATCACATGATAATGATCACAAATTATTAAGGGATGGAATATACAAGGATTATTATGATATATGGAATTTTACGCCACTTTGTATGAATCATATTTTTTAGGTAGAAAGATATCATGTGAAATTTTTGTTTTTTTATTTTGGTAAGGTCTAAATGGGGGATCCATATACTATCTTCCTTTTACCATTCACACTATAATATTTTATCAATCCATGAAAGTTGTATTATTTTAAATAAAAGATATTATTCTTTCCTAGGGATCCCTCTATGTTTTTTTATCCAGAATAGTATTTTGTATCTTTCACCAATAGTTTAGATTCATTTTGTCTAGACCATTTAAGAGAAACATTTTATAGTTGTAGATATTTTCCTAAGGCTAAAAAAATATAAGTTAATGATGCATGATCCAAGGTGACCATTGTTCAATGATATTATGTGTCCACCCAAAAAAGGTGATAGTCTTTGTTGTAAGGTAAATGTAAAACCTGATGTAAATGTAGAGTCTAATTCCAACATACATGGTCTTATAGAGGTGAAATATATTTATGGTCATTATGACTATACCATGGTTATAATTCTTTTTATTTCATGATATATAGAATATGGAGAAGGTGATATAATTTATTTATTAAGGGTAAAGTAAAACCAATCCTGATTTTAGGGCCAAATACTAAAATTGATAATTTAGTGGGTGAGTGCATGTAGATTAAGTTTACATAGATTAGACAAATAAATGTGAAAAATAAAATGATAAATCATGTGAAAAGGAACATTGTAACTCAAAAACATTTGAATATGGAATGTCTAAGTTCTAGATCATAGATTATTCTTTTTCTATTATGATTAATGATATTGTGCATGTATATAGGGGACTAATATTAAACACAATTTCAGCTAGGGTTCTTCTATTAATGTATTGGGTTATTCAAGGATCAATGAACCATTTCCTTATGATGAAAACAATATTTTGGTTGCAAATACATATGGATGGAGTCTATGTAGATCCTAATTTAGAGCCTATTTTAATAGAAAAAAATAATTTTTTTTGGATACGTATTCCCTAATTATCGATATCCAAGGAGGATTTATAGAATTCTTAGATACTCAAGGATGAAAGTATAATTTTTAGAAGGGGGTTTTAGGAATTGTGTGTATATATTTGGAACATTTTTTCTCCATATTTATGTTATAATGATCCAATAAAAAGTGCCTTAGGGAAGTGTGCATTGTATATATTCTAAAAATAACTATACATCTTAAATCAATTTGAATTGTACCAAAAAATTTCTTATATGATTATTATCTCATGCACTAATATAACGGAAATTCAGGGTAGGGGAATAATATATTTTTCTAATGGATTAGACTCAAATATCTGCATTATGGTATCATAAATATTATTCTACAGCATATACAAATATTAATATGGGGGTTATAATGAACTATAATTTTTATAGAAATGGTAGATTCATATAGATGTATTGACATTTATGTATTGTTGGGATATAGATGTCTAGACAATGTGAATGATATCTGACTAGTATGTAAAAAATTATTTTCTCATTTTTTTATCATGAATTCGAGGCCATATGTCCTAAAGTATAATAATGTATGAGATGTGAAAATATTTTAGGTATTCTAAAGTGAACTGATGACAACTTTTGGTCATGTAGTTTAATTTCATGTAACAACAAATAAGCAGTTCTGCAATTGAATGTCTTGATATAAGGACATTATGTCAGGTAGTTTGAAATCATAAGACACATACTCCAGTTTTTATATAATTTAATTCATGTGATGATGACTTTATGTCATTTAGTTTAACCTCATATGATAAGGAATCCTATTTTCTACAATTAAACAGCATGTGATGAGTACTTTAGAGAATGATGATTCATTTCATGTGATAAAAAACCATGTATTTTGTTGTTTAAATCCATGTGCAGGATAATTTATTTTATATAGATTAATATCATACAAATATTTCTCTGATGTTATGTAGATTAACATCATGTTATGAGGACATTATATTATTAAGTTTAACATCATGTGAATGTGAAATATATTTCATATAAATTAATTTCATGTGATGAAACAATATTGGAACTGTTTGAATGTGTATAAAAATTTTATATAGTAGATTTTTCTATATATTCCCATATGTTGGAAGTCTATCATTTTTATTATTTATGAAAAAAATGGATAAACATTTCCAGGATTCCATCTAAGGGTTAAAATATTGATGAAAATTTTAAGATGGTTCAATATTTGAGTGGAATTTACAGTTGGGCCTAGGATAGGTATTGGAACCAATGTGATATATACTAGAAATTGATCGAGTGTATTGTTTTGTAAGACCCCAAGATTTCATAATATGTTATATATTAAAAAAATCAATAACATGTGCAACATGCAACCACACGTTCGAGAGAACCACAACATACCAAACTGGCAATTCAAAAAGCAGTTATGAATAATATTAACTGAATTTTTATTTTTATATAATCCATATAAATATAGAATCAATATTATGTGCTTCTTTAACATAATATATGTACAGATTCATTTTTTAGATAAAGTAAGTATTTTTCAAAAAATGAAATTTTATCGCCTTTTAATGGAAAACATTTTTCTAAAATCAATATCTGACACATTTTTAAAATCAATTAAATGAAAATAAATTATTCTTTAGAGGATATAAATAAAAATTTAGTATGGATAAATTTTTGGTACATTTCTAATAACTTTCATATTCTGATAAATAGTGAAAAATACTAAATTTTAATTGAAAACAACTTTTTTAATCGAAAAAATTTATAGTGTTAAATTATATTGTTGATTGTTTTTAAAGTATATTTAGATTATATTTTCATAATTTATTATAATTTTTCTCATTTTATATAATTTAAAATTTAAAGTAGGAATATACAAGTGTCAATATTTTGATAGTTATTATTTCTTAAAAATAGGCTTTTTGTTTTGACAACGGGAATTATATTTATTTTAATTAATGCCAATTATATTTTTTGAATTTGGAAAAATTTATTACATATTTAGAATCAAGAGGTCAAAATTTTGTAAATGGATAATTTTTTTAAAAAAAATTATGAATATTTACGTCAGAAAATATTTTATTTACCACAGTTAAAGGGTAAATATGATAAATAAGGGTAAAGAAATATAATTATAACAATATAAAATTACCTGAAGATGTATTCTAATCCTATTAGTTGATTAATGTCTGACCATGGTAATCCTTGGTTCGATTTTGGTACCCCGTGAAACCATATAAAAGTGATAATGACACATTATATTAATTAATTTAACGTAAAGACAAAAAAGAAAGAAACATATATCTTTTAGTAAAATACTATTTAAGAGGTTATATTATTTATCATATCTACTATATATAATAATTTTAAAGATAAAAATATTTCATACATCATGGTTTTTTTAAATTTAGACATCAAATAAAAATATATGTATGACACATTAATGATATATTGTTTGCCTCATTAATGAATGATTTAAATAAATGTGATTATAAAAATGAAAAATATATTCAAAACCATTCCAATTCTTATTGGATAATTTTATTTCTAACATGAGTCATCTTATCTTAGACATTTATTAGTTTCTGACCATTAGAACCTGAAAATTATTATATAACAAAATAATATTTTTAAACATTCCTAAAGAACCCCTCCCCCTTAAAAAAGCTCTCACATATAACCCATTTCTCACACCTCTAAATCCATATGGATCATCCAACCTATCTCAAATTAAGCTACCTACATCCCTATCTTTATTTTAGAATCCTTTCGTTAGGATGAAGGCACTTCAAAGAAAGATTTTGGTTACAACCAAAGAGATTTAACCGATTTAATGGTAACACCTCCTCTTATGTTCGTTTATTTTATTTTAATTCTCCAACCCCCTAAACACTCTTTATTCCTATATTTTAAAACTACACCAGTATTTATAATATAATAGGTTTTTGTTATGATATTTAGTTGAACTACTCATAAGCACACCTCAATCTAATGGGTATGGAACTTAATGTTTTTTTGGACGGCAAACTACTGCCTCCCGAAATGATGATTGTTCAATCATTTACTTCCACCTCTTATAATGGCCATTATAACGGAACAATAATTATATATGATATTTATGATATTTATTTTATCTATAATATTCATTAATTCTCTTTTATAGAATACCCTTATTCTTTTCATGTTGTATATATATGATAATTTTATTTGAGGAAGTGCGGAGTACCGCCCCCTCAATGTGATATGACTCGTTCAAACAATACATGGAATGTATAAAGAATGGTGCGAATCAACATACATAACATATATAAAATATTATATTATACTAGAATAATAATATACCTATGTATCATTTTGTCTTCTATCCTTTTAAAATAAATAAAATGAAATGGACGTAGAGTTCGTGCATATATAAGGATTACCATCTTCACAAACGCGACGAGATTCATTCCCATCGTAACCATTCAAGAATAATTTTTATTTGGTTATTAAAATTAAAATTTAGGAACAATATACCATTCTGTATATGAATCAAATAAATCATGTCCATAATAAACATGACATACGTAACAAAACATATAAAGGAAAAAGAATCAATTAACACATGAAAAAATGATACTAAAATTATATTATTAACAAAGCAATATTAAAAGATCACATATGATATCATATTTATTTATGTGGTTCTTGAATTATTTAATAAAAATTATTTAACTTTTACATCGGATTTTAACGTACCTTCATCCAATAAAAAGTACATTTTAATTGTTAATTTCTAAATCTCATTATTATTCGAAATTATTTATGTGTATGTATTTAATGGGACATATTTATTATCCATGTACATGTTAGATAAAGTAGTTTTCAAAAGGATTGTTTTAAAGGGAATATTCAGCTAATATATCATTTTAATTTTTTAAATATTTATTCATATAAATCATTCAAATCAATGTACATGTTTTCAAAATAGGTTTTAAAGGATTTATTTATATAGACATGAATGTTTTAAAATGTTAATTGTTTCAAAAGTTTCAAAGTAGTATGGGACACTTTGACTGGAAAATGTCAAATAAATATAATTATTTATTATTTGTGTGACATTTAAATGTTTTCATGAAAATGAGATATTTCTATAAAAGAGGTTAACTCATCAGATTCAACTATATCAACAACCTCAGGGATATTATTCTCTATTGAGGTTGATTTTTTAATAATACAATCATCATTATTTTACTGAATGAGTTATGATATGATTGAATTTGAATGTGCTATTTTTATACCATTTATGATTTATGGTTAATTTTTTGACATTTCATATGCTAGTTTTAATATTAATTATTCTGGAATGTTTCAACATTTTTATACGAGGAATGAATTAGACATAGTAAGTGACGGTTGGAGCCTAATATAGCTCCTCGAGGCATATAGTAGGTCTCATGAGACAAACTAGTATCTTGGCACAAGTCCTTGACAAAATATTTTTTTGTAGTCTTGGCATGAGGCCTTGACTATGTTGCTAGGATGTCCATCATTATGCATTCCATGATTATTAAATTAGCTATTGATATTACATGTGATTATTCGACTAGTATAATATCCATGTGAATAATTAAATGGAATTATTTGATTTATCACTTCCATATTATGTTGAAGATTAATTTTAAAGTGATTTTTATTTAGTTTTATAAATTTAATTAAGTGTTTATTCTTATTTATGAATGATTCCTCTATATTTTTATCCTTACTGTTCATCTCGGATCGACCCTTTCAGTGTTTTATTTTTTCCATGATGCAAAGAAGTATATTATGACTGACCTGCATGGATAGTAAAATGGATATCAATGTGGTCAATGAAGACAATGTTGTTGTTGAATTTCATTTTATAATGTAATAGAACGTTTAGGTATGTAATCTATTTTCCATGATTAGGAAACTGATCAGTTCTTCGGATCGACCCTTTCGTTTCTATTTCCCTCTTATTAACACAAAATGTCATCAACCCAATTTTCAATATGGGTTTTCCACAGAGGTATTTTTCTATTTTTAACATTTTATTTTCCAAGAAAATTTTCAAACAGAAAAGATGAAATTTGCTATATGTGGGGATAATGTAACACCCCAAGATTTCAGAGTACATTATCTCTTAAATAAAATTCAATAATTTGTGCTACATGCATCACTGAGTTCAAGTGCACCACGACATACCAAACTAGTCATTCAAAAAGTAGTTTTGAATAGTATTAACTGAATTTTGATTTTTATATACTCCATATAATTTTAGAATCCATATTATTTGTTTATTAGACATAATATGAGAACAAATTCATTTATTTTCATATAAAAGAAATTTTTTTGAAAAAAATTCAATTTTACCACCTTTTATGGTGAATATATTTTGAAAACGAATATTTGAAACATTTATATATTCAATTTAATGAAATTAAATTATTTATATAATCAAGAAATAAAAAATTTGTTTTTATAAATATTTGGTAATTTTTTGATACCCTTCATATTTTTAGGAATAGTGAAAAATACTAAATTTTAATGGAAGATAAATTTTTTAATCGAAATAATTTATAGTGTTAAATTATAAATTTGAGTGGTTTTAAAATATAATTAGTTTTTATTTTTATCATTTAATATAATTTAGTTCATTGGATAAAATTTCACATTTAAACTGGATATAAACAACTGCCTATCTTTTGATAGTTATTATTTTCTCAAAAAACGCTTTTTGTTTTGACAATAGGATTAAATTTCAAATTAATTTCTGCCAAATATGTGTTTTGAATTTGAAAAATAGGATTTCGTATTATGAATCAATAAGTATAAATTATTTCAATACATAACTTTTATTATTATACATTATGAATTTTTATATCCGTAAAGATTTTATGTACCATGGTTAAAGGGTAAATATGGTAAATAAGGGTAAAAAGATATTATAATAATAATATTAAATTACCCTAAAATGTGTCATTTTCTGATTGGTTGATACATGTCTGACCCTGGGCATATTTGGGTTGATTTTGGGACCCCATGGTGCCACTTAAGAGTGATAATGACACTTTATATTAATTAATTTAATGTAATGAAAAAAATAACATAAACATATATGATTTAGTATAATAATTTTAACAAGGGGATATATATGTAATCATTTAGACAATAAATATTATTTTAAAATAGAAAAATTATTCTACATCGTGGTATTTTTTTATAATTTTTAAACTACACATAAATAAAATTATTTATGACCCAATAATGATGTCGTGTTAACCTTATGAAAGAATGATCTAAATAAATGTGATTATAAAAATTTAAACAATTTCCAAAACCTATCATGTTTATATTAGATGTCTATATTTCAAACATGAGTAATCTAATCTTTGACATTAATTTGTTTTGGATGTTTAAAAACCGAGAATCTTTATTTAATAAAATAATATTTTCCAACATTAACAAAGAACCTTTCCGTCCCTTTATAAAAACCCCTCACCTCAAACCATTTTCTCACACCTCTCAAGACACTTGTATTGTCCATAAGAAGTCCAATTAATCTCCCTAAATCCTTCTATTCCTATTATAATCCTTACCTTAGGAAAAATTCACTTCAATGAAGCCTTTTGGTTCAACCCAAATAGAGTTACCCGATTTAAAGGTAACAACTCCTCTTATGTTATTATCTTTTATTATACTTCTCCCACTCCCTGAAATATTTTTATTCCATTATTTTAAAACAGAACAAATATCCATAATATAATTGGATTTTTTTATGTTATGTATATGAACTACACTTACACAAACCTCCATCTAATGGGTATAGAACATAATGTTTGTGTGGACAGTGAACTATAGCCTCCCGAAATGATAATTGTTAAATCTTATACTGCCACCTCTTATGGTGGCCATTATGATGGAACTCTAATTATATATGATAATTATGATATTACTATTATCTATAATCTTGTATAATTATCTTTTTATATAATACCTCTATTCATTTAATGTTGTATATATACGATAATTTCATTTGAGAGTTGTAGTCTACTGCCCCCTCAAAGTGATATGACTTGTTCATACCAAACATGGAACGTATAAAAGATGGAATTAAAGAACATATGTAACATATATATAATATTATATTATACTGGAATAATAATATACATATGTATCATTTGGTCTCCATTCTTTTTAAAATAAAATAACGAAATGGAAGTAGCATTTGTGCGTATGTACGGAGGAACGTCTCCACGAACACGATGACATTCATTCCCCATTGTAACCATTCCAGAATAATTTACATTTGATTATTAAAAATAATATTTAATAACATTATATGATTCTGGATATGAATCAAATAAAGGCTATCCATAATAAACATGACTTACATAACAAAGCATATAATGAAAAATGATTAAAATAACTCCTAAAACAATAACGCTAATAAAATATTATTAACAATGCTATATTAGAAGATCATATATGATATAATATTTTTTATGTGGTTCTTTTATAATTTAATAAAAATTATTTAACTATTATACAGGTCGTTAACATACCCTCAACCAACGAAAAGTATGAGGTAAGGGTAAATTCCTCAATCTCAATATTATTAGAGATTATTTAAGTGTAGGTATTTACTATGAGATATTTATTATCGACTTACATGTTAGTTAATTGAGTTTTCAAAATGATTATTTTTAAGGGACTCTTCAACTAAAATATCATTTTAACATTTTAAATAATTATTCTTCTAAATCATTCTAATTAATATACATGTTTTCAAATTGGTTTCTAAAGGATTTATTTATATGGATGTGTTTTAAAATTTTAATTCCTTCAAAATATTTAAAGTTGTATAGGAATATTTTATTAAAAAATGTATGTTAAATTTTTTATTTTTAAAATTGTGTGACTTGTAAATGTTTTCATAAAAAAGTGATATTAATCTCATAGAGTTTTACTAATCACATTCAACTGTGTAAACATTCATTTTATTATTATTCTTGATTGAGGTTGATTTATTATAAATACAATCTTCAATATTGTATTGAATGAGTTATGATATGATTGACTATGAATCTGATATTTTTATACCATTCATCATTTATGGTTAAAATTATTGACATTTTTTATGCTATTTTTAAACAGAATGTTTATGTTATGTTTCCACATTTTCATTTGAGGAATGCATTGTACTTATTATGTGATGGGTGGGGCCTGTTATAGCTCTTTAATGCATCAGGAAGTATAATAAGACAAACTAGTGTCTTGCATAAGGCCTAGACAAAATATTTTTTTTAGTCTCGGCACGAGGCCTTGACTATGTAGTTATGATTTCTGTCATTATGCATTCCATCTTTAAGAAATTATTTATTGATATTACATGTGATTATTCGACTAGTAGAATATCCATGTGAACAAGTAAATGACATTATTTGATGTATCTTTAACATATT
This sequence comes from Viscum album, assembly GCA_963277665.1. NCBI lineage: Eukaryota > Viridiplantae > Streptophyta > Magnoliopsida > Santalales > Viscaceae > Viscum > Viscum album. The sequence goes on from OY728125.1 coordinate 2,005,445,428, forward strand.
ATGATGATGTTTATGTTTTAATGTATTTATTTAGTTTTCTATATTGCCTTATGTTTTTAAGCTTATTTATGAATGTTTACTTTATATTTTTATCCTTACTGAGAATCTGAGCTCACCATTTTCTATGTTTTATTTTTCCCAGGATGCAAAAAATTATATTATTAATGACTTTCAGGGATAGTATAATGGATATGAATGTTGTCAATGGATACATTTTTGATGTTTTTTTTTCATTTTATAATGTAATGTGACGTTCATGTATGTAATATATTTTCCATGACTGCTAAACTGATCGGTCCTTCGGGACATGATTCCTCATAATAATGAAAATTTATTAAAATAATGCACTGACTCTGTGTAACTGGTGTCAGGGCATTACATTTTTTTCTCAATTCATTATGGGTCGATTTAATAAAATGAATCCTAATGGATTTTTCAAAAATGCAACTTTGGGTTTTTTTGGCAGTGTTATGTGTAGTATTTGTGGAAATTAAAAAAATCCCAATAATATAAATTATTTCGACAATACCAGATAGTGTTGTTGGTAGATTGTAGTGGAAGTATGACTCAACATTTGGAGTTCAAAAAATCAACATAGTGTATAAGGAATTTCCCGAATGATTTATATGGGTTTAATTTGTAATTGATATGTAGATATTTTTTGGAGGACAAAAAAGTAAATAATTATATATATTAATGTGATCATTTGAGGCTATGACACAATGTTTTTGGGAGCACTAAATAAGAAAATCTACATCCCATATATGGTTTTTCCTAAAGGGGATTAATTTTTAATTCAATGTGTAGTGAGTTTTGTGAATATTTTTTTCTAATATAGACCATGTTAATTTCATAAATAGGTATCAAATAAATTTTTGGGAATATTCATATTGATTTTGAAAAAATAAAGAATTACATTTGATGAAATTTACATGGATTTTCATATATAAATATTAGATCACAAATCATGTTGTCTCCTGAATAAATGGGTCCCAAAATTAATAGAACCCTTTGAGACTATGAAAGACAATCCATGAATCATTTTGCAATGATATAATAATCTTTCATTTCATAGAGGGGTTTCAATGAACTATAATACATTTCTAATATAATTCTTTATAGAACTAGTTTTATAATAATTTTTGATCCAACAACTAATAAATCTATATCTACTTGTTTTATAATCAATAAACGAGTGTAAGGAAAACAATATTATAGAATTCATAATGAAATATAATCAAAAATATTCTGATGATGAGTATGAAACCATTTTGTTGTAAAACAAAAAAAGATTTCATCCTACAAAGTGAGAACGTGGAAATTGATAAATGGGATCCGAATGAGGTAGTCCTCTATAAAATGAATTGTTTTAATAGAAGTATTCCAATAATATTTTGAATGTTGAAATAGAAAAACTAAGACCAATGTTATCATTAATAGAGGGAGGGTGTGAAGTATTGATACCTTTTTCTTTAATGTTATCTATCTTATATTACAAACATTTCCTCCTGTAAAAATTTTATTAATTTTTTGAAACTAAATATTCACACATCCACATAAACACATGTATTTATAATGTTCACTACTCATTAATAATTTCTAGTCCTAGTAATGGTTTGGAAATAATTAAATACAACATAATGAAATAAAAAGAATCCCTTTTTTCAGATACAAACAATACTAAAATATCATTACAATTTTGTATCACTATGTTCATTACATTTTTTTTGTTATTATTATAGAATTAATGATGTAAATAAGTATTAGAAACAATGTTAAAAACCCTCACTGGTTGGTTCTAAATGATTTACTATGATACATCATCACATTCAAAATTTCTAATTATTCTGAACAAAAATCTTCAATTTATTACCCAACTATAAGATGAAACAAAATCTACGGACATTGTAGGTAAATACAGTCTTTTCTTTCATTGTAATTTACCTATCATATTTTTTTAGTTTGGAGACATGTCTGAATCATTAGTCTGAAAACATGTACTTTTCTTCTTCTTTAGTTTTCCGGATTCGAAATTCAGAATTATAAGTTTGATATATTGAATTCAATTTACGAACACTTATGAAATACTCTTCCTTCCAGAATACATCATCTACCTCATATTTTAGAAAACCAAACCCCCAATACTCTCACTATATCCCACATATGAATGATGTTAGATTATTTTTTACTATCATCCCTTTATATAGGGTCCCTTGAAATAGAAATGTTTAGAAACCAAAAATAATTTCCCACTCAAAGAAATGTCATTTTTTAGAATTTAATTTTTATTTAAACTCCATTTCATCATTTCTCAAAACTACTAAACTCTTCAATATTTTTATCAAATATTATTAAAATCTAAAAAACCTATAAATTCATAACCAAAATGTCTCATGTTCTCAATATAGAAACTGTTAGTTTGGAGAAGCTCACACCGGAAAAATATTTCATTCCTATTTTCAATACATCTCACTATTATTACTGAATTGAAACTTTTTTCCAATAAACATCATTGAAATATTCATAGACTCAAAACCTCGTTAATTATAATCTAGTGGAAACTTCAACATGTATCACAAATTCAATATTTGTTAATTTTTTTCTCATAGGGTTATGCTTTTGTTCGATGATAACTTATAAGGACATGTCTGTATTACACCATATTTGATGAGTCATGAATCATATTCAATCAAAAAAACATGATAAATCACATTGATGCACTGAATAACAAGAAAATAGATTATTTTTTACTTCATGTGATTCATTATTCTATGATGAATATTTAATAGATTATTATTAATAGTTCAACTAATTTATCTATATCAATAACTAAACTAATTGATAGACATCAAAAACTTATATTATAATAAACAAACAAATAATATAATACACCAGATATTATTTGAGTAGTCTGATGTTCTACCACTAATGGAACACTTCAACTAGTGTTTAATCAGTTTCAATTATTCTTCTTAAACATCATCCCATCTGATAATTAATTCAATCATTAATTTTTTTAAAACCTCCAACTTCATCAAGATCATACCTTATGACATTATCTATCTTCTACGTGATATTCGTATGGCTCTGATGATGTATATCCTAAAAGTATCATCTTCTTAGAAAAAATATAAATCTATATTCATCTTTTCTTGATCTGACTCATTCTTGTTGTATGACATCATCAAAGATATTAGATCATCAAGATCGGTACAGAACCATTTCAATTTATATACCATTTCTCCCATTTTATTTCACAAATATTAGATCACAATTATTTATCCAACGTTTGATTTTGAAATTTTTTGTTATTGAAAATAAAAATTATATTTTTTATCAAACTACTCAAAAGATATTTTCAATCCAATACAACATTTCACATCTCAATGAAAACCTTCATTTTGTAATTCTATGTATCAAATAATTTCCACCCAGAAAACATATTCATAATATAAAAATTACCTTAAAGAAATTCCATATGAAATTCAAGTTTTATATTAGGAGACCAAAAATACATATTTTGTTCACTAGAAAATTAATTTTAAATTTCATTCTCATAAAGAGAACAGAATAAAAAATAAAAACCAATTCTTCCAAAAACCTTCCTTCATCTGAAAATGCATCTCTATTCATCATGGTCCTAAAAATCACTCCCATTGTATCTTTATTTAAAACCATGTTTCATTTCTCATTAAAACAATTAATACTATCATTATGAATCACTAATTAATAATTTTAAACCTATATGAGAAATCATATTTTTGGAAACATTTATCATTGACAAACAAACCATATTTTTCATAAGTATTAACTATACACATATATTAAACATCATTAATTTGGAAAATTCACCTACTGACACATTTTTTGTTCCTATAAAAATATCATTCAAGAAATATAACATGCTATTTAATAGTTCATACATTCACAAGTTGAGTTCAAAATGTACCACTTTTAAGAAGTACATCTAAATACATGATTCAATATAAGGTTTAATAAATACAAATGGATAAATTTATGAAAAAATGTTTTTCTATATATTTAAAAAATAATCTAATGAGAATATATGGTATATTACATTAAAAAATATATAAACCATGGGGATAAAAAGGTTAGATTCCCATGTTCGGCCTCATTTATTAAAATTCTCTCTTCGAAAATGGTATTATGAATTAGTCGGACACGTGTTATATTGTAGGAACATACTCCAACATCATTTCATATTTTTCTATAATCTCATTGAATAAGAGATATTTGAAATAAGTAGTCTTTGAATGATTATATTATACTATAATTATAGTGAAATTACGTCCACTTTGATTTTCAAAACCAAAAAATAATGGGTTACATTACATCAACAAGAAAATATTCCCACCGAGACTTCATTCACAATTTTTTCCTCATATGTGGTGGAAGTATATCCAAATTATGTATTTTTATGTGTTAATGAATTAAAAAATTTATTATTCCAAATAAAAAAATTAACCTATAAACATAACTCAACTAGATGTAGACTATCTATCATCCACAACTACATCCTAATCACTATATGTATTACAAAAATGTTAATTTTTTAGAGCTATCATATTTTACACTATAATTTTATGTTCATATGATATATTTGAGAATTCATTTTACTATCATGAGATAATAATCCTATTTATAACATTTATAAAATTATTATACAATATCATCATACACAAAATCTGTTATTAAAGCTTTGAAATATAAAAAATTTAAAATAAAATTTCTATACTCCTTATAATCCACATAATTTAATTTTCAATCTAACGAAAACATGTTTCCCACTATAATTAGTGTTAAAATGGGTTTATAATTTTATTTCTAAACATCTTATAAATTTTCATACCATACATATCTTTATATATAAAAATATATTTCTTCCATTTTGGGATTTTTAATCCATGAAATTATTTCATTTCATCAAGCTTGTAAATTTCAAGAAATATGGTCAAATATTCATAAAAATTCTCATAAGTGCATCCAAAATTACCAGAAAAGATAATATCATCAATATGAAAAAATACTATGATATAGATCTCCTAGGTTTCTATGATATTGATACTGCAGTACACTATTCCTTTCCTCTAATTAAACATCCTTGAGAAGGGATCCAATTTGGAGTACCACGATCACAAAGGTAACATTAACCCCAAAAAATATTTTTTCTACTATGTAACATTAAATTCATCTTTTCTAATTATATAACCACATCACTGATTAGTATTAACTTCATCATCATGTTCTCTATTGAGAAAATAGAACACAATATCTATCCAAAAAATATTGTAAACTATTTTTTCATAAATTAAATAAAATATTAGGATTGTATCTAACATTAAAATAAAATAAAAAATCTCATAAATAAAAATTCCTTCAAATTTTTATTATCCTTCTTAAAAAGTTGATCATATTCACAGCTAATTCACCATATCCATTTAATATGTATTGTGAAACCCACTTAATACTAATATCATTTTTATAAATTGGTATGGGTAAATGTTTGAATGTATCACTATTATAAATTTGATACAACAGTTCATTGGTATAATGAATCCACTAGTAATGTTCAAAATCACCATTAACATATTTAATCTAAAATTTTGATTATATGAATTTATATTCAAAAAATATTTATCTTCATCATGTTGGAATTTTTTATTGTTGAACTAAAATGGTGTTTGGAACTTGTAGATGTTTCCTTATGCTTGGATGAGTTGTATAATTTTATTTCTCATCACTATAAATATCTATGTTTTATTCTTTCATCAACATGGTATCAAAACTATTGGGAACCTTTTCATGTTTCCAAAAAATAACTCTTTTATCTACTTCCCAGTCAATTTTTTTGGTCAGACTAGAGTACTCAAGAGGGGGGGAACTGAGTATCTATTAAAATATCTATTTAAAAAGTATTCTTAAAATGGTTCCCAAATTAATTTAAATACATCCTAATAATTCAAGGTTATATGGTTATAAATTTTTTACTATTTGAATGACTACTTCGAGGATTGATTAATTTGGAGTAATCTTATTATTAGTAATTAACATTACTTTTGAAGCTATTATATTAAGGAAAAACAATTATTACATCTTTCCAATATTATCTATCAAATTAAATTTATTGATTTTTGATTTAAATATTAAAATAGAGAATAAAAAAAAAAAAAAATAGTAGATATAAAACAATAGGTTTAATCACAAACCGAAACCTAATACACTCCACTTGGTAATCACCTACCACCAAATATTTTATACAAATAAAATTGATCCAAAAACTGGATTTAGGTTAACAATAGTATACAAGAAATTCCTAGTAACATGACCTCTTCCACAGTACTTCATGTGTATGGACTAAAAACTCACATAGGGAACTCTTACACACTTATCTGTGGGAATACACAAGTGTAAAAAGATGTAAGGGAAAGGATATCATGTATCCTTCAGATTTATACCAGAGATAGTGTGTGTTTCATAAAAACATACACATTGATCGAAAGATAAAAATAATACACAATAGATCAGAGATGGTGAGATAAGGTTAGAAGTTCTCTGAGTGTTATTCTATACAGCTTTGGACTTCTGGGATAAAGCAGACGCAGAAAATGAGTCCTCTTGTATAAAACAAAGTATCATAAGTCAGATATATCTTGCATGTGTTCTTTTTGGAGTTGATGATGCGTAAATGTTATAAACTTTGGGATTTGAGTATTCTTTATGTTTTATTCAGTAGTGTAGGGTTTCACAAAAGCTCGTGTTTCTTCATTATCACACACATAGTTTTTTTGTTACACTGTGGTCACTAAAATCACCATGATCCTTCTCTTTTCATGTTTCCACGTTGTCCTTTTTTCAACGAATGCATGTGTTGGAGCCAACATGATGCAAGATTATTACACCGTGTACCTAATACTCTCAAACATGTCTGCAAAAAAACAATAATTATGTCAGTTCATTTAAAAGTTTCAAATACGACTGTTTGAAATTAAATTGAAAAATGACTAAACAGATTAAGAAAGGGTGTCACTAACTGTCAATAAATGGTGTCTCCATGAAATGGTGTCCTCATGAAATAGTGTCTCCATTAAACGATGTCTCTTTCTTTACCTTTGAATGATGAGATAGCTATTATGGAATTGTTGTATAGAGATTAGGAACCAGTAGCATAGATATGGTGTTAGGGTCATGGTGTCTGGTCACGATGTCTAGATGGTAATGGTTTCTTGATGGTCATCGTGTTTGTATGGTTACGTTGTCTGGATGGTCATGGTGTCTAGATGGTCATAGTGTCTGGGTCCTTTTCCAGAAATACCCAACCGGTGGTAGACTCACTATTTCTCAAACATAGTCAAATATCTATACAGAGACATAAACTGTGATATTCAAATCAGGAATTAAACATAATCATTCATAAGATAATTTCAGTAGAAAAAAAATACTTTTATATACTAATTTAAGTCCATTAAATACTAATCATCTATACACATGATTCTATATAGATTAAACAAGAGTAACATGATTTATAGAATTTATATGATTTTTTATCATTAAAACATGATTAATACATTAAGAGTGGAACAAATTCCCCCTATTTGATGATCACAAATCATGGGAGTGAATGATTTTTTCTTTGGTAATGTTTCTCTTCTCTAATGTGCTTTAAGTGAATATATAATACATTTTTCTACACCATTTGGTATTATCAAAAAGAGTAAATAAGAAGTATACAATAATGGCATGATGTATTATATTGATAAAAAGTTTCAGTACAAACCGTAAATTACACAAATAAAAAAAGAATTATTATCAGAAGATAGTAATAAGTGTTCTTTTCCAATGGATTTTCATCTCTTTTCCCATTCCAGAAACATCATAAGAAGATGTCATATGAGTATAGGTTGAAGTGGAGGAAGGGAGTGAACCTGTGGAAAGAGAGGGTAAAGGGAGTCCTTCAATAATAGAAGGGTCCAAGGTAGGCGTATTAAAAGAATGAGGTAACTGATGATCAAGGATTATAGGCCTGATATTACTCTAATCCTAAGAGATAGACATAGATGTGAAGGATAAGCAAGAGGGTGAGAAGGGACACACACTTGATCTCAGGGGTGCAGCTGTAGGTGTGACAATGGCAGTATTCTAAAAATGATAATAAGGCTTCAAAATTTAGATGATGTCACCAATGATTTCACCACCATACATCATGGTTTTCTCAAATTCATCAATTTTCTCTGAAATCATATCCAAAATAGGATTAAAATATTTGAGCCTCTGGACTTGACTTTTGAAAACATGAGTTACAAGACGAATCCTTAGATTCTCCACAAGGTACATGAAGTGGTTTTTCAAGTCATTCTTATAGAATATATAATTGAAGTAGAATCCCACCTTATTCACAATTTCATATAATGAATAATTGAAAATCATGGAATGGATTCTCACCAAATTAAAAACTTGGTCACTGTTCTTGATAACTTTAGATAGAGATTTTGTATCAAATACACTAAGCACAGCCTCACGTTCTTCATTGAAAAATGTTCTGATCATATCATTGTATAAAGTAGTTTTAGATGGTTGTATAGGTGTATGAGAAGTAGTGACAGATGAGGTAAGGAATTTTAGTTGAATTAGATCATTTTGGATAAAGTCCTTATACTCATCAGTTAAATTGTTAATGCCAATAACAAGCTCACCTATCTCATTAAAAATCTTCTTGTTTATTTCAGCTACTTTGTTGGCTAAAGTGGTTGGATGAGGTTGATTCATGGAGGGTACATATTGGGGGGGGGGGGGGTTGAATAAAAATATCCTCAACATGATGAGAAGATGGTTCTGATCTTGAGGTTACCACTCTCAGCATTTCTTCAACCACACCTCTCAATGTTTTTATTTCATCACGGAGTAGTTTATTCTCAACTCTGATTTCTTGAATCTCATGAAGCAGCTTGGATTTAATCTACCATATGACTTCTTCCAACAACAGTGAAGATTCCCTCTAACTTAAATTTGTTATATGAGCTAGTTGGGTATACAAGATATTTTCAACTCCGGTAAGTAGGGTATCTCCAATATAATTTAGATCATCCTTATTCACCATGTTTGGAAATTCATGATAGGGTTTAGGAATATAAGATGAGATAGGCTTATGGTCCTTAGCAGAGATATCTTTAGTCATAGATGTAGTTTCAAATGAAACATAGTAGATAGATCAATTCCTTTAACTATGACATCCTGATAATCATTCACATCAAAATAACTATGGAATTTATACCAGGTATCCACTGATCATAGATCAATCAGATTCGGGATTTCAATAGATTACAGATTGGGATGCTTCTCTCCCTCAATGGGTTCATCTTTCTCAATACTAATGTATTTAGATACTTGATCTATTTCCATTATTTCATCTTTAACATCTTCAGCCATTTCTTTTCTTTCCAACAAAATGGAATTCTCCATTCTCACTTCGATAGAAGCAATAACATCAGGAAAAAATTATTCCGCTGGGTGATCTTGAAGGACATATCCATGAACAACATGAATACCTTCTTCTATATGAACATCTACAACACTCATTCCACTTAAATTATAAACATGTTTTTCTTTTGATTCAAGTTGTTATTCCAGATCAAAGAAATTTTCAGGAATATGCACTTCCTTTTCAAATAATACATGAAAATAATAGTCATTATCTTCATTATCAAGAACAGTTTCTCTCAGAGGTACAACAAACTCTTCCTCTTCTTCCACATAAAAATATTCAACTCTCTCATCTGGTTCCAATCCCGGATATGAGATATCAATAGGTATGGAAGGGTGTTACACTGGATTAAACTTTACATAAAATCTATCATTATCATCCACAAAACATTTTCTCCATGGATTCGAATTTATTTTCATTCTATTTAAAATGAATTTCGAAAGACAAATATCATAATCCTTCTTTAATTTTTCATCTTGTCCATCCAATCCCTTTGAATTAAGCATAGCTATATTAATCCTTGAATAAAACAGAGTGGTTGTCCTGGAAATTATTTTGATAAACTCACACATATGCACAATAATATACTTCAAAGGTTGATTTTGTATCCATTTTTATGAGATGTTTTATAAATGCATCCAGATACTTGAGTATATAAGAATACCTTTTTATGGGGATAATCAAATTTTGAACAAACATAAACAAGAGTCTAGATTCACTATCTAGCTCGACAACGATGGATCTCCTTTGTGTTTCATTTCCAGTTAGACTTCTCAAAGCTTCTTCCAACACAAAGATCTCTCTTAAAGGTGGAGTACCTCTAAGGTAATTCTCAAAAATAGTCTCATGAGGTATCCTAAGTCATTAAACCCATAACATCAAAGAAAATGTTCAAATCTGTCCATTGATCCAACTTCAACAATATAACCATCTTTTGAATCAAAAAAATTGTACATACTCGTAAAATTGGGAAACTAGATTCGGATAAATAGTCTTATCTTCCATTGTAAACAAGTCTAGACAGTGTTTCTCTTTTATAACTTTAAACACCAAATACATACTTGATAAAATCCACATAAAGTTTTTTCCTTTTTAAGTACCACTACTCAGTTCACTAGGTTCGAATTCAGAGGGCCCTAAGGTACTAACATCAGTGTGATTTTCATCTTCTTCTTTGAACTGAGATCCTTAGGGGTTGACGATGAAGGGTGTTTTATCCTGGGCATTCATCGAAGGTTTAGGAGAGAGAAGAGTTGAAATATGGGTTATGGTTTGATAAAATAGATCTCGAGTGAAGAATGAGTTATACTTATTTTATTTTATCATTTAGGGATATATAGCGTCGCAGGATGAAAAGAGTGGGAAATTAAAAAATAATTAAAGAATGAATTACCTTGATATGGGTTATAAATTATAAATAAATCAATATGGAATATTTATGGTGAGACCATAATTAACATTCATGGTGAAACTGTAACAAGCCTTCACTGTGATATCGTAACAATTATTCATGGTGAGATAGTAATAATGTGATTTCCAAATTATGTTGCATATTGTTTGAGACAGTAAGTTCCAGAAAGTAACAAAAAAATAGAAACATTGAGACTGTAAACAAGAAATAGTATGTCATGAGACATCAATGTTATAGAACTATTGGAGTTAAATAGTAATATTTAGATAGTGACTTGTGAAACAGTAAACTGTGAAACAACATACATACCAGTTGAGATTTATCATTTCCAATTCATGTATGATGTAATATATTCATTCAAAGTTTAATGGTTTGGTGAATATATCAGTAATCTGATATTCAGTTCCAATTAATTCCAAAGTGATTTCACCTTTATGATAATGATCTCTCAAAAAGTGATGTCTTACATAAATGTGTTTTTTCTTAGTGTCTGAAAAGGGTTTTTTGAGTTGTTTATAGAACCAGTATTGTCACAATTTATAGGTACATATACGAATTGATATCCATAATCTAGAAATATGTGTGTCATCTAAAAAAAGTTTTCCCAAAAACTTCCTGAAGCTATGTAATAAATTCTTCAGTAGATAATGCAACAGAGTTTGGTTTCTTACTACACCATGATACAAGTGACTTTATTAAAAAGTGACATGTTCCGGAGGGGAATTGTCTATCTAACTTACACCCACCTAAGTCAACATCAGAATAACTCACAACTCAAAGGATTTTCCTCTAGGATAGAATAGTCCTAGATTGGGTGTATGCTTATAATGGTCTGGACCTCTCCGGCCCATTACATTGTCAAAAAAAAGGTCACGAAGTGTTCTGGAGGGTAAAATGGACTCTTCCCACACTTTCCAGAATTTTGTAAGTACACACCATGTAGTAAGAGCACAAGATGTGTACCCCCCTCACTTGGTATACCCCTTTTTGAAGGCAGTGTCCTTGCCGTGTAAAATAAATGGGTACACGCCGTGTATCCCATACTACACGGCATGGAGTCCCTCCCCGCGTACGCGTTACCTTCAAACCGTGTGTTTACCAGTCAACGGCTGTGTGCCATGTTGGAGTCATGTCCTTACCATGTGAATTAAATGAGTACACGCAATGTAACCAAAACTGCATGCTGTGTAGTCCCTTCCTGAGTACTTGTTACCTTCAAACAGTGTGTTGACCAGTCAACGGCCGCGTGCCGCGTTGAAGGCCATGTTGGAAGCCGCATGGTGATCGTGTAAAATGGATGAGTACACGCCATGTACCATAAAGTACAGGTCGGGTACTTTTTTTCATGCCTATAAATGGAGGGGTACCCTCCTCCTTTTCAACGCACCCCTCTCCTCCCCATTCCTCTGAGCAGAGCTCTCCCAAGAGACTCGAAGGCTCTCTTTCTTCTATATCTTCTTCGTCCAAGCTCCGATTTAGGATCCGTTAGCGGCCACGGGATCGTAACGATGAGGCGGAAAATCTGATCTTGGATCTTTTGTCATTCCATCATCCTTTCCTTTCCAACATCCACCTGAGGAGGTTTTCCCAGGATTTGACAGAAGTGACGGATGCCGACAGACGTCTTCTAAAGATGATCCGGGGGATCATTGTTATCCGAACCTGTTGAGGTATGGATCATACCATCATCTCTCTAATTTTGTGCATCTTGTGGGGTGGGTATCCTCTTGTTTTTCATCATAACCAGTTGAACCATTAAACGAAGATAATAACTGGTTAAAGAACGGGGATGCGGATGGGGATGTTTTTATTTTTATCTTTATATCCTGTGATATTATGTTTTGAATTGAATAGGCTTATGCCTACAGAAAATAATTATCGTTGGGGGCCTTTGGTTGCGCAATTAAATGTTGTCCTATCTTTCTAACCTGTTTTTTAATGTAACTTTTTGGATGTGGAATTCGGTTAATCACGTAAAGTTGGCTAATTTAAAATCTGAAACCCTTGTGTGATCACCCCGGTTGAACAAAATGGAATAATGAACATGTGGGTGTCGGATTGGATACGTGGCATGTGATGGGGGTGTTTTTGTGGGTTGTTGTGTATTGGGTGACCAGAGGGGCTGCGGTTGGCTTGGTTGTGGGTTGGTGCTAATGTTATGTTGTTGATGGGCAGCGGGCCTGCGAGAAATGGTATTAAAGGGGTGATGATGTATGGTGTGGTTGTGGATATGGTGGTTGTCAGCGGGGCTATAGGGTTAGGTTTGAATGTGAACGAACTATGTGTTGTAAATAATAAATAAAAAGTGGAATATTTAGCAATGGTGGGGAATTTTAATGGAACAGGAATGTTAATAAATGGGTTGGTTGATTATTAAGAAGGGACTTGTTGTGCTGCTTGGGTTTTCTTAACTTTATTTGTGGATGGCAGGGATATGCTTTACGAACGATCGATCTGGTTGGTTATGGATAGTTTCCCAGAAGATAAGGAACTAATAAAATCATTCTGTTGAAACATGAAAACCTAAATGGGGTTTCAGGATTATTTGTTGTATGCATGTTTCATAGTAGTAGTGTCGAGGCACATGCTCAGTTCTCTGATTAGAAGCCAAAGGCTTGGTTGAGTGTTTGGTATATATATATATATATATATTTGTATCTTAGTGTTTTATCAAACCACACCAATGTTGAACATGTAGTGCCGAACACTCTCATTTCATGGGAGAGGGTGTTTTCCCCTTAGTTACTAGCTCATGCATGCTCCTTATTCCCTTGGCTGTGATGGCTTGAGGTGACCATACACCCAAGAATCTTCGGGTAGGTTTCGATTGGAGTGGTTTAGCCCAAGACTCTTCGGGCAGGTTTTGTTGTTTCCCAAGAATCATTGGGATGGGTCCCAAGAGTGTGTGGGTGGGGTACGTGGTTGTGAGGCCCAAGTGTGTGTGGGTGGGATACATGGTTGTGAGGCCCAGGTGTGTGCGGGCGGGATAGGTTGTTGTGAGGCCCAGGAGTGTATGGGCGGGATGTGTGGTTCTTGAGGCGCAGGTGTGCATGGGCGGGAAGAGTGTGGCAGTGTCAGGACGTTTGCCGTTAGGGAGAGCAGCTAACTAGTGGGAAATGGTGCGGGGTACCCAATACTCTTGTTCTTATATACTACTACCTGTTGTGATTTTGTTTTGGTGAGTTTGGCTGGTGAGGTTGGTTGGATATAATTCCTTTCTAGGTTTCTTCTGTTGTTCTCACGAGACATTAGGATGTCTCCCCACTTGTGCATGAGAGCTTTAGGTTTCCATACTGAGTATACATTTATACTCACCCTATGTTTACTTTCAGGATTCCAGGAGGACTACCAGGGCCTTGCAGGACCCTACTAATCGAGATAGTTGGAGTTTTTGCAGTTGTTGTACTCTTGTTTATTTTGGTATTGTACTTTTGAGCATTCTTTTACTTGTACCTTGTTTCAGAACAATTTAAACATGCATGTGGGATTGGTTTGGGTTTATTTCTATAAACTTGTTCTTTCTCTTTTTGGTGGTTTACTTTTCCTATTTCCCGATCTTAAATAATAAAAAGGGTAATGCCTCCCATATTTGTGAAAACTCATACCCTTGGTGCTAGTTGCCGCCCCTGGGCCTACTGGAGGCGAGACTCGGCGTTCATTATCTCCCTTTCACTATTTCCAGCTCAGGAGGGGCATTTTGGTGGGAGGGGTCATGGCAATGCTTGAGGTCTTTGAAAATTATATTATGAGATTTTAAATGATATTCCTTAGGATTTTCATTGAAATGATAACACATAGACACACTAAACATAATATTTGCTCGCCTAGTGTCCAAGTACAGTAAACAACCAATCATTCCTCTATACGTGGTTTGATCAATTGATTCTCATCATCATCATGATCTAACATACAATAATTACTCATTGTAGTGTCACTACTTTTAGTGTTGTCTAATCCAAAACGTTATAAAATATATCTAGTATATTTACATTGATTGAAAGTAACACCATCATTATTTTAAATGATTTTAAATCCAAGAATGAATTTTAGTTCACCCATAAAGCTCATTTAAAATTTATATTGAATCATTTTAGAAAATTCAATACAGTAAGAATTTTTTTAAGATCCAAAGATAATGTCATCTACATAGATATGAACTACTAAAATAGTATTGGAAATTAATTTATAAAATTGGTAGGATTACCTATTCCATTTTTTAAACCATTGGAAAAAAGAAAAGTAATGAATCTATCATACCATGATCTTGGAGCTTGTTTTAAACCATATAAATATTTTGATAACTTAATAATATGGGTTTGAAAAAGAGGTTTTCTAAAATCAGGGGGTTTCTCAACAAATACATCCTCAGCTAGCTTCCCATTTAGAAAATAACTTTTAATATCCATTTGATCTAGTTTGAAATTCATATATGCATAATTGGCAAGAATAATTATGATGACTTCAAGTCTGGCTACTAGTGAAAAGGTCTATTCATATTCAATTCCATAATATATACTATAGACTTGTGCAACCAATATATCCTTGTTTCAATCTATATTACCATATTCATCTACATTCTATCTAAACACCCATTTATTGACTATAGTGAATGAGTCATTGGTTCTTCCAACATGTTTCCATACTTTGTTTCTTTTAAACTGATTATGTTCTTTTTGCATATCCATCACCCAAAATTCATTTTTTATAGTATCATTAATGTGATTAGGTTCATGTTGTGGAAAAAAGACATGATGTTAAATCTTATTTCTATGAAAAACATTTAGTTGAGTTAATTTATCTAAGTCTCCTAAAACAATATCTCAGGGATGGTTCTTATGAGTTCTAACAACATTAAAAAAAAGAAGGACTGGTGATTTCAGGTACATCAACAGGATCTGGTACAATGAGACTAAAATATAATGAATTTCCGTAACATAAATTTTTCACATATTTTATTTCAGGATGGTTAGGGGATTTTTAATTAATTTTCAGATTTGATACATCATCCTCCATGTTTTATAGAGTTGTCCTGGGATCATGTGGATCTTTTTCATCAAATTTTAAATGGAAGGATTCTTCCACACATTATTTCATTCATTAAACACTCAGTAGGATTTAGTCGAAGTTGAATATCCTATGAATATTCGTTTATCACTCTTGGATTCATATATTTCAATATTGTTTTTGTATTAAGGAAATCAACATTGCAACCAAGTACATTGAAGTTACTGAGGTTGGGTTTTCTATTTTTCCACAACTCATATGGATTTCTTTTAATTATATGTCTAATAAAAACTCTATTGATAACATAACATGATATATTTACATATTCAACCCAAAATTAAACAGTAAAGTCATATTCTATAAGCAGGGTTCTCCCAATCTCATGAAGAGATCAATTTATTATTTTTACAACTCTTTTATGTTGAGGCGTTATAGGGATTATGAAATTAGAACTATATCCATTTTTTTTGAAAAATGATTCAAAATATTGATTTTAAAACTCACAGTCATGATAACTTCTTAAGGTTTTTATTTTACGTCCACTACTATTTTCTACAGTTTTGGCTTCTTTGGTAAAATGAATGTAGGCTTCACGTTTTGAGCCAAAAAGAAGCCCATGTATATATAGATATTTCATTTAATATAACATAATCATTATGCGACCCATTCAAAATATAATCTCTAGATGGTCCAAACAAATCCATTTGAACCAACTAGAGAGGTTGAGAATTTGATAATTCTTTCTTCAGTTTGGAATAAATTTTGCGTTTCATTCCTTTTTGACAAGGATTACAAACATTATCATTAGGAAACTCATGTTTTGGTTGGACATTTACTAACATTTTTCTAGTTAAAAAAATAAATAAGTGAGTGTTACTCTGTCCTAGTCTTCTATTCCAATGCCAAGATTCTTTGTTACACCCATAAACATGAATCATTTTGAGAAGCTAATAATTGAAATATAACAGAATATACATTTTTATTTCTTAATAAATAAAACACGAATTCATTTTAAGAATTAAAAACATTTCAAGCATCATTTTAAAATATGATAAGAAATCCATCATCACATAATTGTGTGATACTATGTAGATTATCTTTTATTACACCAACCAAAAGTACCTTGGAAATAAAAAATGATGTATAATTTCTGATTTGGATGAGGTCAATAATATTTCCTTTGGAATTTCCACCAATGGTGACATGTCCTCCATCAATTTTTTTAAATTATTGAAGCATAAACAGCCTCCTGTCATATATCTTGAACATGCACTATCCAATTACTTTATTATTTTAAAGGAACTCATTAAATATCTTTCCTACAAAATAGTTAGATAATAAAATATTTTGTTACCTGTATAGGTTTGGGTCAAGTAATATTAGTGACTACTGCCTTAGGAACCCATATCTTCCTTATATGGTTCCAATAAGCATTATGTAAAGTATTTGAAAATTAAACTCAAATTGGTCCATAAATTCTTGAAACATTAGAGAGTGTGTCACAACATGAACTAATTTAATTATTTTTAGAACTAGGAGTAATTTTTTATGTCCTATATTTAGAAACCAAATTAGTAATTCCAAAATTTATTTTACCAGTTTGATAGCCAATACAAATATTATATTTAGAAGAAATATTTTTTCATATAATTTTTACTAATGTATGATTACCAATAGTATACCTTTAAAGATCCTTTTCCAATTTCTCAATATATTATTTTGTTTTATTGTGCTCTATGTGTAATTGGTATCTTTTCTCTCTTTCTACGATGACTTCAATTTTAATAGTTGAGGTAAGAGCATTGTCTTTCTTTAAAGACTTTTATTTATCTTTTACCTCATTGAATGTCTCTTTATGCTTATTATAGTACTCAAACATTTCGTCGTTAGTCATATTTCAGAGTCACACTCATGTCTAAAATAAGAATAATTTTGTACAAGAAGATTCCAGGGTAACCTAAGATGGGTTTGTCATAAAACAAATATTAGCCTGGTTAGCATGTTCTTCATGTGAATATTTCCAGTCACATGAACATTCCATAGAAGCACTCCATGTCTCTTTCATTGAATTTTTATACATTTTATCTTTGTCCTAAAATCTATATTTGTACATGAGCATAGGATAGTCAACCTCGATGTGTATTTTTCATTTACATTCATAGCAGACAATCTCATTAGACTTGTCACTTCTTTTAAAATATTTCTTCGAACTTCCTTTTTGATAATACATTCCCTTGATGTTAGGATTTCTAAAAAAGTTATTCTTTTTGTAAAATCTCTTAAACATTTTCGCTAGTTGATCTATCTCCTCATCACTATAAGGTGATAATTTTTCACTACTTGATCATTCTACAGAAACTTCCACATTCCCTTTTTCTCTGTGTTTAGAGGTGGTGGTCTTGAATGCAACTAATTTTCTTTCAGGTTCATCCTCCTCTTTCTTGTTCACTTTAATCTCTTCTTAAAACATCATTAGTCTAAAAATGTGTTATTTTACAGGTATCTTGAGGATTTCACTTGACACTCTAATAGAGACAGAAGTTCCTCTCCATCTTTCATGTAGACATATGAGAATCTTCATAATCTGTTAATTAGCAGTGATTTCTCTTCCAGGTGAAATCATTATGTTGAAGATTTCATTGAACCTGATATACATGTTAGAAATAGGATCAAAATGTTTCATTTTTAAGTTATCATATTTAATAGTATAATTATTAAGTCTCATTTCATTCACACTAGAAGTTCTTTCATGTGAAACAGACATGGTATCCAAAATTTCATGGGCATTTTTACATGCAGAGATCTTATAAAATTACTCATCTCTTAAAGAGATGTATAAAGTATTCATAGCTTTTCCATTGTTATTGTATAAAATTTTGGTAGGTTCATCCCATGTTATTCTATCAGGAGAAGGAATATTATATTAATCTATAATTTTAGACTAGATTTCAAAGCTCATACATTCTAAATGCATTTTTATTTTAATCTTCCTTTGGGCATAACCAGTTCTATTAAAGAATAATTGTCTATTCTATGCTGCACCTTCCAATATATTATCCATAATAAAAAAATATTTTCAAAGATCTATAAATCTACAATTAAGATAAATTTAAAAATATTTAAAGTAAAACATCAATCACAGTTGAATATGGTATACATAGAGTCTTAATAAACAATCCATTGATAAAAAAATGGTTAGAGTAGAGTAATGAAGGGGGGGTGAATTGAGTATCTATTAAAAATTTCTATTTAAAAAGTATTCTTAAATGGGTTCCCAAATGAATTTAAATATATCCTAGTCAATCAAGGTTATACGATTATGAATGTTTTATTATTTGAATAAAATTTTAGATGATTGATTAATTCTTAGTAATTTTAATATCAATTATTAACATTACTTTTAATGCTATTCTAATAAGGAAAAACAATTATAACATCCTTACAAATTTAAGTATCAAAGTATATTTAGTTATTTCTGAATTAAATAGTAAAACAGTGAATTCTCAAATAAACAACACAACATATATAAAACAAGTGGTTCAATCTCAAGCCGAGACCTAATCCACTCCACTTGGTTATCACCTACCACCACATATTTTATATAAATAAACCTGATCCAAACACTAAATTGGGGTTAACAACAGCACATAAGACTGTCTAGGTCACATGACCTCTTCCATAGTTTTTTTGTATTAACTAACAAGTTACACAAGAACCTCTTCTACACCTATCCATGGGAATATACAAAGTGAAAAAAAGATGCAAGAGAAATGATATCGTGTATCCTACATTTTGATGCAAAAGACACTTCGTTATTAATATAGACACACACAATACCTAAAGGATAAAAATAATACACAACAGATTATAGATGATGATATAAGGTATGATGTGCTATGAGTGTTAGTCTATGTAGCTTTGGACATATGGGTTAAAGAAGATGTAGAAAACGAGTCCTCTAGTAGAAAAAAGATTATTATAGGTCAACTATATCTGGATTGGGTTCTTTGTGGAGTTGATTATGCTGAAATGTTCTCGACTCTAGGATTTGAGTATACTTCATGTGTTCATAATTAGTTTTTGGTTGCATGATAGCCTAGGCTTCTTCGCTATCATGAACACACTTGTTTTCTATTACACTGTCGTCAATACAGTCACCATGTCATATTCTTTTCTTCTGGCCACATTGTTTTTTTTCTTGGAATGCATGTGTTAGAGAAAACATGATGCCTGTATTCTGAACCTCATACCTTGTACTGTTTGGTGACATGCCTACAATGAAATAATAATTATGTCACTGCATTTAAAAGCTTCATAAATGGACGTTAGAAATTAAATTGAAAAATTACAAAATAGATTAAGAAATGATGTCATTGTCTGTCTGTAAATGGTGTCTCCATGAAACGTTGTCTTCTTGAAATGTTGTCTTACTAAAAGGTTGTCTCCTTCTTTTACATTTAGCAGTGGTACATCTATGATGGAATAGTTGTATAGAGATCAGGAACCGGTAGCACAAATGCATTGTTAGGGGCACGGTATTAGGTCACAGTGTTTGGATGGTCACGGTGTCTGGATAGTCATGTTGTCTGTATGGTTACAGAGTTGGGATGGTCACGAGGCTTGGATCGTCAGATTTTCTATATGGTGATGTTGTCTGGATAGTCACGATGTCTATATGGTCATGGTGTCTTGAATGGTCATAGTGTTTGGGTCCTTTTCCAGAAAAACACAACTGGTGGAAATCTCACAATTTCTAAGACATAACCAAATATATGTACACATAATTAAACACTTCTATTCATATAAGGAATTAAATATAATCATTCATAGAAAAATTTCATTATAGAAAAAATAGTTTTCAATAATTATTTATGTTCATAAAGAAAATAATCATATGTATATATTATTATAGAGAGATTAAACCAGAGTAATAGGATTTATAGAATGTATATGATTTGTTATTATTAAAACGTGATTAATACACGAGGATTCCAACAATTTTCATCATTTTCTGTTAAAAAAATTCATAATCCTTTTCAATAACATTTACATTATTTAAACCAACTATCATGCATATTAATTTGATGAAACATATATACCCTATACAATCATGAAAATATCCAAAACTAATTCCATCAAAAACCATTTGAGGTGATTTTCCATGATTTCAACATTTGAATTTTATAATTTCAGGACTCCCAATAACACTTATGTGTTTCAAAATAGGAATTTCATTGTCTAACATTTTTTAAGCAGTCATATCAGAATATGGAAACTAAAAACACTGATTATAAATAAAATCTATTAAAATCATTTTATTCCTCTAGAAATATAAAAAAATACAATGTTCATTTTTCATTACATTTCCCATCTATAACCAACTTTTATTCTTTATTTCAGAAATATGATTTTGTTTTGGTGTGCAGATTTCATTGAAATCATGAAATTAAATTTTTTTTATGATTACATTTTTATTTATCTTTTTATTATTCACTGTCATTATAAATTTTCTTCTTCTTCCTAGAAGATCATTATTCCTTTTATTCCCTTCTCCCGAATCTCATAAACATCTATAGATCATCAGATTTTTTATTCTAATAAAAAATACATGTAATTCATGTAATATCATAATTAAGTGAAATAATGTACTAAAATATGAATTTTTGTTGATTACTCATAGGACCAGAAACATAAGAATGAATTACTTCTAGGGGAGGAGTTAGATAAATAACAATCTTATTATACACAATGTTTTTAATCTTCCCTTCCTAACATGTTGAACATCACTAATCATGTATTCTTGTCATATAATGAACATAAAAAAATTATCAAACACAGTAGAAATTCTAAAATTCCCCTATCACATATATCCAAAAATTACTCGACAACTAATTTACATCCATCATTCTTTGAAAATATAAACATTTACATCCACATGTTGAAATAATTATCCCATTACACACTAACATCTTATAACAACATTTCAATCATTATCACTTTTCATAAAACCCCATATTTTCTAAAAATTATTCTTTTTCCAATTTCACATTGTTGTAAAACACATAATAATTTGTGTTTAATCACATCGTCAAAATACATCCTTTGGTAATATTCCCTGGCTATTCACATCCTCGAAAAATAGTATATTTAGTCTGTAATCTATTCTCATATTTCAAAAATATATTTTTCAGAATTCATTCATTGAAAAAAATTTATTATCCATAATAAATTCATCTTATTAATCATATTATGGTAGTTGGGTTTTTGTTTGAACCAATATGTGTTTTATGTAAAAAAAAATCCACTCAATACTAGTAGTAACCATAGTGAGAATATTTTCCTCTCTAATATCTCTACATCCTAGAGTTGTGTACATGTTTCTCTGAGTTGTTATTACATTCCATATTTGATCTTTTTTTAGCCACAATCATTCGATTATCACCCAAAAAATTATTTATTAATATGTATTTCATAGAAGAATTTACGGACTCAAAATTTTCAGGATTATTTGTTTCATGATTGAAATTTTAATAAATCTTCTATATTTTCAACATTTTTTAAAACATACATGACTTTATCATAATTCTTTTTCTTAAGCTAATTTTTCATTTTTATTTTAACATTTAAATAATTTTTTTACCTCTCTCAGTATCTCACTTTTTAGAACATTCACCAACTTCGGATATAGAGGTCTTGAATCTTGTAACTTTCTACTCACCTCTGATTTTTTTTGAATAAGATCCAACTATAACAACATAACTATTGTCTTCAGTTGATGATGTAAATTGTTATTCTTTAATTTTTAGAGATATGTTTTTAATTTATAAATAAATTCTATCAACTATGATATTATTCATGAAATAATTCGATAATTATTTCTATATAACTATATTTTTTCAAATTATTAATTTCTGATTAATGACATACAACATTTCAAAGACATTCATTCAACCCCATTTTTAGATAATATTGTAACCAAATCACCTCTTCATTATAACTACATCATTCATAAATTGAAAATTATTAATAATTATGATTTAATTTAGACGTATTCCCTGCAACATCTTCAGTGAAATTTTCACATTCAACAATAATATCATTATCTATATTATTGTTAAACAAAAAACTCATACTTTTTTTTATTTTTAAATCCTTTTATCCTTTGTATTGGAAAATAATTTTGATTTGTAAACATTTTTATATCAAGAAATAATTGGATGTCTATATTAATAGTCACTTTATTTGTCATCGTTTCATTGAGTAAAATTTACAGAAAAAATCAAAAAATCTACATGTTCAAATAATTTTGGGGTAACATTAATTCTTTACATACATTATCCTGTTTTTAAAAAAATTATAAAACAAGTGAAAAACATAACATTTATTTCTAACCTCATCTTCATTTTCCTAGTCACCAAATTATTCATCTTTTATAATATTCTCATATTTTACGTGATTTGAAGATTTGAATGAAAATTTTCAACTATAAACTTTTTTTACTAATATAAAATTCTCTATTATCATCTAATATTTAGTTATATTACTATTAATGTTATTTAATGAGATTTTTATTGGATCAATATCTTCCAAATATGAATCATTGGCCACAATATTCCAATGATGAATCTTTAATATTTTTTCCAAAAAAAATTAATTTTCTAGTTTCTCCATATGGAATATTATGGTGCTTAAAATTTAATTCACTATTGTAAAGATTTCACCAATAGATTCATATTAACTAATGTTTAAATCATCATACTCTGGCCTCTGTATTTTAATCATTTCCATCTGTACCTCTGTATTGCCTTCATATAATTTTTTATTTATTTTTAGTGGATACCCGTAGAAGTTACCAATCCCCTAATTTATAATAAATTTAACATTATTAATTTGATTATAGTTAATCATTTGGATCTATTCCGAAATTAGTTATATTTTTCATTACGAAATATGTTAGAGGGACACATTCATCATGAATATGATGTCCATTTGTTGTAGCTTCCAAAACATCATAACCAAGTTATAAAACAAATGAAAAAATTTTATAATTCCAAATTTCAAATTCATTCCATTATAAGATGTAATAATATAAATTTTAATACAATTAAAATTCTATATGAAAACATCACATCAAACGTCAGAAAATACCAATCAAATGAATATTTTCTCTAATACCTTTTGAAAAGGGCCAACGATGATTAATATAATTTCATAGAAGAAGGTAGTGAGTCAATGTTATATTTTTCATTTATGTTATCTTTATTTTATTACAACCTCCACATCTTATTATAGATTAGTGAATTTTATGGAAAAATAATTCTATTATCCACTAAAAACATGTATTTGGATGGATAATTACACCATAAGGCAGCAAATTCTTTTTCATGGAATGAAAATAATCCAACACCACTAAATATTGTAGAAAAAATAATTTTGGGTAGAAAAAATATTCATTATACACCCATTAATTTTTATTTAACAATGATCAATATAATAGGGAATATTCTTCATGTAGAAAAAATGATGTAACAAAATTTTAGTTTTGGAAAAACATTGGAATAATTAAATATTTTGTTCAAATAATTTCTCTTTGAAACATAATTAATATCCACATTTGTAATTATGTATAAAAATTAAATTGTTATTACCATGCTATTATTAGTGATAGTATTCTATGTAATTCATAAAAAAACATTGTCTAATATCTCACTGTGATTATTCTACCATATTCTTATGTTTGGAAAAAAATTCTTTTCTTATGTATTATTCATTAGGATCTAACATTCATAATGTTCATTAAAATCCAATGAATCATGATCACATAATCATTTAATGACTTCCCCTATATATAAAAAAATTTCATCCAACATTTTAAAAAAAGAAAATTCCATTATTCTCTATCTCATTTACATGAACTGTATCAATTTACATTGTAAATTCAACCCTTAATATAGGTTCCCTAGAAAAAGTGAATGACGGAACCTGAAATTTCATTTCCACATTATGTAATTTCATATTTTTGAATTTCACATACATTTACACCATATTTTACCATTTCAAAATTCATCTAATCTACTCATTATTCTTCTTGAATTTTCATTGAATTTATATACCTTTATAATTTTTAAAAATAAGAGTCAAGATCTCAGTCTTGGGAATATCATACTGGAACTTTTTTTATGATTCTCAACAAATATCACGATAAATACCTAACTAAAAGTGCTTTTCCATAATCATTTTTACAGCTAATAATGAATCCGACCCCCTTTAGATATATACTGATGATTTATTAGTGTAAATAATTCATCTGATGAATCTTCTAATTTATTGTCTTATTCTATTTGTATTTTATGAAAACCTACAACTTCAGAACATTAAAAAAATAAAACACCAAACAAATTTTATTTATGAATATTGTTTATTAGATGATATGCATCTAGAAAACAAAAAAAATCATAGAAACAACTTAAATGTTAATTCCACATGTCTTCCATAAAATCTATCTTGTATAGTGACTTCTTATTAAAGTCTATATCATTGAGATTCGAAAAATAATTTATATATTTATTTAAATTTTCTCCATATTATATTCACAATTTAGTGATCGCATGTTTATATCCTACATCTGATGTAAATAAATATAATCATTAAAAAAACTTCAATATATTTTTTAACAAGAATATCTAAATGTATTATACATTCAAAAAATAATCTGACTCCATTATAAAAACCTCCATCCTAGAAATCTTATCCTGAAACAAATTTCACCCAGAAAATATCTACAGAATATAAAATTGAAATTGATGGAATTTCTTATAAAATATTCACCTAATATTCTAATTCTGAAACAACTTCTTCTTATCCCAAGATTATTCAATGTGATTTTATTTCTCATATTGATTAGAAAATAAAAAAATATCAAAAAAATTATAATATAATACTTAGACCATCTGGAAAACCATATCCAAACTAACATGGTCCCAATATTTATGGAAAAAACATTTAGCCACAAATACCTTGTGAATGTAAATTTATTTTACTTTAAATAGCTCTCTATATTCTTATATAAATTGTGTTGGTCCTTTGTAGAGAACTATGTGAAAATTATATATTTTTTGTTTTATTTTTATTTTTTTCTATTTTTTTGATTTTGAATTTCAATCCTCCATGTTTATCAAATTTATATGAATATAGTGATAATATAAATCTTAATAAGGAATAATCAATTGATAAAATAATGCACCCAACCCACACAAGGGTTCTCAAGGAAAAACATGTGATACCAGAGGGAGGTTTCAATAATTTAATTGGTCATGTATGTCTTATAAGAGAATTGATTAAATTTAAAAGAAAGTACACGATTTGATTGGAACAATGATAGAAATAATAAATGATTTATTTGGATTTAATGAAAATATGGATTTAGGTGATTAAAAGTGATAATAAATTAGTTGGAATCGTAATGAAGATATTTCTTCATCATGAAAATAGATTTATAAAAAAACATATATTGAATATAAAAAATCATTCAGTGGGGATTAGTGGATTGGTTGACCCAATTGTGCGGTCCAAGGTGTGTTTTATATGATAAGAATAATCGATACATATATTTGACTTAGTGAAGATGTTTTTATTAATAAATATAATAAATTATAGTGGAAATATATAAGAGAGAAGGTATTATACAAGGATAATATAAGATTGATATAAAGTCTATAAATTGAAAAAGGGTCTTTATAGAAAGGAAGTCGAAGACATGTGTTACAATTCCAATAACGTATGGTGTATCGTTATGAAGTAAAAAATATATATATAAAATATAAAGGGTCCAGAATATTGTAGTCATAATGGAGGTATTACAGTTCACCTATGTAAATATTTCATGGTTATTATAGACATTGATCATGTAACGATGATTAATAATGTCAAATTAACTATCACTATGATATATTCAAAAACCGTGGTTCAATGAAATAATAGCTTTGAAAAATTTGGATGCAAATGACTATAGTTGTATCCATAGATGATCTAAATCTCTATACTATAGACCCAAATTTTAGTTTGACCAACATGTGACAATATATGATATATGTGATGGTATGGTATTTTAGGAGTATCCCAATAGATCAAGGGGAATTAAATTAACAGAATAAAGGTTTATGCTGGTGTATATGGTTGATATGTTGAGAAAAAAGACAAATTAGAAAATGAATGGAAGCCACAATATAGCATTAATTATTTCAGAAGAAAAATAAGCAATGGTTTTTTAAATGTTGTGGTCAAAGGAGTTTTAATGGGTGACATCAATATTTCAAGAGAAATAAATTTTACTCTGCATAAAAACAATGGTTAATGATCACATCTCAAGGATACATGTTTCATTCAATGAGTCTTGCAGGGATTGATGGATATTTGTCGAGTAGATGATAGTGGATCAATTAGATATGCAATTCATACTATAAAAGATAAAACATCCATGGAGCTTTTATTATTATAAAAGTTAATAGAGGTTATTAGGGATGAATTATGGAAGAGGATTGTGTGGTTTCATTATTCAGTAAGTATGATAAATCATTCCACATTATTGGGAATTTCAAAACTGTATTTCAATTTTGGAGATTGTCTTGAAGTAGGATATGAAAATTACAAAATTTGAAATATATAAATCTCAACGATGTGGAAAAAAGGATTTTCATAAATGAGGATAGAAGTGGTAGGAAATGATTTAAGATACCACAATGATGAAATTTATTTCTTCCCCTATAAAATTAATATTATCTTAGAACTATTCGACAGTCTTAAGAAGAAGATAATACAAAGGTGGAAATCACATGAAGTAAATGAGAACCCCAATGAGACAACAATGGAGAATCTATCTTTGTATGAAGTTGAAATCAATGACATAATAAGTATTCCCACATGATAGTAAAATATTTGTGGAACATTCCCAAACCAATGATAAAATATGGAGTAAAAATACAATGTAAGATGGAAGTAATCCTTGGTTGTATTTGAGTCGACCTTAATAATTTCAATTCTGTGATCATGGTTAAGAAGTGGCGTATCTCTAGAAATTGTATGGTTTGAGACCCTTGTGAGGAGAATTGAATTAAATTTTAGATTTTATTTATTGGAAGAATTATAATGCATAAACCATTATTGTGTCACAGTGTGGGTGAACTATGTAAATTATCATTTCCTACAATAATTTATTCCTTCACAACCATTCATATTAACTGTCATAAGGTATATTTAGTAAAAGAGAATAATACATGATAATTATATATGAGTTGTACTGATCCTTATGGAATGTTATAATTTTAAGGACTAGTGGATTAATTTATTATTCAATATACATACCTATATTCTATGCTCAACCATCACCCCATTAGGGTAATCTCACACTAATAATCTATTAAAGGACCAACAAGCAGTATTATATGCGATGTTTATTTTTTCATATATTTTTAATTACTCTTAACATTATTTGGAGGTTTGTAATAATATTATAATAATTAAATGATCTAAAATTCTATATAGAGAATGTTAAAATTTTGAAAAATTAGTTCATCAATCTCATGAAATATTATCTTTGTGTTTATTGAGAT
The DNA here is from genome assembly GCA_963277665.1 of Viscum album. NCBI lineage: Eukaryota > Viridiplantae > Streptophyta > Magnoliopsida > Santalales > Viscaceae > Viscum > Viscum album. The sequence goes on from OY728125.1 coordinate 2,005,473,950, forward strand.
GTTGATTGAGGATATAATTTTTTTGTTCACTTAGCTTAACGTTACCCATGTGTTTGGACAAAGACATATTATTATTGAAGCTTTGGTAAAAGTGGAATTTACATTGCCTCGTTATAAATATTTCATCAATTTTATTAATAATTACATATTCTCCAATGATATATATATGATAACTGTAAATATATTTTTTGAAATAAGAGAAATCAAAAGAAAATTGACATAAAAAATAAAAAAATAAAAATAAAAAATTGAATCTATCATAAAATAAGTTCTCTCCTCCTATTATAAAATTTTATTAGTATATTATTTATAATTTTAACCATTATGTGGAGAAATGATGTGGATGTTTATACTATATTTTGGAACTCAAAAGCATATGTGATTCTTGCAGGGATAATGCAACGAACAAATGTGGCATTCTATTTAATACTAATTCATTGAAAATGAATACAAATCTAGTTTTATACATGTAGTGTACCAATAAAATATTGAATATGATTTTTAAAATAAGGTGTTCAATAGTAAGGATGTTATTGGAACGTCAACATTTAAATAATCGGATTTATTTTGAATGAAGAAAGTTAAAATCATAAAATATTTCCCAAGAGGATTGAAAAATGATGTCCCTAATCATGTAATTAAAATGAATTGTTATCTCAGATGGAAAAAATATCAGGATTAATGATGGGACCTTATATATTTCATATTTGAGTTTAAAAAGTATTACAAAAATTTTGTGGAAATAGAATAGATCACTATATAACCTGAGAAGATAATGAATACATTATAAGAGATGGTAAATATTATACTATAATATATCTCAACATTTGTATCAATGAATGTAAATGCATATCCAAATTCTATAATAAAATTTTTGTTCTATATAAAATATCGAATTGTTGTTAAATGATTAATTTTAGCACAAAATATATTCTTTTTTAGATGATACTGCAACATTATGAGTAGATGTTTTGAGGAATGTAATCAATGTGATGTGAGAAAAACACAATATATGATTATATAATAATTAATCATAGACCAAGTGAGGTATGATTCTAATGGTAAATTTTTTATTTTTTAAATATGTGGTGATGATAAAATTTGTGGAATTTAGATAAATGCATGGAATGGTAAATGATATATGTTAATAAACTCCACTCATATAATATACAATAAGAATATATACCCCATAATGAATAATATTCTTCTTAAAATTAGATTCAATGTTATCGAAAATTTGAAAGAGCTTCTATAACGGGTGTATAGAGCATAAAAATATGGAGTATCAAAACCAATCTCATGAAGTAAGCATAGGAATATATATATATATATAACATAAATTGGTTATTTTAGATTTGATGAAGGTGGAAGAGAATGAGATGTTGACTCCACTAATGGAGAAGTATTATATGATGGATTCCATTCTAATCTACAATATTTTTCTTAATTTAGTAACACAAAAACCAAAAATATTTAGAGATGCCGAAGAAATTGAAAGAAGAAATAAACTGTAGAGAACCACTACTAAGGAAAATTAGAAGGTACATATTTAACATTGATTTCTTCTATAATTTTGGAAAAAAATCAATCCATAAAATAATACTAATGTCTAAATATATGAAATGATTTTTAAAAATGGAAGCTTGTTAGAGGAATTAATTTTCATGGGTTTATGTTTTCCTTCTATAAGTTATGATAATGAATACAATTATTTGATAGCATTCCTTTCCCAAAATCTAAAAAATTGGAATCGAAATATGAAAGTTTATGGTTTTCTATATCTTTTCTAGAACATTTCATGTACTTGATGATGTTTAAGATGAAACTACCCCTATATTATTTATTTTTTTAAAATTATTTTTAACTGATATGGAATTATGGGTTAAGTACAATCCAATGGGTGATTATTATATAAAAACACATATATTTTGAACTAAAATAGATGATATGGAAAATATTTTTCAAGTAGAATCCCAAAAAGGTTCTTACAACAATTATTTTCAAGAGATAAATAATTTGGAGTGGTTTTAAAAAAATTAATGGATTTTATTCCTTATATGATGTATTTTGATTACTTTTAGGATCTTAGAATAAGGTTGTCCATGTGGTATCATTCGTATAAATACTTATCAGTTAGGGTTAATATCCACAACAATTGGTATAATCCTCACTATCATTTATCAACATTGTTTTTTTCAAAATGGTTAGTGTGAATGTGATGGAGATCATAGGTTATTTTTTGAAGAAAAACAAGATTTTGTTATGTTTTTTCATTACAATTCGTGGATGAATTTTAAAAACCATTAATTGTCTATATAAAATATAATTTCCTATAAAATCTCAATCTTAATCGAGTTCGAGTATTTTTTGTATTATAATTTTCCATGTGGTAAATTCATTGAATCATTTGATAAAATAATCCTGGAATGATGTTTTTTTAACATAAGACTTTAGGTGTTCGGAATTCCGAAAAGAAATTATGTGCAACTTGTTTCAAATTATTTTGTTAATTAACACGGGGATGAATCCAATGAAAGGATGTGTTTTAAAATAGAGGAGAATAAATATGATATTTTGTGATCCCAATTGATATAGGGCTAGTAAAATCACATGAGGAACCCTTAATATAGGTTTTTGTATATGGTGGATACTATTTTTCATATCAATTATTACCACAAATCATGGGGGATTAATATATTGATGATGAAATGATACATCAACATTCAAATTAGGGTGTTCGAACTTCAAGGAAATATACGCACATATTATGAAAAATTGAGAACCCATTGAATTTTTTTATTAGTAATGTAGAGAAATATTTTTTGGAATTCAATGTGTTGGGTATGATCAGAAAAATAATTTGGGTGATATTGTTATAAAAACTAGTGTATTGAGTTGGATTTTTTGATAATATATATTATATTGATTAAAATATTGAAATATGTTTCCATTCATATCAATGATGTATGTTGTTCTAGGTGAATACACATGTTAATGATATATAATATGATATAGTGGTTAATGGGAGATTGTCTTATCCCAATAGTTATGTCCAAGGTAATTTGTTGAAAACATGAATAATTTCAACTCATGTTGGGTTTTTTATACCGCTAGGATTTTTCAAGTTGATGAAGAATGGGAGAAAACCATAAGTGAGAAGGAATTCCACAAGAAGCATATATGGTTTATAAAATAGTCAAAAATCTATTATGTATCATTGGTTTATGGAAGAACAATCCATTTTTACCATTTCATATAACAAGATGACATTCTTTAAATATTTTTAAAATGATTATAATGGAACAGATCCAAATCATATTCTCCATATGTGGGACCTCTAGTGATTCTGTGAAGAATTGTTAATTACTGTATGATAGTTATCCATATTATGTTGAGTGAAACATAACAATGGATATTTTATCACATCATAATGATGAAAATGGTGAAATATTTTAGTACAATTGAAAAAAGAGGAAGGAAATACATGTGTTTGGTAGAGGATATTGTTTATTTGAATTGATTCATTGAACACAAAATGATAAAGAATACTAACATGGGATAGTCAAAACCATAGAAGTGGATGTGTTGGAATTGGAGTGTCCCTATAATGCACTGTACAACCCATTACATGTTTGGAGGTTTATATTGGTCGTAATCATCAATTTTTAGATATATAATACAAAAAGAAAAATATACTAAATACACATTATAATTTTTGATGATTTAGGGGGGGGAATAGAAAATGTTCACTCAATACTAATGGTGAAAGGTTAATTAAGATTTGATATATATCTCTTCAGAGAAATCCATCAAATGATTCATTAATAGGTTGTTAGATGATCACATATCCTGAATCATATTTTTATTCCATATGATTTTCTTAGATATAAGGTAATTTTCTTCATTGAAAAATGTAGACTAATTAGTTAATTAATCCAAATTTTAAAGTATGGAAGGTTGAGAAAGTAGTTATATTTTTTACATCTAATATAAGAGATCATTGAAGAGTTATGGAATATTTATGGCTTGGTTTATTATCCAAAAATGATACTTTTTGGGGTCCATGTGATTTGTAACATGGCCTCCCTATCTCAAGAATGGATTCCAATTATATTTTGGATATGGATTTTTCCCATATAATTATATCATGTTTTTATATGTGAACAAATGAGATGTTGTTGGAAAGGGACTAGAAGTATTTGAAATCTATTAATGATTATTCATTGTGGATATTTGTTGATATTCTTATAGAAAACTAAATTTCATCAAAAAAATATTCTTCAAACTGAAGAATGAGGTGCTACTAATATAAAATTCTTGAGAAGTGAAGGAGATGCCCTGTGAGTCTATAATAATACGTTTATATATTTTAAAGTTTCATTCAATGATGATATTAAGAGATATAAATTCTTATATTTTACTATTTGACCCTTCATGAAGTATTTATCAAAGGTGGGGGAGGAGGAAGTGGTAGTGAGTGGAAATTGAGCGTTGGGTGATAGTAATTCGACATTAAACATTATAATGTAGTTATCTTGGGTGAAATGTGACCTCCTAGAATCAATAATTTGTGGAGTGACCCTTCTAAAGAGTATTGGCCTCATTAATTTATTTGGTTCATGGAATAGTGTCTGCATACAGTCCTTGAATGAATTAATGTGAGGATTAACAATGTGATCTATCATGTCCAATATTACAATATTCACATACACCAAGAATAGATCAAGAAACCTTATGTATATTTGGAAAAATATCATCGAAATTTACGTATATGGATTAGATTTAATATCCATTATGGAACATGAGACATCAGTGGAACATGTTTTTTAAATTATTAAGAACTCTAAATAACCAAAATTACACTTTCCCTCAGGTTAATATAACACAACACCATTATTAATGCAATATAAAACTACTAGATGCCGAAAAATATTATGTAACCACATCATCTTTCCCTTAGACTGTAATTTTATACTAATAACATTTATAGTACTGATGTCATTGAAACTAAAAAATTACATGTGAGTGATGTTCATAGAAAAATTCTTCTTGAAGATATAATAGTTTAAAATTCACTAACATGAGCTCAATTAGATCATATATATATATATATTTGGGGGATTAGATTGAAAAAAATTCAATGGCATCTGGTCCAAGAATTAATAGATATATGATTGGGATAGTAATGTGAAGGTGTATAAGTTAAATGTTTCAAAAAAATATATTTGATGGTTTAAATATGATTCGTAATGAATCTAAAGAAAACTTATTCATCCATATAATTTTCTTATTAGAATAATTTTTGGGATTGTAGATTTTTTTTGGGAAATTATTATTTTAAATATAATTTTGTGACAAATATGATGTCTATATAAACAAAAATGTTTCAACTGTATAAGAAAGCGATATGGAAATGGTTCATCATGATGATATGAATGAGTATTAGTGTGATATTAAATGTGGTAAAATGTATAAGGAACATCAGTTTATTAAATAAATGAAATGATGATTAATTCAATGGAAAAACATGATATGGCTAAAGGTAGTATATTTTAAAAATATTTTAATTATTATTTCCTTTCTATTATGGCCAAAAATTTCAATATAGGAAAATTAATATTCAAAATAATGACGTCATTTATTTATTAATGGCGTGGTAATGTTTTATATTTTATTTAGGGGTTACCATTAGGCATTAGTTGTGAATAATGTGTAGTTGATATTGCATAGAAACCATAAATATTCTTTTCTTATATAAGAGAAGGTAAAAGATGGTGTTTATTTTGGGATAAATATAAAATGAAATTACTTTTTAGAAATATTGAAGATGGTCGTTAATATTACCTTGAGGATGTTCAAATTAAAATAAAATATAATATACATATGTCAATGATATATACTATTTAGATGGGAGTACGTGATTTAATGAAATAGAAGGTTTTGTTGATCTAAGGGGGAAATTTGAGGGATCATTAAAAGGTCTTGATTTTAAAATAATTTAAATAAAAATATCAAAAAAATGTATAAATGAATCCTCAAATATATGGATTAGCATGATTTATAATTTTGATATATATAGGAATATTTATAATATCATATGTTTATAATGGTGATTTCGCAAGAGGTTTTGAGTTTCATTTTGAAAATTTATTACCAAAATATGGTGATCAATTATATTATTTCACATATATACATAATATATATATATATATTTTAATCACCTATAGAGTAGGATGTTTCATTGATATCTAATACTTGATTTATTATTTAAATAATGCGAATCATTGAATATATTACAATTCATGAAGTTCAAATATGGAAAATTGATAGAAAGGGTCTAGTGAGGCTTGGATGATATCAATATCAATCAAAATGATCAGGGACCCAGATCTATGGGTAAAAGTGGAAGCTCTTGTTAATCTATTAAATCAAAGGAATAAAAATTTAGCTGATCATAATAATGGGAAAAAGAATATTAGAAACTCCTATTTCAAAAATGAACACTAATTACACATATAAATACAACTTCTACAAAGAGTATTGATAGTGGTGGAGTTAATCCTCAATCCACAAAGGTTATTCCAAGATATCTAAATTTTTTTTATGAATTCATGATACATATTACAAAATTAAGGAGTGAAATGTTTCTATTATTAAATTTCTATTATGATGATTTATTTTCCTCATAATTCAAAACAATAAATAAGAAATAATTCAATTTAATGGGGAAGATCCTTGAAGTTAGTAACGAAGAAAAAGTCCACATTTATCATCTAAAATAAGATTAATATTCTATGGTAAATTATTTTAAAATTATTCATTTAGGAATAATTCCACTGATTGTAGGTACAGAAGTGGTATATATCACCATGGGGTGTTGGGTAATGATAATTCTAAGAATCTAAGTAGTATATTTTTTAATAATAAATTTCGTCCTATAGGGTAATATGATAAGATAAAAAATACATCCATTTTCATATAGAAATATTAGAGGATATTTTATGTTTATGTTCAATTTGGGATCCCATGAAAGGAAAATAAGAAGGGAGAAAATGATAATATATCAGAAATATCTCTCAATACTGAAATGAATATTATAAGCTAGATCCTAAATAGTGTGTTTTCATGAAAAATAATGTGGAATTAAATAATATTTAAAATGTGTTAGAATATAGTTGATGTTACCATGCAGTTTGGAAATTATATATCATTAATGAACAAAGGGCCTAGAAATGTCAAACTCAAAGGTGATCAATGCATGAATACAAAGTTTTCATTTTCTGATAGTCTTAGAAAAACCTTATTATGTCAAATTCAACTCGCTGGCTCTAGAGTCATAGTTTTATTTAATTATAATTTATTTTAATCAATGAGAAGTGAATTAATTAAATTATCGATGTATTAGGGAAAAATTCATATTTTTATCTAGTGTGAAGTAAATATAATGTGTGTCTTCTAAATGTTGAATAGGTGGAAAACATATCTAATCATATGTTTCTACACATATCCAAAACCATTATGAAAAATATTTCTATGATAATGGTGAATTTATATTTTACCAATCTAAAATGAAATCTTGAGAAGAGTTATTATTTCTTTGTTCATGGATAGATATACTTGAATCTCTGCCAACCAATGAACAATTCCCTATGATATTTTCAACATGATGTATACTGATGTAAGTAGAGAAATGAATATTATTGGAACATATGGGGAAATTTATATCATTTTTTTAAGATTATATTAAAAAAGTAAATTTTTTGGTTGATGATGAGAGAACGGATGGACAAGATGATTAGATAGATATGAAGAGTTAATAATGTTATCGGCCATACAGTCAACATCCTTTGATATGAAAATTCAATAGAATAAATTTCCATTTAATTTAAAAACTACATTTAGAATAATAGAATAGTGAATTATTTATCTTTTTTTGAGGAATAAAAAATAGAATGGACTTGTAGAATGGATATATTCACAAGTAATCTATATGGAAAAATTATTTGTCAATGAAAATTCATTTCCATCAATATTTTAAAGAAGTAGTTAATGTTTCATTTTACACCAAACATGAATATGTTCATATATAAGGGAGATAAATAATACGATTTGATATATTGAATAAAAGGAATAACATAAATAATCATATTTGAGTATTGAAAAAGAATTTTAAATTTAAAATAATTAAGGAATCCCAGAAAATTAAATGATACAGGTGGTGAAGTAGTGTTCCTTTGTCACCCATGACAATTTATTCCCTATAAAAATGATATAAATAGTTAAAAAGAAATTTTAGAGAGTAAAAACAAACACCTTATGGATGAAAAATTTGTAAACTATTATAAATACCCAAAAAAATTATGTTCTCATTAAGGAAGACAAAGGAGAAAAATAAAAATAGTAAATATCTTAATATTATGAAATGTTATAAAAATGATAAAAGCATAGGTACAAAATAAGAGGAGGATATTTTTCCTAATAACAGTCATTACATGCATAAGAGGAGAAATATGAGATTTGATATATAATATTCATAGAATTCTAAGGATTTAATGTCATGAACTATAAGTGGGTAATGATAAATCTGGAATATGTGGATCATCAATCTGAAGTAAAACCAATATCATTACATTTTTTTGTTACTGTTAAATATAAGGATAAATTTTGAAATAAAAATTTATATTATATTGACAAAATCTAGAAATGAGAGAATTTATAAATTTGAAAACACCAAAATGTGATTAGAATACATTTAATGTTCTAAAAACATTCAATGTCAATTGAAATTTGAATGAAACACAGAATGTAATGTTTTTAAAAGATATGTAGAAATTGAAGTTTTTGAGTTGAATAAAATTGTTCCCTCATTGTTTAACCCTAGTCCATATAAATTTTTTGGTAATGTAAATTTACAGACCATAAAATCATTATCAAAGTGAATTAAAAATATCATTGTGAAATGTTATTCATTATGACAAACATTCTTTTAACAAAACTTGTCAGATTTTTAATCCAAAAAGATGAAACCATAAATTATATACAAAACATTTTTATATATATTATGATGTAACCTCTGTGAGAATATAATTCTCATCTTGATTCATAATTAAAAAAATTATTTCATAAGGGGTGGTTTTGACCCCAATCATTATGTAAAGTCATCCATGGAAGAAAATAGTATACCAATTTTGTAAGTGGATGATATAACATTTAACATAGCATATAGTAAATATATAGAAAAAAATTCGTATAACAGGATACAAAGATTTTAAATTCCCTTGATGGTAAAATATAATATTTTATTGGGCAATAGGTGATACAAATAAAAGAATACACTTTCATCTAAAAAAAATTATAAAATAGAGAAACATAATCTGATTTATATGAATTATTAATAACATATAAAAAACTAATTTTGGATCAAACAAATCATAAAATTCCTGAGAAACTGAAATCAATGGACTCCACCATATTAAATATGTTTTTTAAAATCCATAATTTTTTAAAATGTACATGACAATATATTTTATTTAGAATAATAGTATGTGATTGTTACTAGAGAAACAAAATGGATGTTCATGACCAAATTGTTAATTCAATCATGATGTACATTCATGGTACTTTCAATTTTAGAATGAAATATGATTCAAAAAAGGATCATGAAAAGTTTTTGTACTCTAATTTCATTCATGTAAGTGATGTGGTAAATTGAAAATCCAAATAATTTTTAGTTAACCCTTTTATAGGAATGAAATGTGAGGGATGGTTGAGTGAAGAGTTTTAATATAGTTCACTAAGAATGAGATAATAAGAATATATCTTTTCGTGAAAGGATTTCCTTGAGATTTTTAATATTAATAAAAAACTATTTAATATTGGTGATGATATGAAGAATATGATGGTGATTGTTTATGGGGGAAATTTTTTGATTGTCTCATGAGAAATATAGTAATGTAATCACACACAAATAATTTAGAGATAAATAAATTATTTGATAATGAAAAACAAGAATAAGGAATGGTAATAGTGGAACATGTTGGAAATGAATAAAAAGTGGAATACATAGAGTCTAAGACATTTACCAGAAAAAAAATTTGAGGAACATTTGTTAAACCACTATGTTTTACCAACTCACCCATCTTTAAAATATTTATATATTCCCCTATCATTATTTTATATATTTAGTTACATTTTTTCCATAGCTTTTAGGTTCTACATAAATATGGGTTCTTTTTCAAATGGGGAGAAAATTCTCTTAAAATATATGATATTTTAATATTAAGAATGATATGGGAGATATGATCCTTGGGGAGACATAGTTTTTTTCAATAATGGATGTTGATAAATATTAATGAAAATGGTTTTTTCTGTCATGTAGAAAGTCATAGGTCATGGAATTATCACATGATATATAATTATATAAACTAACCATTTATCATGTATACTCAATTGATTCAATGGATATTTTATTTATATCAATTGGAATTATAGAATATGTTCATAAATTAATTTCACATTTTACATGCAACAAACCAAAATTGGGGTTGTTGGAACCAAGGTGATTCATCATTGATAATGATTAATTTTTCATTTTTTTATGATTTATAGAATGATCAAGGAGTTTATAATCAAATGGATTTTCCACAGAAAATTAATTCTCAATAGTTGTTTTCAAATGTTGGTATTTCTTAGTATTCACTAATTATTTGGTAGATAAAAATATACAATTTTTTTAGTGAGGATTCATAATGTTTTTATATGAAATTAATTATATACACATATTATAAAAATTATTTCATTGAGACAATATATTGTTTAATAAATTTTATCATTAAAGTGTTTCATTGTATTAGGAATTTACAAAATCCATAAATCCTAGTAGACAATTTTCAATGAATGCATATAGGAGTCATTTTTGATATAGATATTTTTTTTTTCAATTGTATGTAAAGTAATAAATATTTCATATCAGTGGTAATTTTTTTTCTTGGATGTGGTGTTTTTGGGAGGATGACATAGGACCAATCGTATTTCATTTAAGCTAGTTCATCAAGGAACTTAAGGGTAATTACATTGCTTAGTGTGTTTTTGTACATATTACATATCAATACATTAAACATCACAACATTTGTAATTAAATACATTTTAATGAATATTTTATTTGTTTTATTAGATTTTTAGAATCCTTATGTGATGTATTACATTATATTTAATTATAGAATGATTAGTTTGTGATGTAGGTTGGTTTGTGATGCCACGAGTTTCGAAAATCACCTAATCATTTGTATGGTATAGAGGTTCATTCCAATATAATAGTATAAATATAATAGTAAAATGAATACTACATGATTCCATGTTTATTATGGAAATATAATTTTATATACTTATATCCTATGATCTATGTGAGAATCAAATAGATCATAAGATTATTATATTTTGTTCTTCAAAAAGCAACATGAATTGAAAATTCCTAATTATAATAATGGAACATCTATTTAGTCAGAGATATAATTATATCATATAGTTTAAGGATAAAGGGGAAGTCAGTAGATGTAACTGATGGATAATGTGTGTTATTCCCTAAACTCTTATAATAACAGTGTTCTTAGTATAAAGGTACCAAGAACAAACAATTTTAATCCCGAAAATAAAAATGTATCTTAGTGTATTTAGAAACAACTAATAAAATTTCGGTGAATTAACTATAATGTATCCTTTTGTGGTGAATGATGTAGATTTTGTTTTACTCTATATTATTTTATATATTATTATTATTTCAATGAATTTTCATTAAAATATGATATTTTTAACATGTTACAACCAACATGTAAAATAGAAAGGTGTCACCTTGATTCATCTATCCCCTCTAAGGTGATACCGTGGTAGAATAATAGTTGATTTTCCTGTATCTTTTAGATACATAGGAATAATAATCAATATTCATATGAACTCTTCATGTAAGGGTCCATTGGAAAATAACATATAAATATTAATAGGACATAAACACTTTGATAGTGGTATTGTTTTCACAATATATGTTTATAGAAAATTAGACACTATTGGATCCAATATATATATACTATCCATAAAAATGGTAACATTAATCTCACAATGGAACCAAAAAATGGAATCATTGGGATTATTGATAATTAACAATGATCTAGTTCTAGTATAATAAGATTAGGGAATTCAAAATGGAATGATCTATGTATCTTGTGGTATTTAAATATTTACAATACATCAGGTAATTTAGTTTCATTTGATAATGAATCAATTTCATGTTGTTTAAATTCATCTAATAATGAAATTTACTATGAAATCCTACATTAACGATATAGAAATGTATTATTATTGGGGATTCTTATCCCATCGTGAAAACCTATTGATGATTACATACTGTGTATTGGGAATTCATGAATGAATCATTCTCATATTTAAGAATAACTGTGTTAAAATTATAAATATTCATCATTGTGATTAAGATAGGACATCCACATATGACCTCACATTCAAATGGTATAGGAATCATGCCACATGTGGTTCTTATAATCCCTTTCGGCATAAATTCATCTCATGTTTATGGAATGGATATGAGGTTTTAACTGTTAATAATGTCCATTGATGAAGATAAATATGGATGGATATTCATGAATATCATGTATAAAAGGGAATGTTTTATCTAGTATAATTGTTCATTACACATATGATAAATGATATGGGCATCCCTACACCTTATGTGATATCAATAACCAAGATAAACAAAGTTCATATATATATATATATATATATGGGGAGAATAATAAATGGGGATAGATGTTCTAATGAACTGTCAAATTGAACTGCAAATATTTTAAACGGGATACGATATACAACATTGGATGACATTATTATTGTAAGGTCATAGATGGAGTACAATATTCTATATAATTTAATTTCATGTGTCAATGAAAAAATCAATTCTTTGATATTCAATATGAGGCATCCCAGTTTTTCTATTCCAAATAATAAAAAACCCACTAAGGCCATGTGTGTTATTCTACATGTGATTTTCCAATGGTTATTGGAATACCACCATCATTAAATAAGATCACCTTCTACGGGAGTGTATTTGCACTGTCTTTTTAACATCATGTTGTATAGAAATATGTTCTATCCAATATAAGTCCATGGATAAATGACCAATTGAATGTAGTTTATGGTATTGTGAAACAACCATAAACTACAAAATATAATTATTTAATAATAGTGTGTCAGTTCTATATAGTTTATATTCTTATAGACTATAATACTATGATCTAAAGTGATGGTTATGGAAATTAAATTTTTAGTAATATTTCATCGGTTGGTTTTGTGATATTGTATTCATCCGATTTTATTAGGGTATATTACTTATTAGAATAAAACATGTTTAATATTTCCTGAAACTCTCATGTATGTTATAGGTTTGGAGGATCCATTACTAATATCATTGGAGATTTGAGGGACAACACCAAATATTCATATAAAAAGTAATATATATATATATATACGCTCTTGGTGATGGTGAGACCGATATGATTATGATATATCTCAATTCATTGTAATTGTTTGATTTTGTTTCTCATCAATACACACAAGTTCATCACTTAACTATTATGAATGCTCATAATCAATTAGATAACCATAGAAGATAATAGGAAATAACGGAAACTTAACCTATAAGGGTTTAAATTATTTTCTCCCACCCACATGTGGTACAAGGTTTCTTGTATAGTTTTCTGAGTCAAAGGAAATATGAATAAAAATAATTCATTCGTTTTTTGGCAATGAATAATTATTAATATGTACCATATTCTCATTAAATTTTGATAAGGTATTATTTATGGAATCTACCTATCAACATCCATCATTATATTAGTTGGAATAATTCTATTAAAAAATAATTTTTCGACGGTATTGTCTCTTTATCTAGAAAGTAAAAATGTTTTTCCAATTTTCCTTCAATACAGTGTGGGGGACCACAAACCTAGTAATTATATTAGAAAATAAATGATAATGGAAGCATTTATGAAAACCAAATTGTGGGTTAAATGAGTTTCTTATTTAGATAAAAAATCAATGGTATAAATTTTGAAATTGAATAACATAAGAGTTATTGTGGGGACATGGACAAGTAAAATCTACTACCCATAAAAAATGGAAGTGACTGTCAGTTGGTATAGAGAATCACTGATATTTGATAACTGAAATTAGAATGTACCATGAAAACACTAACCCTTAAATGAACTTAATGATATTTCAAACTATTTAAGGATATATATCATTTCATATTATTTTTTGAAGGGTTCTTTCACCAGAAAAGAGAGTACCAAACAAGCTACAATTAAATTATTTTATTACTCCAAGGGTATTTTATCCTGATGAATTTTAAAAAAATACATCTAATTATAATATTTATATTGATTTATCAGAATTAAAGTGATTATAGAGAGTGAATTTCATTAATAGATATAGGGTCTTCACTATACTGGGTCCCTCTAGTGAAAATATTATCTCATAGATTTAATCAAAATCTGGGAAAATATATTCCCTATCGATATTGGATAATAAAGTTATAGTCTGTACTAGGTTAGGGGAAGTGTTAACAACAGTAGTCATCTCCATGATATTCTTGATTATTGAAGATTCTATTCTATCATGTAAATTTGGGATGAATTTCTCATCCTCATTTGTGTTTGTAAGAGTGGTAGCTAAATTTTTAATGGAATTAAATCAACATTTTTTTGAATGCATAACATAGGCTATAGTCATTTCAGTATGTAATCCTACCATCAATTAGTGATCATAATAAAAAAATAGGGAATAACACCACCATATTTATAGATTTTATTCCCTCTATTTCCTTATTAAAATTTAATAATTACCAACAATGTTGAAGTTACCCACTATTATTTGAATATCTATACCTAAATATGCATTGTGGGATGTATATTGCCCATTGATCTAGTTCATTGTTATGATAGTATAAAAGAATAGATAATGAAATCCTTTCTTTATGAGGTATATTAAACCCCCATTCGTAATTTGTTCTTCTTCTGGTTATCCATCCTCTTAACATTTAGGATTTATGTAGCACCATCTATTTTTTTAGCCATTCCTATGATGTATCCTATACAGAGAAGGATTCCACATTAGGTATATCCTTATATGACATAATACTCTCATTACAAAGGTGTTTTGAAATAAATTTGTAAACATCCTACCATTTGACTTCCTTTTGAGGTATAAATCAGCTTCCATTCATCTAGTGGATTATATAACATCATTCCAAATGTATGGTTAGTATTGGGAGATAAAATAATTGAGTAGATTGATATGAGGGACCAAATGGATCTTCAGATTCTAGATAATTTGTCTCATATTATATAATATAAGGAACATTTCCCAATATTTTTTTATCCATTTTTTAATATAGATTTTCATTGTCCAAAATTGATGTGAAAAGATAACAATGACTATCTTCATTGCTCATGTAATTATTATGAGACACGATTGGGCCATAAAAATACTCAATAGAAACCACATATAACAAAAGAGGATATATATAAATATGAAGCATCAAAACATTCAGGTTGAAAAGGGACTACATTAAGGGATATAAATATATCTATAAGGTCTCAATTTAATATGAATAACCCCCATTTTCATTATTTTGTAAATTTTTAATCATATACCAATGATATTTGAGTTCAAGAACCTGATATAAGTATGATTCTATTAGAGTCCACTCAATTTATTGTAGTTTTCACAATGTGTAAATTTTATGAATTTATAAAGGCTTTGGGGTGAATTTTCATGTTGTGATGGGATAATATGATGTCATGAAGTATTCCTAATGTTACCAAGAAATCACGCTTCACATTATTCATTTTCACGATATGATAAAAATAATTATACTAAATATCACATTACGGTTTACAAAATGAACACAAATCCACTGGGAATTGAAAATTTGGTCAATCATATAATATTTTAAGACCTTCCCTGATAAGGTCACAAATATGTGATGTATATCACTTTAATATGGATTATATGAATATATTTGAAAAAATTCATCTCATTCTGAAAATATATCAGATATAATTCATTAAAATAAGTTGATACCACATTATCCCAGTCCATTTAAATTTTTTTGAAACCATATTACCCATTAATGATGGATGTTTATTCAAATCTACTAGTTTTGTGAATCAATAATGATGTAATTTGGCTCGAAATTAATCTTTAGTTAAATCCATATTGAGACTTTAATTACATTACAGAATCATATCATGTCATTTTTCCGGGAATGGGATGATATTTTATAACACCATTGTATACTAAACTTCATAGATTATTTTATCCCTAATGAGATTGGAAATATCATCAACAACATTGGATGAAAATTGGGGAGGAGTTATTTATGTGAAACAACTTTTCTATAGTGGTTATCTTGAAATAATATGTGATTACTATCCTCCATTGGCTTGATATATTAATTTTAGTGTATCCTTATTTGAGAATACCTTAATACCATTTGTGATGGTATTATATAAGTCATTATCTTATAGGGTCAACGTTTCACTGATGATTATGGTTTAAATATATAGTTCATGTAATGATTCACCTCGTAAATCATATAAACCATGAAAGAGATTATTTCTTGGAATCCTATATGAGAATATCTGATATTATTATCCATCCATATCTCTCTAAAAATATATGTTTTTAGAACCATATGATGATTGATAATTTCTTCCAATGGTGATATAGAATCATTTTTTATCCAATTACTGAGGATGAGGAGTCTATTTTTTGATGTCACTGATGCAGTTTTTCCATTATGAGGGTAAAAATGTATATAATATACCAATAAACTTATATCCTCAGATTCATATGAAGTACTAAAACCTTGAGATTAGAGAAATGGTATGTAGGGAGTCTTCATTTCCATCTAGTAATTTTGTGGTATCATTAAATCCCAATGATTATAAACAAATTTCGATGGGTCATGAAGATGTAGAGGATTCATTATTAAAAGAGGCCATTCAATATATGGTTTCTTTTCCCAAATATTAACCTCGTCCACCCTCTAACAAC
Source organism: Viscum album (assembly GCA_963277665.1). Taxonomy (NCBI): domain Eukaryota; kingdom Viridiplantae; phylum Streptophyta; class Magnoliopsida; order Santalales; family Viscaceae; genus Viscum; species Viscum album. Next base: position 2,005,491,068 of record OY728125.1, read on the forward strand.
ATCACCTTGTATTATATAAGTGTCAACATATCAACAAGGGATCATAAAGTCATTGTATCCTTGAAACCCCCTATATTTACATTCATTATCTCAACATTATTGATGTAAAATATAAAATCCTGAATTATTATTATTCATGGGAATGCTGGAGTAGTTATCAACCCATTAAGAGCAATGACCATAATTTCATCTCTTTTTATTAGTTTTTCTTATTTCATTCATATTGAATTTGTCGTAATCTATTTATAATAGACTGTATAGAGATATAAATAAAAATCTAACAACAAGATTTTATGTCAGTATGTACAATCATTCCAAAGGATATTGGTCATTAGGACATTACTAGTGGAACATGGGAATGCAGGTTGATGGAGAGGATGTGAGGTTAGACACATCCGCACCATCTGAGTGGTAATTCTTCCAATTATAGTATTCCCTTATAATGTTCATTCATGCATGTAAAAATTCCCCAAATATAAAAGAGGGACATTTCACCTCATTATATAAATTTGATAAAAATAATATTCTCAAGAAAACATATGTTTTTATCAGAGATACATCATGTAGTGATCATTACTTATTAATGAATCATTTTAAATTATTATGGTTTAAATAAACACAACTAGTAATTGAAGAGTATATTTCTAGCTAGGAAGGTCATTGGTGATTGTTCTCTTAGGATCATGTAAAACAACAGGATTTTTTGAAATATGATTTCCAAATAAATGTAATTTATTTCAATTACATGGTTACATGTAACACCTAATTTTAATGAATCATAATTTTATATAAATTTAATTATATACATTTTACCATTATAACATTACTGTTAAAGTTGGATGTATGAATTGGAAGAACCAAAATTTTAAAATTATTTATAAATATTTAGATTAATAAAATATATTTATAAATACGTTCTTTATTTTTAGTAAATTTTTATATTCTTTGAAAATATATTTTCCTTAAATAAAACTATTAATATGATGAAAATTTAATAAAATTAACATTAAAAAAATTGAATCTTTATTTGAATAAAATAAAAAATTAATTTGATTCAACATGAAAAATTTATCAAAGTATAAATTATTCATAATTTTTTAAAAGCTATAATTTTACAGGGACGAGTGAAAAATAATTATTTTTTAGGAAATTAACTTTTAATTTAAAGAATTTACAAAAAATACAATGTCAACCTAAATTAATAAAAAATTAAATTATTTAATTAATATATATAGTAATATATTTTTTATCATTTTAATAAATTTCCTATTGAATTTTGTTATTAAAACAGTCTATATATATTAAAATTCCGTTTTATGAAAACAGGTTTTTCATCATGGCAGATGGATTAATTTTAAATTAAAATATACTTCTTATGTGAATTGAATTTGATAAAATCGATTATATATTTCAAAAATTAATAGAAAATTTTATATATATTTTTACTACAATGTGAAGTTAATTCACAAAAAAAAATTACCAGGTTTATGGATAAAATGAGTTAATCAATGGTTAATCAAAATGGATAATGATTATGATGACCAAAAAACTATTCCAAAACTAATTTTCTAGAAATATTTACACCTCATTACATCTAATATTATATAGTGACCAATTTTGGTGCCTTTAAGAATCGGTAAAATGTCATTATAATTTATTATTTTCAAACGAATTATGTCAGTCATCCCCACACATATAAATGAAAACACCACTCCTCTCCTTCGTACACCTCAAAAGCATTTTTTCATACAATACCTAAAAATATAAATACATAATTTCCCTCCATTATATTTATATCCCATATATATATAAATCATAATTACCTATTAATAAGACATTAGGTATGAAAACATGTTATGATCTCTGAATAAGAAGTAATATTATTAACCTCGTATTTTGTATTATTTATTTTTCTACATCCATTAAATATATTAAAAAATTATGATATGATAAAAAAAATTATCCAAAATATACTTTGATTTTGTTTTATTAATTTAATTACCTACATCTATCTATAATTCAATCAAATGGGAATAAAATGATTATTATATTGACAGCAGGCTGCTACGTCATGAACATATGATACTCATTTTTTATGATTGTCTCTCAATGATTGATATAATGATTGATTTAAATGATATATATTATATGTAGGATTTAAATATACATCTATATTATTTAAACCACATAAAACCTTTTTATGTCCAAACCCATTGGAAAACAATAACATCACTGGTGTATATAGTGAAAAACTACCTCATGAATTGATGATATGACTTTATATATTCTATTTTGATTGGAATATAATAATGATAGATTAAATAAAAAAATTATTTTTAACATAAGTATACCTATTTAATTAATATATCGCGTATATAATTTTACTTTCCATTCATTATGGGGTATGCCAATGTCGCGCGTGTGTACATCAGACTAACGTCTCGTGAAGCAATGTTATTTGGCATTCAATCATTCTTTTCATGGAAGGTATTAAGGATAAAATTAATGAGTGTATGTTATATATATGAAATTAAATTTATTTTTGATGGCAAATATATTTTTCCATTATTTTTTTATCTATTCGGAAAATAAAAATAGTATTCACACATATGTATGGCCTATCGTCTCCAAGATTAGTGTATTTCATTACCTATCTGAAACATAAATGGACAACTCTTAATATGTTTATAATGAACACATATAATATTTATATTGGTCAAATTTATCATCATTAAAGAACCATAGTAAAAAAATGGAATGAAAATACTAAATAAAATTATAAATGAAAAGCAAAACTATTATTTCCCGAAATAATATTTTAATAAGGAATTGTTAATTAATGGGTAATAAAAGTCCAAAGTAAGTAATATATGATATGAAAAAATTATTATTATTATTTAATATATTTTAAAAAAACACTATTTATTATAAATTAGGTTCACATATGTATGATGTTATTTGATACTTAACATTAGGGATATTATTAAATTTTCCTTCATTAAGGAATATATTTCTTATAAACCTTTCATTATTTAAGACGTATGTATAAAACATAATTGACATTATATATAATTATTTTAATTATATTCATGATATTTAATGTTTCATTTTATGTTATACTTTATTTATAGTTACAATTATGAATATTTCCAATATAATAAGGGATTTATATACTCTCTTTTATTTCTAGGAGACATATTCCATTTTCTTCATATTTTTATTCTATTTGGTGTATATATATCCCATTAATGTATTTTCATATTGTTATAATTAAAATTTTGGTATATATGTGTCAATATGTGTTTATATCAATCATGGGGCTTATGATTTAGTTGTTTTCAATGTGGTAAGAGATTGATGTTACAATAACATTTTTCATCATGATTATTTATGAGTATTCTTTTGATGATGAAATACATTGACCTATTTATCAATATCAGAATTAATTTTCTTCCACATAGGTTATTTGTTAAAGAATATATGTGTTATTTTATCATTCCACCCTTTATGTACTCATTATGGGAAAATAATGTTTTTAATTCTTACATAATTTTGTTTTTATCTTTGTTCAAAACCCTTATTTCATCCATATCTATATTTTCTAAAATTTTTAGAAAAAAAAAATTAAGTGTTACTCTATGATTGTTTAGAGTCATTTTCAATTTGTTTTATTTTTAATTTTTTTTAAAGTAATATTCATGGAATAATTCAAATAAGGAATGTTTGGATTTTACAATAAATGTTGATTGAATATTTTTGTTAACATATATAACATGAATTGAATTTCAAACCATTAAGAACATTAAATATTATTATGATTTCATTATAACTATTCTAGGTTATTTTCAAAGAATATGAAATCTAAAATGCGTTATCAATTTCAAATTTTAAATAATTAATTTTAAGGTAATTTTTTAATCCCCAAGAACTGTTCCAAGGTATTTTATTCTCAAAAACATTTTCCATACAATATGGAATATTTAATGATTCTTATGATTTACTATAAATATGATCCAATGATTCAATATTTATTCATTCAATAAATATTTTATGATTATGATGAAAAGTTTTTTAAAAAAGTAGATTATTTTTTGTCACTTATTCAATAAAAAATTCTTTATGAATCCCATTTCCTTTCATGGATTTTGAAAAGGAAAACATGTTGTGAATGAAATTTAATTTCTACGTTTATGAAATAATAAATTTTATATGAAGCCCATTTCTTTTCATGGGTTTTTAAATGATGATTGTTTGTCAATCCCATTTTATTTCATGAGGTTTGATATGGTGAATGTGTAATGATTTTTTGGGAAATGAACATATGATAATAATTAGGTTATTGTGATGACCAGTATCTCATTATAATACATTGATAAAATATTGGTATCTCATGAGATAAAATGGAATTGAATGGAAAGTGAACTCAACTCAGTAATAGAACATTCCTGCTACTATATATTTGGATTGGAAACATTAATAATAAAACGGTGTTTTGAGTGAACCCATTCCACTAAGATTGTTTTAAAAATTAATGTTGGCTAAAAAGAAGATTATTTTTATTTATTTTGTGTATAATAAAATCATTGTCTTATTCCAATGTTATGTTTCCATGTCTCATTTTCTTGCATTCATTTTGGATTCATGTATTGTGAACTTCCATGATCTATAACATTACAGATGTTTGTGATCTATGATATGATTGTTATAGTTACTCAAATGATTTTCTCATGTTTTATTACATTTATTCTCCAGTTATGCTTATAAGATCACTTTTTACCCTTTATAATAATCAAATATCAACATATCTTATGATTCCATTCCCAATGTCTGAGAGGATAGTTATATTTATTCTATATCAAGAGAAGGTTATACTTATTAAAAACATAGTGGAATAATATATAGTTCACTTATAGCCCACTTGTTTTTATTTTTTAATTTTCAAAGTCACTATGTACTAATCATTGTTGTGTGGATCATTATGTTATGTAATTAATATTAATCAATTAATATAAATATTATTTATTTAAGAAAAATTTGGGTCTTTACCATTGTTATTATTGAATGATTTAGTAATCCTTTTGAAAATAGGATAGTGATATCTGAAAGGTTATGTCTATGTATATTTAAGAGGCTAGGTATAAGGATAAATTAATGTTCATAAAAATTTTCTGTAATTTTGGTAATGGAGAGAGTGAGTAGGGACCATGAAATTACATTCCAATATTAACACTAAAAGTGGGTACGAATCTAGAATAGTTGTACAACTGAGTAATTTCTCTTAAAATGGCACGTTGTTCTAGACCTGATCATCACCTCATGAAAGAAAATGGGCATTGCTACACACATGGTTTGATAATACCAGGGTTAAATTCATTATATATTCCAAAAAAAATTCCCAAGTCATCATGAAATATTTTATTAGATGATGACCGTGAATGGATAGGTTAAACCTATTGTGTAATATAATGAAAATAATGATTCATGATTTATATATCATATAAATTATTTTTCGTAATTATTTGGATTCCCACAATGATCAAATTTTCCCTAGATATTCAATTTCATCTTAGTGAATAGAATGAACATGAAGAATCTTGGTAAATGTTGACTGTCATATAAAATGTATTATGGAGAAACCCATTTGGTTGAGAACTTGAGTGAATGATATAGTTCTTAGTACAAATATATTTTCATGATATATAATTAATACCATGAACATAAACCAATTCCCAAACTCACCAACCCGATAAGGACATAGTTTTCGAATATCTTATGAGGTGGACAACATAGGGAAATGAATATTCAGTTTCTTACATATCAATAATTTGAAAGGAAATACTCTATAAAATTTATAAATATAATGAGAAGATGTTTTATGTGCAGAGAATGTAACATCCGAGGTTAATAAACAATATAAAATTTTCATATTTTTTAATCATTTATGAATATAATATTAATTTTACATTACATAGGATTCTATGTTAGATGGCATACCAGACACACAACAATGGGATTATCTGAAGTCTTATGTTTCACACATTACAGAGCAATACATGAAATAATAATATTCTAAATATTTTAGATGGTAGGTAATGGATAGAAGTTTTTTTGTGATAATGAATATAACTAACCATATTATTATTAATCATGTTTTTATATGTTTTCAAATTTATCTAGTAAAAATTAGTGTCTTAAAGTGAGAATCAATATAATGTTATGCATAAATACGGTAATATTTTTAAAAGGTAGGTTTACCGCCTTTTGATAGAGAACCCCTTTTAAATATTGTTTTTGTCATTTTTTTATGTTTCTTTTGAAAAAATAAAATTCTTCTTTAGAATAGGGATATTATAACTTACTTTCGATAAACATTAAGTATTTTCTAATAAAGTTCATTTTCTAATTAATAGTGAAAAATAATTCATTTTAAGTAAAAAATGTCTTCCTATATGATTTATTTAAATTGTTGTATTATATTTTTAAATGGTTTTAAAGTGTAATTGGAATATATTTTTACAATTTAATCCAATTTTGTTAATTTTATGTAAATTCACTTTGAAATTGGGCATAAACACATGTCAATCATTTTGTAGTTTTTACTTCTTAAAAAATGCTTTCTAGTTTTGACAACGTAAATCAATTTTAAAATAATTATTTAAAAATAAATGTTTCTAATATGGTAAAATAGAAATTATTTTTTAATTCAAAATATAAAAATTATCTTTTGGGGGATTTTTTTGTATTTTTTTGAAAACGTTCAATTTTTTGATGAATAGTGAAAAACACTACATAGTTGTTAAAAATAGACATTTTCATTTAAATGAAATTTTTTGCTTAGGTGAATTAAATTTATTAAATCCAACATACATGGTTGTCATAAATAAGTAAATTGTTGTTCAATTGGATGCAAATAATTTTTTATGAATTGTAACTTTTGATTTTTATTTATTGCTGTTGAAGGTAAATAGTGTAATTCAAGGTAAAAATAAAATTATAATAATATAAAATTACATAAAAACTTGTCTTTAAAAAATTGGATGAGATATTATTGACTCATAAAATCATTGGGTAGAATTTTTGACCTTTGGATTCCACTTGGGTAAGATAATTAAATTAATAATTTTTTATTTAGAGTACAAACAAAAATATCACAAACATGTATTGTTTTGATAAAACAATTTTAATGTTTATTTATATAATTTATATCTTTAACTATAAATGATAAATATAAATATAAAGAGATTTCCTAAATAATTTTATATTATTTATTATTTTAATACATCAAATATATAAATTTCTTTATGACACAATGATGATGTAATGATTACCTCATTAATGAAAGTTTTAAATAAATGCGATTATAAATATTTAAATAAAATTAATTTGATATGTTTTATGCCATAAAATAATTTTATGGATTATTATTACTTGTTATAATTGATTATATAATGTTTTTTCTAACTTTTTAAATTTTTATGGATTTTTAAAAAATCATGATATGAATAGTATAAAAATTGACATAAATGAGTTTTTAAATAAAGTAATATCTTATTTAATGATAAAATATACCTAAAAAATATAATCTTATTTCAAATGACATATAAGATATTAAAATATTCTTTGATTATCCACTTTAGTTCACTTGTAATTTGTTAGTTAATATATTAACCATATAGTAAGAATAGACAAGAAGACATGGTAAATGTTAAATAAGTTATCATAGGGTTAAATAAAAAATATAAGGAATAAAAAATATCCCAATATTGTAAAATTCATTCTGGATGATTTTATTTCCACTTAGATGCATCTTATCATATTATTAAATTATTTTTTACATTTTTAAATAGAAAATAATTAAAAAATAAAAATAATATTTTTCAACATTCTAAAATAGCCCATCCTCCCTCTTATAAAAAGACCCCGCCTCTAACCTAATACTCACACCTCTCAATCCCTTTGACTCATCCAACCTCAACTCAAATAATCTACTAACATCCATATATTCCTCATAGAAGCCTTACCCAAGGTAAAAAGGAAATTTGAGAGATCCCTTTTTCTCAAATTAAAATAAGTTACCCGAATTGAGGTAACATCTTCTCTCATGTTTAATTCCATTATTTTTTGTTCCCCTCTCCCAATTATCTTCTAATTATTTGTTTAAATACAAAAAAAATTCACAATATAGTATTTTTTTTGTTATGATCTGTATTATAACAACACTTACACACACCTCAATCTAATTGATACGAACATACTATTTCTGTGTACGACGAACTACTACCTCACAAAATGACGATTGTTTGATTTTTTCATACCACCCATTATGGTGGCCATTATTATAAAACTATAAATATTTATGATATTTAAAATATTTCTATTTTCCATATGCTTCTAAAATTATCATTTATAACATACCTTCATGCTCATCATGTTGTATAAATATGAAAATTTCATTTGAGGAAGTGTTGACTACCGCCCCGCAAAATGACATGACTTGTTCATGCTATACATGGATGTTATAAAGGAAGAAATTAATGAACTTATGTGTCATATATAACTTGTATATTATAATTTAATTGTAATATAACTATGTATCATTCATTTTTCGATCTATTAAATTTGAAAATGAAATGAATGTAGCGTTCATGCTTACGTACAGCTTACCGTCTCCATGAATAGTGTATTTCATTATCTTATATCCAAATGTCATGGAATATTCTAAATACATATATACTAGATCTAAATAATTATATATTTTATTTATATGATATATATTTTATCTAAATAATGAATATCATTCTATAGATATTACAATTTTGACAACATGGACTCTTTGGAAATATAAAAAGTTTATTTTTGACTCAAGTTCTAATCATCGAAAAAATGTCTGATATGAATTCAATTAGTTAACTAATTTTTATAAAATGGTAATAAGTGATATAAATGAAATAATAAACATGAAAAAGGTTCTGATTCTATTATAAGTTAACATAATTTTATTATTCCAGAAATTAAATAATGAACGAGTCAAGTTAGACATGAGGTATGTGACTTTTTCTCAATCTCCTTTCCTTGAGGAATATTTTGATTTATATAGGAATTTCTTTTATATGGTGTATAGTATCATTTTACGTTTTATTTCATTAAAAATGAATATTTTTCTAGGATATTTTTAATTCTACAACAAAAAAGGAGTGTTTTTAACGTATGTGGCGACAAAGACCTAGCTACCACTATAATAATTATTTAGATTCCTCTATAATACTTAATGTTCATAATAAAAAAAATGAAACCCCATATTCCGTTTTTGAGTGTTTTGTAATGTATTGAATATTTCATCATCTTTATGTGATTTCTTATGATTGCAAATGAAATGTTATTAGTGAAATGATGATGTTTTCGATATTTTATGTATTGTGATTATATAATACTACATAGAAATTTGATAGGTGGTTATGTGATAAATCAAATGATGTGTGGTTCTATGATAACCAATGGATAGGTGGTTACATTATAACCTCAAATTCATTAGTTTTGGATGTCGACCGTATGGAAATTCCATTTGGTGATATGTGTGGAAGTCGACTGTATTGTTATTCTATTTTAGTATGTTTATGTCCCAAGTTACCTTTATATGTTTTATGTTGCTTTATATGATACTTATAGTAATTATTTAGTTAAAAAGGATATGAAATAATATTATATTCAATGATGTGTTTTGATACTTCTTAAAGTAAAAATGTATTATTTATTGTATTCATGGTTTACTTGTTGTTTTGAAAAACTAACAGTTATTCTTCTTTGTGTATCCCTTACTGAGATTTTTATGGTCATACCAATTTCTTTAAATTTCTTTCACATAAAATAATGTGGAATACGGTGAAGGATGGGAGCATGGAAAATTAATTCTATTAAAACATTGTACTAAACATGTTTCTTTTCTTTTATGAGTATTTATTTCATGAAAAATAGGATACTGAGAATAAGTGTCTATATGTAATATCCATGTTTTTATCTATATGTTAAGACATAATTATCTATAGCAAAAAACCAGAATATATTATCAATCTGAATTATTAACTTATTTAATTATTATGTATTATTTATTGTTGTGTTGTTACAATTGTTATCAAAGGTTTGATTAGATAACATTTGTTGTTAGGTTGTCAATTAAGCATAAGTAACACATACATAATGGTTTGAATATGGGAAATATTCTTATTTCTTTTTTATAAATAAAATGAGTATAATATAACATGAATAAGTATATATTACTATTTTTCATCCTCACAAGACATTATATGATTATTTTACTAGTATACACAAACTGACTTTTGTGTTTTAGTAAATGGGTTGATCTAGTAGTCACCAAAGTAACAATAGATGTGAAGAAATATGTGATAGTCTTCTGAATAATAAAATGAATAAAATGGGAGATGCAATGAGAACTCTTGTTTTTATTCTAAAACAACAATCTAGAGTCATGATTGACCACCTGAATCGTGGTTATTTTTATAAGGCATTGTATATGTGAGAAACAAATCCCTAAGGAAATTCAGGTAATAATAAAAAAAGTAAGTATATTCAAAAAATTATCTGTCAAGGATTTGTAAAGAAACACCTAGAAATATTCTTCAAAGGGATGGGAATTTGATATAAATGTTGTAATGAATGTCATAAATCTAGAACCTTCCATGGAAAAATTAAGTGTCCAGTTTACTCCAAGAAAGGAAAAGATGTTATTTCTGATGGATCAATTGAATGGTTTAAATGTGGTGTACATGGTCATTATATAGATAAATGATCTACGAAGAAGGTTCTGGAATGGGATTAGAAGGACCATACAAATATATTTTTACCAATACCTAATGGAATTCCAATTTAGGATGAGGGAACTCACAATGGCCAATGAAAGTTATGGACTATTTCATAGCTGATGTTTTGACATTATTTAATCTTATGATATAATTCGTGAATTGGATTGTAGTAAATAAGTAATACAGAATAATTTGTTTAAGGAATGGTTAATGGATAATGAATAAGGATGAATGAGTAAGAATTCTATATATAAGAGATTCAACAGTTATTGTACATTTTAGGATGAAGATAATATTCAAAGTATTAATGCTCTTCTGATGATGGGATTACATGGAAATTATTTTCATAGTATGTGTATCCCTGAAGTTTGATATATGAAAATGATATTCAAGAAGGAATTATCATTTCTTTTGTGGAAATAATGGATAAACTTAGGGCTTTATATGATTTTTTTTCTTTTCATGTGATAAGTGGTTATTACATTTTGGGACTCAAAATGAATGGTAATAGATAACATTTGAGGATAAAATAGGTTATGGTTATTTTTGAGGATATTATTTTTTTAGTATTTTATAAGAATGATATGGTTTTAGAAAAATAAAATTATATAGGATGGGTGACAACCCATCACATCCCTCAAGGCCATGGGTATCGAACCATCAATTAGAGGGTGACAAGGGCGCATTGCCTACCACTGGCCTACATGAAGTCCTTGGTTAGTATGACTAATTATTTTTAGTTAAATTATTTTATCGATTAAGAATATGTTGATATTTGAAACTTATGGATATCATTTTTATAGGAAAGTTATGTTTTTATTTAGTGATAATGCCCATTTTTAAAGAAGGTGTATCCTTTGGGGAAAACATTATATTCCTCAGGAAAATAGAATGCTATGGGATTTAATTTTTATAATAATGGTTGAATATTGTTTGGAAGAATCTTTGTATTTATTGTGGACATATAGTGATTTGGTTTATTTATGGAAATGATTAAACTATATTAGTGAATATGTGATTAATTTAAATACTTTTCAGTATTATAATTTGAGAGTATCTAATATTATTTGGAGATTAGTGTTATGATTTTTATAGAAGACTATGTGGTCAAATACTTTGGAATTTTGGGATTCAAACATAGATTGGATTATTTTTTACTGATTGTAGTGACAAGTGTTTATTGAATGATCATTTTTGATATTTGGGGTGTGGTTTTTTCAATTTTCGAGATTATGAGTAGTATTTATTTTTATAAATGATGATCATTTTTGGGATTATTAGATCTCGAACTAACCATTTCCATTTTGGATTATATATAAAGACAAGGGTCATATATATTTCAACTTTTTTGGGTTACCTGATTCTCTAGATGTTGATTCTAGCACTTCAGGAGTGACCTAGTAATCTTTAACACTCAACATTTTTAGAAAAAATAAGACTTTGGTAGAAACTTATTAATGGATGAAACTCCACTTGAAAAGTAAGTTTATTTTATTATTTTTTATTATATGTTTTAAAATAATTCATCAATATTACAAAAGGGAACATAAATCCAAAAATTTTTCTATTTAATTTTCTTTCTAGGGAATCAAATACCATTGAACTCATCTCAAGTTTGTGTGTTTCTTATTTTTAACTTTATCTATATCATGTTTGCTATCCCTCCCAATCAAAACATAACACATAGTTTATCCTCCATATCCATGTTTTCATACATTGAATCATATTATGTGTTATCTCATGTTACCTTTTTAATACTCTTTATTTCTTTTAATGTAATAGTTTTATTGAAACTTTTTTCAATGTGGGAATTAAATTATGATTCTGATCCCATTTTTAAAATCATTATTACGTAATTTCTAATATGGAGAAAGGATGTGACATCCTAGGTAAATTAAGAATATTATATTTTCAAATTTATTAATATTTTTTAATTAAATAATAATTTTACATTAAATTAGATGCTATGTTATATGGGGTACATGATATGCAACAATGGGTTTCTCTGAAGTCTTATGTTTCATAAGATGCTAAGTCATACAGAAAAAATAATAATATAATTATTTAAAATTGTAGATAACTACAAGCTGTTTTATTGAAGAGATTGAAAATAATTAACAATATTATGATTAATCATGTTTATTAAATGTTTATACATTTATCTAATAAAATTTAGAGGCATAAATTGATAATGAAACCAATTTTTAGCATAAATACCCTTATATTTTTTAAAGGTAGTTTTACGACCTTTTTATGGTAAACCCCATTTAAATATATTTTTTTCCACTTTTATATGGTCAATTTGACAATAGAAACATCTTATTTAGAAGCGGGATATCAAAATTTACTTTGGGTAAATTTATGTTATTTTTTCGATAATATTCATTTTCCAATGAATAATGATAAATTCTGCATTTTAAGTCAGAACTATGTTTTCAACTAATTTATTTATCTGATTAGATATTTTATTAATGTTTTGAAAGTTTAAAGTGAATTTATTTTTACCATTTAATCTAATGTGGGTCATTGGGTGTAATTTCCCATTAAAATCGGACATAAATACATGTCAATCTTTTTTGTAGTTTTAACTTCTATCAAACACGCTTTCTAGTTTTTCCAACAAAATCAGTTTTAAATTAATTAATTCAATTTCTTGGTTTTGAATTTGTTAAAGTTGACATCATTATTGACTTAAAAAGATATGAATTATCTTTGGGAGAATTTTTTTTTCTGAAAATATTCAATTGTTTATTAATAGTGAAAAACACTAAATAGTAATTAAAAACAGACTTTTCATTTAAATGTATATTTACCGCTTCTGTGTTTGGAATTTAATAAATCCATCATACATGGTTCTCATAAGTATTTAAAATGTTGTTCAATAGGATTAACATAATTTTTGGTGAATAGTAACTTTGGATTTTTATTTACCCATGTTAATGGTAAATAGGGTAATTCAAGGTAAAAATAATTTTATCATAATATTAAATTACCATAATAATTTTATTAATCTTATTTTATGATTCTTGGAAGAAATATGAAATCCTTGGGTTGATATTTTGGCCTTTGAAAGCCACTTAGGTAAGTTAATTACATAAAAAACTTTTTATTTTATGTAATAATATAAATATCATAAACATGTATTGTTTTTTCAAAACAATTTTAATGTCGTGTTATATAATTGATATCTTTGACTATAAATAGCCATTAGAAATATAAAATTATTTACTATGTTATGGAATTTTATTTATAATTTTTAGACATAAAATAAATAAATTTATTTATTATTGAATGATGATGTAATGATTACCTCATTAATGAATGTTTTAAACAAATTAGATTATAAATATTAAAATAAAATTATATAGAAGATTTTTATGCAACCAATGAATTTTATGTATGATTATAAATTTTTATAATTTAATTCCTAATGTTTTTTCGAATTGAACAAGTTTCAATATATTTTTAAAAAGCATGATATGAATAGTATAAAAAATCACATAAATGAGGTTTTAAATCAATTAATATTTAATTAAATGATTAAATTGTCCTAAAAATCTATTATTATGTCATATGACATATATCGTGCTAAAAAGTCCATTAAGGATCCATTTTGGGGTTCTTGGAATTTTATAGTATATAAATTTACCATACGGTATGAATATACCAGAAGACATGGTAAAAGTTAAATTATATAAAAAGGGTTAGATAAAAAATACAAGGATTAAAAAAATGCATTGCCTATAAAATTATTAGTATATGATTTTATTTAGACTTATATTCAAATTATCTTCTAATTTAATGAGTTTTGGACATTTTGAAACCGAAACTGGTTTTATTATAAAATAATAATTTCAAATTATCATAAAGATCCCCTCCTCTCTCTAATAAAAGGAAAACCCACTATCCCATTACTCACACCTCTCAAGAACCTTTTATCATCAAAACATTACCAAAATAAGCTTCCAACATCCCTCACATCCACCTAGAAACCTTTTTTAGGAAGAAGGTAATTTGAGGGAGCTCTTTGGCTCAAATCAAAAGAAGTTACCTGATTTGAGGTTATGTTTTCTCTCAAGTTTATTTCCAATATTTTTCCTTCTATACTCCTTATGCTCCATTTATTATTTAAAATATAACACATATATCCTCAATAAAATGTGTTTTTTAATTACAATTATTATAACTACACTTACACACACCTCTATCTAATGGAAAAAAACAAACTGTTCCTATGTACGACGAACTGCTACCTCACGAAATGATGATTGTTCGATTTCCCCTACCATCTCTTATGGTGGAAATTATGATGGAACTATAATTATATATGATATTTAAGATATTTATTTTATTTCTGTGGCTATTTAATTATCATTTATAGTATACCTTTATGCTTTTCATGTTGTATAAATACGATAATTAATTGAAGATGTGCATACTATCTCCCCAACAAAGTGATAAGACTAGTTCTTGCTATATATGGAACATATAAAGGATAAAATAAATGAACATATGAAACATATATAACATGGATACTATACTATAATTATAATATACATATTTATCATTTATTTTTTATTCAATTTACTATGAAAAAAATAAAAGTAGCATTCGTGTGTACATACGACTTACCGTCTCCATGAATGGTGCATTTTATTTTCTTATATCCAAATGTTATGGACTATTATAAATTCATATATATTGGATATAAAAACACATATACATAATATATATGATATATATGATATCTATATAATGAATATCATTTTAGAGATAATGGAATTTTTACTAGATTGACAATTAGTAGTTATAACATCTCCATTTTTTACATATGTTCTGAAAATCAACAAAATAACCGATATGAACTAAAATAATTAAATAATAGTTATATAATGGTAATATGGGATATAAAAGATATAATAAACTCAAAAAATTTACTTAACCAAGTAGAAATTTACTTACGTTTATTATTCAACAAATTAATGAACGAAAGAGTCAAGTCGGACATGAGGTTAGAGACTTTGTCTAACTCTCCTTTAATTGAGACATATTTTGATTTATATTAAAATTTATTTTATATGATGTATAATCCCCTTTTAATTTTAATTTCATTCAAAGGGAATATATTCTTCGAAATTTTTTACGAAACAAAAAATTGTTATGTTATTAACATATACAGTGACAATGACCTCCCTACCACGGTAATCATTATTTGGATTCTTCTATGAGAATTATTGTATTTAAAAGGAATCAATAAACCCGATATTATATTTTTGGTATTTAAAATGGTTTTTGAAATGGATTTATTATTTCAGCATCTTGCCATGATTTTTTGTGATTGAAAATGAAATGTTATTAGTGAAATGTTGATATTTTCAATATTTTTTGTATTATTATTATATAATTGTACATTGAATTTTGATAGGTGGTTACTCGATAAACCAAATAATGGGTGCTTCCAGGATAAAACAAGTATGGGTGGTTATGTTATAACCTCCAATTCCTTGGGTATGGAATTCGGTTGTATAGTTATTCCATTTAGTGATATTTGTGGAAGTCGACCATGTGGTTATAAAAGGGTAAGAAGTAAAATTACATTCAGGGATGTGTTTTGCTACTTCTTAAATGTGAAACGTATTACATTATAGTATTCTGGGTTTATATGTTTTTTTAAAAAACTAACAGTTTAACTTCATTTTGTATCTTGTACAAGGCTTTTTATACTCATCGTATGTTTTTGAAATGTTTTTTATAGGACATAAAGTGGAATAGGGTCGTGGATGGGATCATAGAAAAGTTATGCTATTTAAAACATGGAACTAAACATATTTCTTTTCATTTTAGAGTTTTAATTTTTATGAAAAAAATAGATACTTAATAGAAGTGTCTAAATATAATATAAAAGTTGTTAGGTATAAGTTAATACCTAATTCTCTAAATATCTAATCCGAAAAAGATCCTCAAAGTGAATTATTAACTTAATTCGTGATTATATAACATTTAAGTCTGTGTCCTTACAGAGGAGAAAGGAATTGTTCAATTGATAGTTGAATGTTAATAATCTATAATATAAAGGTATTATTAAAATTAATGTCATGTGAGTAAAGAACATGAAGTAAATCAAAATGGTTTTATGATTAATGGTTATCTTGTAAATTAAAAAGATAATAGGAATGACATACGTATGGTTTACTCTATTTTAAAAATATTTTTTATGATAAATTAATGATGAATGATTAAATTGAGGTTTTTTAATCCTATGAGGAAAGTGATATTTAATTTTATAGGAATGAGGTTATAAGGAATAAAATGATGAATCCTAGTTAATGGATAAAAATAATGTGAAATGATTAAATTATATGTGTATTACAATTCCTGAATTGGGTAATATAAATAATGAAATATATATGGATTGTTCTATAGAAGTTTTTCATTAATGATTATCAATAATATTTATAACCCTATTGAAAACCTGGAAAAGTTATTTGATGGGGATGTGACATTTTGTGAAAAAAATATTATCAGTGGAAGATAACCCTTCATATGTTACTGATGATGGGATATTTATTTTTTGTTTGGATAATGATACTGTTGATTGGAATAAATTAAATTTGATGGTATTTAATACCATGGAACTATTAAATGATTTTTGGACCATGTGGTTATGTTATCAGTGAGGGTATTTACATTCTTTTTGTATTTGTAAATTTTTCTGCAATCTATCATTTTATTTAAGGAGAAGAAAAGTAGTTATATTTAAATTGAGTTTTTATGGTATTCCTGGAAATCATAAATATTCATTATATTATAATAATAATTTATTCACATATATGGTATCTAAAAATTAATATAAAATTTTCATAATTGTGGGAATACTGTGAAATCAATTTTGAAAATTTAGAAAATGTTATTCATAAATTTATAATTTTAAAATTCTATTATGGATTACCATTTATAGAATAGTCTAAATTATACATTAGAACGGTTTTTGGATATGATTGAATTATTTTATTGTATAAAGATTTATGAATATTAGATATCTTTTTCTAATAATTATATTTTTTATAATAAAATTATTCATAAGAAATAACTAATTGTTATTTCATCTATCTTATGATCCACTAGTTTATTTTGAATGACTCTAATTTCATATTAATTTCGTAGAATAAGTGATGAAGATGAAATTTATCAAAACACTACCAAAATAAGAAATTGTTCTTATGAAATTTAATTAAATAAATAATATATTCCGGTGAAAAGTACTCAACATTTGCAATAGGATCTCGAAATAAATTTTTTTTACATTAATCTTTATATTAGATGAATGAAAAGTCTTTTCACCATTAGATGATTTATATATCAATTGTAATTAACTTTCTCCTAAACCTGTTCTCTATATCTATATATAAGTATTTTAACATTAGTTTTATTCTCTTTTTCAATTATTTCAATTCACACTATAGTTTTCATCTTGGGGAACCCAGTTATTTAATCACCTTTTCCATTACGTTTCCCTCATTTCAAGACGATGTTTTTACCCTTGTTTATATGTGGTGTTTAAATGAATGAATTATTATATGTATAACCCTTTATTACCTTGATAATTTTCAAAATAAGAGGATAAAATTTATTTTAAAGGGGTACAAGTAACACCCAATGATTTTATGAAATAGTTATTAAAATAAATGTAATTTATTCAATAGATTGTGTTAAAATAAACTCCATGTATTAAAGAATCATGTTATAATATTAATATTATTATCTTATAATGACCATTAAAATATTATAATCATATATTTATCCAATAGTACAAACTAGAATTTTTTAATTACATTAATATGCCCTTAAAATGAGACATATATACTTAATTGAGGTCTCGGGAGGAATTTAGGACTCTTTTGAAGCCCAAAGCACCTAAAATAGTGAATATATGTTGGCCACATAGCATGTCTAGAACCATGCGCCCCAGGGAACATGGTTTTGAATCATTTTATATGCTTTGGATAGTGGTAAAATGAATAGTTTGTGAACTGTTTGTCAAATTATACACCATTTTCATGTTGTATTCCTGGTGATGAAAAACCATGTGCATGGTTGGAACACGGTTGGGACAATACATGAATCCAAACCATGTGTGGTTCTTTATGGGGGTGAAATTTATAATTTTCCCATAATGAATTTATTTTACCATTTTCTTCTCCTCCATCCCTTATTACCTATAATTTTTCTCTCTTATAGGTGTTTGAAGCCCACTTTCTTCCTAGATTTTGGATTTATGATATCTCCCACATATCTCTTTTGTATCTATCACCATGAAATGAAATAGACTCCTCTTGGTATACTCTCTCATTTGCACTGAACAATTTTGACATTCATCTATCAACTATTGAAATGTCTTCATGTGTAGGATCTATGCATTACATTGGGGGTTTTTCTAAACCCATTGATTTCTCCATTTCTCGGTTAAATCAAGACTTGTTACTGGATTTGTGGAGTTATTAAACTAAAAGGTCGGTTTTATACACCTTTTCCCATCATTTTGATTCATTTTTGGAATCACATCATTCTTCTGCTAACCAAATCCATAGGAAAAGCCTCATTAAAAATTAAATTAATCGGAATGGTTTACCATGTTTTTATTGACCATCACTTGCATAAAAACCAATTCATAGGGATTTGACTTTACCTTTTTCCACTCAATTGGGTATTACATTGTAAATGGACTAAATTTCCTATTATTTTATTTTTGGAATTTAGCATTGTTGAGTGTGGCACTATAGTTAAATTTCATAATTATAAAAATTTGATTTATAAATGAATAATGAACCTTGAATGAGATTCCATAAAAATGAAGATGTGAAACTATTACTATTTATCCCCTTCTGTATTGTTATATTCACTTATTCATGATTTTTGAAAGTTGATTGATTTTTAACAATTACTCATGCATAATTCCATATTCTAACTTCTATGTGACATGTCTTAATAAATTCTTATTGCTCATTCCCCTGATTTGGTTCTAATACATAGTGGTTCATGGTCATGCATGATTTCATTTGCTGTTCAGTTGTGATTGATGATCTATGGTAAGAGACACGATAATTATATATTCATTTTCTTACATGATGTAACTTTTTTTATCTCATTCTATGAATTCTCTTATTGGATGCTAATGGCCTTTACTTATGAATTGTGCCATTATTATTGAATTGAATTTTATGTATCAATTAAACGGAAAGCATGTGATTTTTATATTATTATATGATGGATTTCATTATATATTTTCATTTAATTGGGGTATATTTACTTTTTTGTGATGTGATTGTCCACATGGTTCACTAGATAACAGCTAATAGAGAATGTGGGTTCTGTATTAACGACTAGTGGATGTACATTCCATTCGTGTTTGGGTTATGACTCAATGCAATGGGGGTGTTGATTTGTCTTTTTAGGTAAGGTATTCATGGGTGGTTTATTATACTCTCCATTGATACAAGTTTTCATAGGGAGCATCAATAAATGGATTCATTGGCAGGACAGCTATACCATGCCTTGGGTGACACTCAATCTCTTATGTGAGATACCTAGGATAGAATCTGAGTTATCACTCCTTAAATGATAATTTGGATTATGTATGGATCTCCATTGATAGACATGGTGGTATTTTATTGTATCATATTTTCATCATATGATACCTAGGATTATTTTTAGATCACTTTAAATGGGAATGGGACTCCCCGATGTATTTGATTGATTGATTGGATAAAATTGTTTGATTTTAATGGTTTCTTTTTTATTCCAAACTTCTTTGTTTTTATATTTATCCTTCTTATGCTCCTGGGAAACATCTACCATTATTCCAATAATTCTTGTTTTATGACATGAGAATTAGACATGAATCGTAATAAAAATGTAGGTGGTGTACCTTATTTTTATTCCATGATTACTTTTTTACCTTGTATATATATTATGCCTTTAATATATACACTTTCCAGAAATTTGGCATGAGATAAATTAGGAGACGCAAGATGAGTGTCTGAATTAGAACCCAGACCAGGGTTTTATATATATATTTATTTATTTATCCTTTTTTACATAGTATGGAACACTATCTGATATTTAGATCATGAAATGGAATGGTCTACACACTATGGATTCTAGTCTACTGAGATTTATATCTCACACCCTTCTCGGGAAAAGTTTTTTACTTGAGTATAAATTATTCTAATATGTATGGATAATGGGAAGAGTTATTCTTATGATTATTGAGTACCTATTTCTTTTGGAAGGATAATATGGGGCCGAGGACTGAGCTTATGCATGAGATATTGTGTATAATTTTTTGGCCTTTTTTATTATTTCAATAGCATGCAGTATATTCTTGTACCCATCTTCTCCCACACTCTCATTTTTAAATAGTATCATATATATAATTAATTGTTTTATTCATTATGATTATTTGTCTTAAACAAATTTTTTATTTTATATTTTTTTACTTATTCCATTAATTATTCTGCTGATAGTTTATTTTGATGATTTCTCTATTTGATATGTATATTTTTTACCACTACACATAATGAATCTATGAGGGAAAAATTCACCACATATACACACCCCAGGCCCTCACTTCAATTTGAAGCCTCTGGGGTTTGGGGAGATGTTCTTGAGGATATTTTTCTAACTTGGTATAGGTCATGGTACTGTGAAAACATGGATTGGGATACTAAAAAGTTGTATCATATGTCATTTTTTTCTTATTGTCTGTGTAAGATATTGCATTAGAAAAATAGAATTCATAAAAAATTATATGGTTCGACCTAACTAACCTATGTACTGGGGAAACCGAAATTACATAGGATTGGAATTGTGTATTGGATTATTTCATTTATGGTAGATCTCAATTTACCATTGGGTGACACACATTTTTTTCTACTATTTATATCGATATTACTGATATGATGGTTTCCATTGTGCCAGGACCTATAATATGAGGTTGTGGGATTACATGCACCATACTAGGAACTATAGAAATTAAAATATCATGAATGATGGAATTATATTACTATATTCCTTTTGAATTTATTGGTTTAATGTAATTCCTTCTATTCTTACGAGTTATACATTACAATGCATGTTTACTTATAAATATGCATGTGATATAATTTGAATTATGGGGACTTGTTACGAATTGTACTGACTAGATATCCAACGCTAATATATAAGGTGTAAGAAACCGTAAAATATGAAAGGATGCTCAATATAATTGAATCTATTTAAAAGGGAATTAAATGCATCAATGCATAAATTATGTTACCACCTTATATTAGAAAACGTGACCATTACTTGATCTTGAGCTAGAAAATGGGTTTTATGTTGTATTCCCTGTATTCCTTTTGAGTTATCTTCCATCTGTACCAATACCAAGCACTTGGATAATAATATTAGTTGGGAAACACTCATAGTTAGTCCATATACCTATCCTATTATCACGTTCTTTATCTATTGTGTCATATTTTAGGGAGGCCTTACACCTTCCCATTTATATTTCATTCTAATAATTTTTTCCAATCTATTAAAAAAATCCAATTTTTTATGTTAATTATAAGAAATTGTGTAGCTATGAAAATGTGATTCCATTGTGTTGTATGCCAAGAGAGTGGTGATGAGAACACACCAGATATAGGGGCCATGACCCTCACATTCTACATCGTGTTGTGCCTCACCTCCTGTTGATATTCCACTGGGCACTGATGCTCCACTAAGGTACTATTTTATCATGTTTATGAAATCTATTCAGATTTCTCCCAATACTTCCTTGACTATTTAAGAGCTTATTCGGGACTTCCAATAGCACAATCCTCTAACTTTCCTGGGAAAAGGTGGTCCTCTTGCTACATCTTCATGGATATAAGCTATGAAATACGTCATTGACCATATTTATACACCTTCATACAAGAGGGTATTGATTTAAAAACACATGATTCATGATTCTTTGAACTGTATGTGGGATGTCTTCTCTCAGCCAGAGCATAACCGATACATGGTCAGGTCCGACTTCTTGATTGATTTATATGAAAATTTCTTTCTCCAACTCTGAAATTGGATCAAGACAAAGATTTTATCCATCTTTGATAGGGATTTATGAATGTTCTTGAGTAATCCACTCATTTCATAATGGTTCAGTGTTTTACTCCATCTCTGAGTAGTGAAGAATTCATTATTGTGAAGAGTTTTGATGATCATTTTGGTATGTTTTCCACTCTAAGGTGAATTTGTTTTAGTTGACTTATATTACTATGATAGTGAACTATTCCTTCATTATGGAGTATAATCTCATAGATTATAGTAATGTGAGCTAGGTAGGTTCTATTTCGCATCTAGATGAGAGATCTTCCATCCACAAAAAACCATTTTTAGGGTTCACATGGGGGTGAAACCATCTACGTGACATGTACTGATTATTTTAGAGTTTTTAACAAATGTGGAAAAATGGTCTTTAAGAGGTCCCAATGCATGAGAAACACCAATGGAATTTTGATATAATAAAAGGGTGGTTCACCTTCCATTCGTCATCCACTTATATCATATAACATGAAGTTGTAGGGGATATGTACCAGAACCCCAATAAAGTATGAGTTTGTGACACCACAGTAGGCTGGGAGCTAGTTTTCTACTAGCTAAATAGGATGAGGTAAAAAGGAACATGGATGAGACTATTAGGATCCATAATATTAGTGATAATAGAGTGTATCTACTCAAGATAGTCTTGTGGCATCTTTGGTTTGAGGCTCATGATGTATGTATGCAGTTTGGATGGTACCAAAGGATAAGAGTCTAGGGTCATATATAGTTATAGGTACTATTAAATTCTCCTCTACCTAAGTTTCTTACTTTTTGATACTGGTGCATCAAATGATTTGATATATGCTACATTTGGGTAATGTCTTAGACATTTATCTTGTAATTATGTTGATGTATGTCTCTTGAAACTCTATTGGGGGCTGGAAAAGAGGAAAAACATCATCTCAAGGAGTTCCCCTTGAGATAGGTGGGTATTATTTTTTTTGGAATTTAATTTTCCTCATGTTTACTAGATGAAAAATAATTCTCAGTGTTTATTGGCTCTTTCCTGATAATTATTATGTGTAAATCTATCGACGATCGGTGTCATTCTCTTTATTTTATGGTTTCATGTATAAACACAATGTTTAATTGGATATCCATGAATATCGGGCTGGAACATAGTGTATTGGGATATGTAGAGAGACAAATATATTAGTGAGTCTCTTTATGACCAATCAAGGGATGCAGTTTCTGGAAATCCCTCCAATTGAGTATTGTTTCAGGGAAACCGTCCATGATGATTTCATTGTCTTACAACTGATGAGAGAGGTTGTGTTCACAATAGAGAAAGTACCTGGTTTTTCACTAGTGTTTATTCCTCCTTATATGATGGAACTAAAAGAGCTCGATGAACTCAAGAATAAGATTGAACTTTATGGGGATAAGGGTTTCATTCACCCAATAACAATGACATGGGGTTCACCTTTACTTTTCACCAAGGAGGCGGATGATACCCTTAGATTGTGCGTGTAGTATGGATGGTTGAACCATTATACAATGATGAATCATTATCATTCACCTCTTATAGATAAACTCTTTTACCAGATCTAATGTGTAACTATTTTTTCTATAGTCAATTTTAGGGTAGGATATTAATAGGTACATGTGATTCAGTCAAATATACTCTGTACAGTCTTCCATAGTAGGTACGACTTGTATAATTTTTTGGTTATGAAATTCGGTCAGATGAACATGTCATCAGAAATTATGAATTTGATGAAGTGGGGTTTCCATGCATATCATGGTTTCATGATGGTAGTCTGCATTGAGGAAATCCTGGTGCATTCACACTCTAGACACAACATGTCCAATCTTCATGAGATCGTGTTGAGTACAATGAAAGATCACTATCAATATGAAATGCTCATAAATTTCTTATCTTGGATTGGTGGGGATCAATTCATGGGTCATACCATATCTAAAGGCGTATCAATTGACCCAAATATGGTGAGAATTATATTTTCCGAGATGCACCATAAGAATTCCATTGATATAAAGAGAATCATAGGGATATATAGATATTAGAATCAGTTCCTTCAAGACATCTCTGACTAATAAATGTCCATTATGGCCTTGACAATGAAGGTTGTGTAGTTCATGTTGTCTAAAGACTGTGATATATATTTTCATGACTTAAAAGGATGTTTCACATCATATATGATTCTTATTTTTTCTGAACTATTAAGATGTTATATAGTATATTGTGATGCTTAGGGGATTATACTAGTGGTAGTTTTGATGCAAGTTGACTGTGTTGTGGCTTTTGGATCCTGTAAACTAAGGCCTCATGAGATGAATTATCCTATCCATGAATCGATCTTGTATATGTGGTTCTTGCACTTCATTGTTGGAAAAAGTATCTATTGGTTATGATATTCCTAAAGTATATGAATCGTTAAAGTATGAAATATATACCTACTCAATGGTACATGAATACAAGGTAGCATAGGTGGGTGTAAACCCTACATTCATTCAAATTAGAGCTCTCTTATACACATGGTAAAAGAAACTCCATAGTGGATGCATTGATATAGGGAACAAAAACATAGGTCATTCATGTAGGGAGAATTTAGTTTAATATGATGGGTTTTTTTCAATGTTTCATATTGAGGTTCAAGAACAACATGGGATGTAATTTTTAGTCGCATTGGAAGTAATGTACACTCTTCTTAGGTGAGTCTAAATATGATATTTTTCTAACTCAGAGGGACTATCCTTGGGGTAAAGCATCATAGGAGAGAACCCACCCCCATGTTGGGTTGTAAATAGAAGTGATAAACTTCTCTATCATGGGAATATTTGTGAACCTTTAGATAATAGGTAGGAGGTGATGGGGGAATCTCATGACTCCATTTGTAAGGTTCATCCTGGTAATACCAAAATTTTCCAATACATGAATCTTTAGTAATGTTGGACATGTTTGAATAGATTATATCAGGCTTTATCACTGGGTTCTCAACCAATCAGAAAGTGATTTTGTAACACCAGTGACATGCTGATCTTCTATATCATTTTCCCATTCCTAGGTATAAATGGAATAAATTCCCCATGAATTAAAATATAATATTTCATATATAACCTTGATGAATACATTCAGTTTGGTAGATCATTGATATGATGACCAATGTCGTTCAATTCATACTGATCTAGGAGTCCTCTGCTGATGAGATATGAAGGATATACATTCAATAGATTGTGTGAATTCATTTTTCACCATGTTCTATTATTTCAGACCAATACAAGTGTTTTAAATCATGATTCATTCTAGATAATTAGAAAGAACTTTGTTCATAGGATCACATGAGTACAACATATCAGTATCTGAGCAATTTTTAGACCAAGTAGTTGATTTGGGTGTTAGAATATATGCTTCAGGAATGTATTCTTGATTTTGTTTGTTCTTGGGAAAAAGCATATTCCTCTAGCTATGTTTTCCTAAAATAATAACATTCATAAAGAAATTCATATTTCTCCATATGATGACCTCTATATAAGACTGTGACACTCACCACTTTTTTGTTATAAGGGATGTGATGTAGTTTTATTGGGTTCTTACCTAATTCAGGAGGCTTTAGATCATGTTTATATTGTTCAGAAGTATATGGAAGCATCCTAGTCCATGTAGATGTCCGATACTAATCATCATCATAAACCTCTGGAGTTGGAGGTTGAATAATAGTGTTTATCTATTTCTCATAGGTTGGGACATAAATGAATTAGAAGATAGGGACTGTTATCACCTCTGTATGTTAATCCTTTCAAGATAGTGGGTAGCGTTTGGTCGGTAGCCTATCATTAGATGTTATAGTATAGGTATCATTTCATCCAGGATGTCTTCCACATATCTCATCTTCAATAGTATAATCCAGAACTATCTCATTATTTTGATCCATATGATATCCAGATAGAGACTGATGTGTCCTTTGGGGAGAATCTGATTTATATCACTGATAGTAGTACAAACGGTCTTTATGGAATGCGAGATCTTATAGTTAGGTTGAAATGGAAGAAAATTTATGTTCATAATGAGATTTAGGAGGGGGGAAATTCATGTCCATAGTGGACAGAGCATTTCACAGAATATATACTTCATCCCACAGAATGGAAAATTGAGGATGAGTTGTTTTAAAGAGGGGAGGTTTAATGGATTATCATCATCCAATGATACATATGATTAATGTTTTCTTTTTATTCCGAAAAATGTCAATTTAAATGATTCCATTGATCATAAAAGAGGTCCTAGGGACATCCTAGACTTGTTTGGTGCCCGAATCATTGAAAATGGAGAAAAAATCATCGACCACACTATCTGTGTGAAACTGTGTGCCCCAAGATGGACTGTTATGAGCAATGTTGTTGGATTTGGAGTGTGGGAAAACACACGGATTTTATATGGTTAGTTAAAATTTTCACATTTCTCATGTATTTTGTACAGTGAAGAAAAACCATGCACTGAGTTGGTACATGGTTTTTCCAAACTGTGTGTCCAAACTATACACAGTGGTTTTGAAGGGTTAAATTACTAATTTACCAAAAATAGAAATTTTTACCATTTTTTTATCCTCCATCCCTCTAAACTCTATATTTTTCTCTCTAGAAGGCATGTGATTCCCCTTTTCCCCCTCGATTAGAATTTTCTGATATATCCCACAAATCTCAACAATTTCATTTTCTGTTAGAAAAAAAGGATCCTCTTCTTAAGACCTCTCATATTCACTCATCTATTTTTAGTTTCTTCTATCATACATTGTGCAATATTCCTATGATTGAACATCGAACTATTATGTGGATTTTCCAAATAACATGGTTTCTCCCATTTAAGGTAGAATTAGGCTTTTTACTAGATGTGTGGAGTATAATGATTTCAAGGTAGGGTGTATACTCTTTTTCATGTCTTTTTTATACATTGTTGGGATCACATTATTATGGAACTTAAAAAATAATTCTGTCCCACACTCATTATAGAATATTAAATTAACCAAAATGGTTTACCATATTCATAATGACTATCTCTTACAACAACACCCATTCATATGGTGTTTTATTTTCATTCCTCCACTGCTTTAGGCTTTCCAACTTAAATTGCTAGTATTTTAACTTTTTAAATATGTGGAAATTACATTGTGTGATTGTGGGACCCTGTATAAATGTCATAAAATTGACATATTGAATTTAGAATGAGAAATATACCATGAATTGGATTCCATAGTAATTCATATGAAAAATTCTTATAGTTTATCCCCTGTTGTAATATTATATTCACTTTTCAGGATTTTTATAGTTGTTTTCTTTTTAGAAAATGATCATGATTAATTCCATATGCTATGTTCCATGTTTCTTTCCTAAAAAATGATTATTTCTCAAGGCCCTGATTTTGTATGATCAGAATGTGGTTATTTGTAAAAATTGATAGTATGATGTAATAAGATGTCACTGAATACATAAATTAAGAGGAATGATAATTCCTTGTTCCATTTGTTATATTCCATTTTTTAGATGATATAAACTATTTTTATGTATCCTTACATGCTTTTTCTTTTTTAATTCTTACATCTTTTCTATATGGAATGTTCCATTTTTGTTTCCCTGAATTTCATGGCTTGATTAAATGGTTAGCATGTGGTATTAAGGTGATTATTAGATGGAATGCTTTATATAAATTTTCTGTCTTGTGATATATTTTCATTAGTGAGATGATCTGGGATACTTGGTTCACTTGATATAGGCTGGTAGAGAATGTTGGTTTTGTATAAGGGGAGAATGTATGAAATCACCGTGCTCATTTGGGTTACGACTCAACGGACTGTGATTAATGCATTGGCTTAATATGAAAGGGTTTCTTGGGTGGTTTTTTATACTCCTATGATATACAAGTTCCGAAAGGGAAAACCTATGGATGATAAAATTAGAATCATGGGTACACCATGAATTGAGGGATACTCAGTCCCCTTCATGAGGTACATGGGATAGCCTAAGAGTTATCATGGCTCGAGTGATACTTGGGATTCTATATTGATCAACGTGGAAAGGCTTGATGATATTGGATCAAATTGGATATTCTTATTGTGATAATTTTGATTCTTTTTTATATTTACTTGGATGGGAACAGGAATCTACACATTGATAGATTTATGGGAATGCATTCATTGATAGCATTAGTTTGTTCCTTGATCCTTATATGTTTCATTTTATAATGATCTTTCTTATGCACCATTGATACCACTACCTTTCTTCCTAGAATACATGTGTGATGAAATGATAATTACTACCCAAAAATAATCGTAATCTTGGGGGTGTAACTTCATGGGATCCCATTCTTACTTTTGGCTCTTGTATATATATTATTTTTTCCCAGGTACTCGTTCAAGACTTCTGGAATGGGATCGTATAGGTGATGTCGAATGGGTTTGTGATTATGAAACTAGTCCAATGTTTTAGATAATTTTTTATTCATTTATTAACTTTCAATAAATCTAGCACACTATATGTTATTTACAACATGAAATATAAAGGTCTAGACACCGTTGGTGCTGATAGAATGTGTTTTATATCACACAACATACTCGGGTGTTGTTTGGTTCCCAAGTCATCATTATGATCATATATATTGATTAAGGGACACATTTTTCTTATGTTACATGATTTCTATGTTTACTGAGGTGAATTTTTAGGGTCATCGGGCTGAGCCTTTTCTCAGGATGTTGTGTTGGTTTTTTAGTTTTTTTAGTTTTTTGATATCATGTAGTATATTATTGTACGTCTATTCCCATTCACTATGATATCTATATAGTATCTAACATTTACATCATAATTGTATCTATTATGATTATTCATATACCCCCAAATTCTTATTTATATTATATTATTATTCCATTACTCATATTTCTATAAACTTATTTTTTTTTGCATCCTCTATTTGATATGTATATTATTCACCATTGTGTATAATGATCCATGAAGGAATAGTCTCCCCATGGACACAAAATATGCCTCTACTTCTGTTTAGCAGCTTCTGGAATTTAGAGAGACATTCTTGAGGTATTGTGACCCCGAGCTCAGAGCAGAGTTTAGTGTCATCTCATTCAAGGTTGAAACAAAAATGTAGCCATAATATTTTTTAGAATGAATAAGAATTAAATAATAATTTCAGATATGTGTAATGTTTTTATATATAAAAAATTTATTAAAAAATTAATTTTTAGTAATGTAATTATTTTATTCAAAAATACCTTTTTCTCAAAAAATAATATCTATTACATTTTTGAGAAAATAAAAAAATTAATTTCATAAAAAATATAAATCATATATTTGAGAAAAAAACATCATTTGTAGAATCACCATATTGAAATTATCTTAGTGATCATTTTTGATAATTTATTGTGTAAATTACATTTTCATGGAATAATGAAAAATAACTATTTTTATAAAATATTATCATTTAGGTAAAAGGATTCATAATATGACTTCTAATTTAAGATTGTTTTAAAATTAATATTACTTCTACAATATGTTTAAAAATAAATTTTGAATATTTGAATCTTTTTCATAGATGAAATTAATAATAAAACATTCTATATTTATGAAATATCTCTCTTTAGAAATTTATTCTTTCATTACATGTTTGGGTTTATATTTAAATTATATTATATAAAATTCAATTAATTTATCCTAGAAAAATAAATTCAATATTTAGAATTATAATATTTAATATTATCTAATATGTTCATCTTCATGTTTTACAATAATTAATTGTTTAAATAGTGAAGAATAATTATAATGGTTAAGGTTTAAATGACCTTATATGGCATAGAACGTTAATGGTCATTAGTAAAATTAAATATAAACATATAAAAATGAATTTATTGTAAACTTTTCTTTCTTATCACCAATACAGTTTGATACTGACTGATTTTGGATCCTTTTTTCTTTCTTAACAACATGGTTATTGTTTATATCTATAAAAAATACAAGAATGTTTTCCCACACTATCAAAATTCCAACTCCTTTAATCTCGTATTCACACTGAAAAACTGATTCATCAACCAAAACCACCAAAAATATCATCCATACATACTATAAATTACATATATCTCTTTATTTATTATAAATCCATCCCCGTAAGGCTACAATTATAAACCTAAATAGGTACTCTAATGAAGTGAAAAAATTCATAACCATACATTTTGTTTTATTTATTTATCTACGTCCATAAAAAATACATATCTGATGCTAATATAATTACACCAGTATCCTTAATATACTATGTTATTATTACATTATCTGAATGACCTACATCTATTACCCCTTCCATAAAATGGGGAATGAAAACATCAATCATGTGTATTTCGGACCACCACCTTGTGAACCAATTTAATTCATTTTACATAACAACCTCTCATAGATTTATATAATCATGTATTTTATGTATTCATAAATATGATATGATGACATATTTATATCTCTAGAAAAAAAATATTAAATTTTTCTTTTACCTCTCAACCTGTTGGTAAAAAATAATTTTCTTGTATGTGTGACTGACTACCACCTACTGAACTAATGTGATGTGTTTTATAAATATTAATTTACTAGGATTATAACAATAAAGGATTAAATAAATATTTTACTATTTTTTCAAAAATTATACTTATTCTTTTATTATATTATATTTTCATTTTTTTAATTCTATTCTAGGGTGGATATGATAATGTCTCTCTTCTATACAACAGAATCCAACCACACAAAGTTATGAAAATAATTCTTATATAAATATTTATATTTTAGTCAATAAGAAAAAATTAATGAGTATATGTGAATTGTATGAAAAAAATATTATATACAGATAATTTATATTTTATTGTTCATTCATTCATCTATAATGAAAATAGAAATATCATTCATGCATATGTACAGTCTAACATATTTAAGAACGACATTATTACTTTTTCATATCTAACAAGAATTGATTAATATAAAAACATATATAATGATTTAATATTATATTTATATCTTGTTTATAATCAATATGATTATGGATCCATTATGAAAATGATTGGACTGAAGATTCCAAACAAAAATATTCATGAAAAATTTTAAACATTACATGAAATGTGATTTTAAATGTGCATTGTTTATAAAATGGAAATTAAATTTCATAAGTAAATTAAATATGGTATGATAAATTTAAATTTAGTTCTTTAATATATGTATAGAAACTAAATCTTTATTGAACAATAGTTTTAAACATCATGGCCTGAATTTTAAAACTATGGTAAGGGGTTTTTGTAACAATTTTTCTTCTATGAGTAATATATTATGTGTGCAGGTATCTTTATTTATGTTTTTGTATATTTACCCATTGACTTGTTATATTATTAAAATAATTATAAATATGTTATTAATTTTTTAGATTTATCTGATTCTTTATTGGGGATATAATTGAAAATTTTAATAATTTGGTATGTGATTTCTAGTCACTCATTAATTTCTGGGATACATATGACATATTCCCCATTTGTTTAATTAATGTTTTATAAATATTGTCAAAAGTGTATTTTATGATTGTTATCATGGAAATTATGTGGTATACCTATCTATATGAGGCTCACTCTTCAATGGGGCCCACAATACACATGTTACTAATTTTTTAAGTGTTTGGTGTTACAAAAACAATTTTGAGAAGAATGGTTTTTTATTTTTAATTAAATATTGAAAAATTATGATATATTTTTCAATATTAAAATTAATTTTCTTCTAAAAATTTTATTTCATTAGATTACATGTTTAACCATACTATTCTTTTTTTATGTACTCATCATTCAAAATGAATGTTTTTAATGAAAATTGACTTAATTTTTCTCTTAGGTCTTAATCCTTATTTCTTCCATATCGATGTTCTATAAAATAATAATTAATGTTTTAATCTTCATAAATTATTTTTAATGGTATTTACCAATTTTAATGAAAATTTTTAGAAGGAATATTTATGTCATCATTAAAACAAGGCATGTTTTTATTTTTACAAAAAAATTAAATGAATATTTTTTAACATCCATGGCATAAATTGATATTCTCTCCATTATAAAAAATAAATGTTTTAATGATTAATTTTACTTCTTTAAGGATATTCTCAATTAAAATTATTTCAATATACTTTATTAATTCTTACTATTAAAAGGTGATTTTAAATTAGTTGTTTTCTCATAAAATATTTGAATGGATTTTGTTTTCAAAATCACATTTTATCAATGATGACACCCTATGATGTTATATTTTTTTTATTTTGGATAGGATCAAATGATTAAATATTTTCTCTTATTTTCATGGTTTTTGTTAATGATGAGAAATTTTTTATGAAACCTATTTCATTTCCACCGATTATATTAGAATGAAATTTTTATGTAACTAATTTCTTTTTAGGGATATATAACAGAAAATGTGTTATGAAACCAGTTTCATTTCATGGAATATTATATAATTAATTTTTTTTAATCATATAGTTTTTTATATTATAAATACATTTTTAAGCTTCTTTCTTTTCATGGGATCTGATATGATGAATGTTTTGTTATTTTTTGGCACACGTATATATGATTTTCAATATGTGATGTGTATGACCTCTATCTCCCTTCAATAAAGTAGGTAAGGATTTATATATAATGAGATAAATTTGACTAAAATGGGTTTTAAAGCAATTTTATTTATGTAATTTTGACACTATGAATGTTTTTTAAATATTCCATGAGCACTAAGTGAATAACTTTCTGTAATTTTGGTTATTCTATAAATAATTGTCTTATGCCAATATTATTTACTCATCACTCGTGTTCTATGATTATTTATCGATTCATGTATAATGAACTACTAAAAATTATTAAAGATCTTGGGGTTATGATCTATGATATGTACAATATGGTTTTTCAATTCTTATTCTCAAATTATCAGAAACTTATTCTCTTGTTTTGCTGATGTATAACATGTTTACCGTAACTGAGAATCTATGATCACCCATTTTATGTTTCTATTCCCAATATTTTTTATAAATGTATTCTGTATGATATGTATAAGAAGGGTATAAATGATGAAGAACATAATGGGTGCTTGTATAGTTGAAATATAAACTTGTTGTTTACATTTTCATGTTTCAAAAGGAAATAGACATAAATTTTTATGACCTGGTTCATTATGTTTCTCAATGAATTTTCAGAAATTAATAAGTATTAATTGATTATAATAATTATGGTTTTATAAAAATAACATATTTGAGATGGCTTCTATGATATCATTTTGTAATAAATAAGTTACCATTTATTTTAGTGACACTTAATGAGACATTTTACTCCTTTTATCTTCCAATAATGAGAACCATATCCATGAAATATATACTAATATAGAGAGTGATATAAGGTAGTTGGTTCCGATCAATGGATTCTATGGGGATTTTTCATGAGGGATCCTTTCTACATTGCCTCAAGTAAAATATGGATCAATTTGTAAATGTCAAGTTAATGTGGAATAATTCAGGATTATGTATGTAGTTGTTATTGGGTTTATGTAATATATATCGTCAATGGTAGTTTGACCACGTTATGAAAGTGTTATAATGAGGGTATTTATTAGATGATATGGGATAAATTATAATTATATATCAACCATCAAGGGAAATATAGACCTCCATGTGGTGTCATAATTTCTTGCGTAATATGACCTAATAAATGAATCTATTTGGATAACGGGTCTGATATCCATAGAAAGACAATATTTTTTTATATTAATTAAATCCCATACATTTTAAGATCTATATTTTATGGTCATGTGATATAACCACACTATTGTATTTATAATTATGTGTAATAGAATTATGTGTCCTAAATATAGTGATAATAGAGTATTGGGTGTGGTATATTATTTTTGGATTCCATGACAAGTATATCATTTCCAATGAATATATTTATTTGGTAATTACAATTTATAAGTCATATGTATTAATGAGGATAATTTTATAGAGGATTGGGCCCCATTTAGAATATTTTTTTTAAGTATTGGTGGATTAGATGTGTATCAATAATCAATCATAAGAAATATATAATTAATAAAGAAAATATATATAGGGTATTAAACCTAGGAATTTGTCCATTGATTTTTTTTATTCTAATCGATTTGAGATGTGATACAAAAAAAATATGGTGGGGGAGGTCTACTTGGTAACCAATAGAATGATTTTTTTCAATATTGATTCATATTGGATTCCATTAGTTATAAATAATAAAATAGAAACCATGTGTTTCGAGACCCTCAACAATGGGTGGAGTTTGGGGATTTTCCCCCTTGAAATGGTCTCATGGACTAGCCCTCATTTTCATGCCTCACGAGCATACCCTCATGAGGTGACATCATGAGAAATTACTCATGGGATGCTCCTCTTTAGGTGGATTGAATGATTGTTCCTATTATGATATCTTTATAGACATGACTCACATAGTGGCTATATGGGACCATCCATGGGACATCGTATCCATTTTATTTATTCCTTACAACTCTTTAATTTTTATATCTTATGAATTTTTTTTCACGCGATAGTAATTTCCAAAAATAAGAGGATATTTTCCCTCGCCATTTTATTTATATATATAATTCTCAGTACTAGTCTCCTCCACTTTCCCATTATGGAATTTTTTTATTCACAAATGATGTTTTGTGATAAATTTCCAAATTAAAAGGTTATATGGGTATGGCACATATAAAAGGATGTGTATATTGTTACCATGTAATGATACAAAAATTAAATCTTAACAACATGAGATGGTTTCATGTGGTTTGACACTCTGTGTAGTAATCTAAATAATGTAGAGAGTGGAAGAGTCTTAAAATAATGTCACATTATGGCTTCCATTAATTAGAACCCTTCAATGGATTGATTTTTGGGACATATTGACTCATCATACCAATTCATTGTTATTATGTGGTTGGGGTCTTCAAAAATAATATTTGCAGGGTTTTATACAATACACTGGTTTTGGCCATTTCAGTGCATCATATATTCTTTGATATGTTCATTTTTTTCTCAAATAACACCTTCAATATGTTTTCCATCTTGATTTAGATTGTAATAATTATTTTATGACTCATAGGCACCCCGAAATTCCTCCATTCTGAATTGGGACCATTTTCAATGAAAAGGAGATGGTTAAAAAGTTGATAAAATTTCGTTTTTAGTTTTCAAGTGGTCAAATATGTGGTATAATAATATATATATGTGTGTGTCTGTCAATTTACACCACTTACTACTTCATTATAAAATTTTCTTTTAGTGTTGACCTTATATTCTCTCCTTTGATAACTAAATTCACCTCATAGATACTCCCAATACATACTAGAACACGGTATATGATTCCTCATGATTTGACTTGAATCAATGTTTTTTTAGATTAAATAAACAACCTTTTAGATGAAGTGGCCTTCATGTAAGTTATGTTAGCTCATATTATTCATGTGTTCACTCATATGGTTCATGTAGTGACCTTGTGGTCTGTGTGTTATCCCATGTGGTTCAGGTGGTGGAATTTTGAGAACATATTATTTTTTATTTTGAATAATTATTTCATTAAATGAATTATAATTTGACATATTTTCATTACATGAATCCAATATATGTTTTCTATTAGAGGATTACTCCAGAACAGGTTTTACATGGTCTTTGTATAAAGAGATATTAAATGATTGGAAGCAATGATGTTACCTGGTTTCAAATTATTCTTATATAAAATAAAACCATATAAAACATAATTGGATACTCTTTACAGATTTATATGTTCATGTATAAGTCACCAATATATTGGTCTTGACTATTGATCCATGTAACAAATCTAGCATAGTGATCTTTAAATCTATTAATCAGATTGATCATTATTCGCCTACATATTTCTCAAGATAATTTCATTTCAAATGGACAATTCAACCGGCATGTAATTTTTTCCATTGGGTACTTTTTGGGGGGGTTACCTCCATTATACTTAGATTATGAAAGTTTTAAACTATAGGAATAGACCCATGGATACTATTCAGTAAAAAATAGGATCAACCCTTATCATATTCTATTCTGGTCATCCAACATTAGTTTTTAGTTTGATGGTACATTTTACCTGGACATGGTCTAGAACTTTTTGGTGCATAACAATTGTTTTTAATATGAAAATTAACTGAATGTTTTTGTATTTTATGAGGTTGTATAAATTTTATTTCATTCATCAACATAAATAATCATAATAATTTTCACTTGTTCAACTGAGGCAGTTTAAACCCAAAAACATTCCATCCAATGCATAAGACATTAGAATATAGCTCTATGATGCTGAAATAATTAGTAGATCCAAAATCCATTGATATTTATATGATAATTAGTTTCCTCATAATTCAATAAGGGATGATTCAAAAAGTAATCCTCCATTAATAAATGAGATATTAAAAATATTAGAGGATATCTTGGAGGAAGAGAATCATCCAAAGTTTGATATCCCTCTTTTGTGATTTTATTGGAAAAATAATTATATCTAGTAGATATGAACCTGAGATGAAAATGATAAGTATTATTCAATATTATACCTATCACAATCATCTAGATGAATACATTCAAAATTTTAATGATGGTAATTATATAACACATGGTAAGATTGTTACTCTATGAATTGATCAACACGCCAATTTTGATTCTTTTCTCAATGTGTCCTTTAGTGGAAATGTTCTTATAGTAATTGAATCACACACTATAGTGACAGTTGAAAATCATATAATTTCTATGAGCTATAAAAATTATGGATGGTTAATTTTGTTATTAGGATATTGGTTTAATTATATTATCTTCTTGGAACATTTTATAGCAGGAATATCTTTTACAAAATTATTGGTCACTTGAAAAAAATTTGGGATATATTGAGCCAAATATTAATGGGACCTATTTATAAATAGACAGAAGTTTCAAAAAAATTAATTCATTCCATAGATATTATATTTTATCAGATTAGGACCACTAAAAAGAAGGATTTCCATATCAAAACATTCTTGAAATAGAACAATAAGTATTTCTTAATTCTATATTCTACACCAATATATGTTAATATTGAAAATGAAACTGGGAACAACGAGGAAATATAATATTTTATATCATTGATTGGTGATGTTATATCTATTACAATACACGGGGAACTAATCTATGAATGGGTTACAAAAACATATTTTGTCATAAATATAACATCTTATAGATGAGATTTCTTCATTCTCCCTAAAGTATCTGCTATGAGAATTATCTCATTGTTTCACATTTAATATGGCTGATTCTCATAGGATAGTAGACTGATGTTCTTGTTTTCCATCCACCCATTATTACAAACATCAGACTTCTGACCTATTATGATTAGAAATATTTATTGTTATAGACCAATGAGAAACTGGATAATACCATTGAATAAAAACATTACTTTTTATGAATGAGTCTAATATGGAATGTGTTGAACCGATAATTACTGATTGGAAATGATTAATAGATACTATGGGAAAATATATTTCTTCCCAAATATCATGTAGATCGACCAAACAAAATTATAGGAAATGGGCATAGCATATGGAACATTCCTGCTTGATTGGTAAGAAAATTCATTATCTGAAGAAGAATCTAGGATTATTTATTCTAAATGAGGAAACCTTCTTTGGGTACCAGAGGTAATTTGAATCCTAATGGGATGATATTTCTTTTATGGAGTCCAAGGATTCACTTATAAAAATAGAGGAAAATATTTTTTTGGTTTTATAAATATCACCATGATTACCTCTTATAAAGGTCACCCTAATGAAGAAAATATTAATCTTTTGTACCTCAAGGATGAAATACACTCTACCAAAAAACCAATCAGGATTTAATGTGAGTTTTCCACATTTTGACCATACGAATAGGCTTGGTGGATGAAAACAAAAACTATACATGTACTACTTCATATGACGTAAGACATATACATGCATTATTATTCATTGATCACCATTTTTATATTTTTTAGACATTCCCATTAGCATAAAAGAATATTGAAAAGAATAATATGATGTTTTCATATTTTCAATACATAACTAGAGGGCCCATGAATTGATATAGGGATGATCCAAATGTTATGGTTAGGGTGAAAGGATCTCTAATTCATGTAGTGAAAATTAATGTATTGTGCTCAAATTCTCAAAGAGATCCTTTAATGACACCATATGTGAACCCTACTATATATTTTTACTGTAAATTAATTAGGATATGGAAATATATAAGTATACTAAAAACCCATCATCATTCATGGATGGTGAGTGATTATATTTTCTTCACTTATCATTCAATTAATGTTTTTAGATCAATGAAAACTCTCAAATTTTTAGGTATTATTCGATGTCACACAAATATATGGATATAAAATTCCCAAAATCATAGATTATATACAACACTAGAAGTGACTCTTTAGGTAATTGTTTTTTGGGGATCTAGGAGAATCATAGTTTTGTTCCCTCCCACACACATCATTTGTTGATTTTGTAGACATGAAGATAATAGGTGAGTGTTCAATGGTATCATCCATATATTCTACAAATATGAGACTAATGAACAATGTCACATAGATTCCAATATTTATGGTACCCTCTCTATTGTATATTTTAATTCATACACCCATGGTGGTGGATGATGTGGAATTGGTTCCTATGAGAGTAGAAGATGTCAAATAAAAGGATTCATTGAAACTAGCCTTCAATCCATATACACATGTTTCATCAATATGCCTATTAGATAAGAGGATTCCCTAAGAGATATTGAATTTCTAGTTGTATATTTGAAATAAAATATTCATACCTTTGAAATTTTATTATTTAAATGGTACAATGATATATTATTACATACTCTCCATCAAGTTATGGTAATAGAATATTATTTAATAACTGAATTTGAATAATTTTTTCTTGAATGAATTCCAAAGTATTTCTCTATGTTGGCGTTTCTATAAGAAGATGAGTAAATTTATAAAAATAATTTCATACAACATGTAAAGTTTTTGGCTATAGTAGAAAACCATATTGGGTGGGGAGGGATGGTTTAATTGATTTCTGAATAAGAAATTCTTTTTTTATAAATTAATACTAAATAACTCTTTTTATTAATACATCCTTATTATCTAGTATGATAGAAATTTATCTTTTATTTTTTCAAATATTATTCAATGGTTCGATCAACACCTATTTAATGGTTTTTTAAATTACATTAAATTTTTATGTTAATCTAATCACATTAATCGATGAATATAAAACAAATATTAAAGATAACTATCAAATATTAGTTTTCCAAATGATACTGTAAAACTATTTTTAAAACTGACTATGAAAAATTTTAAAAAACAGAACAAAATAAATAAAATAATTTTTTTCTCACATTCAGAACTAATATTATACAATTTAATGACACTCACTACCATGACACTTATTAAAAACAAACTAATCGATAGCCGTTAATGGGTTTTTACTTACAACAAAATATAGGGATGTCATGTGTATTCACTACCCCATCCAATTTCATCGTGTTATTATAAATATAGAGAATGATAAATAACAGTCATGTGAATATTATTTTATATTATATAGTAGTTTTTTTTCTTAATAGATATACAAAAATTTCAACCACAACTATAAAAGTATAATATGAAGAGATAGATAAATGAAGGATTTATTAACAAGAATAATGATGTTATAGTTTTTTAGATGTATATTGTCATCATTATGCCTTATTATTTTCCAATGGTACATTTAGAATACAAGATGGAGTTTTTATATCTTTCAATGATGTTTTGAAGAAAAAATGTTCTTGGTATGTCCTTTTACATTTATAAAAATCATATTTTTTTGTATCTCATATTCAATGAACTCAATCAACATAGAAAAAAATCATTCTCCAAAAAGTGCTATGGGAAATGAATAATTATAAATCATCATTCATAGTATTAAATATAGATGTATTAATATATTATGACATAAAATTTAATTAGAAGATCTAAGAGATAGTGATTGACTACATGGTTTTCAGTAGGATACGTTTTGTAAATGGGTATGAGATTTTATTATGTCACTAAAACATCTCTGTGGCTAAATCAGATATGTGATTTTCCCATGTCACTAAATTATCTACATGGATTGATCAGATACATGATTATGATATATTGCTAAAATAACCATTTTGATGGCCAATAATTCTTTATCATGCAGTCACTTAATGTATATTTGGGCATTTAATTACATTTAACAAATATCTTTCTCCCATGTGGATTCTTTAATTCAACGCATGTGGAAAAAAGTATAAGAGTTTCTAAAAAATATCAACTAATAATATGGTTTATTGGATAGAAATGTAAGGTATCTTAAATACATAATGATATTTTTTATTGAGGGATAAAAAATGTTTATATTTTAATATTTCATTATGGTAACTTGGTTTCTCATGAAATTGATTGAGGATTTTGTGAGAAA
The DNA here is from genome assembly GCA_963277665.1 of Viscum album. NCBI lineage: Eukaryota > Viridiplantae > Streptophyta > Magnoliopsida > Santalales > Viscaceae > Viscum > Viscum album. The sequence goes on from OY728125.1 coordinate 2,005,532,536, forward strand.
TCAACCATGATCGATCACATAGTTATGCAATTGTTCCAGTTAATCATTTTTTTTCTTAACAAATATGTGAGTTTTTGTTAGTGTTCCAATAATGTTTAAGTGGATTACCAATTCCCACTATTATTCGATCAGTATGTGTTATAGTTTCTTGTTCACATTGAGATATTTTTTTAACTATCAATCAAACAGTTACACAATCTATGCATTGTTCATCAATTAACTAATATATTTTATAAACATAACTAATACTTATTTATACTTATAGTAGATATTTATTTGGTTGTATACCTATTACACTATGAATTTTCCCTACTTTAAAATCGGGGTTGGTAGTCTTTCTAGATTGAATTTATGGTCGATCCATGTCTTTTAAAATTTTATAAATTTTCAAGATTTATTTTATCATTCATGAAAAAATATATTACAAACTCATAATTATAATATTTGATTATTAAAAATGAATATCTAGAAAAATCCAATAAACACCAACATTTTTATAGTAAGAAATTATATCATTAATAAATTAACACATTACACTAATGAACCATTTAAAATTTATAATCTACCACAATATACAGTGAGGATATTTGATAACATTACATATGTCACTCTCCATTCTGTGATTTCCAAAAAAAATAAATATGTTGATTATGGAGAGAGAAAAATTATAGATATTGTTCGGAAAACCACATATAAATAAATCAATAAAATATATATCATTTATGTTCCAAAAAATGCATTATATTTACCTATCAAAGTAGATAATAAAAATAATACTTAGAGGTCAGATAGATTAAAGGAAAAGTTAGAACTTTTATATTACCATTTATTGGAAATGTTGGAGGTTTAGGGTGAGGATTTGTAGTATCTCCTAGAATCATACGGGATTTGGGAACATGATTAATCAAAATAACATCTTGATAATGGTTTACAAAAAAACGACCCTTTTAGATGTTTAAAAGGATTTTTAGAGAAAAATGAGAAATCTGTAGTTAAAGAGACTAATTTTTTAATTGGTAATATAGAATATGAAGGGGAAGGTTAAATAATTAGTTCTTGTCGATCTAGAGGTGACAAAATAATATCATTTTAACAATACCTCTAATGTCCCAAGATCATAGTAATTAATGTCATATCTATTGGATCATACTCAAAAATTTGATGAAAATTATTATTTTCTAACATAATATAATATTGATAAGTTTATATAATATGAATATTCTCAAAAACATATTTGATTTTGGATATTAGAAGATACATTTTGAGGTCTCCTTAAAAATATTGAAACAATGTTTTCATGTACTCCTCCGTGTATATTTGACTATGTTAATAATTTATATCTCCCTTGATTACAATCTTATCATATGTAGTATTGACTGGGTATTAATTATTAATTTTATATAGATTATCAAATTATTTATAAATATAAATACGAATGTGGATCCTGATAAGCTTAACATAGCCTTATTTTGCAATGGATTTCATAACAGATAGTCCTTATAATAAATCCTTATCCATTGACACAAATGAAGCAGGATAAGAAAACTAATTGTTGGGAAGCACTAGTGATCACATAATGAAATATCTTGTTTAGAGTAGTAATAATATCTTGTAGATCAGCTTGAATATAACAATTATATTCCTAGAAACCATCCATTAGAGTTCTAAACCACCAAATATCAGGTTCAATATTATCTAGGATTAGAAAATTAGTTGGATGAATGTGAACAACAGTAAATTTTATTTTATAAGACACATATTCATTCATATCATACTTATTAATATTTTTGTTACTATGAAAGACATCATTAACACATCCAAATGATCATTTGTAAAAAGGTTAAAATATCGAGAAGTAAAAAAAACAATGTAGTTGGTAAAACCGATTTTATAGGAGTTTGATACATTGGTGTATGTCCACCATGAGGAGATGAGGTAGGGTTGGGATTATGAGTATAGTGGCTAAAATCCCTATTTTAATGTATAAAAAAATCCCACAGTTTCTGAAAATATAGGTTGATTATTCAATGTTTCTGGAATAAGTTATACTCTTTCATCTAAAAACAAAACATTAGTTGAAAAAGAGAAGTCATAAATAGACTCCCAATAAAACATATTTTTAAATTCATGTCCTAGGTAGTAAGTTAAATAAAAATTTATAGAACTAAAAATATATTGTAAAAGATCATCATAAATCTCAAGTATGAATTTTTAATTAATAATTAGTTAATAAAAAATATCATTAAATGATACAAAACATTTGAAATGACAAGTATGAAATGTCAGTCTACATTAGATGAACTATAATCATATTGATCATCCATGTCATCACCATGACCAATTGAATATAAATCCAAATTAATTAGAGTAGTTTTTCTATATTCTTTATTATTTGGAGGTGTTGAATAAAAAATATGGGATCCACTTATTTAAAACAATGCTGTAATTAATCCATCATGATCTTCATTATTTTTCGCCTCATTGTCATTGAGGATTTATCTAAAGAAAATAGATCCTAGAGTCTCCTCCCCATCACATGTTTTTACACCATATTTTATTGACTTAGTTACTATTGAAACTCTATATTCCTTTAAAACATTAGTATAAATAGTGAATATCATGATCTCTTCATTAGATCTTTTATCCTATTCAACTATATGTGTTGGGGCCTGAGAAAAATTTTCATCAAAAGAGTAATCTATTTTAACAATTTTACCGAGATCCAATCATGGATATATGAAATCTATTAGCATGGAAGGGTTTTAAACTTGATTTAATCTTTTATATATTCTATCTTCATCTAATATCCCTATAATTTTCTATGGATTAAAGCTATTATAAAGTCATTTCTATTTGTCTTCATTAAGAAAAAAACTTATAGTATGTACATTCTATTAAAATATAATAGGAATTATTATATTCTGGTTATGCATATCTAAAAATAATTGCGGTAAGATAAAATGGAAAACCCTGGGGATTTTTTTCTGAGCTATTCTATTTTCCTTATCAAACTTTATGGAATATTTATTGGAACAACATGAGATAATGAGTATATAAAGAAGAAGTATTGTTTCATAATAGTGTTGAAATCTCATTTTGATGTAAAAATCTCATGTTTGTATAAGCTCTAATAGTAACATACACTATATATTTAATTCAATATCACTATTAATTTTTGTGTATCATAACAGGAAAACTCATATAACACGTTTTCATGATAAAAGTATAGATGTTTTATGAATAAGGTCTTTGGTATCCCTCATACTCTCAATAATGATGTAATTTTATAAATTCAACCCAATGAGATGAGGAAAACTCTTTTTCCTAATATTCAATAATTGTTCTAGTTATATTTGATTGATCCCCAACATCAAATATGATTTAAACATATAAATAATTCAATAAATGTGGATATAAATACTTATTTTCACAAGAAATACAATTGGTACATCCATGTCAAAGTGAATATATCAAGACTAGATAATGACTAGTCCAAAACCATTTCACATGTACCTAAATTTGAATTGAATCTCCTTGTAAAAAATAGATCATTATTTAACTCTTTCTAGAACTTCTTGGAGATTCCATTTAAATTTTACAGTCATCAAAATCATTAGGATAATTTTTATTGAATGTTCCCTTCATTTCACATGCTCAAAATATTCATTCAAATGAGGGAAGACTGAGTTTTGGTAACCAATGTGTCGAAAGAGGTTTTAGTTCAAATAGGAAATGGATGCATTTATTTTAATTCAATTTAGAGATATTAATTTCTTTTTAGGATCAAATAAAAACAATTCATTTCAATCAATGGTATAATATACCAAAAAGAAATATTATATATTTGATGAAAAATAATTAATTGAACATTAATTTATAATAATCAATTAACTAAAATTTTAAAATTATACCAAATTACAAGATCATTAAACATTATTGATCATTCATAACTCATATGTAATATAATTTAAGCTATCACAGTTCATAGCCTTTTAAAAAAAGTTAAAATGAATATATTATAGGCTGATGAATCCAAATGTGACATGTAAATTTTAAAAATGATCTCTCAAAGGGTTGTTTTTATATTCAATGTGTTTTTTATTATAATGAAACACGTGATTTTTTATGTTAATCTGTAACACCCTGTGTTTTTATGAATTCTTATTTTTTGAGTAAATTAAATTTAATCTATGGAATGAATTGTATAATACAACTCATTGTTCAATATTCATAAGTGAAAGCATATTATGAATTCACTACAAACAATACATAGATATCCATTTTGTACATGAAACATGATGTTTTATTACACATTATTCTGAGTTTTGTTTATAGATTTCGGTGCTCCATGCCTCTGTTTTACTAATCTACAATATAATAATATTATTAAAATAATATTATATTAATCACCACGAAATAAGAATTGAGGGTATGAAAGGGATTAATAAAATAATGAGAATATGCTTATAAATATTTATAAATTGAATTATTTTTTATCAATAAATTGTAAATCAAAATTATAACCAATTAAATCTAAATAATGTGTTTTAATGAAAAAACAAATTTTTACGCACACAATGTTTTTTTCATCTTAAAAAAATAAATTTATCAATAATAGTTGGATATAATGATGAAATTTATATATTATAAATTATAACAAGAAACCACATTCATAAAATATGTTTGATTGGAATAAAATAAGAATAAATCCAATTTTAGGCATTAAACAATATTTTTCTAAATGGGGATTTTTTATCCTTTTAATAGAATAATTGTTTTAAATTTTTTTGATATTTTTTATTTATTATTATTTATTTTATACCTCATTTATGATATTTTAGTATCATGACTTACTTGTGGAGAGTTTTTTGTATTCCTCTGAGAAGATTAATTTTTTTAATGAATATTGAATATTACTAAATTTTATTTCTAAAATAACTATTCATAATTTTTTTTAATATAGTGAAATTTAATTTTTATGTGTTTTTTCATTTTATATAGTACATTTAAACAAATATTAATCCAATTAAGGCATTTATGTGAGTTTGGCATTGAAATTTGATGTAAAAACATTTCGATCATTTAATCAATTTCACTTTAAAGACTCTATGACCTTCCCCATCTACATGATTAGTTTTATTTTAATTTATTCCACATGTTTTATTTTAATTTGAAATAAAAAATTGTTCAAAATTTGGAAGAATAAGAATTTATAATATCTACAACGTTCACAACTATTTTTTATCAAAAATATTTTTGAAACTGATTAAAATCAATTATAGTGATTAACGTAAAAATGATTTTACATAGTGGATAAACATTATCTTAAAATTCCATTAAACAAAACACATATCAAAATTTAACGCAATAAGACCTCCAAATAGAGGTACATCATCTAAGTAACACCTCTAAATATTATTTTCCTTCATATATTAACAAGAATTCTACTTTTCATCCACATTAAAAGGGAAATCACCCCATTAGACATTCTCATATATAAAACCCTCTATCTTATAAAAACCCTTACAGAATGATCTTCAAAAATCCCTCCCCTTTTCCTAAATCCTCAAATTGGGAAAAAAATTGGGGTCTTCCTTTGTTGAAAACCAAAAGTTGTTACTTAGAGAATAAGTCACGTTTTTTTAACAAGAATAGTTGTATCATTTAATTCTACACCCATTAAATTATTTTAATATCAATATTATATAATTTAATAAATATCCTCAATATAATGATATTTACTTATGTAATGGGTGCGACTTAAACCTTCACACATGTAAATCAAATGGGATAAAAAATAATCACTCATGTGTATGGGAGACTGACAGCTTGAAAAATGTTGTATTTTATTCTTAAATTATTACTTATATAGTTTTTCAATAATTATGGGAATAATACTTTTGTGTGATATATTTTATATTTATTATTTCTTTATTCTTACATAATTTTTATAAAACATGTACCATCATTATTTCCACTTTATGATTATATGGTAACGTTGTTTGTTGATAAATTTATTATATATATGAATATCATTCTTTGTTAGATTTATAATAATCATATATTTATTATATATGAGGTTTTTATAAGTATGATGAGAATTAAGACTTATGGTAAGGTTTCACTCATATCTATTTTATTTCTCATAGATATATTATATGTACCCAGCTTAATATTTTTGGTCAGTGTAAATACTACCTTATGAAATGTAATATATTTAACTAACATTATTTAATTATATTAAAACATTGAATTTATCTTTTCTTTCACATACCGTATGAATCAAAATTTACTGAACCAGTTAGTGAATTTCTGTTCTCTCTTTTATTTATATGAGACTTATTCCATATTCAAAACTTATTTATTTTGTGTGGTGAATATACTATCAATAAATATATTCTATGATTATTATCCTCAAATATATGTGTATTCAAAAATATATTTTCTGCTCACTCATTCATGGGGTGTGTGGTTCATAATTTACCCAATTAGAAATCTAATTTTTTTTTCAATTATTCTTCATTGAGAAACATGTAATGTTATACACCAAAAATCATTTACAAGGTGAATAAACAACAATTTTAAATGTTATATAATGTATACCATTATTTCCATGATATTTTAATGTTCTTGTAACATTATTCCCTAAAGGGGATCTAATTCAATGTTACCAAAGTGGTTAGTCGTTATTAATAAAATCTCATTGTTTATTTGTATTTTTTTTAATATGAATCCATTGATGAAATATTATATTCCATATCATTATAATTATAATTATTTTTCCTCACCTTTGGTTAGTAATTCTATATATATTTAGCTATAATATTTTCCACTCTAATGTGTATATGATATTTAATAAAGTGTTTTTAAAAACATAATACCTTATCTAACGCTTTCGAAATAAATTCCCGTTATTCAAAAATTAAATCATAATAAAATTATTTGAAAAAAATTATTAATGATATTTGAAGCTCATATTTATAGAATTTTTTTAAATGATTTATTCTAGAAAGTGTAATTTTCAGAGAAATTTTATTTTCCATATGAAATAGTCTATGTGATCCTTCAATAAACTTCCCCATATAAGATATAATCCCTTGATATAATATATTCTTTAAATGGTAATTTATTAAATTACAACATTTTGATAATTTCATTGAACATTTTATATTTATGATTACAAGTCGATTATGAACCAGTGTCACTTCAACAAGTCATTCCTTGAAAAAAATACTTAAGAAACATGATTCTTTTCATAAGATATTCTATGAGGAAATAATTGTGAATATTTTATATTTTTAATAGGTTATAATATGATGGAATTTTATGATTTCATTGAAAACATATCTATGATTACATTATGTTGTAGTCGGGGCCTGTATATCCCTCTAATTCATTGATTAATAATTTATTTATTAATAGATAAACATGTTATAGAAAGAGGATTTAACTTAGTTTAATATGAAATGGAAGTAATGTGGAGTGAACTAAATCTAGTATGATAGGGCTGGAATGGGATGGGAACCTAGTTCAGTATTATAGGACTAGAATGTTATAAGAAAATGGTCAAATACTACTAGTCTAGAACATGGATTAAACTCGGTTGAATAATATATTTTTCTAAAAGGACGTGATCCTAGTAGAATAATACATGTCTGAAATGGGTATATAACCTTGTTTATTATATGAATTTTTCCATTAAGATGGTATTGTGAGTGAACCTTGACTAGAAATATGGCATTTAGGGGAACCAATTCAACTAATATGTACATGGATGAAATCCATGTCTACTATGGAAATAATTTCATATGCGTATATTTCTACCTTAATTTCATGTCTTAATAATCTGCTCTTATTTAGTTACTATAATATGAACTTCTAATATTTAATATATGACTCATATTTTTTGTCTTTCAGATATAGGTAATTATCTTAACATGTGATTCTTATGTTCTCATACCATTATTAACATTTTATTCCAATATATCTCCTTGAATCTTCCCTAATGAGCATCTAAGATCAATGTTTATTGTGTTTAATTTACCCATGTTATGAAGAATAGTTTTATATAGGATTACTATAGGGTAATATCATTAATGAGATTTTGATTTTATTTCACATAGTTTGATGATTGTTTTCAATGTTTCAAAAGAATCTAAACTATTTTTGTCTCAGGGAATGTAATTTTTTAACATCATAAATATTCATAAAAAATGATGTAATATGCATATATTCTATTCTTTGGTCTCCATAGATGTTATGAATTGAATGGATTAGTCATCCTTTGTAAAAAAGGATGATAAAAAATTAGTGAGATCACTTGAAATATTAGTAAGGATATTTCTATGAGTTTCTATAAAGATAATACTATGGTGTCTTATACTTAAAAGAAGGTGTCCTGATTTAGGAATCCTATAACCAATTTTTCATGATTATTTTGTTTTCTTTAATTATTAGTATTTATCAAACAAGTATTTTTGGTATTAATAAATAGAGTTAAATACCCAAAACATGGTAAATATTTAATGTTTCAGATGCTAACAATATATGCATTATGGAAATTGATGTTCTTAGAAGAAATATCATGAATATAATCAGGAAGGTGTAACAATTATTGTTAACACTATTATTGGTAATGATACTTCAAAAAAAAGTAAAATGCATGCGATGTTTTAGAAATATTATTTAAAAGATTTAATTGACGTTGAGAAACCTTAAAAATTTTATTCATATTTCATATACTATGAAAGGGAATTAATGAAGAAGATGACCTATGTAACAATTTATGAATAATTTTGGATTATTTAAGTGTATATGTATATTAATTCAATAATTATGTTATTTTAATCATGAAGTATATTTTATTTATTAAGGACGTAGAAAAAATAAATTCAATCTTTCTTATGAGTCAGAAATGTGATTTAATGGAAAGATGATATTTTTATAAGGGAAGGTAACCCTAAATGTGTAACTGATGTTGATAAAATTAAATTTAGATTTAATAATGTTAATATTGATATAGATAATGTAAATTGGATCGTATTTATTACAATGTAATTTATTATTGATTTCTTCAAAAAGTGGTCTACATTATGATGGTTGATGTTTAATTTTTTTTAGATTTAATGAATATACCAATAATAATTTTAACAATAAAGCAGGAGTGTTTTCGACATTTTTTTGTAGTAATTTAGGTTGTTACCATGATTCATGATATAAAATTATTAAGTTTCTCTAAGGTTAGGTCTGTGACAAAAAACAAATATTATATGATATATGGGGGATCATTGCTTTGCTATTTTTGAAACATTTACTGACCTTATTTCTAGAGGATTGTACATTTATAATTTTAAGGGTTTATAAAGTCACCCATTTAGGGAATGGTTTATGTTAAAATTCAGATGAGGTCTTCCATATTAGAGTATTATCCCTCCATATGTGGAATTAATCATATTTGATAATATGTTCTTACCATTATGTTGTGAGAAATATATATGGAATGACATATAATTATATTTATGGATTGTGCGATCTTAAAATTATTCCATTATGAAAAATTAACTTTCATATATTTGAATATGATATGAAGTGTAAATTGATCAAGGCCCCACAAAGTGTGATATTATTATGAAATCAAGTAATTATATCATATTATGATATTTTTTAAATTATAAAAATCGTCTTGAAATAAACTATTTTATTTTTATAATCATTTAGGATTATATAAATTTACTTTTTCATGCCACTTTGGTTATTGCTCTATGACTAATGAATTTATAATGAATATTCTCTCAATCAATCTCCATCAGAATAGTATATTTAGATTTCAGTTTCTTTTCCTATTTTCACTAACCACCTTTGTTCTCCTGTCTGTAATCCTATTTATGGGTTAAATTGGGTAGGTACTATGATTCCAACATTATATTTTCAAATAAATTTTATGAATTAATTTTTTATTATGTGGAATTATATGAAAATAATTTAAATTGTTATAAAATTGATTACTCTGGTAAATTTTAGTGGTAAAATTCATTTTAAGGGGTTCTAGAATGTAACAACCATAGTTTTTATGAGTTACTGTTTTTTTATTAGTTTAAATTTTATTGATGGATTGTATTGCATGATTCACAATGTTAGGATTTATTTAAATGAAAAACATGATATTATTTTACTAAATAATACACTTATATTATCTTTGATTACATGAATCATTTTCATTGGCTAGTTTTACACACAATAATGAGTTTCTCTGATGTCGTGTGTTACACAGGAGACTAATTTTTACCAAACTAGAAAATTATAATATTAATAAAAATATTATATTTATCATCTATCCATTTGAATCGAGTATATAAAAGGGATTAATGAAATTTTAAAACTCAATTTATACATATTTATAAAATAAATTATTTTCTTTCTATTATTTATAAATCAAAATCAAAACAGATTGTATATAAAGATTGTGTTTTTATAAAAACTATTTTTATTCCCACAATGGTGTTTTATATTATCAAATTAAATAAGTAAATATAATTTGTAGATATTAATTAAATTTATATATTTTAATTCCACAAAATTATTCAATATACATATAATATGTTTTATATGGATAAAATAAGAAAAAACCCCAATTTTAGGCAGAAAAGTTATATTTTTTAAAAATATTTTTTTCCACCATTTATGGTAGAATTGTTTTAATAAATATTTTTCAAAATTTTATATTCTATATTATAAAAATTAAACCACAATTTTTAAATCAAAATATAAATATTTACTTTGGGAGAATTATAGGTTTTTATCGAAGATTTTTATTTGTTTGGAATAGTTTAAAAATTGAATCTTAATTGGAAACTGAATATTATTATATTTTTAACTTAGTTTAATTATATTAATTTTTGGTTATAATGTATATTGATATCATATATACATATATTAATCAAATTTATGTAATTTTAATCAATTTGAAATTGAAATTTGATGTAAAACGATTTCATTCATCTAAACTTTTGCACTAAATTCATTGTGTCATCCCTTCTGTGGGAATAGTTTTAATTTAGTTATATCCAATTATATGTTTATAATCTGGAAAAATGGATTACATATTGTTAATAATAATAAGTTATAATTTATAATAATTTCAACATTGTTTTGACCAATAATATGAGTGAATATTATTAAAATTAATTACAGTGATTCAGGTAACAACCAGTGAAATTAGTGGGTTAAATTTAACTTAAGGAACCTAATAACCTAGAATTGTGGAAAAAACATTATGGTTTCATATTGACAATATAATCCGTTATAAATAATATTATTCATTATTTTATTCACATGATGTAATGAAGAACTCCAAATAGTGTTTACAATTTTATATTAACAAGAATGCCACTCCTCCTCCAATAAAAAAGGGAACTCACTACGCTCACTTATTCACACCTATAAAACCATTAATCTCATAAATACCCTTCCAAATGTTCTCCCAAAGTCCCTAATATTTTAATATAATCATCAAATTGTGAAAAAATGAAACCAAGTTGGTCCTTATGTGAAAACCCAATGGAGTTTCTTGAAAGAAAGGTAACTCTTTTCAATGATAAATTTTATTGTATTTATTTATCCCCACATCAGTTACTCTTATATAAATATTATTATAACAAATTAAGTATACTAAATATAATTATATGTTTTCATGGTATTGGTTTTTCCTAACCCTTCACTCACTTCCATAAAATGGGATACACAACCATCGTTCGTGTGTACATCAGAATACCGCCTAGCGAAAAGATGTCAATATTCATTATATTAACACATATCAAGGTTGATAAAATAATGTAATTACTATATATATGATACATACCATATATATAATTTCTTTATTTTTTTGTAATTATTATATAACACATACCTTCATTCTTTCCATTTTATGGGTATTTGATAACCTTGCTTGTGGATGTGTGGGATACCGCCTCTTCAAAGACATATGATTCTTTTATTAATTACATGGATTGAATTAAGGATGGGTTAAATAAAAATATTTGATACATATTTGAAAATAAATATACTATAAATAAGATATATATATATATATATTTATTTATTTTTGTTATTTAAAAATAAGACAATAATATGTAAACAATGTTTTTTTGTATGTACGGCCAATTGCCTCCATGAACGATATATTTATTTTCATTTTTATATATTATATATATTTTATATATATACGGAATATATATTAATCATATATCATGTATTAAATTTATTAAATAATGAAAATCATTGTCTATGTAAAAGGAAAATGAATAATAATCAAAAACATGTACGAAAAACAAAGAGGTTACTACATGAGACATAACAATAACATATAATTATTAATAAATGTGAAATATAATATCATAAGTGATTAATTTATTTAATTATAAAAATTAATATCATTGTGTGGTTTATTTATAATAAAATTATATTTATTATACTGAAGTTTTGTACAAGTATGACTACACTTAAGACTTACGTTAAGGGTTTTCCCGTCTCTTTTTTATTTCTAGGAGATATATGTTAAATTCATCAATTAATGTTATTACGTGTTGTATATAATTAAATATTACATGTTATATCATTAATTTTCATTATTTAATGGTATTTATATTTTTATGTTTTTTATTTATTTTACAGACCTCATGATTCAAAAGTTACTCAAGTAGTACGTGAATTTCTAGTCTCGAATCAATTTCTGTGAGACATATGCCATATTATACTATAATATTTTTTTGCGGTGTATGTACATTCCATAAATATATTATATTATTATTATCTGTAAATATATGGGTATTAATATATCCATTTGTGGCCAATCTTCTATGGGTTTTACCATACAAAATTTACCAAATCGATAATATAATGTTATCAAAATATGCCTTATTTGAGAAACATGTAATGTTATTCACCTAAATTAATTAAACAGGAGTATATACTTACCTTTTAAACTTTATATCATGAAAATACTTGTTTTAATTATAATTTATTCCATATATTTTCTAATATTTGTGTGGTTATGATTCCTTGCTACCAAAGTGGTATGTGTTTATTACTATAATCTAATCATTTATCAAAATTGATTATGATTTGTCATACATTGATGAAATATTATGATCCATATACCAATAATTGTTATGAATTTTAATCAACACATTTCAAACATTTAATATTCATGTAATTGTACAATTTTACCACTCTTTAGAACATAAGATAATTAATAATGTGTTTTTATGAATATTTTAGCTTATAACTCATTTATGTCGAAAATTTGTTTTATTAAAAAAATGACGTTTCATTAAAATTATTTTAAATTTTATATTAAATTTATTTTTCAATTAATTTGATTTTTAAAATGTTTTATAACATAAAATTTTGTTTTCAATGAATTTTAATTTTCCTTAAGAAATTCTCCAAGTGATATTTAAAGATTTTTCTTAGTATAATATGGAAGCCTTTGATATATTTTATTATTCAATAAGGATATGATCTAAGAAAATATATATTCATTCTCTCATTTAATGATTAATTTTTAGGATTAATTTTTTTATGGACCCCTTTCTCTTCTATGGGTTATCCCATGAAAAAATGCTTCGGAAACCCACTTAATTTAACGTGTTATTCTATAATGATAGGATTCTGAATCATGTATCATTTACACATGTTATAATATAATTAATTTTTATGATCCTATAGAAAATATATTCATAGTTTAATAATATGATTGTTCGGACATATATCTCCCTCTAATGAATTGGGTAATGATTTTTAACCTTGAGATAAATAGGGATGGAATGTGGAGTGAACAGGTTTCGGTATGACGTGGCCTTAACAAAAGTGAACTTAGTTTAATATGACAGGGCTGGAATAGGAAGTGAACCTAGTTCAGTAATACAATTATAGAATGGGATGTGAAACTATTTCAGTAATACATGACATGGATGATGAGTGAAATCGGTTTAGTAATATAGGCCTGGAATGCGAAGTCAACATATTTTAGTAATACAAGTCTAGAACAAGGAGTCAATCCTATTTAGTTAAATATTTTTTCCACTAATATGGTCTTTGTAGTGAACCATTATAAGAAATATTGTTTGGGGAGTTAACCCATTCCAATAAGATATCCAAGGAAGTAAGGATTGATTAGTATATAAACCAATTTATATGTGTATGTGTATATCAAAATTCCATGTATTATTCTTATGTTATTCTTTCATTCAAATAATATGAACAACCAATATTAATTCAATGCATCCTGATTATAATATTTGATTTGTAGGGTTTGATCTTCAAATGGGATTCTGATATTCTAAAACCCTTATTCATATGTTATGATTTCTTATAACATTTATTTACAATTACATATAATATGATCTCACCCTTTCTTGTGTTTACTTTCCCCATGTTATGAAGAAAGGTATTATGTTGGAATAATAAAGTGGAAGATTTGTATATAAGATGTTGAATAACATTAACCATGATTAAAGATTGTGTTCCCTTTATTCAAATATACTAAACTATTATAGTCCTCATGCATTTACATTTGTAATGTGATAACTATTTATTTAAAATGACATCATATATATGTATGTTAGAATTGGGTATCTATATAATCAAACATGTGAAATTAAAAATAATAGGGAAAATTATGGGATCATATATTTAGTCTAGTAATGTGTGTTTCCTTCACAAATTTGTTCATAAAAACATCATAAAACATTTTATTACAATTATAAAGTAGACAATTCAATGGAATCTAGTTTTTTAATACACCACGACAATAGGGACAATCTGAAAAATTAATAGGGTCTAGGGTTACATTTTTTTCTAACATAAAATCACCAAAATAAATATATTAATATCATAATAAATCTAACACATTCCATATTGAATTTAATATCCAAAAACTAGTTTACTTTTTTGGGATTTTAAAATTATTTTAGCCACAATTAAATGTGATTTGATTGTATTTTCACGAAAATGTTCACACAGGAACACATTATACCTATAATCATGCCAACTAACTGTCAGGTACATTCCAAACCATACCTTGTTAAATTGTAGGGTAACATAGTTTCCTAGTTTCTTTAAGAGAAATTTTTTAAGTAATAGTCATTACTGAATCACTTAAATTTTATTTATCAAATCCAACACATTTCAAAAAATTCTTTTCTATAAATTTATTTCATACAATCCCTTTATTAAGTTGAAATATTTTAATATCAACATAGAATTTTTTCTTACCAAAAAAGGATAATTTTAAATTCATTTTTCATTATCCTTGAAAACTCATTACATAAGAAGAATTTGGATTATAAAAGAATAATAACATCAACATATTTTATAACTACTAAAATATCATTTGATCTTCTATTTATAAATAGAGTAGGGTTAAAAAAATTATGATTATTTGAAATAATCAAATTTGGGGCATATCATATATAGCATTATGAGCTTTGTTCAACAATACATTTCAATATATCTTCTAAAAAATAATATGGATTATGTGGATTTGAAAATAAAAGAGTTTTTTTCAATAAAAAATTACTAAATAATATAACCATTTCATTATGCACAATTATAATCCCTTTGATATAATTTGAAATTTTTATGTGTTTCAAAACAAATTATTATCTTGATAGATTCATTCCCAGATACTGGTACAGTGGTTTCATCATATATAATACCTTCTTCAAAAATATATCCATATATTAGCAATCATTCTGCATTTCTAATAATTATTCATGTTTCATAATTCATAGTTCAAATCACCAACATGGTTTCAATTTTTATGTATTCTTTAGGTTTGTATACAAATTACAAAATGCATTATCATTGAAACTACTTTATTTTTCCTTACTTGGCCATTACTAAATGTTCATTATTGATTTCTTTTGGATATTTTTATATTGAATCTATGAAAACAGTCTTTATGGTCATCCTTATTTCATATTGTTGCTTAGATTTATCAACCATGACCTGGGAATCAATCAAAAATTTCAAGTAAATGGATTTTGGAGAATCTAATGGTTTTATATACTGAAGAATATGGTTCTTCCAAGTCAGATTTATGCTTTTAATGGTAATTATGGTTTTTATTATATTATTTATCAAGTAAACGAGATAAAATTAATAATAATTAGTTGTATTATTGTTATTAAAATTGTCAAATCATCCTCAATTTCATCTCAAGAATAGTTGAATTTATAATAATCTCTGTCTTTATAAGTTACATGAATAATTTCATCCATATATTTAAAAATATTTCCAAATATTCTATAATATTTACTAGTTTTTTAATAACTAATAAAAATTCTTTCATAGAGTATTTGTGAAAATTATTCCAAATTATCATTTATATTTACTATGTTTGAATATAATCCCAAAACTCTAATGTAACTACTTTGGGTTTTCTACCCTACCATAATAAATTTAAAATATTTTTCATGATATATCTAAATATCAATAATTTTTACATAATAACTATTTTTATAGCTGCATAGAAATATATATAGATAATAAATTTTCACTCAACAGAGTTATGAAAGTCTCTTGAGGTTATCTATTTCTCCATTCAACACCCCATTGCGGTTGAGATGTTAGAGATATAAATGGATTATTAGTATATCCATGGAGTGAGATTAGAGACACAATCTATTGATTCTAAAACTGTTATACATGATCAATTATCATGTTTCTTAAGGTGTTTCTACTATGGTTGTTTACTTACTATTCATATTTTCCATAACATTATGGAGACTCACTTTTATGTGAAAGAAAAAATATTCATGCATATCATTATTATGCATCAAAAATAATATATGAATGTTGTTTTAATTCCAAACTACAAAATAAATGTTTTCTATATAATTTTATATAAACAAATTATAGTTTTTTAAATGTATAGGGATTTTTCCTTGGTTTGACATGCATTTTGTATTTGTATCACATTTTAAAAGGGTTTTGAAAATTGTCATTTAGTAATTTTTGATTAGGTAGATCCCTGATAAAATCATTGTTATTTGGAATTTATTTTGATTATATATCATATTTTTTTATTTTCAAATCCTGAAATAGTGATTTTATGTGAAAAGAACATAAAAAAGATCATTTTGAGATAATAAGAAATATAAATTAATATAATAAACATTATTATTTTGTAATGTAGAAAACACTAAATTATTCATCAAATAAAAAATATTACAATAATTAATTAAATAATTATCATTAATAAAATATCACCAAATATATAAATACTATGATTATTTTGTTTTAAAAGTTATATAAATAAAATATTATAAATAATGAAAGTTTTATAGTTACTACGTTGTTCAATTATAATAATCATTCCTTTTGGATCATCCCAATAAGGGACATTTCCACCACCAATATTTAAAATGTTTCTAATGATTGTAAGTCCTTCATTAATTTATTTTATAAAATCCATTATCTATATACTATTTATTTGAGATAGAAAATTTCAATAATTTTTTGTATGTTAAATCAATTAATAAATGACTTTGGTATATATATATTTAGAGTAGTTGTGAAATAAATCCTTAAGAAAATTAATTTCATTCCATGTATTACATAAAACATAAAATGGTGTTTTAGATATAGAACCCTTTTTGTTACAAAATTAGGATACATATTTACAAAATTAGTAGTTTCCAAAGAGATTAATGTCCTATTTTTTGAACTATGAATGAAATATTTTTTTTCGAAAACCCTTATTGTCCAGATCCATAGCCAATTCTAAATTTTTGGTTTTGTAATTTATTTTTTACCCATAATGATATTCACTTATTTTATATGGTTAATAAAATGTTCCAAAGCATTTTTATGATGTTTATATAAAAATTTTAGTTCAGTATTTTCCCTTAAAAAATTAAAATTACTTTTCCCTTTCTATAATAATTTCACATTTCTTTAATGCACATAAAACATGATTGTTTTTCATATTTAAATATTTATTTCTAACTCATTCATGGTGTTATAAAACATTGATATATATTCATATAAATCTATTTATTTCGTAATAGAGTCATCAAATATGAGAGCCGAAGTAGTCGATAGTACCATAAAAGTAGTTCCCAAAACGTATAAATTAACATTATCATTTGTTTCCCCATAGTTAAATTAAAATTCACAAATAATATTTTAAAATTTACTTAGGGTGTCATTTATTTATTTATTTTCCCTTTTATGGTTATCCCCACACATATTTCTATAATTTATCTCGCAAAATCATATTTTTAATATCATTTTAATATACATTTATAAAAAATTACATCATCAGTCTAGTCACCTTATTCCTACCATTCCACTAATTTCTAAAATTATCAAACATTATATTATAGTTTTAATTATGGGTGAATTTTATATTTTCTTAATCTCTAAAAATTATCTAGTTAACTAATCAATTAAGTCTTTATTTTGTGTATTTTCTTCCATTCAACTTGTACTATCTAGTTAGAAAGCTTCCTTCGGTTTTCATTATGATTATTTAAATGAAACAAATATTTTTTTTCATCATAATGATTGATTGATTTTTCTATTTTTTATATATAATCAACTTATAATTATCTCCTTGACTGGTATATTGATGATGTCATATGATTATCATATAGATACAATAGTGGAACTTTAAAAATTGGGTACACATGTCAAGATCTTTAGAGCATTGGATTCCTCATCCATCATTTTTCTATGTTTATACATTGTTCATTTAATTAATTGAAAATATGATACATATATGGGAAATACTCATTATTATTTATTTTTAATTTATAATATTTTGGTGAATATCATTTTTATGTCATTTAATAAATATTAGTTGCACCTTCATGACACATAAAATAGATTTCTCAAATTATATAATAATTTTCACCTTACGATGTCCTATTAAATTACTTGGCTCTTAAATATTAAAATAAATAATGAATGGATTTATATTTTGAATCATGAGACACTTTAGTGGGTTCAACTTTTTATTTTCTAGATGTACTCGAGTATTCATATTGATCTTCAAAAAATCCAAAAATGTAAAGACCGATGCATTCAATATTAATGGTCTTCTTTATTTCCCACTAAGCATAATTTTGATGGTTAAAATGAGGAAATATTTTATATCACGTAACTCAAAAATAGGATCCATACTATCAAATGTGAGAAAAAAATCTATTTTAAATGATTTTTTCTGAGTCTTAATTAAGGTAAAAGTTATCCCAATTAAATGAAAAACAAATATTTGATACCAAATATTGGTCAGTGTTTAAAACATAATAAGTAGTGGTTAATTGATATTCCAATAAAAATTCATAATTTAAAAAAATTTAAACACTAAATATCTCAATTGATGAATATATCACTATTAGATAAAAATATTGGAATATAAAATTTCATGTTTTCATAATACTATATAATTATTAATTCCAAACATTGTTAAAATTATTTTAGAATCACATTATATTTTAAAATAAATATAATAACATTAACAACAGATTATAAACACTAATTAAAGATAAATAAAAATGTATATGTTTGAAAAGAATATTTTTAAAATAGTTTGATAATTTAGTAAGAGAAATTATTAAAACATTTTATGTAATAAATACAAGATGACATATCATAATCGTAAATATTTTAATGTCACATTATTCCAGGAATTTGTGTAAAAAAATAAAGTAATATATAACCAATATTGTGCCTTTATATACAACAATATGTAAAGTTTTCTATGATTCACACAATCCCTTACATAGTTATTCATGGGAGTATAAATATGATGAAATAATGATAAAGGGAATCAGGGTAATATGCAATATTCTACTAGAAATTATGCACTAAATAGTTTAATATAATTTTCAAGAACAAATCATAAGATATAAAATAAAAAAAGTTAATTATATTCTAAATGAAGATTAATATTGATGATTGCTTGTTTTTTGATGCTTATTCAATTATAGATGTATTATTATGGATTAATAATGAGATAATAAGACATAAAGATTTTCTCAAATATGGAAATTATATTTTGATTTAAAAAATATATAGTTTTTATTTTTCCCTTATAAACCCATGTAGTAAATTATTTATTTTAATTTATTTTTTATTATATTTAAAAATAATCTTCTAGAAATTTCCATTATAAATTTTTCTATAATAATAATCATAAAAGACATAATATCTAGTTTCATTATATGCTTCTAATAGTTCATTTAATTTTTATCTCTAATAGTCAATGATCTTGCATGTAGTTTTCAATATTCTACTATACATAAATTGCTATGTGAATTCACACCATCGTTGAATAGGATATGTGGATGGATAAACTACATGTCTTCCCAATATCTTTGAATTTACTATATGGAAATATCATAAACATGACTATGATACATGATATAAATGATCATTATCATTATCAATTTGTATATATCATTCAATAAATTGATTCTGATAGGGTCACTTCATCACTTTCCCAAACGTTTCTTCTCAAACATAGGCTATTGATTTTAATATGTTGTATTTAGAATTGAAATGATATATCCTAAATATCAACAGTCATAATATAAATAATTTTAATTCAGTGTGTGTGTGATCAAACATGTTGAGGTATTTCTAATAGATAAATAATATATGTCGTATAAAGAAACAATCTTGACGTACATGGACATTACATTTCATTCTTGGAATACTTAATGCATGAAAAAGGAACCCTAATCCCGTATTATTTTTTTCCATGGAAACATGGTAAAAAATCTTCTTACATGGTGAATGATCTTCAATGTCTTCCATACTGATTATATCTATTTATTTTCCTACCTAAAAATATTCTTTATTTCTCAGGGAAATGAAAATATAAAAAGGGTGTCCTCAAATGCTAAGTAAGGGTATAAATTGAGAACATAAAACTAACCATTAATATAAGTAGGTAAAAACATCATCACAAATTTCACATATCAAAATCATGTGTCATGAAATAAATCTTGTTACAATGTATGGCATAGATCATAAAGGAACATTAACTACGATAATATAGAATTGGAACTAAACAAGGAATTGTGAATAAAATTAGAACATAACATAATTTTCCTATTTGTCGAGGCATTACTATGAAGACCATCATAGTGTAAAATTTCCATTATGGAACCTAGTTTACATTCCATTCAATCCATATATTACTGAACCAGATTAACCTACTGTTCTATCCATATATTACTGAACTAGATTTACTTAAAATTCTAGTAGTCTATATCATGAAATATAAATCATTACCCAATGTATTTGATAGAGATATAGGTCCCAACATTCTCAAAATTAAATCATTAATACACATGCCACAAAAACATAAACCATTCATCACAGCATAACACAAGTAACAAAAAAATGGGTTTATTTAACATCATTCCATCAGAATACACATAAATGGATTCAGAAAAATAATTCCATCCTAAAAATAATAAAATAAAATTATTAAATTGTATATAAATAAAACACCATGGAATCTTATATGGAAAATACTATTGAAAAAACAATTGAACTTTTTTTTGCAGGAAAATATCATTTCCTCTTAAAAACAGTTTCTTTTTCTCAAAATGACACACATTTTGAATGGAAACTAATTTAGTTTGAAATTATTTTCAAATCATGTATATAAATATTCATAATATAAGGACATATGATGATGTAAAATTCCATTCATTCTAAATATGTTAAGAAACATTCTCCTCGTACTTCTTTCAGAAAAGTTAAAAAGTTCTTCAAATCGAATAACGAAAAAATACTACTTTCATGGAATTTAATAAAAATTCACCAAAGGGTAAATTAAGATTTATACAAATCCATAAGAGTGTATAATATTATTATATAAATAATAATCCTTTATGTGGATGATAATTATATCCCAATAATGAATTACATATAAACAACCTCGAAAAAAATAAGATTGCTAAATCACACATTTTCTTTAAGTTTGTTAGGCTTCACAAGTATCCAAAACTCTTATATAGTGGGTTTAAAAATATTATTAAATTCTTAAATAATAATAATAATGTTTATGATATAATATTTGGTAAACTTTTGAATTTATATTACTCATTCATTTATCATTTCAATGTTAAACCAACATTTTAGGAAATAATCATTTTATTTATCGTATGTGTTTTTACATGTTATTTATAATATTAATAAATAGATCGAGATTTATTTACTTATAGAATGTAAAAAATTATTTATATATCCTAAATATAAATTATCTAGTATATAAAAGATATATAAATTAAATGTAATACACCGTTCAATGAGACAGTAGGTCGTATGTAAGCATAAACAATGATTCTGTTTTCATATTGAATTGAATTGAAATAAGAAAATGACATATATATATACATACAATAGTAATAGTATTTAATGTTTTTAAATTTTTTTTAATATACTTTTTAATCCTTCTTGAATAGTTAATGTGGAGAATAAATCTAATTGTATCAGGGAGATAGAAGGTCGTACGCAGGTAGGAGTTATGATATCATTCAATTAATGTTTAACTGGTATTGAATTTGATGGTATATTAATTCTATAGAATAATTATCATGTTATATTCATTATTAAAATCCATTATGATCATTATTTTACCCATCTAATTTATGTATTGTTTAATAACTAATTACACCATGACGTGGAGACCGAAAGTCGTACGCACGCATGCATAAAGATGTTGTTATTTGTAGGATGGACAAAAGGAGGTATAAGGTGGTACCATAATTATAATAACATCATTGAATTTATAATATACTATATATATTATTTTATTATGATATCAACATGTTAAGAGGATGTGGAAGAAGAAAATAATTTTGAAATAAGTGATAAAACAATTACTTCTTTTTTGAGTATCTTCTTTTGAATTTAACAAAAGGTCTCTCTTGGAATATTATCTACCCAAAGTGCGCCCTAAAAGAATAAGGGAGGGAATTGTGGATCTTATTTAATAATATATGTTATGATCCAAGGACTTGAATTGTGTGAGTAAGTTGGTAGTGGTGTTGGCCTTTTATAAGAGAGAGGATGAGCACTTTAGGAAAGTCTTGAAATATTAATATATTATAAACTTATTTTCGTTTTATAATGGTACCAAACTCATTTATTTATAGGCTATGATGATTATGTGTATAAATACCCTAATCCAATAAAATTTATAAATGTTTTTATTTTATTTTAAATAATATCATTTTTATTTATCATTATATAGTCTATTTAATTTTATTTGTTGTTATAATATTCTAACTATTAAATTGTTGTAAATATATTCTTATGTGTAGTAAATTTTCCACAATTAAATAATTTAATATATTTTAAATAATATAATGTTAAATTTGTAATTTTTAAATATGTTTGTTATTTATAAATAATTTAATAATATTGTATTTCTTTAAAGTCTCAATATTGTCAATCATGACATTATTCATTAATTTTACGTCAAATAAAATCCAAAAAAAAAATAAATTCCAAAATAAATATTTAATAAATTCCTAATGTGCCTTAGTCACCAAAATATTTTGTGAGAATATTAATTATTTCATCTCGTATTTATTTTACTATTTTAAAAATCATGTATTATAAATTTTTATCAATAAAATTGTTTCTACATCATTATTCTGTCATCATTAATGGTAATTATTTAATATTTAAAAATTATAAACAAATTCACATGTTATATATAATCTAAATATATTTAAGGATTATATTTATTTTGATGCTTCATCTAGTTTATCAGTACATTGAAATTATTATAATTATAAGAGATAATAGAGTGACATGTTCTACTATTTTTTTAATAATAATTGCATCACTTTCGTGGAAAAATCCCATTAAAAGAATCAATTCTTCCCCTTATGTGATATGGGTATAATTTAATTCACCCAAATGTATTTTAGTAGGTGTTTGTGTAAATTTATTATTCATATCATATTGTTTTTTACCGTAATTCACCAGATTTACCTTTAATTATGGAAAATAAAAATTACCAAAGTGATAAAAAATAAAGTGAAGGAGTAAAAGGTTAATATTTAAAAAATATGGACCTTATAATTCCAAATATGGAATACTTTTTCCATTATTCATAACACATAATTGTAAGAAATTAATTTCAAATTATTTCTCATTGTTAACACCAAAAAGTGGGTTTTTACGAAGTAAAAACATATCAAAATATTGATATGTGTTTATGTCAAAAAAATTGTAAAAATACTTCCAATAACAATCATTGGATTAAATAATAATAAAATAATACAATTAAACTTTAAAACTAATTAAAATATAATTTATCTATATAAATAAATTAGAATAAAATGTAGCTTTGAATTAATATACTATATTTTTTCACTTTTCATGAAAATAAGAATTTGATTAAATAAAACCAAGGTCTCCACCAAATTAAATTTTCACATCCCACATCAAAATAAGATGTTATGTTTTTCAAATATATAATTTAAAAGTTTTAAATATATATATATAATGGTTGTGTTGTCAAGAGGCGGTTTCAATGTTCGTGATCATGACCCAGGTTCTAGAAAAATTGAATAAAATAATGATATTTTATTATTATTTGACTTGAGGTTGATGTATCTTCGAATATGAGTATTATATTGACATATCATCAGTGGAGTTGAGACCCTGATAGTATGGTGGGATATTTATGATTGTTTTTGGGTGTTCTGATCAAGAACAGGGTGTGGGTCCCATGAGGTCGGGTTCTGACATTTTCAGAGAAAGGAAACTTTTCCACCGGGTGTGCATTTTTAGATGATCGAGTAGTCTATCATATGTGTTTTTCTTGAGGGGATCACAGTGGTATAACCCTATTGATGAGTTTTGGGATAATATTGTGGGACCCACATGGCCTAGATATAGGGAATAGTTCCTTTTTCAATGGTTTTCTGTTTCAGGTGCGTAATGATCTTATCCTATGTGTTTTTCTGTGTGGATCACGATGGTGGCCATGATATTGTCCATGGAGGTGTGGGGTGTGGAATTGTGGCAGGTCGTTCGGGTTAGCGACGTTTGGACCGACAGTGGTTGAGGGTACTCCCTGGGTCGTTCCTACGAGGGTTCACGCAGCATCACAAGCTTAGTATAGGTTTGTGATCCTATAGATGAAATGTTTAATCTGTTAGAGTTTTGGCATCCCTATGGTGGTCCTAGAGCGGTATCCTCTAGAATCGTTTCCCTAGATCGGGTTCATGGTATCATTGTGACTGCTTATCCATGGGTTGTGATCCCTTATCTAGTAGGTTAACCCCGTATGGTTTTTGGAATCATTGGGATTATGGTCCCCTACATAGTGGGTCATGCTCAGTATGGTTTTGGAATCGTCGGGTATATGATCCCCTACTCAGCATGAGGATTATTGTAGGGTTGTGTTATCAATGGTTGTAAAATCCCCTACTCAGCACATGGTTTCTGTATAGTTGCGGCATTGTCAGTTCAATCTCCTACATCGAGAGATATACCAGATAGGGTTTTTTTATCGTTTTGGCCATCGTGACACGGGTGACAATCCTCTATCAGAGTGACGGGTTTTTATCGAGCGCCAGATCGGGTTGTGTTATCCCTCAGCAAATCCTGGGAGTGATCCCTTATCTGTGAGATATACAAATGCCAGATCAGGTTTTGGTATCTCCCAGTGGACCTTAGGAGTGATCCCTTATCTATGATATCTTTGTATGTCGGTGTGGATATTGGTATCCCCTAGTGGACCCTATGAGAGATCCCATATCTATGGAGTTTGGTGTTTATGTTTTTTCAGTAATGTTTCCTCAGTGACGATAAACGACGAGCGTGACCTCCCAGGTGAGCATTAGATATGTTTGTGTGGGACCTGATGGAGTGTATCTATCGGAAGATTTTCATCTAGTATGACTGTAATCATATAGTGTGCTCTCCTAGTTATGAACCATTTCTGGTTATGAAGCTGGTACCTCATGTGGTTTTGTGAGTGAGCTGAGTATATGTGGACTTTTTTGGTATATGTAAGTGCGTATATCTGAGCGGATGTTTGTGTTATATGTGTGGGCGTATACCTTGGAAGATGTTCGAGATATTTGTCTTTGCGTATACTTGACAGGATGTTCAAGGTGTATGTATGGTCATACACTTGGACTGAGCTGACTAGTTGTGTTTAGTCGAGGATGGTAACGAGATGGAGTTTCTCTCCCATCTGGTTTCCCTCTGGATGAGTTGAGCAAACTATTTCCTTTCATTTTGTCACTTTTGTTTTGGTTTTTTTGGGTGCCTAATATATATGGTTATACTCAACCCTGTATGGGCATTTCTCGAACTTTTGTGTGTCTTGTGCAAACCACAGGCCTTTTGACTGAGTACCAGGAGGACCCGGAGCAGGCGGAGCTGAGTGAGTGGGACTAACTGTGGAGTCTTACCAGAGCTATTCCGAGGAGCTTTCCAGTGGTTCTTTTGGCAGTATATTCCATATTCCGAGTTGGTTGGATGCCTTTGTAGTTTTCATTTGGTGGGCCCTATTTTTCCATTTTTGTATAGCAGTTGCACTCTAGTTTGGGATAGTTGTATGTATTCATTTAATATTTAATTTTGTATATATGTGCACTATTTCATGGCATTGTATCTGGGTGCGTGTGTACAGGTACCTTAGCCCAATGCATCCTTTGTGTGTGATAGCCTACTTGGTGCTAGTCTTCATCCCCTGGCCCATTGGTGGTGGGATTGGGGAGTCACGGTTCGATCCCCGTTGGGTCTGGTTGTGAAAATTATACTTGGGATGGACTGGCTCTCAAAGTACAATGCTAAGATCAAATTTAGAAGTAAGGAAATCTCAGTGGTGTTGAATGGAAATTCAGCAGTTATCTTCTAAGGAGAGATAAATGAACATGATCTTTGTCTAGAAGAACATCTTATATCCTTCTTTAAGGAATTGATCAGTGAAGAAGAATAAATAAATGAAAGTTTGAGGATTTAAAATGTCCCCATGGTCCAGGAATACGTTGACGTATTTCCAGAGGAGTAACCCGTAACTCCCCCAAAAAGAGAGGTAGAGTTATCTATTTAACTCATACCTAGATTCTATCTGATGTCAAATACCCCATATAAGATAGAAAATGTGGAGCTAGAGGAGTTAAAGGAAAAACTCCAAGCTCTTTCGGAGAAGGGTTTTATCTAACCGAGTGTGTCTCTTTTTGGAGTACCAGTTTTCTTTGGGAAGAAGAAGGATGGATCGATGTGGCTATGCATTGATTATAGAGAACCGAACAAGATCACATTTAAGAACAAATACACTCTTCCAATAATTTATGACTCATTTGACTAACTTCATGGGGATCTATTCTTCTATAAGATTGATCTCTGATCTAGTTATCATCAATTGAGTGTGAAGAAAGAATATATTCCAAAAATTGCCTTCCGATCAAGATATGGGAATTATGTGTTTCTTGTTATGCCCTTTAGACTAACTAATGCACCTGTTATTTTTATGGATGGGATGAATTGAGTCCTTAAGGATAACCTTGGTAACATTGTGGTAGATTTTATTGTTGATATTCTGATACATTCCAAAAGTCATGAGGAGCATGAGGATAATCTAAGGGTTATTTTACAAACGTTATGGAAGGAGAGGCTTTTTGGGAAGGTTAGAAAATGTGAATTCTAGTTACAACAAGTTTATTACTTGGGGGACATTGTTACCAATTAAGGAATCACAATTGTCCCTACAAAGACAAAAGTTGTATAAGAGTGGCCTCATCATACAGAAATTAATGAGATTCTTATTTTCCTTGGATTAGTGGGATATTATAGGATTTTCATGAAAAACAATCATGACATTCCAATCCATTAACCATGTTAACTCGAAAATGGGTCAATATTATCAAGACAAAGGAGTGTGAGGAATGTTTCCTAGATCTTAAGAATAGATTTTTTACTACACCTTTGTTAACTCTTCCCTCATGTGGGGAAGGATTCGTTAATTTTCATGACACATCACTGAAAGGGATTGGGTGAGTCCTCATGAAAAATGAATAATTCATTGCTTATTCACCTCGATAGTTGATGACTCCTGAGAAGAAATATCATATGCATGATGTAGAGATGACTATATTCATTTTTTTCTCAGAATATATGGAGGCACTGTCATTATGAGTAGAAATATGATATATACCCATACCACCAAAGACTGATGTATATTTTCACACAAAAGGAATTGAACATGAGATAGAGGATATGGTTGGAACTTCTCAAAGACTATTATTATTCAATTCATTATCATCCCAGATGGGAAAACAATATTTCTTATGCATTAAGATGGAATGACCCTGTAGTTATTTCCATGATGAGGATTCAAAGAGATACTTTGATCAATGACCTAGTATAGCTGGACATGGGAATTATAAGGGAATGTACATCATCTACCCTAACCCAAATTAATTTTCAACCATCATTACTAGAGAATATCAATAAATCTTAGCAATAAGATCATTTTTATAGATGCTGTTTGTTGTTGTGAAGGATCAGAATTTTCCTAAGTTCAATGTTGATCAAGGTGTACTGAAATTTTTTACAATACTTTGTGTTCCATCTATTCAGAAATAAATAAGGATTTTATGAATGAATCCCATAGCTCTACTTTCATTATACATCATGGAAGCACAAAAATGGTTAGGATAATTTTTGGTCATTATTGGTGGGATAATATTAAAAGAGAGATTGCTGACTAAAATTCATGGTGCTTCATATTTCAACAAGTGAAGGTAGTGCGACAACATCCTAAAGGGGTATTAAAACCACTACACATACCAACATAGATGTGGGACACTCTCACTATGGACATTGTCACTAGTCTCCCAAAAACATCCAAAGGAAACAATGCGATATGGGTTATTGTGTACCATCTCACAAAGACAACCCATTTTTTCTCCATTTGGGAATATTTCTCTCTTGGTCAACATGTCGGGATATATGTGAAGAATGTGTCAAGGCTTCATGGAGTTCCACTTTCTATCGTATATGATCTTGATCCAAAGATATCATAAAAATTCTTTATAAGTACTCAACATGCTATGAGTACCGAATTGAATTTCAGTATGGCCTATCACCACCAAATCGATGGCCAATCTAAAATGACTATTCAAACACTCAAGTAAATGATAAGAACATACTCAATGGAATTTAAGGGTGAAAGAGATCGACATCTCCCTTTAGTTGAGTTCTCTTACAACAATAGATTCTAATCGAGCATTCAAATAGAACCCTATGAAGCTCTATATGGGACGTGATGTAGAACCCCTACATGTTGGGATGAAACTGTTGATAGAAAGCTTTTTCAGCCTGATCTTGTGAAAGATATGACAAGAAAAGTCCATGTCGTCCAACAACACATTAATGAGGCTCAGAGTCAGCAAAAGAGTTATGATGAAAATCATTGAAGGGACTGGGAGTTTGATGTTGGTGACAAAGCCTTTATTTTAATTTCACCTTGGAATATATTCATGATTTTTGTGATGAATGGTATGCTCAGCCCTAGATACATTGGTCTTTATGAAATGCTTGATCGCGTTGGAGCAGTGGCCTATCATCTTGCGCTTCCTCCAAATCTAGCACAAGTTCATGATTTCTTCCATGAATCCCTCTTGAGGAAGTCCATACCTGACCCTTGACATGTAATAAATCTAGTGGTGGAACAGATAGAATATGACCTTTAATATTCAGATCAGCTGGTGGGGATCTTGTATCATAGAGACAAGGTTCTACGCACCTAGAGTACCTAGCTTGTTAAGGTGTTATAGAGGAATCACAAATGCGAAGAAGCCACGTGGAAACCAGATGATTCTATGCGGCAGAAGTACCCACACCTTTACACTTATAAGGTTACAAGTTAAAATTACATGGAATAAATATCTTAAGGGGGAATATTGTAATGACCCAAACATTTGAATAAATATGATTTCCCAATTTTTTGTGTTATTTCATTTTATACTCTATAAAAACTATATCCTTTAATTAATGAAGTGAGACTGTTGGGTTTCGACTGTTATATGACCATTGGAAACTAAACACTTAATGTTAAAATTATTGGGTATAAATATATGTGATCATGGGTAATTAATGTAGAAAGAAGAGTTGGTGGCCTCATCCCACAAACTCAGGCCCTATGAATCCCATCTATTAGAGCTTGGGAAGGAGGTTGCATCTCTGGGCTTTTCTCTAGACCAAGCCCAAGCTCAGTTTCAACATGTGAAGCTTGATCAATATCACCAAAGGGAGATGTTCAAGCAGATAGAAATCACCACTCAGAAAATTTTGTTCGATCCTCCCCAAGATTCAACCATCATAGCATACCTTACACATAGGTCCTATGCATGAGTTATAAGGGGCTATTTAATGAGGCGTTAGAAAATTTTTGTAATCCCTTAGTATTGATAAAATTCTTAATACTTGTTATGGTAAAATTTGTGATTTTCAAATGTTCGGATAAATATGGGAGGAATATTATTGATGATGTTGGGAAATGGTATTTTGAAATATTTATGTAAACTTTAAATAATTTAAAAATGTGAAATGATTTTCAGAAAATGGTCTTCTACAACTGTGACCAGTAAGAAATTTATATCCTGATAAGATCAACATATTTTTTGGTGAATAGTTAAATATGAATAGTAATATACCCTTAGGAATAGTAATGAATAGTAATGAAAATTAAATCGGCCAAATAAAATTATAAACTTCACCCATTTGTGTATAGATACAATTTAGACATCTTAAAAGTGAAAAACCAATCATAGTATAAGTTTTGGTATTTTTATATTTCATAAATATTTTATTTAAATTTTTTTAATTAATTTATTCATTTAAAATTAAAACTTATATTCCTAAAATGTAATCATAAAGTGTTACTTTATAGTATTATGGTTATATGATAATTTTATGGGATAATGATTACTTTTTCAAGATGTTACAAAACGAGTTATAGAATTAAAGTTTTTTTTGGAATAAATAACCATTTTATTTAAATGTTAAATTAAATATATTTAGAATTTTATTATGATAAAATTGAGGTCATTTTTTAATTTAGATAATCGATATTAGGTTATGGTAAATATTTGGTATTTTTCTAAAAAAATTGAATTTTCGGTGATTAATAAAAATACAGTTTTGAGATTCGGATGTTTAATGACCTAATTTATGATGTAAGGATGATGTAATAATTCTGGTAAAATTGTGAATAGTAATAAATTCTATGAGGTTTCCCAAGTGTCCAATACAATTGGTAAATAACATAGGATGTCACATGGTTTTACAAACACCACCGATGAGGTGTCCCTTAGAAATTAATTAAATATTCCCTCACTTTTCTTATAAATACCAAGCCATTGCCTAATTAATTTCATTAAAAAATTCTCCTCAACAATGTTCTAGTATTTTTACCTCCAAAGGAGTCTTCCCAAGGTATCCTAAAGAACCCATGGTCCCAACCATCAAGCATTCAATGTTACTTTTCAAGGTAAAGGAACCTGCCACCATCCTTTTTTAGTCATTATTTCCATTTAGTTATGTCTTCTAGTTTCCATCTTCTTATGTGGGGGTATTTTATTATATATTCTCATTATTATAAATTTCATGTAATAATTATTAGATACCATTTATATTCTCATCAATTTATTTTCTTGATTTTTAAGAGATGCAGTTAGGCTTCTGAATTTTCGTAAAAGAAATCGCATCTTCTCTTGTCTTTCGAGTTACATATTCATACGGTATTTCCATCAAATATCCATAAAATGAAGTTGTTTGTTTTTATTATATACCTATAATATATTATTAGTTTTTATGATTGTGTATCTCTAGTCCCCTACCTTTTAAATTTTTTCTAAAAAACATGTTATATAGCCATCATGCTGTAGAAATTTCTTCTCAAAATTTCTATATCTTTCTCTCATGAAATTCACTTGTTTTATTTATTTGAATACATATACTTATTTTATTACTAGGGGTATTCATAAATACATAATATTTATATATTTCATTCTGGATTTGACATACATATAATGCTTACTCCCTTTCCAAGAGTTATAAATGACTTAATGATCATGTTTTTAAGCACTTTAAAAAACATCACGATTTAGATATGAAACCCATTACTTTTACTCTCTAAGGGTTATTTATGAAATTTTTTATTATGATATATGTGCCTATCATGAATATAAAGACATATTAAAGGTGCACCAGGATTTCAATTCAATTCATTGGGTAATGAATTAATCTCTAGTGATGAAAAGTTACACAGTACCTTGGTAAATAACGTTGGTAATGTTTTAATGACACCATGGGAATGAACCTTGGGGATATGTTCATGAATGTATAAATGTTTTTATATAGCCATGTATTCAAGTTGTTATTAAATTTATATTTATTATGATTTTACTCTACTTCCATTACTCATGTCTTTATGTAATTATCAAGGTCTTATTGATTTCACAAGTTAACTGATTCCCTTGCTTTCTTTATTGGGCCTTCTACTCACCCTTTCCATTGACGTATGTCTCCAGGTATTGAGATAAAATAATTTTTCTTAGTACGAACTTATTATGACGCCCTAAAAGTGGGTTATAAGATTTTTTCTTTGTGTTTTCATGTTTTATGATCCAGTATTCTAAGACCCTGGCCTTTAAAGATCCTTTATTTGTAAAATGTAATGAAATGTTATATAATTAAAAGGTGGGAAGCCATAATTTGCAATGATTATATGCCCCTCTTTTGCATCGAAATTTTAGTTTTACATATCAACCCACTAACCTCATGCCAAAAAGTATGTGTTAGTCATAATAGAATGGACCTCTTGAGAGTTTAAATATATCATCTAATTGTCTATTGAGATGACTTAGATGAATCTTGATAGATTTTACAATGTTTGAGATGAGATTTTATCTTATTCAAACAAAATTTTGTGATGATTAGAATATTTTATTCTAATGAGGTATATTATTATTTTTTATCATGGAATTTTTATAAATTTGAACACTTTTTTTGAATTGAAGATATTTTTCTTGATTTAGGAAAATCAAAATGGATAATTATTTTGAAATTTAAATCTTGTATTAGTTTGGATTCATTCTTAATTTTTGGTCTCAATTGTTTTAAATTTTATGGTGTCATGTATTTAAATGTTCACTTGAATGATTTTTGATACTATGTGATTAAATTTAGGAATTTTTTTATGGTAAAAATAATTATTCATGTGTGGTGGTGTTTGAAACCAATTTTCCCAATATTCATTTCAGCATCACTTTACTTGTGTTCTGAAATTATTTTTTCCATTTTTTCACTTAATGGTCTCAGATTTGATAATGTTTAAGGTAATTATTTTCAAAGAATATTATTAAAGAACATACTTTACATTTATTCTATCACATCAATACATCATGGTATTAGAAATTTCTATTTCACTACCATTATGTAGTCCAAAAATATGCATAAAGAATTCAATGACACTACTCAATGAATTAATAACCAAGTCACTTCCTTCTTTAATAAAGAAAAAAGAGAAGGAAAAAGGAACCCAATTCACATGTAAATTCATTAACCAATCCACATTCCACATAGCACCACCATAGAGGCATCCAAAAAAGAATCCAGGAGAGGCCAATAATAGAAATGGAAACAAGACATATCGAGTTGGTACAATAGTGTATAAGAGGAAGTCCCAATATGTGGAGAAATGACAACGTCACTAGTGCGTGGGGAAACTCGACACCATTAGGTCTCATACAACCTCAGTCCAACATAAAAATTGATGAATAAAATAGTAAAGCATAAATAGTTATGGTAAATATAAATAATATTTTGTGTGTTACAACATCTTTCAGACTATTCTACAGGAATCATCTTCTATGATCCTAATAAAGCTAGAGTTACATGAATGAAATCTTATATTTCCAACATTGCAGCTTCATCCTTGCATATTGTATGGTAAAATTTTCATCGTGTTTGAGTCTTTGAGTGTGATTTTCCCACACCATATTATCAATTCCATTTCATATAAAACATGATAATATTTTATCTTGAGAACAACCAAAACAATGTTATTAAAGATATACATTGATAATATTTAACCGTTTTGAATTTCAAAAATTAAACATACTCATCATGAGGTAGATTATTATATTACATCAGGTCCATTATAGAGTGTTCATCCTCTTTTATCATATTTATAATTTTATTACTTGGTCTACCCAAGTTATGTAAATAGTGATTCATCCAAAATTATAATGTACTTTTTGGAGTTATAATAGAGGGATAATTCATAGGAAATAATAGAGGTATGAAGAATGATACTCTATTGAGGATGTATAATTCATGTAAAATAATCAATGATTTGATTTATTATATTTATGAATGTTGATTTGGATGTAAAAATATCTCTATTTTACTTTCATCTTGATCATTTTCATCTAAAGTATGAATCATATTTTTACAAAATCACCAACTAACTTTATAAAATTAAAATTAATATAGAATGAGTGAGTATTAATTTCAGAAATGGTGGATCCTATTTAAGGGGGAAATATTAATTCATTATTGAATAGCTATTTTTGGAATCCATGGAGGGAGATTAACAAAAAGATGTATTTTTTTACATTTTTATCAGTTGATCATCTAAAAAATGTCATTATGATCAAGAGATGACACCCATAATATTATAGGGGACTATGAGAGTTAAAGTAAGAGTCTTTCCCAATTTTTCATAGTGGATGTACATTATTCATCTAAATAAAATTGATCACCCCAAAAAATATGATCATTTGGTCTAGATAGTACTATTAAAAGAAAATTTTCAACTATTTGTTCATCATAATCCATAAAAAAATCAATAATTATAGATCAGTTAAAGTAAGTTATAATTACTTATTAGTTTCTTTTATCATGAAACTTATCAATCATATTCAGTTATTCCAAATTATTTTCTACCCCTTGAACTACGTCACACCTCTCCCTTTTTGGATTAATTGTTGTTTATTATTTTTTTCTCTATAAAAGTTTGTAACTACATTGTAATAAAAATAGATTATAGATTATTTTGGTAGGATCTTCATGGTTTATCAGGGTATTATCATAGGATGATATTGATCGATAATACATTCTTTTAATTTATTATGAATAGGATATTTGTGTTTTCATTTATAAACTCCAACCCACATTCCTATAAATTGATGAAACATATGAATGTGTCACCCAAAACGGTCTAACGAAATTATAGAAGTGAATATTTATTTTCATTATTTTTCTAGTCAAAGAAATTTTGGTAAGCTGATTTAATTATCTTATCAAATCTTCAATAATTAATATTAAAAAACCTATAATGATTAGTTTTTATATGGGTTTAGAAACTAATAAAAATTTTAATGTGTGGGGAAAGGATAGAGGATCTATTAATTAATATACATAATTAAATAATTGGATTCTGGCTGGACATAATTCTTGATTAGAGGTCTCTAAAAAATTCACATTTATATATAGAGGAAATAATTGTTTTTCATAGCATAAGATTATGGGTAGAGTTCTGATAATAATTGGTAGACCCATATAATATAAACTAATATATATAAATATATCATGATTGTATATAAGTGATTAAATTATTATATATCATTATAATAATTGGTCGGCCTCTCATCAATGTAGTATGGAGAAACCACAATTTTGAAGAAGAAATGTGAGAATTGAAGGAAGTGATGAGGCATAGTTGCAGTCATCTGTTTTATTGTGGGAAAAGGAACTTTTGAGGTTGAAATTTTGTAAGGGGGGATGGTTTCAACGACCTGAATATTTTTGGAATAAAATTACATTTATTTTAATTATATGTTTTTCATATAGAAAAAAATGAACTCTTTTTTATTATATCCAATTGGACATAAATGACTATTAAGCATACTTACGATTTATGGTATATCAGTTTAAAAGTGATCAAATGAATAGAATAGAAATTGGGTTTTTAGAAATCCTTTTGGCATAGACAAAGGATGTGATGGCCTCAACCAGTAGGATTATACCTTATGAAGCCCATTTATTAGAGATTATAAGGGAGATAAAATTTTTGGGATTTTCCCTAGACCAATCCCAAGACAATATCAAACAACTTAAGTACGAGAGAAACCATTTATGGGTGAATTTGAAGCTCATCAAGATCGCGTCCCAAACCATGTTTAGCGAATGACCCCAATAAATTTCCACAATAACATACCATACTCATAGGGAATATGCTGGTGTAATAAAGGGATTTGTAACAAGAACCTCATATTTTGATTATGTATGTTATCTTTTATACAGAATAATAAATATACTTTCATTATATTATTATTACATTGTAAATGATTTCTAAATTACTAATAGTATTTTTGGTTAATATTCATATTAAAAAATGAAATATTTTTTATTGAATTAAATTATTACTTAAATAAATTATATTCTAACAAAATATTATTTTTAAATTAATTATTTAAAATATAAATTATCATATAATTTTAATTAAGTGAAATGTGATTTTTATTAAATCATAAAAATAATTTTTTTCCAAACCCGATAATTTTTAATAAATGTCAGTTTTTATTTTAAAAATTAAAATTCACATATTTAGAGATAAAGTTTTATCAAATTTGTATTTTTTTGGAATCAGGACAAAAAAATTACCTGACTATAAATTTTTCATAATTTTCTGAGACAATTGAATTTTTTTTATAAATTAAATACCGTATAAATATAATGTGTATTATATGAAATCATAAATACATAATAATGAAATGATAAATACTATAAAATGCATAATCAGAAAAAAGAAATTTCTTTCCTTTATAATTATGTGATATTAATTATATTTAATTATTTTTATAAATCCTTAGTTAATCCTTCAAAACATATAATATATTATAAGATTTTAAAATAATTTACTTGAAATAATGACTCATATCCACATAATAATGGAAAATATTTAAATATATTCAGACCATATCCTAAAAAAATAATGTATAAAACTCCCCTTGTCTCTAAACCATTGGAAAAAATCATGATATGTTTTGTTGTTTTGAATATGTTACTGTGTAGTGGCCAAAACCAAAATAATAAGTAATTCACCCACATTTCATATATAAACCCACCAAGGACCAATTCATATTTACTCAAACTCCTTGAATTTCTTCTACACTCTACTCTCTACTCCCTATATTTCTGCCACGGTGTCCTAAGATCTCATGATTCTTCTCCCAATCCTTTCCGATCACACATCAAAATAAAGGATCCATACATTCCCCTCTTCCATTAAATTAAATAACATGGTTTGAAATTAATTTTTTTATTTCAATTAATTATATTTTAATCCTTTTATAATCATTTACCTACTGTACAGTTTAGTTTATTTCAATGACTGATAATTTATCCTCCCCCATTTGGAACCTTACCTATTTCGTTAGAATGGTGAAATTTTGTAAGGGTTCTATCCTATATCATTTTTACCCATGTTTCTATATATAGTTACACGATTTTATTTTCAATTAAAAATGATGGGTTATGTTTTTGAATCTCCCACATAATTCCCTTATTATTTTTTAATAATAAGAGATCCATTTCACTCTCATTAATCCCTCCCTTGTAAACTTGTTTCCATGCTGAAATTTTATTATAATTATTCCACTTCTTCTTTTTCATCATATTTTTTATTATGTTATGCGTTAGATTTAAAAGTTCCTTATTTTGGGACATGTATTACTATAACTCTATTTCTTTCTATTTCATTTATATATGATGAGATCCCATTTTCTCTCTAGTAAACCATTTTTATACATTTTTATTTAACACCGTTAGGCTGCAAAAAATTGCACCATGATTTTACATTCTAAAACAATTGGGTACTGAATACTATACCAATTCTATATCAAGGGTTTTAAATTTTATG
This sequence comes from Viscum album, assembly GCA_963277665.1. Lineage (NCBI taxonomy): Eukaryota > Viridiplantae > Streptophyta > Magnoliopsida > Santalales > Viscaceae > Viscum > Viscum album. Next base: position 2,005,570,526 of record OY728125.1, read on the forward strand.
CAAATATTACTTTTTATTGATTACATAAAATAATTTATAATGTATTAATTAATTTTTTAATAACATATGAGGATTAATTATTCCTTGTAATGCGATATATATGGAACACTTATGCATGAAATGAAATGTTTATGAAAGATGCACACAGGTAGCGCTCCTATGCATTGGATAATGATTAATATGATGATATTTCTTGTGAAATAAGGGTTTACTCATGATAATTAATATTAAATGAGGGTTTAGTTATGTTAATCCATGTTCACTATGCCTTGGCTCATTCTAATATCTTGTTTTATGTTGTTTCTATATTTCCATGTTATGATTAGCATGTTATATCATGCCTTTATGTTCATGTTTATGTTATGCTCCCTTGATATGCCTATTTTATAACATGTATTTCCTTACACATGTTATTCCATGTTTATTCCCTTAAAGGGCTTTATAGATCCCCCTTTTATAATGTATTTCATCATGTTATCCCTTGCAATTCTATGTAAGAAAGAATGTTGTGGTCACGTAAAAGATGTTTTCAATAATGATGTGTATTTCATGTTTTCGGATGTTATATATTGTTCCGAATCACCAACATTACATGACCTCTCGGTATTAAAAGTTGTATTAAGTTCATTTTTATATAATAAATCATGTTTAATAATGAAATAATGTGTAGGGTTGTAATAATTTCTATTAGTGGATAGATTTATTTATATTTGGGATTAGGATTATAAAACTCGAGTAAAATCCTTAGGGATAAGACTAAGTATAAGAAAAGAATCCCTAAATTTTGGGGAGTATATAATAATTGTCTTATCAATAAAATTCATCAATTTATGAATATACACAAGTTAATATTGATATATAATATATATATCTTGGGGTAAAACCAGAAAACATCACATTGATCGAGACTCAAATGGGAACTGGTGTATGAAAATAGTCTTTTCTACACTCTTGGTTAGACAATCCAGGGGAATGTGTCTTATTAAATTTATATTATTAGTATGAACCATTATTATGGGACAAAATTCCCATATAAATATACAATAGAAGGTTGAACATGGATAACATAGATCAAACCCTAGAAATTCATTAGTTTTAGAGATATATTTATATTATAAGGTATCACTTTAATGTCACTAGATTCCCCTTAATTTTTTAATAGTTTAGGGTACTCATAAAAAAGTATATATTGGTAAATATAGAACTAGAATAAGAAATTTAAAGGTTGGGTTATCATCCCTAGTTCTACAAATTCTTCTATATCCCAAAATAACTTTAGAATATTACTAATACAACCACAAATCATTGAATTTGAGATGTAATTAAAAATGGAATGTTATTAAATTATTACAACCTATGTATATAACTTCTCCTCTATCACAATTTTAAGATTAAACATCCCAGAAAACCTCATATTATTAAATCTGGTATAATTTGATGCAATTTTTGGCATGTATTTGTTTTTGTATATAAAGATAACAAAAATTACCATGTGAGGGATATCACAATACATATGGTGAATCGGCCCCCTATTCTGTTAAAGTGAATGGAAAATTATTAATATCCTTTATAAAATAATATCAAGAATGGATATTACTCCCCTATCAGCTCACATATCTTTCTCAAATGAGTGATTCTATGAAAATAACCATTTTTGAAGACAATAAATTTGTGATTGAATTCATAGATGTGTTTCCCGATGATTCCATTGTCATACTCCAATAAGAGATGTTTAATTCTCAATTGATATTATACTTGGGGAATTTATAATATCCATGACTCAATATAGAATGGTTGTTTTGGATCTTTGGAATCTAAATAAACAACTAAATGATATTCTGAATTAAGGGTTTATACACTCAAGTACTTCACTATGGGGTGCACCAGTCTACTTCATCAAGAATATGTATGGGACAATACACCATTGCATTGATTATCATGAGATCAACAAAATCATAATAATGAAAAATTATCATTTTCAATCAATTCATGATGTGTCTGAACAAAAATGTGGGGAAAATACTTATCCAATGTGGATCCACCGTTGGTATATTACTATATTAGGGTGAAGATGGAGAATATCCCAACAACTTCTTTTCGTATGAGGTATTGGAATTATGAGTTCATTGTGATTCCATTTGGACTTATTAATGTTCCATAAATCATTATGGATATAATGTATATATTCATTATAGATTAACTCAACAAAATTTTGGTAGTTCTTAATGACTGTTTTCTAATACAATCCAAAACCAAGGAGGAGCATGAAGAGAATATGATCACAATGTCAGAGGCCTTTCAAAAGGGGAAGCTCTATGCCGTGTACATCAAGTGTAAATACTAGTTAAAGGAAGTCAAATGGTTAGGTAATATCATCACAAGAAATGGGATATCTATGGGTCCTTTAAAAAAGAAATTGAGGTATGGATGAGGCTAATATTTGTGACAAATATCCTTAACATCCAGTAGTTAGTTAGATATTATCACTAATTTGTGATAAATGTTTCACAATTTTCAAACCCTCATACCAAGATATCATGGAAGGGAGTCATGTTTTCATGGAATTATGAATGTGAACAAATCATTATGGTGTTGAATAAGAGGCTAATCACTACCCATGTTCTCACACTACCCATATGTGTAGAGATTTTCATAATATTATGTGACACTTCAAAGAAGGGAATGGATTGTGTGTTGATGTAGAATAACAATTTCATTTATTATGCCTCAAGATAGCTTAAAAATAAAGAGAAAAACTATCCCACAAATGATATTCAGTTGGAATATATGATCATTTCATTGAAAATCTAGCATCATTATATCATCATGGAGAAGTGTGAAAAATATACACATCACAAAAGTCACAAATATATATTCACACAAAAATAGCTGAATCTGTGCCAAAAGAAGATTGGTAGACCTAATGAATGATTACGATTACTTATCCACTAAACCATAAAAATGAAGAAATGTTGTAGGATTCTATAAATATAAAGGACCCATCAATTCTATCATTGATGATAATTTAAAATGATCCATTTTTGTTAGAATTGTTGATGATAAACAAGGGAATCCTAAAGAAGGGAACATAATCAATGATTTCACAAATTATTGCACAATCATATCTTTTTAAATGGTTAATATATTATAAATAATATGATGTGGGAATTCAAAATAAATTGGAAATAATAAGAAAAGTGAAATACTCATATTCAAATGTTAATAAAGAAGGAATTGTGAGATTTGGGTCAATACATTGTATTCCAACAAATCCAAAGTTAAATAAATAACATTTAGATGATGAAAATAGTTCAAATTTCTCTATTCACACAAGAAACAAAATGATTTATCAAAAAAACTGAAAGAGCTATTGGTTGGATAACATGAAGAATGATATTTCTAAATATACATCAAAGTGCATAGAATGGCAGCAATTAACGGTTGATAGGTACATGTCTGAGGGAATGATGTAACTATTCACCATAGGAACATTGATATGGGAAAACATAACCATGAAAATTATAACTAGAAATCCAAATATTTCTAATTGAAATCATGTTGTTTTGTTTTTTTGGATTATCTTACAAAGACTACAGACTTCATTACGATATGAAAAGATTTATCACTAGATCAACTTTCACAGATATATATCTGAAAAGTGGTGAAGCTGCATGGTGTACCACAATCAATTATGTCCAATTGAGATCTAAGATTCACCTTTATGATCTAGAAGAATCACCAATGTTCTCTGAATACTGAGAAGAACATTATCATGGATTATCACCAATAAACTATTGACAAATCTGAGGAAAATATCTAGACACATGAGGACATGTTTAGAGATTTCATAATGTAGTTAAATGAAGGAGGGGACTGACCACTCCATTTGGTGGAGTTCTCTTATTATAACATTCTCCGCTCCGGCACCCAAATGGATCCTTATGAATCCATTTATGGGGAAGATTTTCAAAACACGGGAATGTTGGGATGATGTTTGGGAAAGAAAACTACTAGTTATGGAATGGTTAAAGAAATTTTGGGGGAAGTTATAATTATCCAGAAGCACATCGAAGCTGCCAATAGTTGACAAAAGAGATATGGGTACAATCATATATGAAACCTAGAGTTGGATGTTGGGTACATTGTATTATTCCACATATCTCGATGGAAAATAGTTATGACATTTGGGAAGAAGGGAAATCTTAGTCCAAGGTACATTATCCCTTTTGAGATTCTTGATCGCATCACAGTAGTGGCCTTCCGACTAGAACTCCCTCTTATCCTATATCAACTAAATGTTGTATTCGATGTATCTTTATTGAGGAATTACTTTCATGACTCATCATATGTACTAAATTAAGAGGTGGTATCATTGGAGAATTATCTTTCCTAGGAGGATATTCTGGTGAAGATCGTTGATTTTGGGGAAAATGTTGTACAGAATAATTTAATTCTCCTAATCAATGTGTTGTGGAGATACCAGAATTTTGAAGAAGAAACGTGGGAACTAGTGGAATTGATGAGGCAAAGTTAACCTCTTATTTATTATTATGGGAAAATGAAATTTTGAGGGTGAAATTTCATAAAGGGGAGTGTTTTTTATGACCGAAATATTTATGAATAAAATTCCATTTCATTTATTTAAATGTCTTATTTATATAGAAAACACATGCAATCCTTTTTTTTTATTATATCTAAATGGATTTAAATGATTTTTAAGTATCCTTATCATTAATAATATAGTTTTTCAATAGTGTTCCCATGACTAGTATAAAACATGGGGTTTTAACAATTCCTTTTAGCCTATACAAAGTACCTATTGAACTCATATAGTTGAATCATACACTATAAATCCCATCTATCATATATTCTGAGGGAGATATAATTTTTAGTATTTTCATAGACCACTCCAAAAATTAGATCCCGCTACTTAAAAATGAGTGAAACCTTTTATGGGAGAAGTTCAAGCTTATCAGGATCGCAACCTAACTCATGTTCACTAAACGGCCCCAAGAAAGCTCCACCATCGCACTCCTTAATCTTAAGGAATATTCTGATGTAAGAAAGGGATATGTAAAAAGACACGATCATTATGATTTTTTGAATTATTATTTTTTAGAAGAGTGAATATACTTTCATTATTTTATTGTTACTTTGTAAATTATTTTTAATGTACAAATATTATTTTTGGTAAATATTGGAATTCTATTAATAAATCTATTTTTAATGAATTAATGGATTTTAGAAATAAATAATAACGTAATAAAATATTTTTAATTAAGATTATATTATTAAATATAATTATCATATAATTTTTATGAACTCAGATGAAATTTTCAATAAGGTTTAAAAACAATTTTTGTCAAAACCTGTCAATTTTTGATAAATGTAATTTTTTATTTTAGAAAGGGAAATTCACATTATTATAAAATTATTTAGATAAAATTAATATTATTTTTGGAATCATTCCATCAAAATAACCATATGGTTAAATTTTCAAAATTTTATGATTCAGTTGAATTTTTGGGTAAAAATTAATTACTGTATTAATATTTGTACAGTTTTGTGACATCATAATCACCTAATAATGATGTAATAAAAACTGTAAAATTTATATTAATCTAAATACCTATTTTCTCTTCAAAATAATTTAATTTTATGTGTATTTGTTTTATTTTATGAGGCCATGGTGAATCATCCAAAACATATATTATATTTTCCTTAATAAAAATCATTTCCATGAAAGTATGAGCCACCTCCACATATGTAAGAGAAATTATTTTGTTTATTAATAACATAACCATATAATATACTTTTTTCCACTCCACTTTTCTAGAGACACTGGGATAAATGCATGGGATGGTTTTTCCTTTTGAATATGTTTGTGTGTAGTGTCCAAAACCCAAATAATTATAGATTCCCCCACCATTCCTATATAAAACCAAAATAACTATTTACACTTCTCTAAAACACATTAAATATTTTCTACACACTGATATCCACTCCGTAGAGTCCTCTTGAGGTCTCCAAATATCCCATGGAACCTCTCTAGAGCCTTTGTGATCACCCATCTTTATAAGGGATCCTCACCTTCCACCCTTCCTTCCAATTCAAGAACCTTGTTTGAAATTAGTCTCTTTAATTTCAATTGGTTATAGTTTCTACTTTTATAATTTATTCCCAACAATCAATTTGATGTTATTTTCAGGATGGATCATTTATCCTTCTATAATTAGACACTTACCTAAGCTGTTACAATCCTGAAATTTCATAAGGGTTCTTTTCTATCTCATCTTATCCATGTTTGTTAAATTTTTAAACCCTTTTATTTTCAGATAAAAATTTTAGGGTATGTTTTTAAACTCACCCATACATATATTATTATATTAGAATGATTATATTCCCCTTCATCTCTCATTAATACCTCCCATTAAAACTTGTTATGATTCCAAATTTTCATAGTTATTATACCATTTCTCCCCTTTCATCAATTATCTTTATTATGTATTGCCATCGTTTCAAAATTCCTCATGTTGGGACATTTAGTTATATGCCCATATTACATTAAATTCTAGGTATATATAAATATAGATATTTTTATCTATCATATAACATATTTATGAATTTTTTGTTACACCATTATGCAGGTGAAATTACACCTAGAAATTCCATTTCGAAACAAATTCGTAGTGAATATTGTTCCCATTCCATTTCTAGGGTGTTAAAATTTGTGCAATTTTATCTTTTTATTCAGTAATTACTTTAATTTATTCCAAATTCCTTGATTTTTGGATAACGTATTTTTTATAATGATTCCATGTTATATTATATATGTGGAAAACTTATGCATGAAAAGAAATGTTTTTGAAAGGTGCTCCCAAATTGCACTCCAATGCATTGGGTAATGTTTTGGGTCATTATAACTATTGTGTAATTATGTTTTACTCATTATAGTTCATATTTAATGTTTCTTGTATCATGATAATATCATGTTGTATGATGTTTCCAAATTTCCATGTTATGATTATCCTTTGATATAATGCCTTTATGTTAATGTTTATTTTTTTATCCATTGATATTCCAATTGTATAACATGTATTTTATTCCTCATGTTATGAAATTTTTATTCCATTATTGGGGTTTATAGCTCACCATTTCTTATTTATTTCCTTAGGTTATCCCATCCAATTCTATGTATGAAAAAATGTTGTGGTCACGTAAAAGTAGTTTTCAATAAAGATGTTTATTTCAGGTTTTAAGATATTATGTAATGTTACTAATCCTTAATCACACTAGAAATATTGATATAATAAGTGGTAGTAAGAGAAATTTTATGTAATAAATAATTTTATATATTATAAAAATAGGTCAGTTGTTATAATTATCCGGTTAATAAGATCATTCAGGGATATGATGATTGATGGAGTTTTCATTATTGGAGGTTGAGGAGAAGTCCATATTCATTATATCATAGATGGGGAAGAGACATTTTGTTCAATAATATAATATTGTTTTAATATTTAGATTTAAATTTGGATATGTATGTATTAAATTGGGAAAACTATTCATATAAAAGATGATTTCTTAATTGGAAACGTGAGACTCCGCATCTATTATACAAGACTTATCAATAATAATTTAAACATATAGAGTTAATATTTTTTCTATCCACTAATGTAAAATTGATGAAATAGAGGTAATAACGTTAGGGTATTTATCACATCCTTTAATGTCACATCCTTCTTCTAACTAGCATTGTCTAGTTCAGTTGTAGATTCACCTTATATAATGAGCATGAGGGTCGATGTGCACTAGTATATTAGAACATTAACATGTGTGTGGTGTCCTTGATATGTAATCATCATGTTATTTTGAATTATGTTAAGCATGAATACCTTACCATGTTCACAACATATATTGCTGATATTTGTATAAAAAAATTTATTGCTGTGATCTGTGTCAAATATTATATCACTATATTTTTCCCTTCCCTAATAAATAAGGATTCCACCATATAATCAGATTAAAAACAATGTAATGTATATCTATCATCATATAATAAATCTCAAATAGAATTTATATCAAACTTTTGACACCGATGATAATATTATGGTACAAAAATATATATATATGAAGCCATGATCTTCCCAAAAAAAGTTTCATTGATTTCTCTTTTTGGACGACCATAAAAATAGATTATGAGAGATGATTTCAAAATTATTCACTCTATTTATTCTACCTAAGTGGAATTTTATCCCAATAATCATATCATTAAATAGACTTCTTAAAAATGAAAAATAATATCCATATTATATATTAATAATTATGGAATTCATAATGAAATAATATTATTCCTATATCCACTTTCAATAAATTCCCAATGGCCATCTACATTGTAAGGCTTGTTGGATATATATAAAATTTTTATAAGGACCTCTATTATATTTTTATGATCTATTTTAATGAATTATATATTTTAGTTGAATTATATATGATGAGTTCCTACTTATTAAATTTTATATTTGACAATCACTTCCTCAAATTTATGAAGGCATAAAAGGGACTCAATGGGTGATCCCATGAGTTTAATTTTGTGATCAATAACCTCATGAATTTTAATCTATGTTGGGAAAACATCAAAAAAAATATAAATATATAATTTTTTCAAACAAATGGACCACACATTCTAATAATTAGTTTCTCATTGGTTTTTTAATTTTATAGTGAATTTTCTATGATGATGATATTTATCAATGTTCATAATTGAATACCCTCTTTTTAATCTATAGAAGTGTTTTTCTGGCATATCAATTATTTTACATAAAATAAATAATTGTTTTATCACCATTTAGTCATATAAAATTTATTCTAGGAATTAAGCTATTAAAAAATTAGTGTGGGATAATCACTTCGGTTGTGCTTGATTGATCAGCTAACTTTGAGTATTGGATGGATATATAGATTACACTAATACTATTACAAATTTATATCAACATATCATGGCTCAAAATTCTCAAATCCCTTCAACCTCTTAATACTCCTTTGACTCTCCCAAATTATTGAGTGGGAAGTAAACTTTATAACCATATTTTCCATTTAAAAATGCATCTATGATGTGAGAGATACAGACCAATAGAAATAATGACTACTCATCTGATGAAGATTTTTTTCGGTGGGGCGGTTCTGGTTAACCCAATGTTTATGGAAGGAAATCCAAAATAGAATGGATCATCATATTAATTATATATTGTTTATATTCCCATTACATATTGTTCATTTTTTATCTACGTTTTTCATTTGAATATCATGTAAAATTTGCAACGAGTATTGGGGTGAAAACGAGATGATTAAGTTGTTCCATGATTATGGATTGCTCTCAATAGATAATCATCTAAATCATCCATGTCCTAAGTTTCATTGTATTCTTGTAATAATTTCATTAAATTTTCAAAATTCATCATCTAGAGAAATTTTGGAGATATATTTCACTTTCTAAAATGTATTTTAACAATTATCCCACAAGAAACATCTATATTTTTGAAGAACATTCTTAAGGATGATAAAATCTTGAATGTTATATTATAATATTCGATAAAAGGGAAAGTAGTTTAAATGTTAATTGAGACTAGTTTCTATATGTCTCTCTGAATCTAGTTTCATGAGGATATTATTCTATAGTATTTGTAAAATTCCATGGAACCATATATTTCTACGAAGAATTTTTTTTCCTAAAAAAGGAATATTTACTCTATCCTTCATCATTGATGAGAACCATTTTATTATTATGGTTGTTTAGGTGTGATTATTGTGTAATATTATTCTAGCTTATAAACTGGAACCTATTTCATTTTTAACACAATCATGAGAGTTACATCATTTTCCTTACTAATATATTTTCCTTAAGTTTCTTGTATTGTTTGAGTTTTATCCTTGGTGTATTTAATGATATCATCAAAATATTAAATAACTATATCCAAATCCATAAACCTAAAAATATATTTCATTTGAATAGTGGGTGATTGAAACAAATCTCAGATTCTCTATATGTATATTTCTATTAAATTCTATCATTGAATCTATATGATTTGGGACTAGGTATTAACTGTATATATAATTATAATTTGAGACTCTTTAACTATCATAAATCCTATTGATTTAGATGTTTAAGGATCATTGTTTTCCTTTGTATCGAATTATATAGATATTGAAATTAGATATATATATTTATTTTTATTGTTTTCTATAGATCTAGTTGGAAGGATACTATAAAAGATAAATTTTAGACTTCATTATTGTACAAAAAAAATTAGTTCTTTGTTGTATATTATTAATCGAGTATTAACATTATTGGGGCATAATGGGATACCAACAAATCAGAAACCTCTTTGATTCACTAGTACCATTAATCTTTAAGAATATGGGATTTTACATATTAGAGGAGGATGGGTCAAATCTACACATTGAATTATAAGATTTCCCATTAGTCATTATAGTTCCATTATTATTTTTATTACTTCCATTTGAGTGATAAGGGTCTAGAAGGAATCAAAAAATAATAAGGGGGTATATATATCAGCTAAAACTTATATAGGTGAATCCTAAGGTGGAAAAATTGTGTACATTAAATATTGATGTACTACCTAATTCAATACCTAATGTATTTAAATATTTGACGGTAACTTGTATTGTTTTTACCAAATTATTTCCAAATTTTAAGATGCTCAATTAAAGTACAATTTATCTTTGGAGTCGACCCAATCATGTAGATTATTTAGTCTATTAATTTTTAAAATATCCATCCCTACATGATTAGATTTTTTTAGGGAAATATACACCTTAATGTAAGACTTATACTTAGTTTAATTATTTTCATATAGTATTTTGATTTTAATCCATCTATGTTACGAATTTCATCTAATATTGGGTCAATCATTCTTCCCTGGTCAACGGTCAAACCTGTTCAGGTTATGGATAATATGTAGTCATGATTTTCACCTTATCTTTTATAAATATCAAAATATATAATTTATTTAAATTATTTTATCATAAAAATTATATGTTTTATTTTATTGTTCGGTGCATAGACATTCCTTGCATTCCTTAGTGTCAGATTCATTTGAAGTCAATACTTTTTCCTCATGTTCCTCTCTATCACATTCTTGGCAATCTTCTTTTACCATATTAATAGTGATTTAATATATAGATTAATGACATAAAAATATTATTTATAATACTTCTCCATTAAATAATATTTGGATTCATTTACCCCTCAATATATATAATGTGAAAACATGGATTAGTCCACATTTTCCTTCTTCTTGGAGACATGCTTTCACTTATAGTCCCTTTGCAGTTTCATCCTTCAACCCAGATTTTGACCAAAACAGGCTTATATATAGTTATTCAAAGGGAATATATTACATTCTTACCAAATAGTGTCAACAATGGAGATGGATGACCACATACGAGAAGAAATAGGGAGGTTATATATTACGTAGATGATCACAATATCACGAAAATTGAATTTTGTGGGAGAGGGTCTAATAATTCCCACAACTATATAGTTTGGGGTTAGCCATGTTTTCCACCATATCATATTTATATTTATGTGTATTGTTTTATCTAATGGATGTCATTACTAGTCTAAATGATGAAATTCTACCATACTTGATGGATGTGGTTACTCAATGTTTTTTATTACAGCTTCTTCCATGTTGTTCCTCTTGAATTATAATGATTTGATGTGAGAATGAGAAAGACACAATTCACATTCTGGGCATAAGATTTTTGTGGATAAGAGTTTAAATTTTTTGGGGGTCTTATTTTATTATACTATGAATTGTGTTCTTGTATCATTGATGTATGATATAGCAATATATCAATAGCTCAATCATTATGGTTCTTCTATTGGGTTGGAAATAAAACATTATATTACTTACCTAGATATATGGAATATACATATTTTTATCCCCGAACGTGTCTGCATCTAATCATGTTCTATGAAACCTTCCATGTTAGATTCTTTCAAATATGGAGTGAGGTGAAATTAATCAATACATATCCCCACCGGCCTTGATGGTAAATTCATGTTGAAATCGATATTTTTATTGACAGTTCATAGTTAATAAAGACATACAAGCTAATGTATCTTATCAGATCACAAATAACGTTCTATTTAATGTAATTAATTGAAATTAGAGGAAAGGGACAACTATTAATTTTTACATGGTCAATGTACCCTTTATTAAGTCTGTTCCTCACCTAGATATAGTGAATGTTCACCTATAGATAGGGAAATATATAATAAATTATTTTTATTAATAACATATTTCAACTATAATATTTTTTATTGGGAACAGTATTGAATATAATGAAAAAAATTCACCCATCCATCTATTTTCATATCTCTGTGTATCATTATTCATTTTCTGGATGAATATTTCACATGATGGCCATACCAATGTAGACACATTACTAAGGGATAGAGATATTATGATTTTTCTTCGAGATTATACATCATTATTAAATTATGATGGTGTGTAATTAGTAAATAACTGGATATCTTTAATAACCTTTCTATATGAAGGATTACTTTTACCAATTTATAAAGAAGTTGAACATACTTATTGAGATATAGTATGAGTCTTGGGTGTATTTTCTTAATTAATGTCATAGGGAGTATCATAGGGAATATTTATTTAATCCTACTTTGTATTACAATCAGGAGGAACAATTTATTGAATATTACATTCCTCTAATACTAATGGACTATCAGATCTAGAAGCTATCCTCAAAAGACTCCAATATGACTCAATGTTACTATTCTATAATAGGGTTAGAATATGGTCTATATCCTGACCCATTTGTACACCTAAAGAGATCTCCTTTTAGATATTTTATTTTAGTAATTAAATTATAAATGTTATTTGAAATGAACCTCTTAATTGGTTTTCCTATTGGTAGATCCATATTTTATTTTTTGAGTATAAAAAAATATATTAGAGATTGAACAGTGGTATGAGTCTTCCCCATGGTTGCCATTGAAATATACAAATGACTTTTTTGTCGAAAATGAGTCTTGTAAATATTGAATCAAGAATTTTATCGTCAATATTATTCTACTGTAATTTATATAGACCTATCATGATGTGATTTATAGGATATACTGGAATTTATGAGTAATAATGTTAGTATATTTTAAATTCTAATCTTAGTTGTTTCAGAGTATGTGGATAACCCATTAAAATTGCATAGTGGATATATTTACTCTACAATGTTTTAATTGAGATACATTGATGAGATCCTTCAAGGTGGGGGTGTATATGTTCTCAATACTATAAAAAGATCTTTTTATCGGGTTTAGAATACTCCATTACCAGTTATAAAAATCCATAACTACTAGAGAACGATCAAAAGAAATAGTACAATATCAGAACTATAAAATTCTAATAAATGATTCATTTAACAATTCTAAATAAAGTGCTGATAAATCACCCCTTTATTAGAACTCATATTTTTCAAGATAAAGGGACCCTTTATAAATTATTCTACATAAAATGATAATGGAATCATCAATCCTCACTAATAAATTCACTAATAAAGGTACCCTTTATCAGAACATATAAAGTCACTGATAATCTCTTCTTTTATCTACTAATTTTGTAGCATTGATAAAGGGTTCTATTTTCAGCATATTTAGTAGTGCGAATAAAGGTCCATACTGATGTGGGCTATAATAGCACACTATAGAACAATAAATAGGGGGAACTACAATGTGCTGTAATATTGCAACGTAACACACGAAATAGAACCATAAAATAGAAAATTCATATACAAATAGAAAATTGAAATTTAATAAAATTTATAACACAAATATCAAAAACTATTATAGAGAATATGAATACACCTGTATAAATTAAAAAAATAGCCCTACTCATGACAAATAATGAACCTATATATGAAAAAATATCATAGGGTATTGATTATATGACAAAATAAATTAATTTGAAAGTGTTTCTTTTAAACCATAAATTGAATCATACCAGTCACATTATGTATTAGATTGGGTTTCAGTTGAATAATTCATGTAAACCTATTTATTTTTCATCTCAAAGAATTATTTATATAATAACTAACTAAACATGGTTAAGTTATAAATTATGGTGTTATTAATAAATTAAAATTATATTGAATGTTGTGAAAAAAATTATAGGCTCCTTTTCTCGGTTTTGGTTATGTGATGTGGGTTGTAAACTAATTTGACTCTTATATATTTAAAGTATTCTCATGATGTCGTACCAGTCAAACTTATCATTGGATTGAGTTGTTTATAATTCCTAAAAATTCTAAATAAATTATGGGTTTTATATTTAATTTATCAAATCATTTTGAATGCGGTTCCTTGATATTGAGTATCCCACTTGTGATTTTTACTAAAATTTAATATTAAACTAGAAACACATACATTGAGTCATACCAATAATTTAGTGTTTTGGGTTGTTGTTAGAATGATTGACATGTATCCAAAATGAAATATTAATCATTTTACTAAATTATCAAGACTCTCTTAGAATGTTTGCACAATTTTCTGTTATTGAAACTTTTGGAAATAAAATGTTAATTTTAAATTGACAACATACTGTTTGATTCATACAGAGCATATATTATATAATATTGAGGTGTGGATATTTCTAACATATCAGAAAAATGGACTATGAATCATTTACTTAAGGTTTGAATAAAATTTAAAAGTGTTTTCTCAGTTACTATTATGCTAGTATTAGTTTTTATTAAAATTAATGTCAATTTTAATTAAAAAGAGGCACAAAGAGTCATATAAGACACACTGTTCATTAAATTTAGGTTAGGATGATTACTTCGTGTCCCTAATGACATATTTATAATTTTATAAAACTATAATGATAATAAAAATATGTTTCCATGTATTTGAGTGCACCATATGTGTTTTTTTCCAAAATGTTATTTAAAACTAGTAACATGTGCTTTGAGTTATACTAGTCACATCTTGTCTAGGATTGACGAGAGGATGATTCATACATGTCACAAATAAATTATAAACCAGTTTACTAAATTATTATGAAAATATGACCATGTTTTCTTAGTTATTAGTGAGTGATAGTTTCTAAACAAAAATATCAATTTAAAATTAATAACATACACGTTGTGTCATACTGGGAACATCATGTATCAGAATACAGTATTTATAATTCATAAGAATAATAAATAAAATATGGATAATTTTCATAAAGTATCAACATGAATGAACATTTTTGTTTTTGGTTATGAGTATGTTAGTTTCATATTTTAGTAAAATTAATGAAATTTTTATAGAAAAATACACACATTGTGTCATACTTATCTCACCATGTATCACATTAATGTGATCATGATTCTTGAATTTCCAAAATGATATATGGGTGGTTTTAATAATGTATCAAAACAACATTAATGTGTTTTATAAATTTTGAGTACGCAACATTAGTAATTTACTAAATTATCTTTTTAAACATGAATCAAGATTTTTGTGTCATATGAGTCACATAGTGGGTTTGTTTTATGTAAGACTTATAATTACACCTAAGAACATAATTATGAGTCATTTTCCAAAATTACCAATAAAATAAAAAAATTCACTATTTTTATTGAGTGACACTTTTTTTACTATAAACTCAATTTAAAACTCATATTATACAACTTGAGTCCTAAACAGATCATCATGTATCAGATTAAGGAAAAGATGAGTCCTAAATGCAGTAAATGACTTATGGATAATTTCCACATATATCTGTCCAATATGGATTCATTTTCTCAGATTTGAGTTTGTTAGTTTTATTTTTTACTAAAAATAATTTTGAATTTAAATAAAAAGTAACACATTGAGTAATACAAGTCACACCATGTGTAATATTGAGGTGATGATGATTCCTAAATGTCCCAAAGCCATGCTGATCATTTCACTAAAATATCAAAAAAAAATGTTTTCTCATTTTGGAATATAACACTTTTATTTTTTACTGAAATGTCATTTTAAACTCTAAACATGCACATTGAGTCATTATAGTCATGTTTTCTGGGGGTATTATGTGTGAATGATTCTTGGATAAAAAAAATTATAGTCATGAAAATAACATATGGATCATTTTACTAATGTATCAAAATAATATGATTGTCTTTCCTTAGTTTTGAGTATGTCATATATCCTTTAAAAAAATTAATTTTAATTTTAAATAAGAATATACACATGGAGTCATACCGGTCAAAAAGTATGTCAGATTGAGAATTGGTGGATTTTTACCTGTCCCAAATGACTTTTGGATCATTTACCTGAATAATAAGAAATCTGATGTGTTTTCTCCATTTTCAGTATGTGGCTTTTTTTTTATTAAAATTCCATAATAAATTTTAAACAAGTAGGTTGAGTCATACAGTCCGATCATTGGTCGGTTAGAGGTGAGACCGATTCATACATGTAAAAAGTACATATGAATCATTTTAATAAATTTTCTAGGAAATATGAGCTTTTTCATTAGGTTTTTAATGGTTTGTATTTTGTAAACATAAATTGTAATTTTAAACTGATAACAGACACCTTTATTCCTAGAAATAATTATATATATCGGATTGATGTGTGCTTGATTCATACACATAACGAATGACATATGAATTAATTTTCCTAAATTATTAAAACTATATAAATTTTTATTATCTATTTTTATTGATTCATGTTTGTTTTGAACTAAACATTAATTTTTAAATTAATATCATACCATTTAATTTATACCGGTCACACGGTGCATCAGATCAAGGTGCTGCTGATTGTGTTTTTTTTTAATTCAATCATCTTTACCAATCCAGAAAAGAATGAAATATTCCATTTGTATGTAACATAAAACCCCATGATTCCAGAAATGCCTCATAAAAAAGCATTTTGTTCATTCTATTCTCACTTGTGGCAGGTGACTTAATGACAAAAATGGCATCCCAAAAAAACACCGGAAAAAATTATTAGATATAATTTAATGAAAAGTAATTTAAATATAGTAAAAAAATGGGTAATAAAAGATATAAATAATTAGTAGTGCTTCACGTTTTTTGGACGGTTATATACCTTGTAGACCCATTTCCTTGAATATTTTATCTCATTTGTAGCCTCAAAGTCAAATATCTTACAATCATAAGAAGGTTCGAACAAACAAGACAACATCAAGAAAAAAACCACCTATATATTAAAATAATTATTATATTAGTAATTATATAATGTAATAAATTAAAGATAACTATAAAACTTTATATTCATGAAAAGTTAGTTTAAAACTACAACATCACAATTTGAGTCATACCGGTTAAACTATGTATTGCATTTCAGTATGGTTTTTTCCGCCATGTATTTTTTTTCAACAGTGCATTCAACACTATGGGTTATCTCACAATATTTAAATTTTATAACCTACAATAATTAATTAATTTTATAATGGAGATAAAATTGCACCATCATTAGTGAATCATACTTGTTGAGTTCATGATCAAAGTACATGAGTGATTATTCCTTGTTGATGAAATCATTTATTACCAGAATAAATATACCATTAGTATAAAATAATCAGTATTTATCAATTGACTTAAAATAATTATTTACAAATAAGAATTTATAGATCAAAAAAAAGCTATCATAATCTTTCACCATCATAGATAGTACAAACTCCATGACCAACTATTAATCTACTTTGATGGAAAGAACCTTAGTGTGGCTCATTATGTATTTTTAAAAGACACTAAACTCTATTATAAATTTCTTACCCAATTTTGACAGTATTAAACATTTGTATAACCCTTTATATCATCCTAATGAAACTGAGATCTAGTGAATCCATTAAATCTTCTTGGATTATTTAATAGATTTGTATATACTTCTCAATATTCTAGGTGATGATGAACTCTAACATAACATCAAAATCATTTGTTAATAAATATTCGAATATCCCAATTATTATGTCCTTTTAATATAGGATGATGATGATTTTTTTATTAATGATCTTGTAAACATGAATAATTTTTTAAAATTAATGGGGACAGGCATAATGAATGTTACCTGTACGAATTTAAAAATCATTTGTATATGATTATAGACAAATAATTTGAAGAAAATATTTATCCTATCATTCAATATATATTATGAACTATTTATTCTGGAAAATAAAACATTCAAAACATTTAAAAAACTATAATTAATATGGTTTCATAAAAATAAAATTACATAATCAAATAATAAAACATGATAATAACATAAATATTTTTATTATAGCATGTGTATTACAAAATAAATGATTTGGTCTCTATATAACCCATGTTTTATCAGGAGTAACATAATTAAAAGAATTCAAATTTTTTTATTATGTTCAAAACCAATCTAATACCCATATCAATGTATTTAGTTAATTAGAATTGATTTTTTGAAATCATAAACAAGATATAATAATAGTTAATTTACAATAAATTCTATATTTTCATCAAATACTATAAAAGATATATATTATAAAATCATACATATTTACCATGAACTAAATGTTTTCAAATTGATTTAGATAAAATTTTCCTTAAATTAAATTATTATGTAATTTACATATTTAATAAGAAACAATTTGTTACATCTAACATGAAAAAACAAAAAATGTATTTTTTTAATAGAATAAAAAACCTACTGCTTGTTATTTTTAAAAAATATATGTATCCCATTTGTACCCAAAACCTACTTATATTCAAAAAAATCCTAAGCTCAATTTTAATTATGGATTCAAAGAGATTATATTTTAAAAGTATATTACTGTAAAGACATGTGGTCATTTTTTATCACATTAATATAAAAACATAAGTATTTTACAAAATTTCATAAAATAAAATAATAGAAGGTGAGGGTCAGTATTGTTTGAACCAAATTTCCATTAAAAACATTACATTACGTTGAAATTCATATAATATTAAAAAATTTATATCTATAAATATATAAATAAATGTTTCATTTTTTTGAAAAGCAATTAGGAACATTTAAATTTCTAATCATTGTGTCCTATAATATGTGTAACACACTACCCATTTCCACATTCCATAACTATTATTAAATTATATCATATATATTTATATGATATATATATATATATGATATTTTATGATTTCTATCAATTTTATATTTTTTATAAATATTTTAGTTAACGAAAATGAATTAGGTGTTGAGAGTCTGGAATGAGAGGAATTCCACCCCTTAGTAAACAAAATCATATATAATAGTTCAAATTCTATGTTGAATAGAGAAAAAAATTTAATTTTCAACAAAAATTAAAACATTCATTAGATGTTGAAATAATATATATGAATCATAAATGATAAAAAAATTCTTAGGCTCTTATAATGAGCCTCACTGTAGTATGAAAACATGATCCAAATGATCATAAATGATTCAATGTTAGCAATTTTCTTACTCTGTTGGTTCTCCATGGGAGATGATATATAGGTTTCCTCATGGATCCCATCCTAGTGAGTATTTTCAAGAATCACATTATTTTTTTCATTCCCTTGTAATATGGAACTGTCATTATGTGTGGATATTTAACCTACGAATTTACGGGGCTAGTACATCAACACCCAAAAAATCGACCCCCATCTTAGAAAAATCTAAAGGGACAAGTGAGGAGATAAGTGTAATAATGAAAACCATAGAACCCAAAAAAGTAGAAAATGATATTGGAAATTGATTAAGTAACACACTATGATTGTAAGGACCCAACCCATTTGCCCAGAGCTGGTGCCTTATTTGATTACATTGGAATACAAACAAGGAATACGAATCCCTAAAGACTAAGTAGTTTAGTATTATTGGAATCAAGTTACATACATCAGTTCACCATTACAACATGAAGGGAAATAAAAGACTATTTTATTCCACTAGAAACATCACATCAACGAGATTATACTTGAAAGTCATTCAGAAATTATTTCTTCATGTCCTAAGAAAATGAAACATAAGAAAGGGGTGAGGTCAAATGATAAGTAATAGTATGAAATATAGTATAGATAATATAATCATTATACATGGTGAATAATTGAAAACACATGCCTTTAATAATAAACATGAAACACATTATGGCATGAATATGAGCTGAGTATATAATTCAATAATAAAACATCATCAGGGGTATTATAATAGTCGAATAACCACATGAACTTTTAATTAATTTATTCATAATGATGGAAGTTCATATGTCAGACATCAAAATCATATCATCCAAGCCTCATGCTAGGACCATAAGATAATCATTTTGTCAAGGCCTCGTACCAAGACCATAGTTTGTCTCATTAGACCTACTAGTGCATTGAGGGGCTATATTGGGCCACACCCATCACATAATAAGTCCAATTCATTCCTCATATGAGCAGGGATCAACATAAAAAACAAATAAATTCATATTTAAACTATCATATGAAATATAAAAAACTTTTCCCAATCATTAAACAAAAAACACTAACCATTCCGAGTAATACGGTGAATGGTTTTATGATAGATAATCTACAATAGAGTTAGACATAAACCATTAAATAAAATATGGTATATGAAATCATAAATTATTAAACCCAATAATACCATGTAATAAACAAGATCATTAAATCAAATGAAAAGTACACATATAAAATCATATGTAATTTTTAGATAAATACTCTTTTATTTTGAAAAGAATAGTTCTTTTGGAAAATATTTTTATAAAATCATAAGTGAAGTGAGATAGTATTTTCATAATAAAATGATTATTTTTATAAATATAATGTCTTCCAAAAACGGATTATAGATTGCCGGTGTAAATAGCCATGAAGTTGAGAAATTTTCTTGAATTTGGCTTCTATTTTGGAAACAATTTTGAAAGTTCCTTTTATAACGTGTAACTACCCATAAAATAAGAAAAGATTATGGTTTTTAAATATATATATATATATGATACTCACGAATAATATATTATATGTTCATAACAATACATAAGAATACCATTGAGGTAATTATACAATGAAAGTATCCCGAATGAAAAATGGAAGTTCGGGTGGAAGAACCCTTACCTTAACTCTGAAAGTGTTCTTATCTTGAACATAAGCTTCTTGAATATTAAATTATACTTGTTAATAAATTATTTAAGAACCTATTATTAATTTATTTAGTTTACCATAATTCTGTTTAGTTCATTTATGTCTTTATTGATAAGTTATTGTATTGAATTTCATCGTTCTAGAGTGTTCGTTTCCTTTATTTTCATATTCAGGTCACTTGTTTTTAGGTAATGAAGTTCATGTGGAATGGTTATAAATCTCCATGATTGGAATTATTTATTATTTATGAACATAAATAATTGGTAATGTTCATTAATATCATTTGGTTATATGTAATGAATATGAATCATTATGTGAGAATCATTTCGATTATTTGGTGGAATTTGGATTATTATGAACTAGTTTTTTCATATAACTTAATTATATGTACATATTCTGGTTCCTGATTATTAATTATGTAAAAATAAATATATTATAGTCTGGTTCAAAAATAAATATGGCATCATGACCAGTAATTAAGAATAAATTGATGAATGAAACTTCATCATCCTCAAAGGTTATAAATCAGAACCTCATGGATGTTGATTTTGTTTATAAAAATAAAAGGGAGAGAGTAAGAATATTTATGATGGTTCTTCCATTAACAAGATAAAAATATAGTATATATATTTTACTAGAGTTATCATGATCATTTAGATATAGGAGGTGGGGATAGAAAAATAAAAGGGATAAACTTGAAAATTAAAAGAAAAGTTAAGAGATCCCTTACGAAAATTCGGCAGCCTAACGACGTCACATAAAATTTCATAAAATAAAATGATGAGAACTAAAGGGAGTATCATTATATTGAAATAAAAATTATAGTAAAAAGAATAAATAAAATCAAACCCCAACATATGCGAATGTAATTTAAAATAGCTAACATAAAGGAAATGTCTACCTAAAGAAGAGAATGAAGGATTCCCTTACCTTGTAGAATAACTCCAAGATCTTGAAGGATGGGACCTTGGGGGATTAGGGACACCTTGGGAGGACACCCAGAGAGGTAAAAACACTAAATAATTGAGTATGAGGGATTTTTAATGAATGAAAACGAATGGATGAATGAGTATTTATAGAAAAAGAGAGGCAATTTGTTTAATAATTTCAAAGGGACACGTCATTAGTGGTTTTTTTCCAAACCATGGGCATTCCCATGGTATTTAGAAATGGTTAAAGCCACTTGGGACACCTAATGTCATAAGATACTATAAAAAAATATAACATAATTTTATATTTAATTATTACATCATTATGATGTCATTAAACTACTAAAAACTCATAACTGTATTTTTACTATTCATGTAAATTCATGAATTTTTGAAAAATCCCAAAAATTAACCCCTAGTATTTTTTGACGTGTATAATTCAAAAGTGAAAACTATTTTTGAATAATAATATTCTAAATATTATTAATTTAACTTTTAAATAAGGTCTTATTTAATTTTAAAAATAACAATCCCGATGTGCAATTATTTTTATGTGACATTGAATAATTAATTAAGATACCATTATCATATAACATTAATAAAATAATAATATTATTTACTACTATTAAGGTTCATATTACTATTCATATTAATTTTTATATGGGTATGTTAATATTCACCAAAAATCAATTTTTTTCTATCACACTCCAAATGACTTACTGAACACAACTATAGATGACCATTTCTTGAAATTCAAAACATAGAAGAGACAATGTTGTGTTTAACAGATAGACTATAAAATTACATTTTATATTTATTTTCAATAACTTGGTGTGTTACATTCTCTCCTCCTTAAAAAAATTTTGTCCTAAAAAATTCACGGAATATTACTTAAAAAGATTCAGGTATGTCTTTAACATAATCTCCTCAGGCTCTCATGTTTCTTCCTCCATCTTATTGTTCCTCCATAGAACCTTTACCAGAAGAGTTGTCCGATTTCTCAATACTTGTTCTCTAGTATGAAGAATCTTGATAGGCTATTCACAGTAAGATAGATTGGGCTCAATTTCCGCTTCTTTATAAGTCTGTACATGTGTTGGGTCTAGCATGTACTTTCAAACCATTGACATGTGGAACACATTGTGAAACTTGGAGAGACTTGGAGGTATTTCCAAATGGTAAGATACGTCTCCAATTCAGTCCAGAATTTCAGATGGTCTGATATACATAGGACTTAATTTTCCCTTCTTACCTAATAGTATAATACCCTTCCATGGAGATACCTTTATGAAAATGTGATCACCTTCTTGAAATTTGAAATCCTTCCTTCAATTATCAGTATAGCTCTTTTGCCTACTTTGAGCTATTTTGATATGGTTTTGGATAATCTTCACCTTCTCCATTTTTTCTTTTACAAGTTTGGGGCCCACAAGATTTCTTTAACCAACATCATCCCATCAAGTTGGTGTTTGACATCGCCTCCCATATAATACTTCATAGGGTGCCATATTAATACATGAATGGAAGAAATTGTTGTAGGAAAATTCTATGAGAGGTAAATAATGATCCTACATGCCTTGAAAATCATGTAAACAAGACCTCAACATGTCTTCTAATGTTTGAATAGTCCGTTCTGATTGTCCATCAGTTTGTGGATGGTAGGAATTTTTCAAACGAAGATCTGTATCTAGGGACTTCTGATGACTTTCCCAGAATCTTGATGTAAAACATGGATCCCGATCAGAAACAATCGATAGTGATACTCCATGAAGTCTCACAACATCATTAATATATAGTCTTCCAATATGTTCAATTGGTAGATCTTATCTTATTGCAAGAAAATGTGATGACTTGGTATGAAGATCAATAATTACCCTTATTGCATCATACTATCTTGGAGTCTTTGGTAGTCCCATGACGAAGTCCATCATGATATTATCTCATTTCCACTCAGGTATGGGAAGAGGTTGCAATACTCTTCCAGGCTGTTTCCTTCCATCATTCACTTTTTGACAAAACATACATCTCGACAAAGAATCATCAATCTCCCTCTTCATGTTTTCCCACCAAAAATGTTCATTCAAATCTCTATACATCTTAGTGAAACCAGAGTGTATAGAGAAATTGGATCTATGAGCATCATCCAACAATTCCCTTTTTAGAACAAGTATATTGGGAACATAAAGTCTCTTCCCAAATTTCAAAATTCCATCTTCATAGAAAAAGTCACTCAATCTCCCATCATTCATAGCTTTAATCATCTTTTGAAACTACTCATCATTATCCTGAGAACTTTTTACCCATTCTAGTAAATATGGTTTGGAAACCATTTGAAAAATCATTGATGTTTCACGTTCTATGGTTATTGTCATATCCATCTTTACTAGATCCATGAATATAGGATCCCTTTCAACTCTCATATTGTTCAAAACACCATGATCTTTTCTAATCAAGGCATCTTCCTCCTTATTTACCTTCCCCGGGAGGTAGTGTATCGTGCAATCATAATCCTTGATTTGTTCAAGACATATCCTTTGCCTCATGTTGAGTGCATTCTATGAGAAAATATACTTCCAACTCTGGTGATCAGTAAAAATCTCATATTTTTCACCATAGAGATAATTTATCCATATCTTCAAAGAAATGATTATAGCATCTAACTCATTATCATGAGTATGGTAGTTTTTCTCTGGTATTTTTAGCTTTCGTGATGCATAAGCATTAACCCTATCATTTTGCATAAGGACACAACCATGTCCTTTCTTTGAAGCATCCCTATAAATAACAAACTCGTCTTTCCCCGATGGTAGTGTTAACATAGGAGCATTGACTAATCATATCTTTATTTCATCGAAACATTCTTCACAATCTTTTTTCTAAACAAATTTAACCAGTTTATGTGTGAGCTTCGTTAACAGGTTAGCACGTCGGGAGAAATTTTGAACGAAACACTAATAATAACCTGATAAGCCAACTAAACTGTGTACCTCAGTTATATTTGTTAGCATGGGCCAATATTGGAATACCTTTTTTTCATAGGATCAACTAAGATTCCATCCATAGATACAATATGGCCAAGAAAGGAAATCTCCAGAATCCAGAATTTACACTTTCATAACTTTCCATATAATTCATTTCTTTTAAGAGTATTTTGGAGAATGCACAAGTGATTTTCATGACCTTTATTGATTTTGGAGTATACCAACATATCATCAATAAATAACACTAAAAAATCATCTTAATATTCCTTGAAAACTTTGTTCATTGGAACCATGAAGATAGACAGTGTATTAGTCAATCCAAAAGGCATTACTGAAAACTCGTAATGCATGTACCTAGTTAGAAATGCTAATTTCGGAATGTCTTCCTTCTTTACACTCAAATGATGATATCCAGTCCGAAGGTCAATTTTTGAAAAGTATTGAGCTCCATGTAGTTGTTCAAATAAATTATCAATGCAAGGTAGGGGTTATTTGTTCTTTATTGTTATAGCATTGATCTCCATGTATTCGATAACTAACCTCATAGTTCCATCTTTCTTCTTAACAAAAAGGACAAGGGCTCCCCATAGAGAAACACTAGGGTGAATAAATACATTATTACTCATTTCCATTAGTTTTTTCTTTATTTCCACTATTTCCACAGTAGACATTCTATAAGGGGTATTTGATATGGGCCTTTAACCCGGAATTAAATCAATGGAAAACTCAAATTTCATGTTATGGAAAATATCAAGGTAAATATTTTGCAAACACATCAACATAATCTCTAAAAATAGGTGAATCCTCTATTTGAAAATTCTTTTCCTCACCCATAGTTATTTCATTCTATTCCTCCCCAATAATTGTATTTAGTTGAGTTACTGGGGGTGGATCTAGATAAGAATCAGGTGGTGAAGATTCTGCTCTCAATATAAGGTGTTCTTTATCATCGTTATAAAAAATTGTCACCTCCTTATTCTTACAATAAATGTTTGCATCATGGTCTGAAAGCCAATCCATACTGAGTATTATTTCAAATTAAATCCTGGGTATGATGATGAGATCAGCAGATAAAGAACATTTATATTCTCTAATGGGAACCGATTCACAGAACTTTGTAGAAATGATACTTCCATTAGATGTTTTGACTGACAACTCCCTTGTTAAATCAAATTGGAAATATCTAATTTTATTAGAAAACTGGGAAGACATAAAACAATGCAACGATACAGAATCAAATAAAGCATTGGATAAACTTGAGGAAACAATTAAAGTACCTTCCACTACGTCATTAGGAAATTCAACCTCTGAAGTTGTGATTTCATAAGCTTTTCCATAATCCCTTGGCCTTCTCTATTGCATATTTCCTTGAAATTTTGACAAATTATTAGTATAGTGTCCCATCTCCCGAAAACTATATCATTAACCATTATTGGCTTCCTTCTTCCCTTTGAAATCACCTGCAATATGGCCTTTTGGACAACATTTGTAGCATATACCCTTTCCTTTTAAGCATGTATCAGGGTGTTTCTTTCCACAACTGTCACATGGTGTAAATTCGACACTTCCCTTCTTCCATGTTTCCTTATTTCCTTTCCTAGGGTTTTCAGCAGCCCTCTTCTTTTCATGATTTTCCGTAAAGTCATAAGACTTAGAGAATTTTCTTTCTATCTTGATGTCACATGAAACTAAATCCTCATATGTTGAAAAACATTTGGGGACCAGTTCCTACTGGAGGAATGGATTTTGGCCATCAATGAATTCATCAATTTTTCTCCTTGGAGTTCATGTGTAGTCTACAGCATGTCCTGCTAATCTTGTGAAGTTTTCTTCGTACCTTTCCACATTATCATCTCCCTTGTACCTCATATTCAAGAATTTTCTCTCCATATATGCTCACTTCTCACAAGGGAAATATTTTTCGAATAAGAATTCTTTAAAATCCCTCCATTCCATCTCTTCTATCTCTTCCTCCTCCTTTGTGTTTTGGATTAAGGACCACCACTAATCTACATCTCCCGATAGATGATAGAATTCCATGAAAACCTTCTCTCAATCATTACATCCCTAAGTGAGGAATATTTTCTCAAGGAAACATATCCACTGCTCTGCTACAAACGGGTTTGTAGTCCTGTTGAATGATGGAGGTGGTTGTTGCAAAAAGAGATCTATCATGGATCCTCCATGTGGTGGATCTGGATGCTCCATATGGGTATGGTTATTATTCATAACCTGAGTAAGTTTTCCCAGTATAGTTATGAGTTTCTCATCACCAGTCACAGCACCAGAGCCAACATCATTATCTTGATTCGGAGGAAAATCCCTACAGGGGACAGGTGCATTTGTGCGATTTCCATTACATCTACTAGGTGCCATGTCTAGATAATAGAATACACTATATTATCTTATGAATATTAATGTATAATCTTAACTAAAAAATACTCAGAAAAATTGAGATCCTACGCATGGATAATCCCATATTCACAAAAATGTTTTCTTTGAGGAATATTTACATTAAAATCCTTCATAATGGCTTGTAAATAAAATTTGAATTATCCTAAGCTTATCCCACAAGTGTTTCATGAACAAGAGTGTAACAAGGCCTTTTGTCATGCACCAGATCCCATTTTAGTCTAGCTTGAAGCAGTGTTTTCGGGTTTTACCCCTAGATACATCTATGTCAGAGCCACCTCTACCTACTCATATACAGACATGGATGTATTGTTTGTATAATACATATAATATATACCTTACAAAAATACTAGGATGTTCTTATATTTTTATCCTCAAATTCTAAATTAGGGATGCTTCCCTAATTTTACGTTTTCAAAATCTAGTTTCCATGTTTTCTACTAAACTTCCTCTGATACCAACCATAAGGACCCGACCCCAGTTGTCAAGATGTAGTGTATTATTTAATTACGTTGGCATACATACATGGAATATGAGTACCGAAAGGCCAATTATTTTAGTATTGTTGGAAATAAGTTACATACATAATTTATCCATTACAATATGATGGGAAATAAAACACTATTCTATTCTACTAGAAACATCACGTCACCTAGATTATGCTTGGAAGTGATTCATAAATTACATCATCATGTCCTGAGAAAATGAAACATAAGAAATAGGTGAGATAAAATTCTCAGTAATAGTAAGAAATACAGTAGAAGATAATATAAACATTTGACACGGTGAATAATTGAAAACACATGCCTTTAATAATAAACTTGAAACACATTATGGAAGGAATATGTTCTGAGTAAATAAAGCCATAATAAAACATCATCATGGGTATTCTACTAGTCTAATAACCACATGAACTTTCAATTACTAGATTCATAATGAGGGAAGTTCATATTCCGGAAATCATAACCATATCGTCCAAGCCTCATTCTAGGACCATAAAATAAACATTTTTTCAGGGCCTCATGCCAAGACCATAGTTTGTCTCATGAGACCTACCGATGCATCGAAGGGATATAGTGGTCCCAACCCATCACATAATATGTTCAATGCATTCCTAATATGAGCAGGGATCAACATAAACAACATATACATTCATATTTAAACTATCATGTGAAATGAAACTAACTTTCCCAAATCATTAAATATAAAACACTAACCGTTCTGAGTAATATGGTGAATGGTTTTAGGATAGATCATATATAATATAGATAGTCATAAACCATTAAATAAAATATTTTATATGACTTCATAAATTATTAAACCCAATAATACCATGGAATTAACAAGAGCATTAAATCAAACGAAAAATACTCTTATAAAATCATTAAGCGATTTTTAGATAGATACTCTTTTATTTTGAAAAGAATATATCTTTTGGAAAATACTTGTATAAAATAATAAGTGATGTAAGATAGTATTTTCATAATAAAATTAGTATTTTTAGAAAGATAATGATTTCCAGAAACATATTATAGAGTTCCCTCATAAATAGATATGATGTGGAAAAATTCCCCTAAAGCAGGCTTCTATTTTGGAAACAATTGTGAATGTTCATTTATAACATGTAAATATCCATAAAATAAGGAAGTATTATGGTTTTTAAAAATATATATGATACTCACACATAATATATGATGAGTACATAACAATACATAAGAATAAAATTAAGGTAATTAGATAATGAAAGTTTCCCAAATGAAAAATTGATGTTGGGGTGGAAAACCCCTTACCTTAACTCCAAACGTGTTCCTCTCTTGAACATAATCTCCTAGAATATGAAATTTTACTCGCTAATAACTTATTTTAGAACCTATCAGACATGTATTTAGTTTACCATATTTCAGGTTAGTTCATTTATGTCTTTATTGATAAGTTATTGTACTGAATTTCATCGTTCTGGAGTGTTCGTTTCCTTTTTTTCATATTCAGTTCACTTGTTTTTAAGTAATGAAGTTCATGTGAAATGGTTATAAATCTCCAGGATTAGAATTCTAAATTATTTATGAACATAAATAATTGTTAATGGTCATTTATATCATTTTTTAATATTTAATGAGTATGAATCATTAGATGAGAACCATTTCGATTATTTGGCGGTATTTTGATTATTATAGACTAATTTTGTCATATACCTTGATTTTATGTACATATTATGGTTCCTGAATAATAATTATGTTATAATTCATATATTATATTCTGTTTCAACCATAAAAATTCTTTCATGACCAGTAATGAAGAAGAAATTTAAAATAGAAACATCGTCATCCTCAAAGGTTATAAATCAGATCCTCATGGACGTCGATTTCGTTTATAAAAATAAAATGGAGGGAGTAAGAATATTTATGATGATTATTAAATTCACATTATATAAATTCATTATATAGATTTTACTAGATTTACCATGATCATTTGGATAGATGAGGTGAGGAGAGAAAAATAAAGGAGTTGAACTTGAAAAATATAATAAAAGTTAAAAGATCCCTTACGAAAATTTGGCAGCCTAATGGCGTCACCTAAAATTTCATAAAATAAAATGATGAAAACATTAGGGAATATCATCATATTGAAATAAAACGGAATGTAATTAAAAAAAATAAAATCAAACCCCAACATATGAGAATGTAATTTCAAATAGCTATCATAAAAGAAGTGTAGACTTAAAGAATAGAATGAAGGATTCCCTTACCTTGTAGAATAACTCCCAGATCATGAAGGATGTGACCATGGGGGAATAGGGACACCTTGGGAGGAATCCTAGAGAGGTAAAACCACAAGATCTTCGAGTATGAGGGATTTGTAATGATTAAAAACGAATGGATGAATGTGTATTTATAGAAAACGAGATGTAATTTTTTAATAATTTCAAAGGGACACCTCATTAGTGGTTTCTTCCAAACCATGGGTTTCCCATGGTATTTTCCCTTGGTTTATCCACATGGGACACCTCATGTCATAAGTTACTATACACAAGTCGACCATACTTGTATATTTAATTATTACATCATTATTATGTCATTAAGCTACCAAAAACTCAAAACTATATTTTTATTATTCATGAAAAATTCATGTATTTTAGTAAAATAACAAAAATTCACCCCTACCATTTTTCAACTTGTAGAATTCAAAACTTAAATCCATTTCTCAAAAATAATTTTCTAATTATTATTAATTTAATGTTTAAATAATGTCATAGTTAATTTGATAAATAGAAATCTTGAAGTGCAATTAGTTTTATGTGACATTGAAAAATTAATTAAGATCTCATTATCTTATTGCCTTAATAAAATAATATTATTTTTTCCCATTCATAAGGTTCATATTACTATTCATATTACTATTAATATTACTATTCATAAGCGAATGTTAATATTCACCAAAAATCAAGTTTGTTCAATCAGACTCAAAATGACATACCGAACACAACTCTAGATGACCATTTCTTGAAATTCAAAACATAGAAGGGGAAAAGTTGTGTTTAATGGATTGACTATAAAATTTCATTCTCTAATTATTTTCAAAACAGTGGGGTGTTACAATGATTCTAGCCTTGATTCTTCTGAATGATGATATAGGAGCATCCGCATCAAATGACTTCCACGAGAGCATGAGAAGTGTGACTAAATCAATCAAGGTTAATGTTATTTTAAATATATATAGGGAACTTTTATCAACATAAAAAAATGGTCCTGATAAAGATCCAGTTTTTCTACGCAAAATTGATACGCATTGATAAAAAACATCTTTAGCATCACTTTTTTAGTGCTAATAACTATCATGTTTTATTAGCCTTAAATCATTAGTGCTGAAAAAATATTTATAATTACAATTATAAATAAGTTTTTAAAAAAATATATGAATATAACTATATATTAATTTATTATAATTTTATGATTATTAAAATATATACTTATTTGATTATAATTATAAATATGATTAAATATTTATATTTATTTACATAATTATTATAATTTATAAGATATATAAATATATTAAATATAGTAAATATATTAATTACATAAATATATTTATTATATTTATTTATTCATTTATTTATCTAATTATATAATTATTTATTTTTAAATTAATGAAAACTATTTAAAATATTATTTATATATTTATATCATTATTATATATATAATAAAATACATAAAATTTTAAATATATAATCTTCAAAACATAAATAAATTTATTATTAGTTTATAATTATTTATATATATATAATTATATGTTAAAAATAAAATAAATACATTTTCAAAAAATATATATGTATTTACAATAATATTAAATATTTAAATTTATTAATATAATAAATATACTAATATTAATATATATTTTATAAACAATTATATTGCGATAAAATATTAGAATTACTAATGAATATATAATATTAAAAACATTTATATTAAAAATGAGTTAAATTGAATAAATAATCCTTAGATCACTTTTAAAATATTAAAAAAATTATAATATATATTTATTAAAAAATAAATTATTAAAAAATACAGATATATATTAATGTAAATTTTAGTATATTGAAAATTCTTAAAAGTGGAAAGTAAATATATATTAATAAATAATAGAAAGTGAATAAATTCAAAAAAAAAATTACAAGTGATTAAATAATACATTTAATAATATTATAAAATATTAAGTAAAATTGACCAATTAAAAAAATAATATACTAATTTTATCATATATGTTGTAATCAAATTCTGAAATATACCCAAATTTAATTATGTTACCTAAATATTTAGTATTTTTGTGTTTCTCTATAGGATTTCATTAATTACATAAATATTCTCTTGTGTTTGTTTTATATAAAATTGCATTAATTATATATATGTGTGTGTGTGAAATCAATAAATCATGGGTTTGATATATGTTAAATGACAAAATAAAACAATTCTAAAAATGAATAAGTCGTTAATATTTTTTTAATCAATAATTAAATTTTACTCATTTTATATATATTTATATTTAAAATAATTTTTACGACATTTTTTAATTAATATATTTATAAATATATACTGAACTTGTTCAATTTTATTAATAATTGTTTCATTAATTATTTTTTAATAATTTATTCATTTATTCATTTTTATGTTGAATTATTAAAAAAATTCATATTATAAATCTATATTTAATATATAATAATAATTAATACTTTAAATATATATTTATTTTAATTTTTTTCATTTGTATCTGTAATTATTTAATTGATAAATTTTTTTATATTTTTGTTAAATTACTCATTTTTAATTATTACGTGTTGAATAATTTTACATTATTCATTTTATATATCAATATATTTATTATATGATATAAATTAATAATTATAATTTATATATATATATATATATTAAACTTATTCAATTTTATCAATAATTATTTAATTATTAAATATTTATAATATTTTAAAAAGAATATTTGATAAATTGTTTCAGTTTACTCTCTCCCTTTATTAGTGTAATAAATGGACTGATAAAGGGTACCCATTATGAGTGTTAAAAATTAAGCACTAATAAAGGGTTCCCTTTATCAATGCTAAATATATAGTACTAATAAATTTTACCTTTTATGATCACTGCATAAAACTGGTAAGAAGGGCTACCCTTTGTTTGTACTAAAAAAGTCCCTTATAAAGGAGAAATTTTGTCATCTATCTTTTTATTGTTGTTAAATGGTATCATTTATCATCACTTCTTTAGCATTGATAGAGGTTTGATTTGTTAAATGTTTTTTTAGTAGTTTCATTCCCTATTAGTAATTTTAATATGATTATGATAGTATTTTGTTAATGTGTCTCAGATATAATATATGATTTTCAATACATGGGTGGGAATATAGGACCAACCTATTCTTTATTTTACATTAGAATATTCCATTTTCTTCTTATATAATTGAAGAATGAATATATTACTTTCATAATGTGATTTATAGGATATTACAACAATATCGTATTCTAATGAGAATATGTGTCGGATACCACACATCATTACCTCTTAAAATGTGATGGAGTTCCTCCAAAAAAATTATAATTTTTTCTAACTCTTAAGAATCCTTAAAAATATTCAGATGAACTAATTTGGAGATGGTAGTAGTAATATGTAAATTTTCCATTGATCTTCATAGAATATGAAGAAAAAAATAATCTTCCGATGATAGGTTATATTGAGGGTTCAAATATCGATAAATGGGGATTTTATCCTTCCCTTGAGCTATCAACAAAATATGTCAGTATAAATATCTAATATAAGTATAAATATAGACTAACTACTGACTTTTTTTCAATTATGATAAAAAATGATATTGAGATGTGGAAATGTGAAAATATAGCCCCTCCCCAAAATACATTACTGTATATTGATGGTCTCCTTCTAGATGGGTTTGGATATCAATCAACCATCCAGGTTCCACCATAGTCTTTTGGAGGGAATTTGAACTAGGAAGTGGAGAATTAAATAATTCCTTGAATATTGGGGCATATCACCCCTTGTGAAACCTTCTCTTGAGTAACCTGCCCTGATTAGCTGAGTCATGGGTATCATAAGTGGCCTTCTCAAAACATTACTATGGTGTTGGGGCTATGTGACATAGGAGACGATTATGGCTGATTATCTAAATATATATGACTGTCTATAATGAGATACAAGAGTCCTAGATGGGATTATTTATATTTCTAAGATAAGGGATATAGATGTTGTACTATTAGGGGGAAAGGAAACTGAATTGGATGGATGTGGTGATGGGAACAACCATGTTTTTAAATTTTATATTAGAATGGTGATCTATAAGGCATCAATTCATAAAGGCCATTATTATATTCTTACACGATATGAAACACATTATTGAGATTGTACTCAAAAACTACAGGGTCCACCATTTTCTACTGCGGACACTCTGTTTGATGTAATAAACATTAATTTTAGAGAGCTGTAACCATGATTAAAATTGTGAGATATGTATCATAGAAGTATGAATCAAAATTTGGAATGAAGTAATCTCATATGATGGTTATAAATGAATATGAAAAAACAAACCCAAAACCCCATAATGGTTATTTGATGTGTATGAGAAAGTTTGAACTATTGATTCTATAATGTCGTTACTCAGTTTTTTTTGTGTTAAAATATTTCATGTTGGGATCACAATTTTTATTAGAGGATGGAAACTTCTGATGCTATTACCAAAAGAATTTTTTTACATGGAATTTTAATTATTCTTAAAGTAATTTGGTACCTTGTACATTACCATTGAGAAATGAAAATCCATTTTAGTAAATAAGATTGGAGTCTAAGATCATCCATACATTTTTTCAGGGAATTATTAAATACCAAAAGACACCCATAAAAGAATTATGTCATTCTCATGAATCCATCCCAAATCCCAATGTGGGATGGGTTACCTCAATCTAGAAATATTATCACAATCTTACATTTATGTGAACAACTCTACATATGAGAGGCTTTCCAAATGATTATTGTTACATATTGATTCTTATTTTTAGGTTATTATGGTTAATTGACACACACCTATACACCAAGAATTTTTAACCATCAGGGAATTATTTAACGGTTTATTGTTTCATAATTGGGCCCGTAATAGGGTCTTTCTATGTATCAATCATAATGGAATGAAAATCTAGGTATCTCAATACCATATTATAGGGAATTTTAAAAAAAATTATTTCATCTTATGAGGACAATTTCCATGTACGTTACAGTCATGTGTAATGTACTTTTAGTCAATGGGATCCAAAACAATTTAAATATTGGAATTATGCATGATTGGCCCTTTCTATTTTACCCAAAGAGGAATATAACCTATTTAGGACAAGTTAGGTTCATGAGGAATTGGTATCCATGTGTTTTCTTGGTATGTTTGAGTTCATGGAATAGAGACCACTAAGGAGACATTGGACCCTTTTGGAATATTTTTTAATGAGGATTCATTCTTAGGGTATAGAATAGATTTGAATGTTATGGTAACCATATAAAGGTAATATATTCCTCTTGGTAGTGTTTTGATTTAAAAAATTATACATCCAAATGATGGTATTGATTTCTTTAAGGGTTTCGAACCCTATAGAGGTATCCAACATACTCTATTAAAATTGTAATCAATTATTTAATTGTTCAACATGCATAGTTTTTTATTTGTGTGATAGGATCATATAATGTAATTTAATAACATGTGGAAAGGATTCCTATTAAAATTTTTTGGACTGTCTCTCCTAAGGAAAGATCATGGCCTAATTATTGTGTGGTTTCCTAACATTATTACCCTTCTAAGGTAGCCTCATGGGATCTCCCTCACCTAGGGGTATTATGGTATCACCCTCATTGTGTGGAATCATATACTAAACTGTGTGGTCAATAACCATGGACTATCCCTCACAAGGAATCCTAGTACACTATCCCTCATATGTTCGTTAGATTCTCATTAATTCACTATTAGTGTTTACTATTTGTTTACATCTGTATTCTCATCATAAGAGAATAATTCATCAAAAAAGAAACTATGGGATATTTATTATTTTTTTTCTAACTCCCTCTTTATTTTATATTCCACTTTCCCAAAATTGAACCTTTTTAATTATATGTGTGATTTGATCACGGATTCCCAAAATGGAAAGACTCATGGATTTGACTAATGGAAATGTGGAGAATGTGTTTGGGACCACAATAGAATACCAAAATTTTCTCTCTTAACAATGAGATATCATCATGAGGTCTATCACTCCATAGGGAGATCATGTGAAATTAAGAGATGATAATATCTCACCATGATGTTAGTATGTGGAATAATACAAATATTATGCCCTAAATTCATATGATCAGTGAAAACATTACACAAAACCTCTGTTTGAATACATCATGTGGATGTGGAATACACAACAACACAACATTGATATATTCCAACATGATGTGGAGACTCTATAGTACATCACTTGTTCTTTATATGAATTAGACTTTTCCCAATCAACACAATTAATGGTTTTTACTTTTCCAGT
Organism: Viscum album; assembly: GCA_963277665.1. Classification (NCBI taxonomy): domain Eukaryota; kingdom Viridiplantae; phylum Streptophyta; class Magnoliopsida; order Santalales; family Viscaceae; genus Viscum; species Viscum album. The sequence goes on from OY728125.1 coordinate 2,005,607,065, forward strand.
TGAACATAATTGTTATTATAATATTTTTGGGCCACAATATATTTGTATTGGGATTCACATGAATTAAATGAGACAAAATTTCCACATAGTACTCTAACCTCACCATTAATAAAAGATATAAGAAATAATGTTATGATGATCAAAAAAATAGATACTTTTGGAGTAATGGCCTTTACAATAGAAAATTAAATGATGTTTAATTATAAAATACAATGAATTTGATGTCTAGTTCATGATCTTTTAATTGGGATTTATTTTTTATCCTTATAAGAGAAATGAATTCACTTTTTTTAGACCCATGGTTATTAAATGGTGTGTGATATGAATTATCATCATTATAGGTAATGAATTATGGGGTCTTGAAATGGTTAATGATGATACAATTTCAACTTAAAAATTAATTCTCAATAAAAAAAATATTATCCAAGAGTATTAAGATGTATAAGGTTATGATGTGTCCTTTGATGGAAACCTCATGGTATGGATTAGTGAATGAAATAAATTTTTGGCATTCCATGTAAAAAATATACATATTGTATATATTTTCTAAAAGATTAAATTCCATCATGTTTCTAAAGGAACATGAAATGTTCAGTCAAAAATAATTTTTAGAGGTTAAAATATATCTAGGATACTTCTTTAACAAAAATGGCTAATTGAATTGGGATAACATACTTGTATTAAACATGATATCCATTCCCAATTCCGAGTTATTCTTGGATTAGGTGTCAAGGTTGAGGTTTTTTCATGGATATTACTTTTTCCTAATTGTAACCATAGGTAATGTTTGTTATTATAAGGGTTGTTCGATGTGGTCATCCTTGGTGAATTTACTCCCTTCTAATGTTAGTTGAACTATATTTTATATTAATATGATTCATTTGAGAAGGTATTTATTTTTTAAATGATAACAATAGAGAAAAAATGTAACTTTTTAACATATAAGGCATCTATTATTTGGGTTTTTTATAATGATCCAGATGATAGGGGTAGAAAATACATGAGTTTTTAAATAAGTTTATGAGTTTTTAAATACTAATCATTTTTCCATTTTTTTACTCTAATTTTTATTATTTCACTATATAGTGTGGGAAGAATAGAATTTAATGGTAAAACATGAATTGGATACAAAATTTGTTGAAAATAATATAAGTGAAAGGCTATTATAATAAAATGTGGTTAAGTATTAGGGGATACCATGACACATCATCAATGATCATGATTTACACATAACATGTATCTTGTGGAAAGATAACTTCAAATTAATGGGATATGAGATTAATTACTCTATGAGCATTCAACCATAAAGAGATGGGTAGATTGATTTTTAATGCATTATTGGAGCTCAAGATGAGTTACATTGGGAGTGACCACCAGTGGAATTGGGAAATTATGTTTAATGTGTCCTAATTATTATAAAACATGGACATGAGTGAGTTTATTTGGATGATTACTAATGAGTTGTTGACTGGAAATAAATCCATAACACCTCAAAAAATGGTACATGGGGATAATTAAAAATAATAATCGACCTAACCACCTAATCAATTGAAATTAATTGCAAAAAATAAGAAATGAAAAGATCATACTTTCATAAAACATAAATGATAATGTGTGTGGGGGCCAACAAGGGAATAAGATATTTGAGCATCCAGCATGGGGACATGGTGATGGGTAAACAATTTCCTCAACAACACAAATCATTTTGGAGGGTTCATAAGAGATTGATATAAAAATATGATGGAATATATGATTTCATTTACTGAGTTGGGGAGGTATGATATCATTGAAAGATTCCTCCCAAGATAATGATTCATCCAGTCATCCATGTGAGCATGTTGAAGCAACTTCATTATGACATGGAGGACCCAAGTTTAGTGTTGTAAATTTGGGAACCTACAATGATTTTTTAGTCATATAACATGGATTAGGATATCATATGCAACGATTTGATAGTTCTATGACTTGATTTTCCAAAAATGAATTAGTAACTAATCAATTGGAAGGGATTACTAGAGTGTGAGGCAACCTAGAATCTTGTAGAAAAATTGTGTCAGTTCATAATGGTGATCATGTAGTACTAGTAGCTTGTGATAAGATCATTTCAATTGTAGGTAAACAAGGATGCCTTTCCCCACCACACATAGGGGAGGTATGGTGATGATTTTCTCTATAATCCTCTTGAAATATCTTCATCCCTACTAGGAAATTCAATTTTCTAGACTTCTCCAAAATTCTTTCATAACATCCCGTATTTCTTGACGGCACTAAAACATTCAAGAACTCTACAAACTTTTTGGGAGATCAACCTTATCTAGAATCATCCATGTGTATTCTAGTAGGAATTAATACACTAAGAGCTTTTGGATATATAATATTCTATAATGTTGTATACTTTTCACATAAAACTACATAAATTAAGGGGAACAACATTTTTAAAAATGAAAATAAGTTTAGATGAATTGAGGGATCCCATTATAATTGTCTCTTGTGATATTGTCAATTAAATTCCTCATGAATCATACATCTATTGTGGGAGTTCAAAGGCTGAACATGACTAGGAATTGAGTGAAGAATTTAGTTTGGTTCCACATGAGAGCATGGGAGAATACCATGTCCCATGAAATTACATATTGATGGAAAATTTTCTCATCAAGGGAAAAAATTTGCGGGGGAATTAGTCAAACCAAATTTCATAATAATAAACTCATTAGATCAGTACCTTAAAATTCATATGGTCTTCATAACATAAAATATGGTTACGAGAATATGATAGTATCCTAACCTCATTTCTAGCTTAGTGAGGACACATTCCATTCCAAAATTATAAAATATGACTACAATCAATGGGATGAGAAACATGTTCATCACTGTGACCTCGATTAACACCTAATAGTCTATACACATCTTCAGGGAAACATCGCGATTCTTTTGGAATAACAAGAGTGATTCATATGGAAACATTTGTATTTGTATTTCCTAGTATCCAACATCTCTATCAAGTGCCTCTTCAACTCCTCTTACTCATGGAGATCCATACGATAGGGTTCCATGGAAGGTGGTTTCAATCTAAGAACCAACTAAATATGATGCTCCACCTATCACTTTTGTGGAAGACTCTTGGGAAACACTAGTGGCATGTAATTTCATAACTCCCTTAGAATTCCCTTTACATCCTTCAACAACTCATGCTCCAACCTCATTCAAATAAACTATAAAGGTATCCTCTCCCTTCCTAAAACACATCTTGATATGGACGACTAAATGTAATGTTATGTTATGATTGTCATATACCTTCATAGACAACATATTTGGAATTATCTCCCCCAAGATCACTATCTACACCAAATGTGGTGTTTCAAGGACTTGGATTTCATTAACAACGGCATCTTCAACACTATACTAATGTCATCCATGGGAACCAACATGATATTGATAGTTCCCCTCCATCCCCCAATGTAATGGGTTAATCCACTGAAAAAACCACTCATGGGTTTTGGTGTGGAATTCACATCATTATTGTGAATTTTTGTCATGGATATAGCTAAGAGAACTCTCATCACAACATCTTCAGTGGAAAAGTAATGTGTGGCTCTAATATCATGCATAATAATGGTACACATTAAATTAAAAAACACTATTTAATACGTGAACTACTACTTTGGTGGAACCTTCGGTGGGTTCATAACCTCAAACACATTTAAGAGCCCTAATATGACCATTTTCCTCTAACTAATAACATCATCCTTCTCTTAAAAGTGTTTTTTGAGTAATTAAGTCTTGAAATAATATACAATTTATGAGGCACATAAAAATTATCATCCTCAATTCCATTTCCTTATTGGGTAGTCCTTGGTGTATTTCTTGGATATTCCTATATCATTGGAATCGCAGTTCTACCTCCTCCATTTACCACCACTTACATTACCGTTTTAATCCTTCCTGATCACAGCGATTTCAAAATTGTACTTTTATTCCTCCATGGACTCACCTACACACAATTCCTCGATGAAGGACTTTGGCCTTCATCCTCTCACCTTTTATTATGAACAAGGATTAAGAAATTTAATGTAATTATACAAGTTTTTGTAGTCTATCTATCCATGTACATGGATAGTTAGATAAATACTCTCATAAATACTCATGGAAATTCCCTATATACATCAAGGACATTTTCTACTCCCTTGATCTCCAATGAACAATGTAAAACTAATCATACACCCACTAAATAAAAACACACAATAATGGAAGTGCCATCCCACAATCCATACACTCTTTTTGTTTCTTCCACCACAATATAAATTCATCATCACCAATTTATAGAATGCTATTATTCACGTGACTCGGGTATTCCATCATGAATATCACCTTGATGTTTTTATCTACATTCCAAATGATATTTTATAACTCCTTATTATCTCTCTTCCCATTTATGTGCCTTAATGTAGTCATATCAAAATTCAATATATTACTCATGGTCACACCAAATTGCTATATTACTATGGTAGTTGGACCACACCATCTAATGTTGATCGAGTGTTTGGTTGTATATTTCCATTTCCTCCACTTGTTGTACCAAGATCACTTTATTAAAATCCATGAAGGATTATGTCTCCGTTGAATTCACCTTGGCACACCAATCAATTGACACCACTCAATCATAATGACTGAAAAAACATCACGTAGGCCTGTGATGACTATTTCCTCTTCATCATCATCTCCCTTAACAATCTCAAGCCTTTCCCCCATGTCAAAAAGATGATCTAGAACCCCTCAGAGACACTCATCAATCATTTTCATAGTCTCATGGGATATCCCCTTGATTATATTAAGGATGTAAAACTAGTTCTATTTCTATACCACAACACTAGGATTTTCCACATCGTAGTTTTCAATTCTCGATCAATTTCCTCAAAGATGTCCTTTTTTACCAAATTTCATAGGGCTGAGACTTCTACAATGTTAATATCTTGAACCTAAATAGCTTCCACAATCAATGGCACAAAATTTTCATCATTTCTACTCCATCAACAAAAGAATGTTTTGTAAGGAATTTTTTTGAAAAACATAAAAGAGAAAATTTCCCTTGAATCTCTCAATTACTCTCAACATCAACGTGATTTTATGAATGAGGATCCCATCCAATTATATATGGTTGGGTGTGAAATTATACAACATTATAGAATCTAAGAAATCCTCAAGATTATAGAGCATTATATCCTAATTGAATATATATAGAGAATTATAGAATTAGTAGAGATCCAAATCCTTCGGTAGAGCTCAAAAATTTTCTGGATCCATCAAGCCCCATGTAGTGTTTTGAAATAATTTGAAAAATTAAATAATATTCTAGATGTTGGTTGAGCTGAAGATATTTTTATAGGATTTTATAAAACCTATTATCAATCTGTCATAGTGTGACTATAACAATCGTACTCTTTATTTCATATTTAGACATTATTTAATTCATAAACATGAACGTAATAAAACTCAGAAGATCAATAGGTATAGTGTATTTGGGGATTATGAAGATTACATAATAACATAAAACATGAAATACATATATTTGTTGAAAATATATTTTATATAACAACAATATTATTTTATACTTAGTATTTCATTGTAATATCCCAAGTAAGTAATGAATAATAGATATTTTTATCTATGTCTATTAATGAATTAGATAGTGTTTTGGAGGCTTAAAATGAAAATAAATCCAATCTTAAGCATAGAATACACTAATATTTTTAAAAGATTGTTTTACTGTCTTTTGATGGAAAACCATTTTTGAATCTATCTTTTGACAATTTTATAAACTATGTTTTTCAAAATAACCATATTCTTTATGATTGGGACATCAAAATTTACTTTGTGTGATTTTTTGGTATTTTTCTAACAATGTTCATTTTTTTATGAATAGTGAAAAATACAGCATTTTACATCAAAACTGCTTTTTAATCTATTTTATTTATATGATTAGATTATCTATTGAACTGGTTTTGAAGTGAAATTAGAATATATTTTTACCATTTAATCCAATGGTGGTCATTGGAATCAATTTCACTTTGAAATTGGACTTAAACTGGTGTCAATCTTTTGATACTTATTGTTTCATAAAACATGCTATTTGCTCTGACAGCGGGAATTAATTATTAAATTAATTAATGTGACTCATATGTTTTGGATTTTGTAAAATATACTTCATTTTTGAATTCAAAATATCAAATATAGCTTAGGGTGAAGTTTTGGTATTTTTCTGAAAAACTTCAATTTTTGATGAATAGTGAAATCACTAAGTGGTAGTTAAAAACACTGATTTTTCGTTTAAATGAAATTTTTCCACCTTTGTGTTTTGAATTTCGAAAATCCGACATACATGGCTTTCATTAAGAAGTAAAATGTTGTTCAATGAGATTAAAATAATATTTTGGTTAATAGTAACTTATTATGTTTTTAATCGCGATTAGTGGTAATTAGTGTAGTTTAAGGTAAAAATAATGCTTTAATAATATGAAATGACCTAGACACATGTCCTAAAATTATTTTATGTGTCATGGCCGACCAGGAAAATCCATGGGTCAAGTTGGGGACCCCATGGATCCACTTTGGTTGGGAAATGACATAAATAACTTTTTATTTAATGTAAAATTAAAAAATGACACAAACATAATATGTTTTACGAAAACAATTTTTACATGTGGTTATAAAGATCAGATTTCTGATTATAAATAGTAATTGGAAATATTAAAATATTTCCTACATCATAGTAGTTTTTTTATAATTTTTAGTCTTTAAATAAATTAAATTATTTATGACATCATGATGATGCAGCGATGACCTCATTATTTAACGATTTAAATAAAATGGAATGATAATGTAAAATCTGTGACCTACACATGTCCAAAACCTATTGGATGTGTGTATTTCGAACCCTTATCACCTTATCATCAAATTATATCAATTTGGGACCATTTAAATCCAAAACTCATTTTCAAATAAAGTAATATTTCTTTACTTTCCAAGAGTGCCCCTCCTCTCCTCTTATAAAAGGCCCCCACCTCTACCTCTTTTCCCACACTCCCAAAGCCTTTGGCTCGGCCAAACCCTGACCATTTTGTCTCTACACTTCCCTATCTTACTCCTCGAAGCCTCACTTTGGGCATAAGTCTTCTCAAGGAAGCCTTTTAGCTCAAACCAAAGAGAGTTACCCGATTTTAAGGTAATGTCTTCTTTTGAGTCCTTTTGTTTAATTTTTCATCTCCAACCCCCTAAACTCTTTTTATTTATTTCTTTTGTAACAACTACAGTATCTTCAATATACAAGGATGTTGTTATAAGAAGTATTCAAGCTACACTTACACACACCTACATCTAATGGTTAACGAACATACTGTTTCCGTGGATGGGGAATTTATGCCTCCAGAAACGATGATTGTTCAACATTCTTTTAACACATTAAAAGGTGGAAATTAAGATGAAACTATATTTATATATGATATATAATATGTTTATGTTTTCCTTAATCTTTTGTATTTTTCATTTTGGGCATACCTTTATGGTTTCCATTATGGGTAAACGCGATATCTTCATTTAAGGAAGTGCGGACTACCGCCCCCTCAAATAGATTTGATTCGTTAAATACCATATGTGGGACGTATAAAGGATGGAGCTATGATATTATATATTATATTATACTTGAATTATAATATACCTTTATATAATTATGATTCAAATCTATAAAATACGAAATAGAAATGAAAGTAGCATTCATGCGTACATACGGCTTACCGTCTCCATGAACGGTGCATTTCATTTCTTACCTCTAAATGATTATTTAATATTATAAATGCATGAATGTACTGGATATATATGACATATATAATATCTACATCATGAATACCATTCTGGATATAATGGATACATGAACAACTTGTAATTATAAAGGGCTTATTTTTGACTCAAGTACCAATGATCATTAAAACGACTATTATTAACTTAAATAATTACATAGTGTTCATGACAGGGAAATAAGTGATATAAAAGGAATAATGAATGTGAAAAAGGTTCTTAAACAAGTAGAAATTAACTCATGTTTATTATTCAGGACATTAAAGAACGATCGAGTCAAGTCGGACTCGAGGTATGGGACTTCGTCTCAATCTCCTTTCATTGAGGCATATTTTATTTTATACACAACTTTCTTTTATACGGTGTATAATACCCTTTGAATTTTACATTTATTAAAAAGGAATCTTTTTTATACGAAGCGTTTACTAAAGGACAAAAGGGAATGTTTTTTTCGTACATATGCGGCGACAACGACTTCTCCGCCGTCGTGACCGTGATTTGAGTTCCGGCTTCCTCTACAAGCCATTCCTTCTTTTTAAAAGAAAAATAAATACCATGTTTTACTTTTCTTTTATTTTGGTATTGAAAATGGTTTTCATAATATTTTATATTAATGTGTTGTATTGATATCCTGTGATTGAAAGGTGGAAATGTAATGTTTCCTTTATGCATGTTTTATGTTATATGATTATGTTGAGGTTCTTGGGCATTATTATGAAAACGGGTGGTTCCGTGATAAACTAAGCGTGGGTGAGCCCGATATAGCTCTCCAATGCATTGGGTAATGCGAAGGAGTGAAACGTTAAGGTTTATCCGAAGAGATTTAGGGAATATACTGTGATGGGTATTCCAAACGTAACCAAGAGGGTTACTCCCTACGTAAGAATGTTATGAATACCTCAAGTTACCTTTATGTCTTATGATTTCTATGATTTATTCATGATTTGATGAGGTATGTTAAAGTGATTATGTTTTATGGGTTATGTATGATCTCATCCTTATGTATATATGTACCCATGTTTCCTTTCCATATTTTTATATCCCTTACTGAGCTTTTTATGCTCATCCCATGTTTTTTTGAAATGTTTTTCATATGTCAAGGGAAAGGTACATGATATGATGATTGTGTCAAAGAAGTGTCAAGAAAGAATCCATGTTTATTTTAAATATGTTTCCATTGATGGGAATGAAGAATACTATCTTTATGTAACCACTTTGTTTATATGTGGAATATAATGCAAGTTTTATGATCTAATTCTCTAAAACTCTAAACCCGAAAAGATCCTCAATGTGTAATCTTGTAATAACTCATGATTAAGTATGTTTTAAGGCTGGGGCCTTATAGTTGGCATCAGAGGTCGGTTTAGATAACTTTAGGAGTTAGAATTCTATTAAATTATTATCCAAAAATATATTTTTTGAAATGATATAGTATTTGAAGATTACCATGTTGCTTCATCTAAGACATGTTTGTTCAAAATGGTTTTCCGCAGAGGAAACAGGGAAGCCGTGCTAGGAAGGCATACTGAAGGAAATAACCTTCTGAATCAGCCTCGTGAGATGGTCGGAATTGGAACTGAACAGTTTGTTGCAGTAATGGCACAGTTGACTGAAGCGATAAATGGCGGTGGTATCCATACACAAGATCAGCCAGATCAACCGCAGAGGAACATGTCAGTGGTGTAACATTTCATGAGGCAACATCCCCCATCATTTAGAGGATCATCTGACCCTGTGCTAGCTGAAGGGTGGATTAAAGCACTGGAGAAGATTTTTGATGTCATGGGGTGTTCAGACAATCAAACTTTTAGTCTTGCTATTTACCATTTGGAGGGTGAGGCAGATCAGTGGTGGTCTATGGTTAAAAATATCAGGGATGCCGATGAGACTGATGCTCTTGACTGGGATGAATTCAAAGGAATGTTTCTTGAGAAGTATTTTCCTAAGGCTGTTCGACTTAGGATGGAAAAACAATTCTTGGAATTTAGGTAAGAGGAAGACTCGGTGGCTACCTATGAAGAAAGGTTCACTCGATTGGCAAGGTATGCTCCAAATTTTATCCGAGACCTTGATAGTAAAATCAATCGTTTTTACTCAGGATTAAAGCCAAAATATCGAAGGGCATTAGCTTCTCGTGAGTTTAAAAGTTATGAAAATATTTTTTGATGTGCTGAGAAGGTGGAAATGGAGTTTTTCGATTATCAAGTGTTCTATAACAACCAACAGAAGAAGAGACTGAGGTGGTAGGAGAAAGGTAAGAATTATTCAAAAAGGTCGGATGGTAAGAAAACTAAGTTTCCAGTTTGCGATAAATGTGGAAAAAGGCATGCGAGGGAATGCCTTCTGAATTCTGGAAAGTTCTACCGATGTGGTAAGATAGGACATAAGGCTCGTGATTTCACTGAAAAGGATCAAGGTGAAGGTAAGACCAAATTTGATTTACAGTTAGTGAAATGTTATATGTGCAATGAGATGGGTCACTATGCAAACGAGTGTCCGACAAAGAGCTTGAGTGATGGGAAGCAGTTAGACTAAAAGTAGAAAGGGGTGGTGAAATCTTTTGCAACTACTTCAGGAGATGTCGGGCCATCAAATGAAGTTGTATGAGGTACTTTGTTTGTTTTTTCAGATTATGCCAATGTGTTGTTTGATTTGGGGTCTACACATTCTTTCATCTCTGAAAACTTTTCTAGTAAAATGGGAATACCATCTCAAGAAATGGCTTCTGAACTTGTGGTAAGAACACCTAGGGGAACTTATGAGGCAAAAAGATTTTATAAGAATCTTCCTATCCTTATCTGTGGAAAGAACCTACTATCAAACCTTATTGTTCTACCTCTAGTAGAGTTTGATGTTATCCTGGGTATGGATTGGCTCTCTATTTACCATGCTAAGATTGACTGTAGAGCTAAAAAGGTTCTTTTCAGAAAGACTTTCAGTTTCTGTACAAGAATGAACCCTTACTGTTGATAACTTATCAAGAGGCCGAGAAACTTTTAAAAGATTGAAATGAATGTTACCTTGCACACATCGGTGAAAATAATGGAACTATTCAGATTAATGATGTGCCAGTGGTAAATGAGTATCCTGATGTTTTTCCTGATGAGTTCCCTGTAATAATACCAGATCTGGAAGTTGACTTTACTATTGACTCAGTTCCTGATTCTAAGCCAATTTCAAAACCCCCTTATCGAATGGCTCAAATTGAACTTTTAGAGTTGAAGGAGAAATTGAAAGATTTATTAGAGAAAGGTTTCATTCAACCTAGCACATCACCTTGGGGTGCACCTGTTTTATTTGTTAAAAAGAAAGATGGTTCAATGAGACTTTGCATTGATTATAGAGCCTTGAATAACATCACTGTTAAGAACAAATATCCTTTGCCTCATATCGATGATTTGTTTGATCAGCTCCAGGGAGCTCAGTTTTTTTCACAGATTGACCTGAGATTGGGGTACCATCAGTTGAAGGTAAAGGAGGCAGATATTCCGAAGACCGTGTTCCTTATGAGATATGGCCATTATTAATTTGTATTAATGCCTTTTGGGCTAACTAGTGAACCTACTGTATTAATGGAATTAATGAATAGAATTTTCCATGAGTTCTTGGATAAGTTTGTGGTGGTTTTCATTGATGATATTTTGGTGTTTTCTAAAACTAAAGAGGAGCACGAAAGACATTTAAGGGTTATCTTGCAAACCTTAAAAGAAAATAAACTGTATGGAAAATTCAGCAATTGTGAGTTTTGGTTGCAACAAATTTCTTTCATTGGTCATATTGTTTCTAAAGATGGGATAACTATTGATCCTGCAAAAACAAAAGTTGTGGAAGACTGGCCAAGACCCACAAATGTAACCGAGATTCATAGATTCCTTGGTTTGGCAGGCTATTACCGAAGGATTGTTAGAAATTTTTCACGGTTATCTAGTCCAATAACTAAGCTAACTCGGAAGGGTGTTAAGTTTATCTGGACAAAAGAATGTGATGATTGTTTTTAGGAATTGAAAATAAGATTGGTGAATGCTCCAGTTTTGGCACTACCTTCCAGGAATGGTGAGTTTGTTATATACAGTGATGCTTCATTGAAAGGACTTGGTTGTTTCCTAATGCAGAATGATCAGGTAATTGCTTATGCTTCACGACAGTTGAAAACTCATGAGGTGAATTACCCTACACATGATTTGGAATTAGCTTCTGTTGTTTTTGCTTTAAAAATATTGAGACATCATTTTTATGGAGTAATGTGTGAAATATATACCGATCACAAAAGTTTAAAGTATATATTCACTCAGAAGGAGTTAAACACGAGACAGAGGAGATGGATGGAATTAATCAAGGATTATTATTGTACAATTCATTACCATCTGGGAAAAGAAAATAAAGTGTTTGATGATTTGAGTCGAAAAAGTAATGCTTCATTAGCAATGTTGCGTTTGGAACGTGATCCGTTGGTTAAGGATTTGATAAACTTTGGCATAGAAGTTGTTGGTGCAGGAAGTTCTTCTGTTTTTTTCAGGTATTAGTGAGATCATCTCTATCAGATAGAATCAAGCAAGCACAGAAGCAAGACAGTGAGTTGCATAAAAAGGTAGAGCTGGTTCAGAAAGGTAAGTTTCCTGAATTCAACATTGATAATGATTGTGTTTTGAGATTTGGGAAGAGATTGTGTGTGCCTTGTGATTCATAGTTGAAGAGAGAGTTCTTATTTGAAGCTCATAGTTCTCCGTTTTCAGTTCATCCAGGAAGTACTAAGATGTATAGAGATCTGCGGGAGTGTTACTGGTGGGATGGAATGAAAAGAGATATTGCTGATTTTACTGTGAAGTGTTTGACTTGTCAGCAGGTTAAAGCAGAGTGGCAGTTACCAAAAGGGATGCTTCATCCATTACCAGTTCCAGAGTGGAAATGGGAGAATATATCCATTGACTTTGTTGTGGGATTACCGAAGACATCTTGAGGTAATAATGCAATCTGGGTTATTGTTGATCGCTTGACCAAATCAGCTCATTTCCTTGATATACGAGATACTTTTTTCATGGATCAACTTTCCCGTTTGTATCATAAAGAGGTAGTCTGGTTACATGGAGTTCCTCTCTCCATTGTATCTGACCGTGATCCCTGGTTCACTTCTAACTTTTGGAAAGGCCTTCAAAAGTCGTTGGGTACTGAATTAAATTTTAGTACAGCTTTTCATCCTCAATCAGATGGGCAGTCAAAATGAACAATTCTGACCTTGGAGGATATGCTACGTTCTTGCTCTATATATTATCAGGGAAGTTGGGACCAACATATTTCTTTGGTTGAATTTTCATATAATAACAGTTTTCATTCCAGTATACAGATGGCACCATTTGAGGCATTATATGGGAAGCGGTGTCGAACTCCAGCTTTTTGGGATGAAGTGGGTGAAAGGAAGTTGATGGGACCAGAATTGGTAGAAGATATGGCAGAAAAAGTTCAGCTGATTCAGAAGCACATGAGAACAGCTCAGATTAGGCAGAAGAGTTATGCAGATAACAGGAGGAAGGATCTATATTTTGAGGTAGGTGATCATGTTTTTATCAAGGTTTCTCCTTGGAAAAGTGTGATGAGATTTGGTAAGAAAGGAAAGTTGAGTCCAAGGTTTATTAGACCATATGAAATTCTGGAGAGATTTGGATCAGTTGCTTACCGAGTGTCTTTACCTCCGAGTTTATCTCAGGTACACAATGTTTTTCAAATTTCGATGTTGAGAAAGTACATGCCAGATCCATCTCATGTTTTGAGTCCATAGGTAGTTCAGCTGGAAGAAAACATATCTTATGAGGAACAACCGGTCCAGATTCTTGACCACAGGGAGCAAGTGTTACGGAATAAGGTGATTCACCAGGTAAAGGTTTTGTTGAAAAACCACATGATTGAAGAGGCAACATGGGAATCTGAAAATGCAATGAGGGATAAGTACCCCATTTATTTGATAAGTAAATATATTGCGGGGATGCAATTTCTAAAGGGGGAAGGATGTAACATCCCAAGTAAGTAATGATTAATAGATATTTTTATCTATGTCTATTAATGAATTAGATAGTGTTTTAGATGCTTAAAATGAAAATAAATCCAATCTTAAGAATGGAATACACTAATATTTTTAAAAGATTGTTTTACTGCCTTTTGATGGAAAACCATTTTTGAATCTATCTTTTGACAATTTTATAAACTATGATTTTCAAAATAAACTTGTTTTTTATGATTGGGACATCAAAATTTAATTTGTGTGAATTTTTGGTATTTTTATGAAAATGTTCATTTTTTATGAATAGTGAAAAATACTACATTTTACATCAAAACTACTTTTTAATCTAATTTATTTATATGATTAGATTATCTTTTGAATTGGTTTTGAAGTGAAATTAGAATATATTTTTACCATTTAATCCAATGGTGGTCATTAGAATCAATTTCACTTTGAAATTGGACTTAAACTGGTGTCAATCTTTTGATACTTATTGTTTCATAAAACACGGTATTTGCTCTGACAGCGGGAATTAATTATTAAATTAATTAATTTGACTTATATGTTTTGAATTTTGTAAAATAGAATTCATTTTTGAATTCATAATATCAAATATATCTTAGGGTGAAGTTTTGGTATTTTTCTGAAAAACTTCAATTTTTGATGAATAGTGAAATCACTAAGTGGTAGTTAAAGAAACTGATTTTTCATTTAAATGAGATTTTTCTACCTTTGTGTTTTGAATTTCAAAAATCTGACATACATGGTTTTCATTATGAAGTAAAATGTGGTTCAATGAGATTAAAATAATTTTTTGGTTAATAGTAACTTATTGTGTTTTTAATCGTGATCAGTGGTAATTAGTGTAGTTTAAGGTAAAAATAATGCTTTAATAATATGAAATGACCTAGATACATGTCCTAACCATATTGGATATGTCTTGGCCGACCAATGCAATCCATGGGTCAACTTGGGAAACCCATGGAGCCACTTTGGTTGGGAAATGACATAAATAACTTTTTATTTAATGTAAAAGTCAAAAATGACACAAACATAATATGTTTTATGAAAACAATTTTTACATGGGGTTATAAAGATCATATTTTTGATTATAAATATTAATTCTAAATTTAAAAAGATTTCCTAAATCATAGTATTTTTTTATAATTTTTAGACTTTAAATAAATTAAATTATTTATGACATCATGATGATGCAGCGATGACCTCATTATTTAACGATTTAAATAAAATGGAATGATAATGTAAAATCTATGACCTAAACATGTCCAAAACCTATTGTATGGGTTTATTTCAAACCCTTATCACCTTATCCTCTAATTATATCAATGTGGGACCATTTAAATCCGAAACTCATTTTCAAATAAAGTAATATTTCTTTACTTTCCAAGAGTGCCCCTCCTCTCCTGTTATAAAAGGCCCCCACCTCTACCTCTTTTCCCACACTCCCAAAACCTTTGGATCGGCCGACCCCTACCCATTTTATCTCTCCACTTCCCAATCTTACTCCTTAAAGCCTCACTTTGGGCAGAATTCTTCCCAAGGAATCCTTTGAGCTCAAACCAAATGGAGTTACCTGATTTTAAGGTAATGTCTTCTTTTGAGTCCTTTTGTTTTATTTTGCTTCTCCAACCCCCTAAAATCTTTTTATTTATTTCTTTTGTAACAACTCCAGTATCTTAAATATACTAGGATGTTGTTATAATAAGTATTAAAGCTACACTAATAGACACCTAAATCTAATGGTTAACGAACATACTGTTTCCGTGGATGGTAAATTTATGCCTCCCGAAACAATGATTGTTCAACATTCTTTTAACTCCTTCAATGGTGGCCATTAAGATGACACTATATTTATATATGATATATAATATGTTTATGTTTTCTTTAAGCTTCTGTATTTTTCATTTTGGGCATACCTTTATGGTATCCATTAGGGGTAAACGTGATATCTTCATTTAAGGAAGTGCGGACTACCGCCCCCTCAAAGTGATTTCATTCGTTAAATACCATATGTGGGACGTATAAAGGATGGAGCTATGATATTATATATGATATTATACTGGAATTATAATATACCTTTATATAATTATTATTTCATTCTATAAAATATGAAATAGAAATGAAAGTAGCGTTCATGCGTACGTATGGCTTACCGTCTCCATGAACGGTGCATTTCATTTCATACCTCTAAATGATTATGTAATATTATAAATTCATGCATGTACTGGATATATATGAAATATATAATATCTACATCATGAATACCATTCTGGATATAATGGATACATGAACAACTTGTTATTATAAAGGGCTTATTTTTTACTCAAGTACCAATGATCGTTAAAACGACCGTTATTAACTTAAATAATTACATAGTGTTCATGACATGGAAATAAGTGATATAAAAGGAATAATGAACTTGAAAAAGGTTATTAAACAAGTAGAAATTAACTCAAGTTTATTATTCAGGACATTAAAGAACGATCGAGTCAAGTCGGACCTGAGGTATGGGACTTCGTCTCAATCTCCTTTCATTGAAGAATATTTTATTTTATACACAACTTTCTTTTATATGGTGTATAATCCCCTATGACTTTTACGTTTATTCAAAAGGGATATTTTTTATACGAAGTGTTTACTAAACGAAAAAAGAGAATTTTTTTTGTCGTACGTATGCGGCGACAACGACTTCTCCACCGTCGTGACCGTTATTTGAGTTTCAGCTTCCTCTACAAGCCATACCTTCTTTTTAAAAGAAAAATAAATACCATGTTTTACTTTTCATTTATTTTGGTATTGAAAATGGTTTTCATAATGTTTTTATATCAATGTGTTGTATTGATATCTTGTGATTGAAAGGTCGAACTGTTAAGTTTCCTTTATGCATGTTTTATGTTATATGATTATGTTGAGGTTCTTGGGTATTATTATGAAAACGGGTGGTTCTGTGATAAACTAAGGGCGGGTGAGCCCGATATAGCTCTCCAATGCATTGGGTAACGCGACGGAGTGAAACGTTAATGTTTCTCCGAAGAGATTTAGGGAATATTCTGTGATGGGTATTCCAAATGTTACCAAGAGGGTTACTCCCTATGTAAGAATGTTATGAATGCCTCAAGTTACCTTTATGTCTTATGATTTCTATGATTTATTCATGATTTGATGAGGTATGTTAAAGTGCTTATGTTTTATGGGTTAATTATGATCTCATCCTTTTGTATATATGTACCCATGTTTCCTTTCCATATTTTTATATCCCTTACTAAGATTTTTATGCTCATCCCAAGTTTTTTTGAAATTTTTTTCACAGGTCAAGGGAAAGGTACATGATATGATGATAGTGTCAAGGAAGTGTCAAGAAAGAATCCATGTTTATTTTAAATATGTTTCCATTGATGGGAATGAAGAATACTATCTTTATGTAACCACTTTGTTTATATGTGGAATGTAATGCAAGTTTTATGATCTAATTCTCTAAAACACTAAACCCGAAAAGATCCTCAATGTGTAATCTTGTAATAACTCAAGATTAAGTAAGGTTTAAGGCTGGGGCCTTATATTCATGGGATAACCTGAGGACATACATGAGGAAATCATTGGCTATAAAGTACAGTAATGGAGTATACAAGGCATAACATGATGAATAAAATACATTATAGGTTATTGGAATATCAATTGAGAATAAGAGAATAATTGACATAAATTCATGATATAACTTGATAATAATAACATGAAAATATAGAAACAAAATAAACACCTCATCATTAAAAAAACGAATGAGGAAAACTCCTATCCCAACAAGGTGGGAAAAGGTCATATAATGGATTCAGGTAAAACCATATCCCAACAAGATGTATCATGATACTAAACATTACCCAATTCATTGGAGTGATATCATGGTTCACCCTTCTTAATCATTTCAATATCATGATTAACTGAGTGATATAGATCACATAACAATGATTCATTCAACATCCTCATTTATTCAACGATCACAGAATGTGAAATTAATACATATAATTCCTAATTCAACATTTATATGTGAATAATGGTGAATAACCATTATAGATTAATTGGTATTGAATTCTCTAGATGACGAGTTTGGCATAAAAAATAATAGTTCAATTTCAACTTCATAACGACGTCATATGAAAATTCATAAAATGGGTTTCTGAGAGAGAAAGGGGTATCTCATAATTTTTACAAGAAATTCAAAGTGGGGGATCATGGAACATATTATCTCAAAACATGAAATATTATATTAGATTCATAATAAAAATGAATTTTTTGAATGGAAATGAGAAGATAGATATTCCAGATGTGATTTCAGCATGGTAACAAGGGGGTTTAAAGGATCATAGGGGGCGTAATGGTAGTGAAAGGAAGATAACATCATGTATAAATCAAATTGATAATACACGATAATTGAATAAAATATCCCAAATAAATAAAATGAAAATTAACAGTCATGACATTAAAGAGGTGCTTAAAGAAATAAAGAGAGGGGGAAATCCCAAACAGAATATTAGCAGAGTAATAGAAAATGTAAGCATCTGAATAAAAAAAAGATAATTGGAAAAAAATTGATCTAAAATCATTTGCATATTATTTTAATGATTAAAAAATAATTTCAATACATGAAATTGATATTTAAATATCTACTCTCATAGAAGGTTCTTGAATTCAAAGGGGAGGAGATGAATCCCCTACATGGATGTGTGATCCCAAAGGCTTGGGTAGTCTTCTTGGGAGCTTGGGGGAAAATTTTGCAGACTCTAGGGAGTAATAGGAAGAGGGTTGTTGAAATTAAAAGATATATAGTGAAGATAAATTGTTCATCTGGTTGGTTTATATAATAATGGTTGGAGAATTATTTATTATTTTGGTTTTTTACACTACACACTAAAATATTCAAAACCACAAACCAACCCATGGGTTTTCTCGTGGTTTATGGAAAAGGAGAGTGTTATAAATTATTTTATAAGGATAAGGCCCATTGATATTACAATATTTCCCTTTATTAGTGATTTTACTCACTCTTCATCTCAATGTGTTCATTCTCCTCAACATCCATTGTGGGTTCTTCCTATGTCTCTAGCTACGAGGTTTTAAACCTGAGCTGCACTTTTGGTCAAGGTCAACTCGGTTCCCCTCCCGTGTGTCACTAATTTGTGTGTTTGTTGGGTCATATATCCCTTGGTGGCACTGGCCTATAAACTCCAATCATAAATCACCTTCCAATTCAAGTTTCTTGTTGCTAAGGAGATGAATGGTGCCTAGTGGGATCGTAGAGGTGAGGCAATTTTTGTGTTGTCAAGCATCCAAGATGAAATCCTCTTTGGTGAGGTGTTTTTTGATGGTGATTATGGCATGGGGGTGAATGTTTTAATGGTGATTCAGAATCTTTGTATTCTACATCATGGAACATGCCCCATAATAGGATCTAAAGCTGGCGATTCATCTTCGTAGAGCTTACCAAATTTGGATTTTTGAGAGGGTATGGCATCAGCCATCAAATCAGGCTTGTGTTGGATACATGAAAAATTATTTCCAAATAGCCTTGTAAAAAATGGAGATAATCATAATGATCAAATTCTAGGGAGGGTCAGTTTCATGTTGTCAGTCTAATTTTTATCTCATAGTCCTTTGGGTCGAGGTTGTCTTATGTTTATGAATTCCATTTGTATTCCCCCCTTTTTCACTTAAAAGGGTGCTCTATTATAATAAATAAATTGTAGTACTATGTTCCATTGTATGTAAATTTTATTAAATGAAAAAGAAAATTCGGCTGAATATACCTTTAATATTATTTTATTAAATCACTATTGGGTCATTATGATGTTATAAAACACATTATATATTTACAAAGTACGTAATTTTTACCCAAAAATTTTACTGGCATAGAAAATTATGAAATATTCAACATTAGATTATTTAAATTCCCTGATTAAAAAAATAATATTACTTTTTTCAAAATATTTTTATAAATATGTGAATTTTTACTTTCCATATAAAAATAAGATTTATTGAAAATTGACTGGTTTTGAAAAAAACTATTTTCGGACCACAATTAAAATTAAAATTGACCTCCTAAAAATTATATGATCATTTATATTTAAAAAAATTAATTTAATAATAATATTTTATTCAAATATTATATAATAAAAAAATACATTAACTAATCAAAATATATTTCTTAATTAAATTTTAATATTTATCAAAAATATTATATGTGCTTTAAAATTTATTTAAACATTATGAAAAATAAAATTACTTTATATTCTTTATTCAATAATAAATAATGCACATAGTTTCAAGGTCTTCTAAAATTTTCTATTAATACACCAGCATATACACAAAGACTAAGTTGTGTGAAGATGGGGATTTCATGGGGTTATTCGGTGAAAATTGTTTCATAAGTCCCCTCGATGATCATGAACATCTTCTGTAAAGTATTTCAATCAATATTAAGTTGTTGGACCACAACTTGGGCTTAGTCTAGGAAAAAAAATGTAAATTCTATCTCCCTTAAATTCCCTAATAAATGGGCTTCATACGATATGATCCTACTAGTTGAGGCTATCACTTCCTTTGTCTGTGTTAAAAGGATTTGTTAAAACCATATATTTATAGTAGTCATGTGATCTCTATTAGATGACTACAATATAAATTCTAAGGATACTTAATGGTAATTTAAACCTAATTGGATAAAAAAATGAGTGCGTATTTTTTATATTCATATTATATTTAATTAAATGAGTTGAAATTTCTTTCATAAATGTTCAGGTCATTAAAACCTTCCCCCATTAAGAAATATTACCATCAAAATTTCATTTTCCAAAAAAAGTCAACTTAGCGTAACTCTACTTCATCACCGTCTCTGGTTCCCATGTTACTTCATTAAACTTGTTGTTCTTACACAACACCTTCACAAGGGGAATCATCATAATTAATAAAACTTATTCTCTATGATCTATGATATTCACTAGTTTCTCTTCATAGTATAGGAAATTACCCATTGGTACCACCTATGTATTGATTACGTGTGATGGTTGTGGTTTGTACCTCCTCAAGAGTGATACATGGAATACATCATGTACTAGAGACAAGTTTGGTGGGAGTGTTAGTCGATGGGACATCGGCTAGATGCGATCTAGGATATCAAAGGTCCTATGTACCCATTACTAAGCTTTCTTTTATTCTAAAATTTTATAACTCTATTCCATAGAGATATGTCGAGAAATATAATGTCTCCAACATCAATCTATATGTCTCGTCGATGATTTTCAGCATAGCTCTTTTTGAAATCTGGGAATCATTGATGTTTTGCTAAGTGGTCATAACCATATCCACCATTATATCGAGCATTTTTGGTCCCATAATTATTTGTTCCCCAACATCATCCCAGTATGCCATTGTTCTACACCTCTTCCCATAAAAGGCTTTATAAGGAGGAATTTGGATGCTTGAATGGAATTTTTTGTTTTAAGAGAACTCAACCAAAGGACTATACTGTTCCCAAACACCTTTAAAATTCATTTACAATTCTCTAAACATGTTCTAAAGTTTTTAGATAGTCCATTAATATTGGACACTAGTTTGAGGTTGATAGGATGTAATGATGTTCAACTTAGTGTTCATTGTAAATTGGATCATATTCAATAATATAGAGGTTAATATTTTATCTCAATCAAACCCCATCAATAGTGGTACTCAATTAATCCTTACCAATCCTCTAATGTATATCTATTCCAGTTGATCAAGTGATAAATCCTCTATAATTACAATGAAGTGTGTAGTCTTCGTAAGGATATCAACCACAACCCAAATAGCATTGTTTCCTTTGGATTTATTCATAAGTAAAGTGATAAAATCTATGGTGATGTTTTCCCATTTCCATGTTCATATGGATAATGGTTTCAACAACCCATTATACGTATTCCTATCATCCTTCACTTACTGACATAATAGGCAAATTGATGAATATTTAGCAATCTCTTTCTTCATGTTATCCTTCTAATAGTGCTCCTGGAGATCTCAATACTTATTGATGTTTCCTAGGTGAAAGGAGAAATTCAATCTATGTGCATCATTCAAAAGTCCATTCTTTAACTATGGATTATATGGAAAACATAGAATCGACCCAAATCCCATAATTTCTTCTTCATTGAAATTAAACTCCGAGGATTTCACATTTCTAATAGCTTCCACTTTCTCATAAATTCCCACATAATCATTATGAGCATCATTTAACATTTCCAAATGAGATTTTTGATCAGTAATTTTTCAAAGGGTTTATGATGTTGTCTTTTTTTTATTCCCATGTCCTTGATCATCAATTATAACAAGATTGGATACTTTTCAATTATCATAAATGATTGATTTTTTGGATTCTTTCTTCTTATAGATTCTACATCCTTGTTCTCTTTCATAGGGCAGTAATGGATTAAGTAGTAATAATACTTACTGAGCTCTAACCATCTACATTGGAGTATATTCAATTATTTCTATGTGAATATATATATTTTAGTAATCTGTGATCCATATATATGTTACACTTCTCCCCAAGTGATAATGATGCCACATTTTCAACATAATGATCACAAATGCCTACTCCAGATAATGTGTGGGATAGTTTTGCTCAAGAATATTCAAATACCATGACGAGTAGACAATGAATTATTCATTCTGCATCAAAACATAGCCCATAACCATCTTTGAAGCATTGTGGAAGATTATGAAATCCTCCCCACTTGTGGGTAGTGTAAGAACAGGGGTAGTGATATGCCTCTTCATCAACTCCATGAAGCATTCTTCACATTAATAATTCCATGTATCTATGACTCTCTTTAGAGTTATCATGGTAATGTGGATTTAAAATCATGATAAATATATCACAAATCAATGATAATATCCTGCAAACCTCATTAAGCTATAGATATGCTTCACATATTTTGGCATTGGCCATCCCTCAATTTCTTTTGTTTTGGAAGGATCCACAAATATTTTATTAATTGTGATAATATTCCCCACGAATGAGACTTTCTTCTCCCATAACTCACACATTTTGTACATTTCATAGAGATTCTCTTCTCTCTAGGTCTCTAGAATATCTCTTAGATGCTCTATATGGTCCTCCTTGGTTTTGGAGTTAATTAGAATAACATATAAAATTACTACCAAAACTTTTTCTAGTTAATCTCTAAAAAAATTATTCATCAAGTGTATAATGATTTCTATAGCATTAGTGAGTCTGAAATGAATTTCTATGAATTCATAGTACCTATACCTTGTACAAAATCCATCATGGAGATATAATCCTTCTTCACCCTTACATGGTAATATCTAGACTGAAGATCCAACGTGGAGATGTATTTTTTTTCGTGTAACCAATTGAATAAGTCACCAATTCATGGAAAATGATACTTCTTCTTTATTGTTATTTTTTAGAGCTCATGATAATCAGTGCAATTGTTCATTGACCCATATTTCTTCATGATGAAAAGTACTATTCCATCTCAATTTGATGAACTTGGATGTATTAAAACTCTATCTATATTCTCCTGTAATTGTTTCTTTATCTCCTCAAGCTCCACAACATCCATCTTATACAGTGTCATAGATATTATAAATTCCCCATGTATAATATCAACATAGAATTCAGCATCTATTCTATGAGGAAGACCATGCAATTCATCCTGAAACACAACAATGTATTCCCTCAAAATAGGCATGTCTATGAGGATGGTTCCTTCCTTACAATCAATCATCAGAGAAATATATGTCTGCCTATAGGTCAGTAATATCTATTCTTGATATGATGGTGATAAATATTATTTATCAACCTCATTTAAATTTTATATAATCCAGGGTCGAGTCACCATATGGAGAGTGGTTTTCCTCTCATGGAAATTAATATGTTCTCTATATTGGGAATCCAATCCATGACATGAACAACATCAAATTCCACTAGGGGACATATGATTTTGTTTTCCAGGATATTTAATCAACAAAAATTGATTGAGGAAGAGTTATATTCTTAAGATTCTATAATTTACCCATTTTCTGTTTTCTCCAACAACCCAACATTTATGATTTTTTATAATGTTTGGACTGTTCTACTAAACATTTAGGATATAAAAGTATGTATTGAACTAGAATAAAATATAAAATTCACAGTTCTAGAATGAATAACCAACATACTTATCACCACTTCATTGGCAGGATTCACTTTGATGATGGTGATGGAGATATCTCACCCTTAGTTATTTGGAGGTTGTTGGTTGCCTCCGAAAAAATATAACATTGGGAATTGGTTTGCAATGTGATCTGGTTCTTTATAGTAGTAGCAATGAACAATGTGTAACGATCAAAAAATGTTTTCTTTTCATCTTTCGCAGTAGCGGGTTTTTCTTACTATAAATCACTGGCTAGGTTCCCTTCCTTCCCACACCTAAATTATTTCATCATCCCCTTCTAAAATTTTATACGGTACTTCTTACCCCACATTTGAGAAGTTGGGTGCTAGAATTTATCAGCACCATTAAATTTATACAACGGACTTCCAGAATTAATGTCCACATTTTTCTTCTTATCCCTTTGATACCCCTGGGATTTTTTATCTCTATATTGGCCTTGAGGGAAAATCATACAATCTTGTCATATCTTACAATGTAGTGGATTTCTAAGGATTTTTTATGCTCATTATTATCCCATAAAATTACTTATCAACCTTGCATTTGGGGTAATGATAATACCATAGGTGTATCATGTGAGTCTGATAATGTTTCCATTGCACACTCTAATTGACTCATTGTCATATTTCTTTAGTGTAATGAAATATCATTCCATCTTAATATGGAGGGCACATAGAAAATATTTATTGAAATACTTTTTTTTAATTAAATTCTTCCCATCGACTAGATATCTTCATCCGCCTTAATATTTTTTTAATTAATGTCTACCATTGATCAAATTCCTCTTCCATAAGATAACATTCTAGATGAATATTTTATTTTTTGGAACATTAATGGATGTATAATATCTTCTAAATAGAGTTGATCCATTGTTCGTGATTGGGGGATTATAATATCCATTTAATATATGATTGCATTGTCTAATTATGCCCTCTATTGTGACTTTTTCATTCGTAAGGGGGTTGTATGGTCATCTTGATCCAGTTTTCTATTTAAAACATGAGTTAACAGAGAGATTTTCATGAAATGGTTTATGATTCCCACTCCAATCAGATTGGTCATCTCATTAGAGCATTCATTAGATTAATCTTCATAGTGGTTGTTAGGTCAATTCCAGTTATTAAGGGATACTAGCTAGAATAGAAGGAAAATTGGTGGTAAATAATTTAAACTACAAAAAATTAAAGGGGAATCTAGTGAGAAAAATGGATAACTAATAAATTACATTTATCTTTTTTACTTATCACGTTTGATACTTCAATCTAAGTTATCCATGATCTACTTCATTACATATATTATTTGGAACATTTTTAGTTCCATTAATAATTCTTCATATTACGATTATTAATTTACCAAAGCATATCCCTCAGAAGTTTGGAACCAAGAGTGTAGGATGCCCCATTTTCATTCAACATTTCCCATTCGAGTCTAGCTCAAATTGTTGTTTTTAGGTTTTACCTGTAGATACATCTATGAATTTTCCACCTCTACAAGTTGAAATATAGATAGGGATGTATTTTTTTGATTAACCACATACCCTAAACTCAAAAAAAAAATTAGGCATTCAGTTCTTATACTCATTATTATTCCTAAGGATTTCAATAGAGTTTTCAATTCCTAATCTGAAAAATAACTAACATTATACTCTGATACCAACTATAAGAACCATTATCTTTTTTTTTCATATTTAAACATGATTTATTTCATAAAATATCACTTAATAAAATAATGATGATCGTTAGGGATAGTGTGTTAGGGGCTTAATAGCATTATACAACAATATAAACCATGAAATACACACCTTAACTGAATAATTCTTTTACATTACCACAACATTAATTAGTATTTATGATTACATGGGATAACCTGAGAACATACATCAGAAAAATTGTGAGATATAAATCCCATTAATTGTGTAAACAAGAAATAACATAAAGAATAAAATAAATTCAAGGCAATAGAGATATCAATGGAGCATAATAGAAACATGAACATAAAGGCATGATATAGCTTGATTATCAAATCATGGAAATGTGGAAACAACTTAAAACAATGTTTCATTAACATAATGGAATCAGGTAAAAAAATGATCCAACACGGCAGAAAATGCCATATAAAGTAATCAGTTAATCCCCAATACCAATATGACATATCATGATACTAAACATTACACAATGAATTGTAACGCTATCAGGGCGCTTCCTTCATAATCATTTCAATATCATGCTTTAGTGTGGTACATAGATCATATAAAAAGTATTAATTCAACATAATGACTTTTTCCAGGATCAAGGAAAGTAAAATTCATACATGTAATTCATCAGTAAACATTAATATGTGCATAAAGGTGAATTCCCTTGATAGAGGAATGAGTTTGTAATTCAATACACAATGTTTTTTTGTAAAATAACTGTTCAATTTTAGTAGCATAACGACATCATATGGAAATTAATAAAATGGGTTGATGAGATAGAAAAGGGTCTCTAGTAGTTTATATATGAAATGGATACTAGTTTATCATGGATCATAATATCTGAAATATAAGGTGGAATTTCAGTTTCAATATATAAGAGAAATGTTTGAATGGAAATGAGTAGGGAAAATCCCTTACAAAATTTTAGCACGGTAACTGGTGGGTTTAAAGATTCATAATGGCGATAAATTTTGGTTAAAGAAAGATAAAATCATGTATATATCCATTTTATAGTAATGTTCAATGGTAGAACATATAACAAATCAATCAAATGAAAATTAAAAAGGCATGACATAAAAGAGGTTCTTAAAGTAAAAGGAGAGAGGGATATCCCTTATTGAGTTTTTTCTTAGTAATGGATTAGTTAAGGGTAAAAATAGGGGAGGATAAATTAACCCTAATTGTATGAAAATAAACTGGTCAATAAGTTAATTATTTCAAATGAATTTAAATACATGAAATTGCAATTAAATGAAGTACTCTCAAACAATGTGCTTGAATTCAAACGGGAAGAGGGGAATCCCTTACATGGATGTGGGATCTCAAAAGAATGAGGGTGTCTTCCTCGGAGATTTTGGAGCCAAGGGAATACACTAGGTAGTAAGAGGAAGAGGTTTTTGGAGATTCAAAGAGATTTAGGGAAGAGAAATGGGTGCTTGGGTGGGTTTATATAGGAAAGGTGGGGGAATTCCTTATTATTTTGGTTTTGGACACTACACACTAAAATATTAAAAACCAAAAATAATATAGTGGTTTTTGACCATGTTTTCAGGAAAAGGGGAGTCTTTTATATTATTTTATAAGACTATGTTCCAAAGATATAAAAATATTACCATTTCTTATGTGGAAGTGAGTCACACATTCAAGGAAATTATTTTAAAATCTTAAAATGTTTTATAAGTCTTCAAGGATTCACTAAGGCTTTATAAAATAGATCAAATAAACATTAAATTACATTAATTTTATAAAAAAACTATATATTATGCATAATTTATCTTTAATTTTATTTTAATACATCATTATTGTGTCATTATTATGTCATAAAACACATTATATATTTATACAGTATTAAAAATTTAATGCAATAAATTTTCTCTATTAGAAAATTATAAAAAACTCTTCATTGGATAATTTATATTCCCTAATTTTAAAAATAATATTCATTTTACCAAAATAATTTTCTAATTATTTTTATTTTCAATTTTAAAATAAAAACTGACTTTTTTTTGAAAATTTTTGGGTTTTGACTAAATGAGTTTTCAATCCTTAATAAAAATTATAATTGAAATCATAAAAATTAAACAATAATTTATATTTAATAAAATATATTTAATATTAATAGTTTATTTCAATATTAATTAATTAAATAATCCATTAATTCATCAAAATATATTTTTGAGTTAAATTTGATTATTAACCAAAAATACTATTTGTGCTTTAAAACTAATTTAATAATTAACTATAATAATATGTAAGTATATTAATTATTCTATAAAAATTTCACATAATTCTAGTTTAAAGTTAAATATCCATTATTACACAATAATATGCATTAAGAGTAAGTTTTGTAATGGTGGGGCTTTCATGGGTCCATTTGGTGAACATGGTATGGTTAGTGATCTCGATGAGCTTGTACATTTCCCGTAATGGATTTTCTCAATCTTAAATTTTTTGATCTCAGCTTGTGCATGGTCTATAGAAATTCTTATAAATTATATCTCCACAAAAAACATTCAAAAATGGGTTTCATAGGGTATGATCCTACTATTTGAGCCTATCACTTCAATTTTCATTGTTAAAAGGATTTGTTAAAACCCTTGTGATCACTGTTAACAACTATATTATCAATGGTAGAGATACATAATTTTCATTTAAATCCAATTGGATAAAACAAATTGATTTCTTATGTTTTCTATTTACATAAGATATTTAATTAAAAGAAATGTAATTTTATTCAAAAATGTCCAGGTTATTACAGTGACAATGAGGTTCTTATTTATCATGGTTGTGAGGATGCATCCCAAAGCCGATAAATTTCATAATTTATATTTTTTATCTATTTTAGATCTTATTGTGATCTTTATTCTTCTTACTTACCACTAGATGAAGGTTTTATTATTACTATTATCTCTCCAAAAAGAGACAAACTGATATTGAGTACAGATATGTTCCACTGAACTCATAAATTCTAGTTCAAGCATGATAGTTGTGTGTTCAACCCTATAATTTATATTTTTAGAAGAAGTGGTTGTATTCAATGTTTTGGACTTTCTTTACCAGATGGGTTTTTCACATCATTATTTCATGACTAAAATCTACCAGAATCCTCATAAATATATTATAAGGATTAATAGTATGTAAACTTTTTCTTATAAAAAATATACACAAATATATATCAAGTGATATCATAAGAGCTTCATGTCAAGTGATTATGTAAAAACCATATAGCTGGTAATTAAATATAATACCCATTTATCTTATAATTTCATGTAATTCAAGAGGTTATGGTCCATTACCTTTCTAAGCATAGAACTGCATAATAATTGAAAGTTTTTTCCTTCCTATCTAACGATTTGTTTAACTGGAAAATTTTTATAGAGTATGAACACTATACCTTCACGGGGTTGTATGAAGAAGATGTGATTCTTCATATATTTCTGGTCTAGGGTTAAAATATTTTACCAACATAAGTACATGAAAAGTATCATGTTCTAATTTTGGTCTCCAAATATTTTAATAGTTAGTATGGTTTTATTGACAATGTTGGGTGGTGTTGCAGTAACATCCCCCAATTTTGGGTATGGATTCTTCTCGAGTCACAATGGTGAGTTTCATCACTTTATAACAACCTTTTAGATGGCGAGATGGTCGATTTACTTTTTTATCTCTAGAGGAAATTTTTTTGTAATCTAATCATTGAATTTAGGTAATATGATAATACTATTGTGGTTTCCCTACATATATTGGTTGTTTATACATTGTTTGAAAAAACTATGCTGTATTTTTATAAATAAGAGAAGTTGTTATCATAATTCAGAAAACTCATGGTATTCTTTAATAGTCATGTTCATGTAAACTAGTATTCTAGAACTAAATATTCCCGTGTGATTAGAATCTTCTCACATGGTTCATTATGTCCCACATATTGAAGTGAATTATTGGGAGGGACATTAACCTCCATTTTAATATTTTACCTTGTGGGGATATCAAACTTTAGCAATTATGATTTTTTCCATTTTAGATAAATTATCTTGAATTCATATTATTACATGTTTTACTCAATAGAGATAAATTCAAACTCATTAGGTGGTTAGTTGTAAATAACCCCATCATAAATTTTATTTTTGGTTGAGATGCACTGGGAAGGTGTAAACAACACATTCAATGATACAACATTCAAGGACTCTATTTTTTATTAGGTTCACATTCCTTCCTCATGTGTTTTAGTGAAAAATGAGTCTTAGGTGAATTCATATCAATTATGGGCCTCTATGTATGTGTTTTTCCCACTTTATTTACCAAATGTTCATTGATTACATTTAATGATGGTAAATATGAAACATAATTCAAAGACATGTTATCATTTAGGTATGATGTTGGTTATTAATCTCTTGTATCCAAATTTTGAAATAATAATCCTCTGTTGTATCCAATCCCATAATGGAACTCCTTGTCTTGATACATTTCTGAAGATTATCCTAATCTATTGCATAATACCAATGATGGAATTTATGGATAGTAATCCTTATGGAGTACCAAACCATACCCATTGTGTGTTCCTGAGAAGATAGGGTCAAGTCATATAGTGAAGGAATTAAAGGGGTTGTAAGTTGTTGTAGTTAAACTACCAGTATTGAAAAATGTAATATCATCATATATGGATGAGTATGGGGTAAAATTACCAAAATTTATAAATTATAGGGTTTCTTTACACCAACCACCCACCCTGCTTGGTATTTTTTGGGAGTCAATGATCCCTGGTAGTATTATGACGGTTAAAATTCCATGGCCACTTTTGGATACAGTAATACATAATTAATTTTGAGTATATATATATAAATATTCACAGACTATGGTCAACATATATTTTAAATTCTAACCCTAAACAATAATGATATGTAACATACAAGATGAATATTATAAATAAAATTTATGAAAAATATAATCTCTAGTAATTTGAAAAAATAACATCAGTAAGACAATGCATAAAAATGTAACTAAGAACACATAAAGGTCAACAAATGTTTTTTCAATAAAACTAATTTTTATTTTTATATAATGAATATTAAATTAAAATATATATTTATATATGTTATAATTTCAGATATTTAATTTAAAACAATATTTATGAATTCAGTATATCATGATTATCCAATGTTGAGAATTCAATATTTTCCAAATGTAGTTTCCTTAGGTGATTATTAAAAAAATAACTATATAACATATCCTTTATCTTCTCTAGCAGTACTATAATAAAAGAATTCCAAAAACGTAATAGAAACCATTTATGATGAAATGTATATTTATAGATAAAAATAAATCAATTAACAACATATTTTTCAATTTATGAAACCAATTTTTAACATTTTGGAAACATATATATTATTTTCATCTAAATATCCATTTTATTATCATATATTTAGAATTAGTTTTCCATAATTATATAGATTAAACATGAAAAAATGTTATTATTTTTTTAGATCAACATTTTCATAATATTTAATAATATTAATTTCATTTCTCATAAAAAATTTGATTACTCATATTAAACATAATGTACATGATAATGTTAGAATCGATATTTTTGAACAGTTTTTCGATTAATATTGTGTAATTTTTATCAAATTATTTAAATTAACTTAATATAAATAGTATTTAATATTATTTTCGACCTATTTATTTATATATTATCTATCATTAAATTTATAATCAATGGTAAGTATTATTAAGGCCACATAACAATTAAAACATTAAATCTTTACAAAATAGTATTTTTTAATATATAAAATTATTTAATTTTAATTTTAATTATATAATATTTATAAATTGAATTAGATTAAATTTTTATTTATTTATGGCTTAGAAAACCCATATTATGTAATAGGTGTGTCCTTATTTTTTTTATAAAATATAAATCACTTTGGGAATGACTAAATAACAATATGAAAACTAGAATGGTAAAATTTAAAAAAGAAGGTGTAAATGGCTTCAAATAGATTTAAAAAATGATTAAAAATGTGTTTCATAGGTATTTTTATAATTATCTGACACATTAAAAAATTATTTTAATATATTTCATTATTTTAAATTAAAATATATTCATTCTATTATTCAAGAATAATATACAGTCACAAAAGTTTCATTTTATTCAATTATAATTGGGGAATAATTCCACCCGTTCATGACCCAATACTCATGGAATATTGTCGTAAGACTCTACCATTAATCTACACATTAAATATAATATCATCTTCCTAATTTATTTTATAAATTAGTTATATTATAAACTCTTTTTGTAAGGATATATCCAATTTAAATATCATGTTCTCATCATGAATATATTTTACATCATATTTTTATCTTATTAGTCTTAGCCTTTCGAATATTTTATCGAAAAAATAATATAATAAATCCATTTTAATTAATATAATTTAGTTTTTTTATATTATTATTTAAAACATTATTCATTTGATTTTACTATGTAATAAAACTAAAATATCACTAATCATCTATACATGGTTTCTACTACCACCACAAAATAATGTCATTTGTTTCTAATCACCAAAATCAATGGTTGGTGACACACAAAAATTTGATTAATTAATTTTATATTAATTTCAAAATTAATATTATTAAATATTAATTTGTTATAGAACTTAATTACATCTCATTCACTGATAAATTGAATCATAAATCATTCTTAGAGAGGAATAATGAATCTTTAAATGAACAAATTCATTATGTAGGACCACCAAACATGTATTATTCTATAAATCAATTTAATGAATATAGATGATATATTAAAAAAATATTATGATTATTTAAAATATAATATTATTAAATGTTTCATTCTATAATCATTCACAACAATTTAAAGAGATGGATTACATTACATCATTCCCTTTTTACCAGTTTCAGTTTACGTTCATTAATTATTTAAAAATTATTTAACTTTTAAAAATTCCCACATTTTGTTTCATCACCATCACACCCAAATTCGGTTGTACCTTTAAATTGAAACGTAATAATTGAGTCTCAGTAATCTTCAAACCCATGGGTTAACATCATTTATTCAATAATTTATTAACCACATTATTACTTTCCCATATTCATAGGAATTCCAGAAAAACATTCTAATTTACTATACATAAGGGGTCTTAACACAGTGAGTAGATGAACTACCCGTCGAGTCTTTTCCGCTTATATCAAGATCATAGACCCATCTTCACTCAGGATGCTAAACAAGGAAAGAACATGTCATACCCCACGCGTCTTCACCCCTTTTTTGAATGAGGGTAAACAAACCATATTTCTTTAGAAGTAGGGAATGAAAGGAAGAAAACAACCATTAAGAAACATGATGTATCCAATTATTTACATCCAACGTGTTTCATAATCTCTAGTGTCCTCCTCGACACCCACATACATAAATTGATGCATCTTGCGACTCTCAATGTTAACTACTGCCACAACCAATATACCCCCCTATCCCCACATATCACAATAGCCTTCCAGGCTCACATCATAACAAAATAAGTAGGAAACAAACATCATATCAACTGGGATATTGGACCTTTAACAAGGAATCCAACTTTCAAACACAATGACCTCTCATAGCTTCAAGGATAATCCACTATGCCAGTAAAATCAAGAGGGTAACTCAGAAGCCTAAGATTCATTATCATTTTATCAAATTTATTATTCTTTAATCCATCAAGAATTAAACGATTTATAATTTGTAGGATCTAGATATGGGTAGAATAAACATCAAGATATCATAGATATCAAAAATTGATTAAATATTCTTACTACATAAATTTGATTAACATAAAATTAAAATAACAAGAAAAACTAATACATTCATTTACCCGCCTATTTATCTTTAACTAGAAAATTATCTAATATTGTTCGACTTTATGTTCTTTTCCAATTCCAATAATGAATGAAAATCTAAACCAAGAAAGAATAGATATCACAATATCTATAAAAACAAGAGGCAATAACATACGATCGATATCAATTTATTTACCCTATTAAAATGATTATTATTTCAATTCTATTGTGATCTAGTGGCCTAAAACATGCTAACACTAAATTTTCATCTAAAAGAATAAAGAAGTAGTAAATCCCCTATCTCAAACAGTTCTTGACATTATTATTATGAGGAAAATCTACATAATATATTATCATCTTCTCCCTCTTTACAACTACTTCCACCCGAGGACTTTGCAGCACAACCGCACTATCCGTAGGCCGAGAAAAACCATTAGAAGCATGGAGATCACATGCCATATCATTTAAAAGGAAAACATGGGGAGAAGGATTGAAGAAAACCCAAGAACAAAGGTAGATTAAACCTTATATCTATGAATAATCGACACTTTTTACTTACACCAAATCATGGGGTGGGCATCCAGAAGACTTTAGGTTGAAGCAATCCTATGATTAAGGTTTGATCACACAACAAATAAGGGAAGAAATAATTGTTTGAGAATCCTGCACCCAGGAACAAGAAGGTATAATAAGAAAGGAATATATCTCTTCCCCGTAGAATATTTAAGGGAGTAGGGGTAAGATACGCTAGATTCTCCATTAAAAGCAGGTCATATTAAACCACAAATTTAATCCTTTTAAAGACATATCGAGCATTAGGATAATTAATGTATGTGGGAATGCCTTTGATTTGGCCTAAAACCCATTTGAACAAGCCCATAAATTTATTTTACATGAAATCAAATGTCAATGGGGTGATGAGGAAGGAAGTTGGAAACATTGTACACAAAACAAGATATTTTTCAAAGTGTTGGATGACTCACTGTTCTGGAAACCTCATGGGTCATGAAACCTCACCAGTCTGGAAACACTGTAAAACCATAGTGGTCTAGAAACCTCAATGGTCTAGAAACACTATAGAACCTCACTGGTATAGAATCCTCACCAGACTGGAGACATTGCAGAACCACACTAGTATGGAGACCACACAGGTATAGAAACATTTTAGAACCTCATTTGTCTGGAAACCTCACCGGTCTGGAAACACTATAGCACCTCACTAGTTTGGAAACCTCACTGGTCATGGAAAATTGTAGAACCCCACTAGTCTGGAAAACTCACTAGTCTAGAGACACTATTCATTAACTAGAAATTTGACAATGTAAAACTGATGTTGTCGGAAGGCTTCTGTTCTCAATACATTGTTCATGAACTAGACATTTGGAAAAAGAAAAAGGATGCTACAAGAAAGCTGTTGTTGGATGGATACTATATTGGAAACATTATTCATGAATGGGAAATTTAGAAATGGAAGAAGGTTGTTGTTTGAATACTACTGTTCTAGAAACACTGCTCATAAACTGGAAATTTGGAAAAAGAAAAAAGGTTGATGTTGAAAGGCTATTGTTGTAAGGCTGCTATTCTGGAAACATTGTTCAAGGACTAGAAATTTAGAAAAGGAAAAAAGGCTATTGTGGGAGTGTTGTTTTTGGAAGGATTCTATTTCAAACAATGTTCATGAACTAGAAATTCAGTGCAAGAAAAATGATAGGGTTGGAAGACTGCTGTTGGATGGTTGTTATTGACAATAAGTCACATTGACCTCCCAGAATACCTCAAACACCAGATTTCAGAAAAATAATAGATCAGAGTGGTCTGGGACATTACATTAGATACCACTCCAAATATTCATATCACCATGAATTCAAAACCATCCCAGAAAAAAATAGCGGTCCAAACTATAACCCCTTAATATACCATTCACGGGAAAACCACCCTGAGTTGTTCGAAATATGGAAAAAACATCAATATCCGAGAACAGGGGAACAATCATTCCATATCCAAAAAAGTCATAAATAACATTACATCAACGTTATATAAATGAAATCATCAAAGAAAAACTCATCAGAACACCATAAAACCTCTCTGGGTACTGGACACGTATTTGGGACTCTCGCACCCAAGTACTCTCCTCGACACCACCGTGTTTCCACAAGACATGGACCAAGGGAATATAACACCCATGAAACACCTTATCTATTTGGTTATAGATCTCGACCAGGTGACCCTCGATGGTTTTATCATTGTCAACATTGAAATCAATCCAATTGTTGTTGTGTGATTCATCATGAATATAATGATGGATCAATGATACATGGAAAACATAATCTTTCTGGCTCATCCATAGGGGATGTTGTACTCGATAATCCATGACTCTAACATGATCCAACACCTTGAAACACCAAAAAACTTGGGAGAAATCTTAATCCAATGACCAAACCTTTTTTTCCCATGATGGGGAGTCACATTTTGAAACATGCGATACCCAACATAAAACTCCCAAGTTATTCTCATTTGATTGAAATATGATTTCTGATGATCTTGTTTTCACTTCATCCTATCATGAATCACTTGAACCATATTTGTTGTATTTTTCACTAGTTTCGGTCCGAGAATTTTTGACTATCTAATGACAATCCAACATAGTAAATAATGGAATGGTCAGCCATAAAAGTATTCAAACAGTGATATACTAATGGTGGAGAGGAAACTATTTTGGTAAGCATACTCCACCGAGGTTACATTCCTCATCAATGAACCTCCAAAATCTTGGACATAAGAGTGTAACAACTCTTCAAGAGTCTAGATAGCCCACACAATATGACTATCCATATGTGATTTAAAAGTAGTGTTAAGGAATATCTAAGAACCAAAATTATTCTAGATACCTCTCCATATCCCATAGGTAAAATGATGATCTCAATTGTAAATGATCTCCCTCGAGACTCTGTGTAGACTCACCACCTCCTCCAGATATTTCCTTGACCAAACTTCCAAAATGATGCATAGATGCTCCACATGCTCCTCCTCTGAGAAGGAGTAAATAAGGATGTCTTCAATGAATACCACCACGATCATATCTAAGAACTCCCAGAATATTGCATTCATCAACCCCATGAACACAACTGGAGTGTTTGTCCCACCTAACATCATTACAATGAACTCATAATGCCCATGACCACAACATAAAAAATTAATCGATATATCCTCATCCTTAAGAAACATATGATGATATCTTGAACAAAAGTCACTATTTTAAAACAAACATTCACCCTAAATTTTATCAAATAAATCATCAATCTGTGGAAGTGGATAGCAATTCATCACTGTCCCTTTTTTTAAGCGACGATAATCGATACACAACTGCAAACTGTCTTGAACCTTCTTCACAAACAAAACCAGCGCACCCCATAGTGACACTCAGCCAAAAAAATGTAATATACCATCAAGCTATATACGTATATCTCACAAATCGTTTGACTGCATCCATAGAAGCTCGGAAATCAAATACTGTAGCCAACTGCAAACAAGCACATACACCTACTTACAATCACCAATTCTATCAGCAGCCTCGTCTGCCAGTATTGAAAGAAACTTTCCTTCCATTCTTGATAGGGAATATCCAATAGTCACATACCCCATCTAATGTTCATCATGACTTCCAACATTCTCATTTGTTGGCACCTGCATAAGTCAGTCGGAAAGCACCGATGACAAATTTGGAGCAGACTCAACTCTCTTCCACTATGCAAAAGTATTGTCAGAATTCATTGACTGGAAAAGGAGGATAGGAGTAGGTACATACACCTACTCCAGACATGTAATGGACGTATATTGCCATTCTGGTAGCAGATGTCACCAAGAACATTCTATCAATGGTGAAAGAGCATCAGAAAATCCATACTCATTTCCTGGATGCTTATCATGATATTGTCACAACTTGAGCAGCATCTAAGGGAATGAAACACAAATCTATCCATATCAGTGTAGTGACTCATCAACATGTCACTCTAGAGTAGATACACACCTCTATTCTAGTCCAGGAGGGTTGTGGGGAATACTGCCCCTCATCAAACATATATTCAATTCGGGAACATACACCCAATTTAAATGGAGATAATTAGCCTAACCTGACAATTTTTATTGAGAAGGCACATACACATGCCCACAATAACCACTTTCATCAACAAGTGGTTCCCAAAGTGAGTAAGAAGACGTATGAGAAAAATACCAATCCAGTAGAGTTAATAAATCAAGATCCAATATTTAATAAGGCCTTTCTCGATGGTGGAGTTCTTGATGCACTAAGAAAATTGTCTATTGAAACTCAATATTCTAATCTCCCATTTCTAGATTACATAAGTAATAACAAAATTTCTGAAGGTCTTCATAAGACATTTCCTCATGAAGGATTGCTTCATGACAGTTCAGTCGATCATGAAGAATCATTTTCAATTGAGAGCCACGATAACCCTCTTTGTGGACAGGATACCAAGGAGCAAGAGGTTTCATCTTTTCTTGTAACCCACCATGGTGGTCCTCTCCATAACGATGAATTTAGCTGTGAAAGTCCTCTCCACAGTATTTATTCACATTATCTAGAAAATTCTTCAAATGACAATGCAGTAACAGGAAAACCCTCTTATCTTAAGGAACATGAAAATGTGAAGCCAGTCATGTCTGAGGCTTTACCTCTAGTGGGTGAAATACATTCTCAATCAGAAGATATCTCATGGTGTAGGTCATTCTCCGAACCACCCCTGGGTCATTCATACTCTATTTTGATAATTTAATTCTCTACCAATCTTTTTGAATCTGATAAAGCAACAAAGAATCACAAGCTTTGGTCTAATTAGGTAGAAGAATCATCATCGAATGATAAGCTGGAAGTGATTAATATGGGAAAAAAACTGGTGAAAGGTGAGGTACTAGTCATGTTTTGTCCTTTGGCTGACTCTCAATATGATATTCCAGAAATTATGTCTGAAGATTGTATTCCCGATGTTCATCTCAACATGAGGAAACCCCTTTGTCATATTAAAGATAAAATATTATCTTATGATGAATATGAAAGTCATGTCAATATAATATAAGGGTTACAATTCCAAATTGGTTTGGCATCTCTCTCAGTTTTCCGACATCCAATGTTTGAAAAGAAGCAGAGAGACCGTTAGCGTTCATGCCTTGGCACGTTAAAAAGGTTGTGCTAGTTAATTACTGATTCCCCATCTGGTATTCATATCAGTGGATGGGGTGTTCTTGGAGCACTGCATTTCACTATACTCTCCAGTCAACAAAGCCTGACAAAAGTGGTCTCATGCAATGTTATTGCCCATGGCCAGCCACAGCCAATTGGTTTTGTGTGTAATAAAAGGCTTGCTCAAGAACATGCCTCAACTAGTTCTTCCAAAAGTCATGCATATGACGAACAAGTTGTTGAATAACTCATGCATCAAGAAAATTAGAATATTGAATAGGCATCTCGTTTAGATCATGCGCATCATCAGGTGACAGAGGTGTTAGAAATCATTCAACGGTTATTTGAGCCTGGTTATTTGAGTGGATGTCAGATGATGCATCCGGCTAATTTCCTGTCAAAAATCCACAAAATCATGAGATATTTTAAGAATGTATATGATGTATGAGATCAAGAGCCACCTCATATTTCCAGACTGGGGAATCTTTTAATCCAACCCTCAGGATCAATAGATAGGAATCGAGGAGTTGAGTAGAAAAAATAAGAATAGCCCCAGTCCACCAGACTGGGGAATTTTTCCAATCCTTAGTCTCTTCCTCAGTGAAAGTCAGTCTCCTATCAATTATAGAAGAATCCACAAGAGGACCGCATATACGAATTATCAGGATACTCTCTTCAAATTATGGTTCATCAAGAAGTTCTTGAGGGATCAACCACAGAAAAGGCAGAGTCTCATAAAGGACATGGAAATAGATAGTATATCATAACCACTGACATAAGGTTTGTAATGCATCATGTATCGATAAATGTCACCAATACCATTGTCACTGATCCCCCATAACATGGGGTTCACTCAGGGAAATCAAATGAAGATGTTCTTGTTCAAGAGTTTATACACACAGAGGCAAATGAAGAAGGTGTGCGTACCCAAAATCAAAGGCTTACCCATATTTTAGGTATTCCTTCAAATGACCAACTTACCCCTCATTGAAAGGAATCCAACAAGGGGAAAG
The DNA here is from genome assembly GCA_963277665.1 of Viscum album. Classification (NCBI taxonomy): domain Eukaryota; kingdom Viridiplantae; phylum Streptophyta; class Magnoliopsida; order Santalales; family Viscaceae; genus Viscum; species Viscum album. The sequence goes on from OY728125.1 coordinate 2,005,646,858, forward strand.
GAAAAATTCATGTTACCCATAACTCTGGAGGAGGACAATCACTCTCATTAGAGGAAAGGTTCGCACAACAAGTGGAAAAAATGGAGTAGTTAATGAAGTTAAATACAGAACAACTTCAAGGTAGTATTCCTCTTAAGCATGCTGGAGTTAATCACTCAATGGAATTCGTTGCAGTTACTGGGATGGATCAAGAATATCCTCCTTTACAAGTACACCCTTACAGGTCCAATCCTATGGGTCATGCATGACAACAACCGGTAGTACCACCATTAGTGGAAGTACAAGTCACCACACCTATCCAAACTCCAGTTATTGCACCTTCTCAGGTACAATATCAACTAGATGTTTCTCAAAAGTTAATAACTACAATTGAGTCATTAATATCCCAGTTAGAAGCTATGGAGGGAAAACATGCATAAGTTGAACTGGAAAAGAAATATTACCCTGAATGGGTTGATACAATTATTCCCCATCAAATGTTTCAAATACCACATTCCCAATTTTTAATGGTTCAGGAGATCCATAACAACAGTTAACAAATTTGTTTTCACATTGTAATCCTATGATGGGAACTCCTCAAAAACAAGAAGAAGTAAAGCTCAAATTTTTTGTACAGGCATTACAGGGGCCTCTTTTTATCTGGTATACAATCTTGAAATCTAAGTCAATTACTGGGTGGGAGGATCTATGTTAAATATTTCTTCTTCAATTCACATCAACGTTGCCAAAGACGATAGTTTTTATCGTAAAAATTGTATGAGAAGTTAAAATGAAAGAGTTTCTGATTTCATTACTCGCTGGAAGGGATTACCATATTCCTTAAGCATAGAACTCCCTCAAAAATATTTTTTTCCCAATCTGTGTGGAAAATTTGTGTGATGAATTACGTACACTTTTAATCCTTGTGAAATATACAGGAGGGTTGTGATACCTTACTCCAATAGCTAAACAGATCGAAGATTCTCTTTTAGAGACTATATCTAAATCTCGTGTAATAACATCAACTCTAAGAAGGAGAATAGGGAGAGTAGAGACTACTACAGTTACACTTAATCAAGAACATGTACCTGCTTCCACATCAAGACCTTGATCATATTGAGGGGATCCAACTCATGAGCATCAACAAAAACGGCTGCCTCATCAAGATGATCAAAAAGATCGAAGGTGGAAACAGTTTCATGATTTAAAGAACAATGTTTATTCTTTCTGGAATGAACATGTTTCGGGTTACTTCATCTCTGCTATAGAAAACAACCCGGCTCAGTTGACAAGTCCCAAAAGTCCGAACAAGGAAATAGATGAAGACCTTCCAAACTATTTTCAATTTCTTCATATGTGGTGGAATCCCTTTCAGGAGTGTTTTGTCTTCAATGACCTCCTGTAAAAGATGGTGGACTCTGAAAAGGTAAAATTGAAAGGTTCTTCAGCCCTGGTAGCATGTGTTACTGCTACTAATACAAAGGAATAAGGTGAGTGGAATGAAGTCAAAAGCCATAAATGTGCATAAATATGACTCTTGTATGGCCATAAAATGATCAACCGAACTCATGCCATTTTACGAACACAATTGAATCAAAAACTTGTGTCTTATGCGATAAATGCCACCACAAAGACCGCTTCATCAGAAAGAGAATCTTCAAAAATTCGGCATATTTGGAAGAAAGAAGAGTAGTCAGAATAAGATGAATTCATGTAAAAGCCTAAATTATCTTTGACTCTAGAAGATTATATGCCATCAGCTTCAAAAGCACAGGCACCACCCCACCAAATGGCACAGCCTGAAATGGTTCATCAGGCAGAATCTTCATCAAATGAAGAGTTGATCTTTGTTTCGGTTAACATGATTCACTTAATGGATCCATATGCCAGTCACAGTTTTGATCATGATGAGCCTCAGTTCCTGGTATCATACAGAGGAATTAGAGGGAGTTTTAGAGGTCTATGATACAGGGGAAGACATGGATATTTAAAAAGCCACTATTCCACTCCTACCCCATCTAGAACTATATATGTAGCTGAAACTTGTGGAAAAAACCTTCAGTTTGATCAACATGAACAAGAATATTATTCCACACATGGAAGATTAGGTCCTGGAATAGTTATTTTGGAAGATTGGTTAGAGGTTACACATTCTTCCTTTCAGAAAATTAATAGACCTAGTCAGCCTAATCTGCCAATGCCATGAGTATTTCCAACTCCTACCGCGATACAAGATGCATCTACTTCCAAAGCATCAACTTCTAAGGCACCTATGAAACCACATATTATTATTGGGAAACATAGACCATTGGACCAAAAATATGATGTCTTAAATCATTTGTCCCAAGTACTAGCCAAGTTATCAATTATGGATTCCTTGAATCTATCAAATGATCTTCAGGAGGCACTAAGTGAGGCTTTCTCAAGTCCTCATGAATTCGAAACTGAAATTGCTGCGGTTGAATTATAACATATAGAAAATGATCATACAGAATGTCATGCAGTGATATCTTTTATAGAAGAAGATGAAGATGATGTTGTGCATGGATATATTAGACCTTTGTATTTATCTGGAAAGGTCAATGATGTAGACATCCGATGATCTTTCATTCATAATGGTTCAGGAGTCAAACTCATCCCTATTCATACACTTCGTCGATTGGGCCTCACCAAATTTGATTTATCTCCTTCGATTATGATTTTTCAAGGATATGATAAAAATGAACAAGAGCCTCAGGGCAAGATTACACTCAAAACACAATTTTGAGACCTTGTATCCTATTCAGATTTCATGGTTGTTCGTCATGACTCAACCTTCATCATTTTTCATGGAAGGCCTTGGAAAAATCAACATGCGGATATACCTTCATCATACCATCAATGTCTCAAATATTACTTCAATGTTCAAATTGGGAAATTTTATGGTGATAAAACCCCATTCAAAACTTGTGAATCTCAATACATTTAGGGATAATTCTATCACATGGAGGGAAATGAGTTATCCATGACAAATGAGGTTACCAAAATTAATGCTTCATATGGTTTGGAAAGGATTCCAGTAAACCCATTCATACATGTGAGTACAGAATATGTGTTTCCTATCAGTCATATTGACATGATAGACCCAATTCCAAATACTCCTATGGAAACATCCATAATGTCAATTACGACAACCAATCCAGACAACATGGTAGATATTGTTGATTCGCCAGGAAATGATGAAATCTCAAATGGAGATGTCTTCATTTCATATGCTGAAATTCATCAATTCTATACTTCATCAACCATGATAAAATAAGTTTTATAAATTCTAGAGATGAATGATGATGTCGATTCTAAATCCATCATCGCCTCTTTATTACCCAAGGAAGACCCTTAATCATCAATTGGGTCAGAAATGGTAGCCTTTTTTTCAAGATATTCAAATTATAACGTCTCCATTGATTATTGAAATTATTCTTCATCATCTACTATGAATGTAGAAAAAAAAGAAGTAACTCATATTGAAGAAGAATAGGAAGATCTCAAGGATACTCCTCCAGTATTTGAGGAAGGTATCTCTACCACTGTGAATGAACTCAGGGAAATAAATCTGGGTACAAAAGAAGATCCACACCCCACTTTAATTAGTGCGGCCCTGACCCTTGAAGATTAAGAAATGTATATTTCATTTTTGTAGAAAAATTGTGATATATTTTCTTGGAATTATAAAGAAATTCTAGGGATTGATCCTGATGTTGCTACTCAACATTTGGGTTTACCAGAAGAACATCGAAGATTCAAACAAGCTGCAAGAAGAACACACCCAACTTTTTCCACCAAAATTAAATCTGAAGTGGATAAGTTTATCAAGGATAAATTTGTTTGAGAAGTTCAATATCCCAAATGGATGGCTAATATTTTCCTTGTGAAAAATAATAATGGAATAAATTAGAGTTTGCATTGATTTCAGAGATCATAATCGTCATTTTCCCAAGGATGATTTTCCACTTCTGATCACATAACTCTTAATTGATGCAACAGCTGGCTAAAAATTTCTTTCCTTCATGTATGGATATTCTAGGTATAATGACATCTGGATGGCTCCAAAAGATGAACAATCCACATCCTTTAGATCCCCTCAAGGTGTGTTTTTCTATCGGGTAATGCCCTTTGGCCTAATGAATGAAGGTGCAACATATCAACATGCCATGCACTGTACCTTCAAACCCTTTTTATGGATATTTTTTGAATGTTATGTGGATGATTTGGTGGTTAAATCCAGACAACATTCTAATCACTTGGATGATTTTGAAATCATATTCCGCAAAGTTCGAAAACACAATTTGAAGATGAACCCCTTGAAATGTGCTTCCGGGGTAACCTTAGGAAAATATCTCGACTTTTTTGTATGCCATCATGGTATCAAAGTTGATCTTGAGAAGGCAAAATCAATCCTTGTTATTTCACCTCCATGAAATTTGAAGGAATTAAGTAGAATTCAAGGACACATGGCCTATATTCGGCATTTCATTGATAATTTGGCAGGCAAGTGCTTACCCTTCAACAAATTAATGAAGAAGTGAGTCACCTACTAGTGGACTAAAGAATGTCAAAAATCATTAGATATTATCAAGAGATATATCTTGAGTCCACTAGAATTAATTCCACCCGTTGAAGGAATACCACTTATTCTCTATGTGACAGCTTTAGAGAGATCATTGGGTGCCTTCCTTGCCCAAATTAATGATTTTAGGAATGAATACATCCTTTACTATATTAGTCAAATTCTTCTTCAGGAAGAAACTCGATGTTCAAGTATTGAAAAGTGTTTCATATCATTGATCTCTTCAGTTCAAAAATTGAGACATTACCTGCAACATCATGAAATTCAATTTGTATCTCGCAATTACCCGCTCAAATTTATCCTTAGTTGTCCAATGCTTACAAGATTTCTGGCAAGGTGGGCAGTTATTTTGTAGCAGTTTGATATCTAGTATTTGTCTCAAAAGGCAACAAAGGGCCATGCTCTGGCCGATTTCCTTTTTGAACACCCATCGGTAGAATATACATCTTTAAATATTGAACTTCATGAGGAGGAAGTTTTCTCTATTCAAGTAAATCCTCAAAAATGGGAAATGTAGATTGATGGTGCTTCTAGATGTCCAACAGGGACGAAATTGGAAGATCATAAATTCAACAGTGTTGGGTTCGGAATTGTGATTATTTCCCCCTAAAAGGAAGTGCTACCCTATTATTTCTTATTGTTGGAAGGTGGTACAAACAATGAAGTAGAATATCAAGCTCACATCGCAGGATTGGAGTTGGCGCTTCAGGCACAGGTGAATCACTTAAAGGTAAAAGGTGATTCAGATTTGGTAATCAAAGAAGTCAATGGGGATTATGCCATCCGAAAAGAAGAGTTAATACCTTTATGTGATTACGTCAGAGTTTTAATGGCAGAATTTCCCTCAGAACCGACATTTTTTTATGTCCCGCGATCACAAAATGCCCAAGTTGATGCACTGGCTAATGTAGCCACAGACTTGGAAGATCTAAACCAGGACGAAAAAATCATCAATATTGCCCACCTTAATGTATTTTTAACTTTTGTTCAAATTAGAACAAAGGAAATCAAGGAAATCATTCCTATTTCTGAAACATATGGTCATACTATAGGATATATGACACTTATCAGGGAATACCTTCAAAATGGAACACTCCCACATGATAAAGCCAGGAAAGAACAAGTGTGGAGACATGTGGTCAATTTTACTCCTTATGATTGCCCAGATAACCTAGGAAAAATTCTATATAAGAGATGTTTTGATGTAATTCTCTTCAGATGTATTGATGGTGAAGAGACAATGGATGTCATAAAAGAAGTACATGCAGGAATCTGTGGTTCCCACCAGTCGGGACAAATAATATCTGTACAAATTCGAAGGCTTGGATACTTCTTGAATTTAATGATACAAGATTGTGTTGATTTTACTATGAAGTGTCATTCATTCCAAGTATATGCCACTTTCATTCATTATCCCCCAGATTTTTTCCATACAACTAAATGCTCATGAAGATTTTCCACATGGGGAATGGATGTAGTAGGACCATACACTTCGGCTACATCCAAGTAGTTTAAGTGTACTCTTACTACTACTGACTTCTTTTCCAAATGGGAAGAGGAAATACCTCTCAAATAAGATAGTTCTAAAATCATTGTAAGATTCATCAAGTCTAACTTCATTACCAGATTTGGTGTCCCTCATACAATAATGACGGACAATGGCACCAACATCAGTTCATCTGAGGTATAGAAGTTGTATCAAGAATACAACATCAAATCCAACCAATAATCTCAGTATCACATAGTGGCCAATGGCCAAATAGAAGCCTTCAATAAGACTTTTTCAAAAATACTACAAAAGATGGTGGATAAAGATAATAAATCATGGCATGATAATCATTTAATTATTTATGGGAATATCAGAACACAACCTGCACGACGACGCAGTCAACTCCATATTCATTGGTATATGGAACAGAAGAAGTCATGCCCATTGAGGTTAAATTACCTTCACTCAGAGTAGCCATTTGTGATCTGTCATCTACCGATGAATAGTCTCAAAAGTGAATGATTGAATTGGAATGGTTAGATGAAAAATTATTCTGCACCCTACACCACTTGGAAGTCAATTAGAATCGGATAGCACGGGCTTACAACAAAAACGTTCACCATCGTTCAATCATTCATGGAGAATTGTAATTGGTCCTCCGAACTCCAATGATACTAGGGATTAAGCCTCCAAAGCTTGAGCCAAAGTGGGATAGACCTTATTCAATACATAAGTTCTACTCCAATGGAGATTATTCTTTAATCTCAATGGATGGAGAACTCATTACAACTCTAACTAATGCAAGATTCTTGAAGAAGTATTTTGTGAAACAAAAATGCACCATCTTCCTAGCTACATGATGCTAAACTGTGGAGCACTGGTCCGTGCATATGACCATAAATTCCTTTACTCTATACTGCAAGACATTAAACTGCATAGTCCATCTATCATCCTACATGACGTTAAACTGTGTCCCTTTTGTCCTACATGATGTTAAACTCTGCACATATCCTACAAACTGTTAAACTAAAATACGTCATAGATACATGATTCTAAATTGTACATCACCCTTTTTTCCTACATGACGTTAAACTGTGAATCGTTAGGGTTCTTGTTACCTCTTGTTTCTCACACCGAGTATGACTCGTGTGAGCTCAGAGTAAGATTCAACCATAACACCCTCTCTGGGCCGCTAACCACGCGTATGTCCCAACATCATCTTCGGGTTATCCTCCAAATACAACATGATCACCAATTCATTCTTAATAAAACTATGCAGATTTTGATCCTTTCCCTCTAGGCTGGGTACGTAGGCAACCTTCTGAGGTTCAAGTCCAAAAACCAATCTGTTCATGTCGGTTCACCTATGTCTCATACGATGTTGATCCGTGAAGCAACCCAAAACAAATATCTTCACGTTGGTTCACCTTCATCCCACATGACATTAAACTGTGCATGCCTTTTCCCTACTACATGACACAATACTGTGCAGCACAATCGTCCTTGCTATATGACTTTAAACTATACAGTCCCCCATTGTCCATATCCTAAGAGGGAATCATCATTGACATTGATCATCAATAATTTCATATTTCAAAGACTACGTGTATACATGGTAATGCCCAAACCATTAATCTTGGTTCAAACCCTCATTGAACTAAAGTCCCCTTTCACCCTTCACTTGTATGAACCAAATCTATATGGAGGGTGTTTCAACAACTATGTATGGATTGATTCCCATATTTATGGGATACGTAGGAATGTTCGAGTGTCCCTCGAATATCGCCCCACGTCTTTGGGCCTAACCCCAAATTCCACTTTCAGTCCCTTGGCTAAAAATTCCCCCTGTGAAAACATGAATGTGGTATGAAAACCATGGTCTGCATTCATATCAGGTTTATGAAACACAGAATGTGTATCCCTCATTACGGTCCATGCTCTATTACCCTAAAATAAGATCTCCTACACTCTCATCCCACATTACGTTAAACTGTATTTCAATAACTATGTATGGAATGATCCATATCCTTATATGATATGTAGTGAAGTCTAGAACCTCATTTCAAGACCTAGACACAACATGATTATGGTTAGCATTGGTCTGTGTATCTCCTTCATGCATTGGAAAATGCCCATTTTCATGTTTCATACTCATAAACATAAAGAATTCAAGATCTCTATAACCCTTTTCTTGACATCTGGTCACAAAATGTTGGATACCTGGGAATTCTTCTGCCTAACTATGCAGCACGTGCCCTTAGGCGGCCATGCATAAGTACTCTACATAACGGACCTGTCAGCCAAAAGATACTATTATTGGACTATGCAGCAAATGTCCTTAAGTGTTCCTGCGTAATTCAACCCCCAACAGGTTCATTAAGTAGTGTTAATTTCATTATTAAGAGGAAAACCTCGTTTTTCATTATTTTTCTTAACAACAATATATTGGGATCCACAAAAAATAGCCTTCTTTAACATATTTGTCCCATACTCTTTTCCATGATCTGAAAGTATACATGTCTATGGTTTATATTTCCCTTCCCTATGTTTAGGTCAGACCTTCACCGGAGGGACATTCATCCAATTTTTTGACAATATTGATTGGGAATATCCAATCCATATTCATGTACCCCTCTCCATAAAGAAAACTCTATGCTTTGGAGAATTTTAATCTTCTTAAACTTCCGCTATCTTTTTTGCTATAGAAAAGTAAAATTTTTGAGAGTTATTATGCCTAACTATGAAGCACGTGCCCCTAGGTGGCCATGTATAAGTAGTCTACATAACAGACCTGTCAGCCAAAATATGCTATTATTTGACTATGCAGCCAATGCCCTGAAGTGGCCTTGCATAATTCGACCCCCTAACGAGTTTACTAAATTGTGGTAACTTCACTCTTAGGAAATACTTCCTCTAATTACTTTTATCCCTTTTTTCATACCATCCCTCATATTCAAAATTTATTAGGTCATAGTTTACATGTTTTCGCCCATACTTGAATGTGGTAATATGTTTTCAAATAAATTATCCAGGAATTGAGTCAAATTTAATCCATTAGGTCAAAGCTATTCGACCTTAAACGTTATCCTTTTTGTGTCTGACATGCATGAATTTAAAATACCAACAGAGACAGGGTACTCAATAAATTGGGAACTTGTAAAAGGAACTCTAAACAAAATTCTACTCCCAACTCTCTAAACGTACATATTGTATGATTTAGGCAATATTGAGCAACAAAAGATGAAATGTTTGTGGGGTTGTTTATATCACCCTATAAAAAATCTAACTATGTATACTAGGCTCATTGTCTTATGTAAAATTAATTAAAGAAAGTATCAAGAGAATGCATGCACAGATGATTGATGAAGAAAGTGTTTGTCATTAATGCAAAAGAGTTAGAAGGAAATCCATAGATTGGAGTCTCTTCTCTTTTTCACGAATTACAAGAGGCTTTCAACATAACTCTTCATTTTATTTATGGCATCCCGAGCTTCATCAGCAGCCACTTGATGTTCATTCACTCAACCATCTTCACTCTTTTCAGCTTCATGGAGTGATTTCTTGGCATCTGTGATGTCTTTCGTACAATTCGTTTGAACTCCTTCCAGTGAATTGTTAAACTGTTCAAGTTCCCCAGTAATAGCATATAACTATTGTTGAAGGTGCATCATTTGGACAACATTCTAGTTGATCTTATGCTTATGCTCCTTCAACATTACACCATGATATGGCTTAGCTTGGGACACCACAGCCTCGGATTCACTAATATTAGTCAACACCCTTTTTACGGTCAGATCATGACGGTACTTTTTCTCCTGCTCCCTCCATAAGATGACTTGTTTTACCGCAGCATAGATCTCTTGATATCCAAAACCCCCATGTCCAAACATGACAAACAAGGATGACAGTAATGGGATATTTGAAGATAGCTCTTCAAGAGGCACTTCAAATATTATCTTCCATATATTCTGCCATGCCTTGTGACGTGAGAATTGGAGCACCTTCTACACCTCTGGGTTTGACTCAGCATTACTATCACATGGGGGAATATAATCTAGGATTAATGCACATAAAGAAATGCCATGTTCTACTCCTTCCCCTGACCCTTATTCCTTCACTTTCTACTCCTGTTGGGGCAGTGGATGAGGCTTCACCTATAGATCTAGCCACAGAAAATGATGGCCCTGCATAGTCAATTGAATGTTTTGGTTCGTTTCAAAACGATAACAGAAGTTGATTAGGTGTCTTAAAAAGTATTTATAGCTGTAAATATTATCATCTCTTACCAAACAGTAGAAAAACACTATGAGAAGGCTCCTCCCCGTATTTCCTACCCTCAACAGGATTTTCGGGATGGGTTTTAGGAAGCTCTATCGGGTTAATCTCCACTTGAGCTAGAGTCTCTGTAATAATAGGTTTGTCTTTACCCACATTAGGAATCAGAAGATCAGTATCTTGCTCAGACAGAACTGTACATTTCCACCAATCATGGTCCGAGATGTAAATATGAATTTTTAACAGGGCAAAGGATAACACTCACATCCAAAATCTTCTAAATCACATGGTAATTTAACATGAACTAAAATTTCTTCAAATGATTCTCCAAGTTTCATTATTTCCTCCAGTGATATCTCAGATTCCTGGTTAGTCTCACCAGAGGGAGTATTTGATATGTCTTCTTGGCGACCATCATCCTGCGGCCTCTGACCCCAGACAGCTTCTTCAGAGATAATTATAGAATCAGTTGCAATGGAAGCTAAATGTTATGGTGCAGGTTTTGAACCAAAAGAATTACATAATGAAATTCAGTTGATTTTTTCATTCAAAATTCTATGAAATACTGTTAATTTACGAGAATCATGCTCTTCACTCCTTGCAGCAGCAATAGGAGCAGTACCGGTAACAGACGTTGGCTCTTCTTCAGGAGCAGCTAGGTCAGCATGAATTTGTGACTGTTCACCAGCACCCTCCAACATCCTCAGAGGAGGGTTATTCCTCTCCCTTAAAGGGGAAACCAAGGAAGCCCCTACAATCCCATGAAATATGAGAAATATTTTCATGAGTTGTGATTTATGATTATCTGAAGGAAATACCACTACTAACTAAGCGTTCAGCTATGGAATTATTCCTTCAATGTCTTTGCTTCTTTGACTTTTTGGGTTTGTTGACATCGTCACCTCCAAATAGAGGTATTAGAGAGGGAAAAGCTCTTTCTAACTCCTCATACATGGCTTACCGGCCGAGAGATAGCTCACTCGGTTCAAGGAGAGATTCAGTGGCTCCAATAGTGGTGCCACCAAGGCTGTACTATGGTAAAGGGACCTCTATAGTTCCTTTCTTTACAAGCTACAGGAAGAAGAAATTAATTTCCTTGTGTAACAATTCTTTAACTGAAATAAATTTGTAAAGAAAACAAGGAAAGAGACTTACATCTTCAGGAGCCATGTATTAATTCAACTCCTCATTTACAGAAGCACTAATCCCCTCCGTGGTGCCACGATCCATCATTTCCTTCACCCATATGGTGATATGAATGGAATCATCAGTGGAATATATGAGAATCTCCAGATCTATGATGTAAGCCCACACTTCATCGGGGTTATCCTCGAAACAGATATTAGTAGAAGCTCGAATGTTCCCTACTCCAAGGAGTTGTATCCCATCGAATAAGTGCAGTTAGGTAGTTTCATCATCGCAATTTAAACATTTCCATGTCTGGATAGCCTCTGGTTGTAAATATTCAGCATGTAAACTAGAAGGCTGAAAGGAGTGTCCTACAATCTTGGACTTCAATTTCTTCCCAGCTCCTGCAATCACAAATAAAGGATAAGAAAAAAAACTGTATGCTCTATAAAATAATGAAGATTAAATTTCCTCAACGATATAACTCACCGGGAATTGATGGATTAGGTATATTAACACTGGAAGATGAATTATATATTAAACAAGGCACCTTTTATTCATGTCGTGCCCCATCATCCCCATCCTGGGAATTCGTCGAATCAGCCCCAGGTGAGGAATCTGGTGAATCACCTCTGGGTGAGGAAGAGTCTCCTCCAGACGAAGGGTTTCTTTCCTGAATGTTCTCTTTTTTTTTTTCCAACCCATGGAACCAGTTCATTCAGTACCCCTTCAGGGTATGATGCTACCCAGTTATTAGTATACCATGTAGTTAGGTGACTCGCCACTCCAGCAACTGGTAGATCAAACAATACCCCGGTCTTCTCCATAACTGTCAGCAACCAAAGTAGTTGGGAGACCATTGGATGTTTCTCTGACCTAATATGCATAGGAGGGGATAAAACATTCTTCTGCAGACACTTGAATTGTTGTGCAAATCGATATGGAGCATACTCCTTACATATAATCTATCATTCAATTCTGGTGGCCAATACACCATCTCTGCATGCCAACAAGTAAGACCTCAATTCCAGGCTAGCTGTTCCATCATCAAAAAACTGCCTAGTTACAGGTTTCCCTAAGGAAAGAAATGCAATTCCTTGAACATGATCAGCCTCACCTTTATATCATAGGGGTTGAGGGTCAATAGAAATAAAAACATGAATATGCCTACACTGATTGCCTGAAAGAACATCCAAGAACCTGTACTTCACTATGTACAACATATTTCTTGAAGTGAGAGGTGATCCATCCCCAGAAAACATGAAATGGTACCAATTTTCTCAAAGGAGACTTACCCATATAGACATGGAGTATGCTCCTATGAATCTTCACCAAAATTGTGGTGGCCAACCCAACAATTTTCATCTCAGACAAGTTGGTTGAAACAACGAAGGTCCCTATCCTGACGCCTCCCCATGAATATCTAATTTTCAGAAGATAAACAATGAGACACAAGGCTAATAAGCTTTCCAGATGGGTCTTTACTGGGATTATTTGATCCACATCATATCCCCACATATCAAATTCTCCCTCTTCCAGGGTTGGATAGAATGTGCCAAGAGCACCCCTCTTCTCTGTTTTCGGGAATCTAGTAGGATGAGTACAAGTGGGCCCCTTCTCCTTCTTTTTGATAAGAAACATATACATCCAATCCTCTGGATGAATATTCTTTCTAGAATGAGTTTTTGTGGTCTTTGATTTCTTAGGATAGTGGAAAATTTTCAATAATTCTCGAGCCAAAGCCGGAGTCTTATCCGAATCATTCCAAGTCACCTTGGGGGGATGAATTCATTATACATATCACCCAAAATTGGATCCCTGAGATATTTTGGACATCCCTCAAGCTAATACCTGCTTCTCCAAGAGTCAGATGGAAAAAATTTGGTTTCCTGGCTCAAGCGGCTGATTAGCTCCGGCACAAAGTTATCATTCTTATAAAAATATTTTTCCCAACCCAGACGACTTTATATATAGAAGATCCTTTCAGATCCTCGATTAACTCCGCACAGGTTTGTCACACTAAATATACCCACATCCAAGTCGGCTTCACACCTCCTCCGAGACGAAAATCCCAGATTTTTTCCATCCCTTCGATTGATCCATCTGATAATTTTAGAAGATTGAGGGATAACAATGCGGCTACAGCTCAGGCTTGTGAGGTTTCAGATCGGGGGAACAAGGGCTATGATGCATTATGTAGGCCTTCTCCACTATTCCATCATTAACAAATGATCCTTCAATTGAAACATTTGCTGAATAAAATTTGGTGTAAGTTTGAAACCAAGAATGTGGGAGATAGTTCTTTGGCTCGGAAACGTTGACTCCTTGTAGATAACCATGTCCATATAAAGGCAAGTAAATGCTTTGTGGGAAATTAACATGATACTTCTACAATAACATGGCCAAATATGTGAGAGTTCTGTCGCAGATATCATAGTAATCATGGTCAATGATGTTCATTATGCCATCAATCTGCTTGCTGGCCTACTCATCATCCAATCCAATTCTTTTGGGATCCATTGAATCTGCATAAAGATCGAATAATTAACTATTAATTATGTTGGTTTTTCTTAAAATATGTGAATAAATTGGAAAAAATGGCCAAGTCCTTAAGGCGTGCGAGTCTAATCTTGGCACGCTAGTCTAATCCGGCCGCGCAAGTTTTTCTGCGCTAGTACTGGCACGCAAGTCATAAACAGACTAAGGAAGCGCGACACAACAAACAAGAAGTGCAGACGAGAAAAAAACCGAGACACATGCGCGACGAGGGCGAGAAGCATTCAAAAGCTAGATTCTTTGCATGAAATGATGCCCATATTTATAGGCGAAGTAGTACCCCTACGCACCTCACACCTGTGCGCCGATACCTTCATGATCAAAACCTGCATGCCCAAAATCCTTAGTTTTCTTCTGTACCTAAGATTAAAATCCTCTTTCGTTCTTCAGATCCAAATATGAGGGGGGACATTTTTGGACAATCCGTTCTGTTACAGAGTCCATTGATTAACTAAAGAGAATACCTCGAGAAAAACAAGAGAGAATATTCATCAAATATTGCAAAGGCATTAAGGTGCGCAAGTATACTTGTGCTCATTCCATGGGCGTGCAATTCACTTGTGCTCCAGATACGAGGCACACAAGTCACTTGTGTTCCCTAAGTGAAATTTTTCCAAAAACTCAAGTGGCCTATAAATACCCCTTGTGGGCCCCCCATTTGGATGATAGATTTTCCAAAACTCATATTCAAGATATGGTTGCCCAACTCTTTGTCTGACGTCTTCCGAACACATCTAAGGTAATTCGTTACCTAGAATGGAAGTTCTAAAGAGTAAGAATAAGGCCTAAGTATTAGAACTCATCAATACATGAACACTTAAGTGTCCATCCCTTAATGGAAAATGAAGACACTTGAATTCCACCTTTCCCTCTCAAGGGAACTTGCACGCCACCCTTCTGAAAGCCTCTAGGGATGATACTAAGGGCTTGAGTTCAAAGTCACTCAATTATTACCCTATGGATTATTCGTCGCCCAAGATGACTCATGTCGCGCAAGTCTACATGCGCGACCAGGACTTGCACGCTAGAACATTACTTGCACACCTCCTTCCTGGTCACCTCCTTTCCTTAAATTTGCCTCTCCTATACATGATACAGCCTTCAAAACATTCTTCAATCCCATTTATGGAATTTTTCTTTTGTTGGATTCCTTGTCTAAATGGAATTTTGTAAGAACCTCTCCCAAAACTACATGACTTACATGATTTATGTCACCAAGGTTTGGGGTTTCTTATATAACCTCATCATTTGAGAAGAGATGGTATTATGATCTGGGCCTCCTTCTCAGTAGTAAGTGCCAATCATAATTTCCTTTATCTTTGGGCCTCCTTCTTAGGATTAAGCCCTAGGTTATAAGTCCCCTTTACTTGGGCCTCCTTCACAGGAGTAAACCCAAAGTTACAGTTCTCCTTAAACTGGGGCTCCTCCTCATGAGTAAGTCCCAATAATAATTTCCTTTAATTGGCCCTCCTCCTCAAGAATAAGTCCCAATCTTAATTTCCTTTAATTAGGCCTCCTTATCAGGAATAAAACCCAATCATAAGTCCCTTTTTTGGCCTTCCTTTTCAGAAGTAAATCTGAAGTTAAAATTCCAAATCTCCATAAAGCTCAAATACCTTTATGGACCCTGATCTTTGGATTCTTTCCAAAACTAAGTCATAATCATCATTTAATCGGGTCGCCATATATACGTATTCCCCACATCATTTCTTATAACTTCATATTTCATGGTACTATCATCAGATTTACTGATACCTCTTGTTTCTCACTCCGAGCATGACTTGCGTGGGTTAGAGTTCAAATGTAATTATGACATCTCTCTTTGGGCCATTAATCATGCATAAACCTCACACTTCTTCAGATGAACTATGTGGAATTTTATCTCTGCCTTAAATGTCGAGTACGTAGGAAGCCTTTCTAAGGTTCAAGCCTATCTTTACTTGATTCTTTTCCATCTCATATGACGTTAAACTATATCCTTTTTATCGAACTATGTGGGGTCTGATTACTTCTTTAACAAGGATAAGTATGTAGCCCGTCTGTTGGTATGATCCCAACTCTGAAGTAATATATGTCTTGCTAAATGAAAATAAACGTTAAGTGCCCCACTAGGTGCGTTAAATCTCGTATGGTTATCATAATTTCCAAGATATTTATATATAATGTGTTGAAGGATACCATGGACTAAGAATATCTAATTAAAACAGATGATTATCTATTGATAAAGAGCCTAAAATACATATAATATATTATCTAAATCTCATACCTATCAATCGTTGATTTCAATCTGAAGATAAAACTCAATTTCATGCTTATTAAATAAATAAGGATTAGTGAACATAACATAAATCTATAAGAGAGTCTGGGAGTAGGCAATAATTCCCCCCAAAATTGTGTGATGAGCTTGACCTCCCATCCTCTCAACCAAAGAAAATTCATAAGACTCATCAGTCCATCACGAATAGGAACCTTCCTTTAGAAAGTATGTCAAAAGGAAATGAGAATCATTTCATGTTTCCATTTCTATGAATAAAACTATTAAAAAACGATTGGAATGTTTGAACCTTAAACAAACAAGGTCATCCCCATTTCCTGAAAAAAAAAATTATTGTAATTTTGTAAAATAAATATAGGTTTATGTAAATTTTATAGAAGTTATTGTTTAATGATAGTTTTTTGTTACTAATCAAGGAGTGTGGGTCATGGGTGCCAAATTTGGGGATTTTTCTACATATCACCAATCATGGTTTCTAGTGGAATATTTTTGATCTGACATGATATAACTCAATCATGGATCAAGTGTACTACATGCTCATAGTAACATCTTCCCACCAATGAGGGTTTTCCTATTGTTAATGGATTTTACACTAAAAACATATGTTAATATAACCTTTTTTGAAATTTGGTTAATGAGTCTATTAATGGAAGTAATATTTGTTCATGCCATTTTTTATATTAGAGGCAATATGATATTTTTTCATGGGAAAACTATAATATGAAAAATATAGTCCTTAGAACGTTCTTGCAATATTAAGGATAATGGGTACATTAATTATGACATAATTAAAGCAATGGAATAGATTATAGGGAAATTATATATACTGATCGCATCCATATTAATGTCCATCAGATGAGGTATTTGTCAACTTTTATCAATGTACATTTTTTGAGGAAATAATTACATTACTTCTTCTGGTGGATCTATAATATAAATTTAAATGATATGATGAATGATGTAATGGATATTTGTTTATTGGTCTTACTTATCGCCTATAGAATATTTTCATCCTCTATATATTTAAGATTCTTAATCATTTACTAATAGAGATATTTCCATATATCATGAAATAATAAATGAATTCACACATCTTTTTACCCTTCATGAATACCATATTGGGAAGTGTGAATAGACCATATCATGATCATGAGGCTATACATAATCAATTAAATCCTTATATCCATATTATCCTCATTATATTGGGTGTAAATTCTTTTATTTTGTATGAACATCATTGTAGTTTCTATGTGATTTATTAGAAAGGGATGGGTTTTCTAATGTCCCATTAATAATGCCATAGTTTTCATGAGGTTATTGTTTTTCTAATTATGACCACCATCAATTATAACTTGTTAATGAAGAAAAAATATCATAGGTGGTTGATGAGGTCGTGTGTGTAACCATTCTTGATCCATCAATTTTCCCTTAGTATGTGTGCAGTCTAAATGTTGTTTTGAAGAGGGGGAGAGATTATTTTCTTTCTTATAAATTAAGATGGGGGTCATCATAGGGATTTTCCATTAGAATACTTTCAAGACTATGGATACAACCTCTACAGGGAGGATCATCGTGGTTACCGGACTATGGATTAGAAATTAGAAGAACTTCTTCCCTATTAAAATTCTCACTATAATGAGTATGTTTGTAACTAATATCATGTGAAGAGTTTTAATGATTGATTTTTTTTCCATTGGTAGAAACATAATTTGATTCCTATTGAGAATACCTACAAAAATAAATTATTAATAAGATCATTAAAAGGACCATCATGCCTAAAACTACTCTAACATTCTAGCGATGACACAAAAGACTCTTAGGCCACTATATACATGTGTTATCTGAAATCAAGAACAGGAAAAAAATCTTCTTTTAGATTAGATCCTACTCAGTGATTGTAATTATATTAATGGGGATCATTATTACGATTATCTCATTGGGGATGATTGCTGACCTTATTTGGTGAGAGCCTTCTTGGGTATATCTTGTGTCATCAGTGGAGCTGGTAGATGAGATACTTTATGTTAGATAAAAATATGGTCTTTTATTTTTATTCTAGATGAATTTTCAGTTAGTAAAATTCATAATAGCTTGGAATATGTGCCCATTATTCATATTCAATTGAGATATGCCTGCAATATTCTTCAAATAGAAGGGGAAAATGAATGTGAACAAATTTTTGTCCCCTGCATGAATGCATTGGTTAACCACATTGATGGATACTGATATATGATCACCTAATTATATCTAAATTAGTGATATTAATGGTCTTCCTTCCTACTACTAGACATATTATCCCAATCTTGAGTATACTTCGAGATATGTTAATAAGATTCATCAATATTTCTAAGAGAATGGATATTTCCATTCCCTCCAATGATCATTAGGATACATAGCAAAAAGTGCGCTTCTTTGACTATATGGATATACTGAAAAATCTCTATGATGTGGGTAAATATATAATCCATATGTTATTTTTTTCATCTAGACTTCATTGATTATATTTTATAAAATTAATGTGTATTTGTGCCCATTAATTAGTAAAATAGGGAACATGTGTCCCCTCATATATTATAGTCACCATTCTGGTATAGAGACGAGACCAATATGTATGTTTCGTGATATGTTTCTCCAAACTTATAGATTCTCAAATATATTAGATATACACTAAAAGCTTTAACATGATCGTAATGGGACAAATGAGATGAATCTCATCTTTGGGCATGCGTCTTCTCCAACATATGATACACGATCTCATGCTAGAAAAAATGAATATGATCTCATATATGAAGCAAATGGGTGTCTCGTTTATTATGAGCCCTTCTTTTATGTTCATAGGCATCAACGACCATGAAAATATCTATATGGTAGCTTCCATAAAGTATTCCTATATAAATAGGGATTCATAGCAATTGTGGTTGTGATTGGTGGTGGTATTATCAATCCTAATATGCTCATATTATATAATGAGTTTGAAATTTGACAGTTTACCTACCTCCATAAGAAAATGGAGTAATTGATATCATTTAATATGGGACAGTCTCTTAGAGGTATTTTTGGAGATGATCAGTTCCACTAGATCTGATGAATGTTTCCTTTGACAAGATAGGCTATAAGGCTTTAGTTCCAGGGTCCTTTCATTCATATACATTAGGGTCTGAATGGTGCTCTTTCAATAGTACTCCCTCACAAGTGAATTGTCTAATTTTTATTGTTGGAATTATGTTGATGAAAGTGTTCTCCAAGTCAATGTGATCATGTCCTTTTCAATATTGAGGAATAAGATAAATTTTCTTATGATGATTCCATCTCTTTGGATCAAAGGGGTCTCTCAAGAGGGCTTCCTAGAACACATGAACAACATAAATAAGAAAATCCATTACTGTAGAAAACATGTATTTGAATGTTCAACTAATCATTTTAATTTTAAAATCATCAAACCTGATTCACTGTTTTTTTTGAAGCACATGAATCAAAATGGCTCAATTCACTAAGAAACTATTTGTAATTTAATATTGGATATCTTATATCAGTTACACTATTATAATTTTTAATGAAAAATCTAGTATGACTCCACTATATCATTGTGAGTTGTAGAATTCATTTTCTAATGTATCCAATAACAGGTAGTTTATTTATTTCTCCTTGGATTACATGTTGGATGAGAGGGAAATAGTTCAAGATCATCTACACCAGATGAGAGGAAATAATCTGCTACATTTCGAAAGTCTTATATGTCTATGTTATGTTAATGATTCATTCCGCCATCTTAGATTATTTCTATTCAACCATAAAATTATGATTCGGTCATCGAAACACATCTTTGTTAACATAAAAATTAATTAGAGGTTGTCAATTTTTTTCATCATTATTTAGTAATATTACTATTTAAATCCACTTAATTTGGTTATATAGAGTTTAACACCATCGAGTGAGGTTAAATGTTATTATGGAATTGTAAAACATAATATAATAATGGTAAAAAATGTATTCATATATATTTAATTGATACCATGTTAGTTTGGTGGCACATAACAAAAAACATTATGCCTTTTAAGGACATGTTACAGGTCTATTGGGGTTCCATTTAGGGATGTGAATTTATGAACATTTAGATACTATTTCCAGGGCTCATATGAATGGTTTGGGTGTCAATTAATGGTGATATATCCTTTTTTATTTTCCAAATTGGGAATATGGGCAATTATGGATAGGGATGGTTCATGGGAAATATATCACCATGAGCTACATATTTTTCTTTTCATGCAATGAAATTTCCACTAAGAGTTATATTGTTTCTTTAAGAATGAATATTAATGAGAAATATCATCAATTAATGGGGTTATAGATGAGAAATATATTATTATTACCTATAGAAAATATTTCCCTCTAATTTGAAGAAATATTTCATATGGAATACATCCCAATAAAGAGACGTGTGCTTTGGATATTGGGTTGGACCCTCTAGAAGATAGCCTACATATTTTGGATATTTTTTATGAAATCCTATATATGTTAATTTACATGATTTAATGTTATATTGCAAGAAAACACCATATTTTTAATGTCATATGGTAAAAATAACCATATCATGAATAGTGTTGTAATAGATAATTCAATGGGACATAAACATATGAGTATACCCAGATTATTCTTGTTAAAAAAATATATAAATGAGATCATTAAAGATAAATTGATGGGTTTCGAGAATACAACATAGGATGATGTCCATGATATATATTTCTACTTCCCATCCACTGGTAAATGGTGATGAATGATTGGTCTCATGGGGGATATGTCCCTATGAGGTTGTTTTATTGTGATTTACTCTTAAATTACCATTATTTGGGTGTCCCGATCATATAGGTACCTTCTACTGAAAAATAAATTATAAGAACATGGTTGTGGATTACACATTTATATAAATTCCATGCTCACATGACTCATTATTAATAATCAAGGTCCCATATGTGTATTTCTGAAAATAAGAGGAAACTCTTGTATCATCCTGATAGTGACCCCCATTGTACATGGATTATATAATTTTCATTTTCCAAAGGGTTCTATATATCATTGATGAAAAATATTCAGTGTACGTTAATCAAGGGAATAAATTTTTAGGGGGATAAATATGAACATTCTAATTATCTAATCATGTTTATTTGGATTTTTGGGATATGTAATGGCTATTTATATGGGGGTTTTGACCATAGAGGAATAATTACATTATGTTATTTCATAATGGTTTTCCACAAGGTGAAAATACAAATAGATGGTATGATAATAGATATGTATATTCCACCCCTATGGATATGAATATTAATTGAAAATTCATTTGTAATTAAAATAATTTTTTCATAAAAAATTTAGAATAACAATATAGGATTCCTAAAAATGATGTCCCGCAGTATTATATCATGACATTGGTTAGTATTAATAGTTAATTCATAGAGTATTTCAACCTGAGGAAAAAATTTACAATTGGTATATGGAAATGAGGATCATGGTTAAATATTGAAAATGATAATTCCCTTTATAGTAATGAGTTGTGTAGTATTCATATGGTATGTTTAATTAATGGATATCATGAATTACCTATGTGTATTGGGTATTCAATGGATATCTCCATGTACTAGGGTTATAAAAAACCATCATGGAATGAGTCTTTGGAAGTTCATTTAAAAAATTTGTATATCAATAATTACATATAGATTTTTTGTTCGATACAAGGTAATGAATTATTTTCCCTTATTCAAAGCTTATTCTATATATAAGTTCCCATAAATTTAAGGCCATGGTATTTATATCTAATTATTAGTTGGACCTCTTTCGAAAATAAGTGGTTGTGTCAGATATGTCTTGTGATCATGAAGGAAATTTTTCACATATCTTTTCATTATGGGATAAGAAAGTGATATTTTATACTCCCAATATGTTTTTTCAACACAAAATATATGATGGGGAAACAATAGAGGGTTATCTATCATACTATTCAGACTGATATCCCTACATAGAAAATGTACTTTCATAGACATACCATTTGTAAGATCCTGAAATTTTCTAGAGATGTCTCGGTAATTTTTATTTGTATTCTATTTCATTGGTTTGATTAAATTTCATTTAGGTTTTACATATGGGTGTGTTTTGCTATATATTTTAGATAATTGGAGGAAATAGGGAAGTTCATTGTTGGCACATGGTTGGCGCAGGGTTTTCCTTGACTGTGTTCCTTAGGAAAATAAACTATGAAAATATGGTAAATGTGTATTTTCAAAACTAGTGAAAAATTATTCAATCCATGTTCCCTCATAAGAGAAACTGTTCACCCCCCTAGAAGAGGTGCACTATTATGAACACTATAAGAGTAATGTGTTCTCCCCAAGCAGCACACTATGTGTTTATGATTTTAATGTTCTGTAAATTATTAAAATATTTCCAAACACGAAGTTTTTTACCCCCAAAGACAATATTACAATACACAAATGTTTTTCAATTTTGGATCCTTTTGGTGGGATTCTAATTCTTTCTAACCTCTGTTCTCGGTTATTCAATGTCCATATCAATTATCTAAACCACTCTAGTTATGTGAACATATCTAGTTTGGTTTCCCGATCTTCTTACTATATTCATCTATTCAATAAGGGTTTATTTTTTTATTTTGACTCTATCATGATTTTTTTGGATCTAGTTCTTGGAATGTGGATATTGATATTGATTTGAAAGACTTATATTTTTTATCTTTATATAGGGTTTTATATTAAGATCACATTCTATATCCTTGGGCCACTAAAATTTTGGGGATTTTAAGTGGTAGATCATTCATCAATAAAGTGTGCTAGGTGTTATAAAATTCAAAAACCTACATCCTATTTAAAATTATGTGTATATAATTGTATAATATATATTTGATGTATAGAAACTCATTAATTGGAGGGATAAATTAATTTGGTGAATTATTTAATCAAGGAAAAAATTGTAATATGTTATGTTATCTTGGATGATTATGAATAATTAATTATTTAAATAATTGTTTAGGAAATGGGATTAAAATTATTAAATAATAGTTCATTTAATTAATAGTATTGTGATTATTAATTTTTTGTTGACTAAATTAATGGGATTGAGATCACTAATTGATTATTGAATTAAGTAATGGAACTGAACTGATCAATTAATTTTTCAGTTAATTAATAGTATCGAGATTATTAATTAATTGTATAGTTAATGATTAAGAATGATATGATTACTATTTTGCTATGAAAATTAATATTATAAGGATAATAAATTATCTTTTGAGTTATTTATTTGGATTTATATTGATAATTAATTTTTGTGTCAATTAATGTTATTGAAATGATTAATTAATTACATATTTAATTAATGGGACTAAGAAGATTAATTTATTGTTTATTTAATTATTGATATTAATATGAATAATTAATTAATAAAATGATGAATGGTTATAAGGAAAATCATTTTATAAATAAGATATAGAATGGTAAAAATTAAATTTTAATATATTTAATGACAGATATAATGGAAATAGAAGAATGATATGTCTTGATATTCCTTGGGGATAGTATAAACTTTGGAATAGGCCAGTGTAGGTATTAAGGTTTAGGTATCCTCGGGAACTATGGGAGATTATATGGTTAAATGAAGAATAATTTAATAATTTGATATCTATTTTTGTTTGAATTAAACCTAATTATTTATACAATTCAATAAACATTTTGATGAAAATATAGTTTTCTAGATGACGTTGATGGTCCCCTACTAAGTTTTACTGAAAACCTAATCGAGCCTCCAGTTCATTACCTAAATAGATTTCATGGTTTCAAGAAAACAAAAGGGAAAAGACTATGTGTTAGATTGGTGAGTGGAGGTGATGCATGGATTAGGGAATAAAATTTGGTTCGGGACCCTCTTGTGAGTTATCAGTGTATTTATATTTGGGTCAGTACTTTTAAAACTTGGCATGTACATTAGTATGAAATTTCTATCATTCGGTTTGATATATTATTTCAAGTATTATTCATCATCTGATATTGTCGTCTTTCTGGTGATGGAAATATATTTTATTATTAATTATTAGTTATTTTGGGTCTTTTATTTTTATAAATAAGGTGTAGACTTCCCATGATGGATATTAGACCTTCGATGCATGTTTTTTTCCTCTACCATACATGGAGGAAAACATAAGGTCATGTGACTAACCAACTATGGAAACCATTTCATGAAACCCAAGTTGGGATATTATAAAGTGGTATCAAAAGAAATTATTTTCTTTTCATTTATATTTCTATTAGGGAATGTAATATGTAACGACCTAACTCATTGGAAAAGGTATGGATCGTTAATTTTTCTTTCAAACCTTTTCATTATGCTTGTTTAATTTGTGTAATGTTCTAAGGAAGGTACATGGAGTGTCTGGGGCTGGTTCGGAGCCCAGGAGTATGAGGAATGGATTTGCAGACAGGGGCGCACGACCTGTGAACGGCTTGCGCATGGTTTGGATAAACCATGCGGCCCTTGGTCTGGAGTAAGGGAGGTGTGCACGGTTTTCCCACAGTTTGGGTAAACCGTGCACCTAAACCGGGCGACCCTGTTTCTAGAGGCAGTGGGATGCGCACGGTTTGCACACAATTTGGTAAACCGTACACCTAAGCTGTGCGACCCAGATCTGGTAAATTTACCATTTTTCCCTTAAGTTCTATTTAATCCTAAATCCCTCTCATACGTCTTTCCAGGGGACAGAACCAGGAGGAGCCCTTTTTTGAGCTCCCAAACCCCTCTCTCTCTCTCACTCTTCTCTTGGTGGAGCCTTCGTCCATTGTCCATTCCTTGATCTGATGGAATAATTGGAAGGGCTAAGGTAAGGCTTACCTCACACACCCCTTTCTCTTCAAAAAACTTGCCTTCCGTCGCACTATTTTGATGCAGGATCATATGCCTTATTTTCAGGGCATTGGACTGGAACACAAATCTCTTCCAACCTACTGTGAATCTGAGGTCGATATCGAGCGAGCCTACGTCTATAGCCTTCAGTTAGGTGGTCATGTGGTTTCCATTTTGGGTTTTCTCCATTTTGAGTTATTGTTGTCATGTCTGGGTTTTCCATTCTCCAAAACGCTTATTATTATTGACTATTTAATATCTAAATGACCCATGTGATTGGTGGTTATGGGAACTACCCTCAATTGGGTGGTTGGGTACCGTATGACCCTGGTATGGACACCCATAGGAGTTATACCTTGAGTTTTATGCCTTTTTCACCTTTGGACCTTATCGATATGTCTTGAAAGGAATTTTCCATGATATAAAAATGAGATAGTTTAGTTAGGGCTTGGCTAGGATGAGTTAGCCTAATCCCTTTTATTATTTTAAATGCATGTTTTATTGAAATGTGATATTGTGAGATGGAAATGCCATGTCTTATTGATATGAATGTTATAATAAGTGTATTACTTATAATCTATATTGGTTAAAATATTATGCTTTGGGATAGGGTTAGACTGTGAGAGCACCCCTATGATACAGCTTCGGGCTAGGGGCAGATCGTGAGAGATCCCCTAATTAGATGATACGGCTTCATGCTAGGGTCAAACCGTGAGAGCTCCCCTAATTAAATGATACAGCTTCGGGCCAGGTCTACATCACGAGTGCTCCCCTATGTTACGGCTTCGGGGAAAGGGTAGACTGTTAGAGCTCCCTTGAATAATTATTAAGCCTTTGGGCTAGGGATAGACCGTGAGAGCATCCCCAAGGTTGGACCGGGGGTAGGATCGAGAGCGCTTCCCCTGTGTTAAGGGCGTCTGTGAGTTCCATCCCAGTCCTACCCAAATTATTATATATATATATATACGAATATACATATCTATCTCTAATTAAATGATCCATTTTTTTATTGCTCTCTTTACTTACTTGCACTATATTACTCTCTATTACTGGGAACACCTATTTGGATTTCACGTAGACATTGTTGGTCGTGGCCTTCTGAGACTTGTCTCAAACCCTACCCAGGCGGCCTCCTGGGCACCCGTGTAGACTTTACTGCTGCAGGTACTAGTAGGGGAAAAGGTCTAGCTTCAAGTTGTTGATACATGTATGTTCTAGCTTGAGTTCCAGAGAAGAGGACCGAGCATGGCTATGGATGCTCGTGGACTACTTTTGTTTTGTTTTTGTATTACTACCTAGCATCCTTGTCATCTATTTCCATTTTATCATCATGTCATGCATCCATTTTGTATTAGACACTACATATGAGTCTTTTTTATATTTATCAGGGTTTCTTTACTTCTGTTGTTTGGTTTGTGTGTTTCCCCTTTTCTCATGTCTATCCATTGGTTGTTCATCCGCTATTTTGTGCATTTTCTTTTATACCGCTACGTACTCTGACATGGGGGTACAGTCTCCCCACTGACTTACCATTACACCCCTGCTGTTAGTCGGCATCCCCTGGCCTATGGGGAGACGAGCCAGGGGACATGTGGCCAACCGGGCTCGGGGCTCGGTTTGAGGGGCAGCCAGGTTCGGGACGTCACAAAGTGGTATCAAAAGTTTTCTTTATTCTTGCTTTACTATTTGGCGACGATAGACATGGAGACTGGGAACACTTATGGACTTAGTTATAATTTTTTCTTGGGCGTCGCGAACCCATGTACGGGGAAAAGACAGAGTTGCCTAAATTATGTTGTTATTGATTCTGCTATTTACTGTTGATACCATTTCACCATGGGATGCTTCACCTGATTTGTGATGTTAATGGCTTTTGTGAGATTGGAATTTTTGTTTCATGGTTCGACCTGATGAAATGTGGGTTATGCATTAGAACATGCATCATGGTAGGCACAATATGATTTGGTCACCAATTTTTCCATGTCGTGTCTAAATTTTCAGCGAGCATTCCTTTTTTGTTATTTCCATGCCTTTCTAGTATGGGTGCAACTTTGCTAACCCTCCTTGCAGTTTGTGAATTCAGGAATGAGGCAGTTTTAGTGGGTGTCACTCTTTGGTTCATAAGGTTTATGGGACCTTATGGATTGGAAAATGTCATTCCAACTAAACGAATCATTTTATTTAATGGAAATTCAATTTCTTGTTTAGTATTAGTAAATGATAAATGACATCCAAGTGTGTGTCATCTTTCATTTCATGAGGAGTATGGGAGCTTATGGGCTGGAAAATGCCATATCACCGGATTAATTTAATTTTGAGCAGTTGTGGGTTTTTCTATGAATTCTGGTGGGTATGGATAGGTGATCTTAGGGGTAGGAAGGCTTTGTACCTGTCCTAGATTCTAGAGTTCAACCATTAACTTTTTGGTTTCTTCTTTTGAGATGTTCGTTTGGAATTGAAGTACTATGCCTCTGATACATCCTCGAGTCACACACGTTGAAGGTAGCAACGATCACGTTCCTAAAGTGGCAGGCCCTGACCTACCAGTTAATCTTCTTGTCATGCCACCTATGGCTCCTCTTTCTATTCCTGAGATGGGCGCCGATGCACAGTTTTGTGAGAGCTTTTTGCGTTTGATGCAGACTGTGCAAGGTGGAGTGCGACCTGCCCCGAGTATGGTAGAGTTGACCAACAAGTTTCAGTTATAGCATCCTCCAACTTTTTCAAGAGATGACAGACCTCTTGCTGCTAAGTCTTGGCTGGAGGCGATCCGGACTATATTTGAACATCTCGAGACACCTCCTGAATGGAGAGTCAAATTAGCTATTTATATGCTACATGATTCAGCAAGATGGTGGTGGGACGTCATCACCCAGTCGAGATAGTAGGGATACATGGTATGGGAAGATTTCAAGACAGTTTTTATGACTTTTTATTTCCAGAGACCATGAGAGCTGATAGAGATAGGGAGTTTATGAACCCACAGTAGGGGACCATGACAATCATGGAGTACTCGTCCCGATTCAAACGTTTTGCAGCATTTCGCCCCATCGCTAGCTGCCGATGATCTGATGGCTGCTAGTCGTTTTGAGGATGGACTGCGTTACGCCATCCTGTCTCAGGTAAACGTGTTCAGGATGACATATATTCCTTAGATTATTAACCATGTTCTTATTACAGAATGGAATCTAAGGGTAGTGGATGGTGCAAAACAGGGCGGTCCAGCACCAAAAGCTTCCAGTGGGTCTTCATTAGGGTGGAAGAGATGTTTGGAGTTTTCCCATGGGGGAGGAAGTAGTCAGGCTCCCAGCATAGATAGTTCTTATATTTTCCATCAGTGCGGAGGAAGGGACACTTCAGGGCACAATATCTGTGGAACCCAGTGGAATGCAGAGGCTGTGGCAGGATGGGTCACCTTCAACATTTCTGCAGGACTTTTTGTCCAGTGCCTAGTGAGCAGGTATCTACACCTACTCCAGGATCTAGTTCTGGATCGGTAAGATAACATCTTTCAGGCAGATGGAATAACTCCTGCCGATTAGGTCCTGGCGGCAGTCGAGGCAGAGGCAATCGGGCGCATGAATCTCAGCACCAGCAGGGTGGGTCTGCTCAGGGTAGTCAGGCTGTGACTCAGGGCCATGGTACCGGTCAGTTCTATGTATTCGAGCCTACGCCATAGGAGCATCACGCTCATCCATCTACTATACGAGGTACAATTCTAGTTGCCTATACGTTAGTATCTGCATTGTTTGACATAGGTGCTTCTCACTCTTTTATATCAGATTTGATTTTTGGATGTTTGGGCCTCAACGTTGAGTTATATCATGGTATGTTCATGTTAGATACCCCATTAGGTATCCTTTAAAAAGGAGTTCATCGTTGTCTAAATTGTCCCCTCGAGGTGGGCAGTTACCTATTCGTGTGGAACCTGTATGTTCTTGATATGACAGGTTTTGATGTAATAATCAGGATGGACTGGTTAGTTCCCTATAGATCCTGGATTGACTGCTATCGTCGGAGGGTGACATTTTCATCACCAGAGGGAAACACACAAATGCATAAGAGAGAATGGGATCTTAGTGCGACACGAGTAGGACCAGAACACCAATGTTTAGGTGGTGTCACGGCACATGTTTCAAGTCGTTATCTAGATGACCAAGGGTAACAACCCTATGTTTATCCTCATGTGGTGGAGCATTTTATTGATGTCTTTCTTGATGATTTCTATGGTCTACCTCCAGTGATAAAGGTGGTGTTTACTATTGATCTTATACCAGGAGCAGCCCCAGTGACCATTCCTCCTTATAGGATGGAACCTAAGGAGCTTCTAGAGCTAAAGAGTCAGCTGGAGGACGTGGAAGCAAAAGGTTTTATACGTCCCAACACTTTTCCTTGGGGATCACCGGTTCTCTTTGCTAAGAAGGTAGATGGTACCCTTCATCTTTGTGTGTATTACCATTAGTTAAATCAGCTGACTATCAAGAATCGATATCATTTACCTCGAATAGATGACCTCTTCGATCATCTCTGAGGAGTGAAGGTGTTTTCTATGATAGATTTGAGGTCGGGCTATCACCAGGTGCGTGTCAGGACTTCAGATATACCTTGTATGACATGCAAGAGTAGGTATGGTCTCTATGAGTACGTAGTCATTCCATTTGGGCTTACGAATGCACCTATAGTGTTTATGGCTCTTATGAATTGGATTTTTCACCCTTACCTTGATTATTTTGTCGTTGTATTTGTGGATGATATATTAATCTATTCATGCTCGAGACATGACCATGAATCCCATATTGAGATCGTGATAAATACACTAATGAGCATATGCTTTATGCTATGCTCAGTAAATTCTTCTTTTGGATAAATAAGGTTCACTTCCTGGGTCACATTATTTCTAAGTATGGAGTTTCAGTTGATCCTGAGAGGGTGAGTGATATAGTTTCGTGGGAGTAACCAAAGAATGTCTTCGATATTAGTAGTTTCTTGGAGAATTATGGTTATTATAGGTCGTTCATTCAGGTATTTTCACACCTAGAAGCACCGCTTACATCTTTGACCAAAAAGGTGGTGAGATTCAAGTGGTCCAAACCTTGTGAAACAACTTTTCAGGAACTGAAGGGCAGACTGACTTCGGCGCCGATATTGATCTTTCCAGAGCCGGACACGACTTATACGGTCTAGTGTGACACGTTAGGTATTGGGTTTGGAGCCGTCTTGATGTAGGACGAGCAAGTCATTTCATATGGTTATCGTCAGTTAAAGCCTCATGAACGAAATTATCTGATGCACGACCTCAAGCTCGTAGCCGTTGTGCATTCCTTACACTGTTAGAGACACTATTTGTTGGGAGGTCATTTTTTAGTATTCACTAACCACAAAAGCCTCAAATATATCTTCACTCAGTGAGATCTAAATCTCAGGCAACGTAGGTGGGTCCATTACCTATAATCCTTTGATTTCGAATTGTCCTACACTCCTGGGAATGGAAATTCAGTAGCCGATGCGCTGAGTCAGAAAACCGAGTCACTAGTAGTTTAGGAATCTGATGAGGAATGGAAACTGATGGCCTTGTTTTCGGAGAAGCACGTTGAGGTTCAGGAGGGCCAGGGCCAGAATATTCTCTCAGCCTTAGTAGTGACATCTACTCTTCTGGAACGGGTCAGGGAAAGACATTTATATGAGCTGGAAGATCTTGTCCTACGGGAAACTGTCACTGATGATGCCTCTACTGATTGAACCATGGATGAAGGTGATACTTTATTGTTCCGTGGGCATGTATGGGTCCCAGAAGACATCAAAGAGGAGATGATGAGGTATTTCCATGCCTTGGCATTGGCAGTTCACACATGCATGAACAAAATGTATCGGTATTTGTGATGACAGTATTGATGGACTAGAATGAAGCAGGAGCTAGCTAGTTTCATCACGCGTTGTACCACCTGTCAGTAGGTGAAGGAGGAACATCTGTGTCTGGCTGGGATTTTGCAGCCGTTTTCCATTCTATAGTGGAAATGGGACAATGTTTCTATAGACTTTGTAACTGCATTACCCAGGTCACCTCGTGACAATGATGTAGTATGGATTATCATCGATCGTTTGATGAAGGTCACACATTTCGTACCAGTGCGGGAGGCCTTCATGGTTGATGGATTGGGTAGGCAGTATGTTAAGGAGATAGTGTGCCTTCATGGAGCTCCTCGATCGGTTGTCTCGGACAGAGATCAATGTTTTACATCTTGGTTCTGGCAGGGTTAACAGAAGGCAATGGGTATGTAGGTACTCTTGAGTACAGCCTATCACCCGCAGACTGACGGACAGACCGAGAAGGCTATACTAGTACTAGATGATTTGTTACGTGCATGTGTTATCGATTTTGGAGGTTTATGGGAGAAAAACGTTCCTCTTGTCGAGTTCTGGTATAATACCGGCTTCTATGCTACCATTGAGATGGCTCCCTATGAAGCCTTATATGGTAGTCCCTGCCACTCACCTTTGTGTTGGCTTGAAGCAGGGGAGGCAGCTGTTCTAGGACCATGTCTCGTGCAAGATACTACAGAGTAGATACAACTTATCAGGAAGCGTATGCAGACAGCTTAGTCTAGACAGCAGTCTTATGTTAACAAGAATTGATGACCTCTATAGTTTGAGGTCGGTAACCGGGTTTTCTTGAAGGTCTCTCCCTGGTGAGGGCAGGTACATACTTGGAAGTAGGGTAATATTTCGACGAGGTTCGTAGGACCCTTTGAGGTGGTCAAGAGGATCGGACCAGTAGCTTACAATCTTTTTCTTCTACAAAGATATCAGGCCTTACACAATTTTTTCATGTATCTCAGCTTCACCGGTACTTTTCAGATCTACCTCATGTGTCTCAGCCTGATGAGGTAGAACTGGATATGGATGCTTCCTTCAAGGAGTATCCGGTGTGAATTGTCGACCAGAGCATGAATACACTCTGAGGCAGGTCAGTTCCTGTTGTACGAGTGTTATGGCAGCACGACCGGGTACATGATGAGACCTGGGAGTGGGAGGCTGATATATGTTCTCAATGGATGGAGCTTTTCATCAAGGACACCTTTGTACCCTCAGAAGGCCAACTCAGGGACGCGGTGCTTTAAGGAGGGGAGGTTGTAACAACCCAACTCATTGGAAAAGGTATGGATTATTAGTTTTTCTTTCAAACCTTTCCTTTAATCTTTTTTAATGTGTGTAATGTTCTAAGGAATGTCCAGGGAGTGTCCGAGGCTGGTTTGGAGCCCGAGAGTTTGATAAATGGATTTGTAGATAGGGGTGCACGGCCTGCACACAGCTTGCACACGGTTTGGATAAACCGTGCGGCCCTTGGTCTAGAGGCAGGGATGTGCGCACGGTTTTCGTACGGTTTTGGTAAAAAGTTTGCCTAAACTGTGCGACCCTATTTCTGGAGGTAGTGGGATGTGCACGATTTGGTAAACTGTGTGCCTAACTAGTGCAACCCAGATCTGGGTAAATTTTCCATTTTAACCTTAAGTTCTATTTAACCCTAAATCCCTCTCCTTCCTCTTTCCATCAGACAGAACTAGGAGGAGCCCTTCTTTGAGCTCCCAAACCTCTCTCTCACTCTTTTATTGGTGGAGCCTTGGTCCGGTGTCCATTCCTTGATCCGACAGAAGCATTGGAAGTGCCAAGGTAAGGCTTACCCCACGCACCCCTTTCTCCTTGGAAAATCTTTCCTTCCGTCATGCTATTTTGATGCAGTCTCATATGCCTTATTTTTAGGGCATTGGACTGGAACTCAGATCTCTTCCAACCTACTGTGAGTCTGAGGTCTATATCGAGTGAACCTATGTCTATAGCCCTAAGGTAGGTGGTCACGTGGTTTCCATTTTGGGTTTTCTCCTTTTTGAGTTATTGTTGTCGTGTCATGGATTGCCTTTCTCCAAAACTCTTTTAATTATTGACTTCTTACTCTCTAAATGAACCTTGTGATAGGAGGTTATGGGAACTACACTCAATTAGGTGTTTTGGTACCGTATAACCCCGGTACGGACACCCATAAGTGTTATACCAAGAGTTTTGGCCCTTTTTCACCTTTAGTCCTTATGGATATGTCTTGAAAGGAATTTTCCATCTTAGGAAAATGAGATGGTTTGGTTAGGGCTTGGCTAGGATGAGTTATCCTAAACCATTTTATTATCTTAAATTCTTGTTTACTTGAAATGTGATATTTTGAGATGGAAATGCCCTTTTTTATTGATATAAATGTTATAAAAAGTGTATGCCTTATAACCTATACTGGTTAAATAATTAATCTTCGGGCCAGGGGTAGACTGTGAGAGCTCCCCTATGATATGGCTTTAGGATAGGGGAAGACCATGAGATCTCCCCTAATTAAATGATACGGCTTCGGGCTAGGGGTAGACCGTGAGAGATCCCCTATATTACGGCTTCCGGCTAAAGGTAGATTGTGAGAGCTCCCTTGAATAATTATTATGCCTTCGGGCTGGGGATAGACCATGAGAGCTTCTCCAATGTGGGGCCAGGGGTAGGATCGAGAGCGCTGCCCCTAGGTGAAGGACATCCGTGAGTTCCGTCCTGATCCTACCCAATGTATTATATATATATACGAATATAAATATCTATCTCTAAATATATGATCCATTTTTTTATTTCTTTCTTTACTTACTTGCACTCTATTTCTCACTATTACTGTGAACACCTATTGGGATTGCACATAGACATCATTGGTGGTGGCCTACTAAGACATGTCTCACACCCTACTCGTGTGGCCTCTTGGGCACCTATGTAGAATTTACTACTGTAGGTACTAGTAATGGCAAAGGCCCAGCTTCAGGTTATTGATACAAGTATGTTCTAGCTGGAGTTCCAGAGAAGATGACCGAGCTTTGCTAGGGATTCTCATGGGATACTTTTGTTTTCATTTTGTATTACTGCCTAGCATGCTTGTTTTATATTTCCATTGTATCAGCATGACATGCATCCATTTTGTATCAGACACTTCCTATGAGGCTTTTGTATATTTATCATGGTTTCCTTACTTCTGTTGTTTGGTTTTTATGTTTCCCCTTTTCTCCTTTTTATCCATTGGTTGTGCTTCCTCTATTTTGTTAATTTGCTGATATACCACTGTGTAATCTGACATGGGGGTACGGTCTCCCCACTGACTTACCATTACACCCCCGCTGCTAGTCGGTAGCCCATAGCCTATGGGGAGACAAGCCAGGGGTCATGTGGGAAACCGGGCTTGGGGCTCTGGTTGAGGGGTAGCCAGGTCCGGGACGTCACATAATACATGAGAATCAGTTGAGTCATGCCTTGGTAATGATCTAACACATGGGAGTAGATAAATAATTTATGGGGGAGAATCCATGTACCCATGATGGGATTTTTTTCTTATGGATGTATTTTGATACAATGGAATTTTATTTCACCTCAACTGACACACTATTCAAGTGGGTTGATGGTTATTTTATAGTGGTTTTCTGAAATTTTCTTGAATGCCTAATTAATAAAGAATGTTAGTAATAAAGAATCATTCTAAGAAGTTACATTTATTTTGTTACATTCATCATTTTTGGAATGCATGAAAAATGAGTTTTTTGGTAAGTAGTTAAACATGTAATTTTATATTTTTTTAAAATAAACTGAAAATGGTTCCTAACTAGATATTGAATGTGATAATGTGATTTTGGATGATAATTATTGGGTTCCTAAATAAGAAAACCGTAAATAATTAACCTGATTTTTCTTTATTTATCATTGACCAGGATGTAGGATAGTTAAGACTATGGATTGGGACAGGGTTATGACCAGGTAGCGAGGTTTGTGAAATGACATTTTTTGGATTTTTATAGTTTTTTCATAATTTTGGTAACCCCTAGAGTAGTAGATTAAGGTTTATATTTGAAATTTTTCAGTTATGCCTCCATGATGATGCATGTAGAGATGATGAAAAAAGGACATGTCTATATATTATCCACCAGTTGGAGAACCTGAGGAACGAATATTTCTAGTAGTGGAAGATTGAGAGAAATTTCGAGAGAAGTTTTATTAGATCATGAAATTCGTAGACATAGACATATGGCTGGTTATAAAGGGAATTTCTGACTAGACCAGGGTGTTTTAGTTGAAGTATCCTCTAACTATTCATATATTTGTTGGACCATAGGTAGTTATGTTTTGGACTGATCATAACCATACTATACATGACAACATTGAGTCTCTTATTAAAATTGGTGTTTGGATGGATTCATATGTGATATGAAGATTATAGAAACATTGTTGGTGTGTTCAATCTCTATTTGGGATGACTATTATAATTTTTTGAAAGAATTCATGGATATATTCTTCTTGAAAATATATCCAGAGATGTTGAGTCAAAGGAGAGTAACATAGATCATGAGATTGAATTAGGGGAGTATGTCCATGATGGCCCACACATGATGCTTTACCAATTTGTAATGACATTATCTAATATTAGAAGTGGATGAGGCTACTTTAGTAGAATTATTTTAGTAGGGACATATGAGTCAAATTTTTTCCTATGTGATTATTTTTACGCTGAATACGATTTCATAAGTGGTGAATCGGGCTCCCATACATTAGGGGAACCTAATAGAAGGATTCTAGTGCATGACAATTGGTTGTTTCTAGATGTCCCCGAGGTATATATTCCAAGATCAGGAAGCACTATTATGATACCATTATCGAGATAAGTGGAAACCAAATTAGATATGGGGAATGTTCAGTTAAAAAGGACCTCTTCCCTAGTGGATTTCCCCCAGTGTGGTAGGCCAGTCCACTATTATTTGCATTTTCCCGAAACACTAGTGGAGAGCTTATATTGTGGCATGATGGGACATCTTCAGAAGTAATATTGGATTGCATGGAAGATATGTAATGATAGGTAAAGTACATATAATCAATGATTATGAAGGGGATATTCCCCACCATACCAAGCAAGCAATTTGAGTTCTATTACCCATGGAGGTGGAGGTAGTGGATGTGGTACTTCTAAGAAAGAGATTTCATATCATCAGAGTGGTGTAGCTCTGGGGAATTTGGAATCATCATTGGGAGTATCAGAAGGATATTTGAATATGGAGTATCATACCATTGTAGAGAAGTATAAATTACCATAAATGGTTAGAGGTAATATTATTGTTGATTCTATGCTAACTAGTTCCTAATTTGACACTGGTTCTTCTCATACCATTATTTCTGCACTACTTGTTAATGGTTGGATCTAAGAAACGGAGTTCCTAAGTTATGTCTTGACGATAGACACACATCAAGGGAGACAGTTAAGGGGAATTTTTTTACACAATTCCCTCTCAAGGATGGAGTGTAACTATATTTGTAGGATATTTACATACTATACATGTTGGGTATTGAATTAATATTTGGTGTGGATTTTCTAGTATCATTCCGAGCCAATATTGATTGTTACTAGAGGAGAGTGGCCTTTTTGTTTTCTTAGGGAGACAACTATATTCATTGAAGATATTGGGATATCTAGGAACATCTAGAAGGGATAATTACTCAACAAATGGGGTAGATCAAATTCTTGGATTCAGATTTATATCTGGATTAGGGAGGCCTAAAGTAGCATATATTTTCCCCTGTAGTGGACCATATACAAGATTTTTTTCCTAATAGGGAAGTTTAATTTATTATATCTCATTAAAAGAGCTAAACCATTTTAAATTCCACCATAGAGAATGACACCGACTAAGATAAAGGAGATCCAGACTATGATGGATGAGTTAATGGAAAAGGGTTTTATCTCTCTGAGTACATTGACTTACGGTTAACCTATGTTGTTTTCAAAGATGTCTGTTAAATGATAGCACTTGTATACTGATTAGGATAAGTTCAACCATATGATAGTGAATAATCAATTTCCTCTTCTATCAATCGATGATCTTTTAGACCAGTTCAGAGGTGTTTCTATATTATCCAATATTGACATGAGATTAGGTTATCATCAGTTAAGAGTTAAAACATCTGATATACTAAGCACTACTTTGTGAAAAAGGAATGGACTCTTTGAGTTCATCATAATATTTTTTAGTTTGAATAAAATCACACAAACTATTTATACACAGGATGAATAGAATATTTCATATGTACCTATACCAATTTGTAGTAGTTTTTTTTATGGAATATTTGTATTCACCAAGACACATGATGATCATGAACATCAAATTGCCATCATATCGAGTAAATAGAGGGAGAATCAGCAACACAAACACATAAATATTAGTTTTGGATGATTCAATATACATAACGGGTAACATCATCTCAGATAAATTTTCATATGTATACCCAAAGAGGGCTAATGTAGATGGTTTATAAGAGAATTAAAAGAGAGTTTTTGATATATAAATCATTATAGTATTAAAAATATATTATAAATGGTTTATTTAAGACATTACCAATTTGGTAGATCCTTTTTTGAGCATAGCCAAAGAGGGGGTAATTTTTAAAGGTATGAAGCATGTGATAAATCTTTCCAGTATCTGAAGATTCATTTGAACTCAACATAGATATTGATGCTACCCGATACATGTGAGGCATATGAAGTGTGTTGTCACACTTTTATGATACATCTTGTAGTAGTTATGATATAGGGAGATCAAGTTGTGGAATATGGGTATCAGTATTTGAGGCTGCATGAACTGTATTAACCTATTTGTGACCATGAATTGGCTATAAGAGTTTACATTTTGATGTATTGGATTGATAGTCAATTGGGTGATAAGTTTAAAATGTTTTAGAATAAAATGAGCATAAGTTATATCTTCTATAAAAAATTTTTGGATGTCCAATTGTAGAGACAAGTTGTGTATCTTCATTATTTGGATTTTGAGTTGACATATACACCTCGGAAGGGGAACATTGTTGCAAATTATTTATTAGAAAAACATAGTTGCAGGTTATTCAAGAGTCTATTATAGAGTGGAGGATAATTATTTGGATAGGTGGGATGTAATTTGTGGTTCAGGAGAGTCGAAATCATATGACTCTGATATAGGATTGATTAGAGTCTAAAATTTTGAGGCCAATCAGAGACATGCAGTATGAGGATTTGGAATGTTTGAACATGATAGAAATCCTTGTATGTGGGGAGTTACTTTCATGTTAGATAATATATGAGGATGATATCATCAATGTGAGGAATCATGTTATTATTCCAATGACAATATGGGTGGAGCTAATCCATGAGTTTCATTACACAATGTGCTGGTACAAAAAGCTATGAAAAAAATTTATGAAATCCTATGATGAGTTTTTTTGTAGTAAAATTGAAAAAATAGGTAGCATGGTTAATGAAACGATGCTACACAAGTCAATAGGTGAGGGATAATAATCAATGACCTAGTGGTTTGTTGCAGCCATTGACCATTATAGAATGGAAGAGGGATGACATTACCATGTAATTATTTGTGTGTCTTCTAAGGATTCCTCATATGAATGACATTATTTTGGTGATTTTAGACCATTATAAAATGTTATTAAATTTAAGGATTATAAGGGGGACTTTCTCAGTTGACTAGTTTAGAGAATAATATAATAAAAAATAGTCTGTCTGCATGGGGTACATGACCAATAGTTTCATATTGTTAACAAAGTCTTACTTCCCACTTCTATAATGTCATACATAAGGTTTTGGGTACACAGGTTTTACTGATTAAGGCATCCCACCCATAAGTACATGAGAAGTTATAGTGTACTATACATGTTCTTGAGGATATAAGTCAGGAATATGTCCTAGAATTTGGTAAATCTTGGGAAAAGTATTAAGGTTTTATGGAGTTTTCCTATAACCATAGTTATCACTCAATTATAAAAATGGAACTATATAAGGATCCTTTTGGTAGGCCATGGAGATTTCTTTTATGGTTGATTGAAGTATAATAGTCAAAGTTGTTGGGATCATGTATTGGGTAGGAGATATCAGAGAACGTTTAGTTGATTTGAAAACATATGGTTACATCTTGGAGTAGCCCGATGTCATATGTTGACATATGTTAAGAACCCCTGGTGTTTATATATGGTGATCATATATTCTTTCATCTATCTCCAATATTGGTTCACCACATGATATGGATACAAGGAATGCAAATTCACAGGTTTGATAGACCATATGAGGTTTTGGATAGAATCGTGGTGGTGGCATACTGATTTTCTCTTCCATATATTTATATATAAGAATGATGTGTCTTATGTGTCATAACTTCAACAGTATCATTCACACCCTTATCATTTCATTTATTTGGATGATGATGATGTTGAGATTGATACATCCTTTAAGAATAACTCAATATGTTTTTTTATCATAGTGAGAAAGTGATGTGGGGGGGAAGACTTTGCTAATAGTTCACATATTTTGTTAGCATGGATATGTGAAGGGGTAATCAAGGGAGAGATATGTAGATATGAGGTATCTTTGTCCTGAAAAATTTCACTCAGAATCATAGTGATTCTTGTGGATTACAGCTCAGGGAAGTGCTGTTATAGATTTAGGAGATTTTAAGATCCTAAAATTTTATGGATATGTCTCGATATTTTTTATAGGTACTCTTTTTTACATATAATTATTACTTTACAATTGTATATTACATAGGGTTGTGTTTTAGTAAAAAAATTAATGTGTGGAGAAAAAGTATAATGCATAGTTGGTTGATGGTTCTCCATAACCATGAGCCATGGCCTTGAATACCTTGCCACCATTGACAATGGTGATTACCCAGGCATGCACATGATCTGTCAAATTGTGTTCCCACATAAGAAAAACCAATGCCACCCCCCCCAAGAATAGTTGGATAGTTAGATGCACAGTTAGGGGAAATCATCCACCTTGAGTATAAAACTATTCATTTGGGATTTCAATCCTCTAAATATAATTAATATATTTCTGAAACCCATCTGTTATACCCTAAAACACTATAAATTGATCGATAATAGAATCATCTCCATTCCAAATCCTTTCTATGTTCTCATAAGGCCTTTATATATTAATTAATGGTGATTAAATGACTAGATTGATGGTCTACACCTCTCTCTATTTGTGAATCAAATAATGTGTAGTTCCCCATTCCTCATTCATTCATATTCCATTCATGAAAGGGGTTTTCATCCTATTTTTATTAGATTTAGATATAATTTTGTTAATATAGATCTAGGATTGTGGGTCTTTATCTAAATTTAATGGATATTGATTTATATGATCCTGAATTTGGGTTTTAGATTATGATCTCAATACATTTCATTTTGCATTTCAAATTTTTTGGGTTTCTGTTGATTGAACGTTCGTCAAAAAATTTATATTGGTGTTCAATAATTCAAATCCCAATGTAATGATTTAAATTATGGACCTGAATTTTAATAATTGTTATTGTATGTTTAATAAGAGTCTTTGATCTAATTAATTAATTTTGTAATTTAATTCATTGAGGAAATATTTGAAATTAGGGT
Source organism: Viscum album (assembly GCA_963277665.1). Taxonomy (NCBI): domain Eukaryota; kingdom Viridiplantae; phylum Streptophyta; class Magnoliopsida; order Santalales; family Viscaceae; genus Viscum; species Viscum album. Next base: position 2,005,687,544 of record OY728125.1, read on the forward strand.
ACCTATAATTGTAGATTATGAATCATTAAATGTTGGATTAATGGTGAGGGAAATTGGATTCAAATGAATAATTATTTATTATGTAAAATAATATGATTGAAATAATTAATTTACTTTTTAGTTAATTAAGGGGATTTAGATGATTAATTGATTGATGATTTAATTAATGAAATTAGAATGATTAATATATTGTTGAGTTACTTAATATGATTGAGATGATTAATAAATTTTTAGTTAATTAAAACTTTTGAGATTATTAGGTAATGATTGAGTGAATTAAAAGTAATATGATAATTAATGATTTATTGAAATAATTTATCACATTAAGATGATTAATTAGTTGTTTAGTAAATTAATTAGATTGAAATAATTAACTAATTTTTTAGAAAATTAATTGGATTGAGGTAATTAATTAATTAATGAGTTAATTAAGGATATTGTGATGAATAATTAATTATTTAATTGATCAATGGAATGATTAATGCTAACAATTAAATTAATAAGATAATTAATATCCAAAATGTTTACAATGGAATAATAAGAGACATAATGATAGATTGAATGGTAATAGTGTAAATGTTTGGAAAATCCATTGGTTATAGTTTAGAATCTGTTGTGCACTTAAGATTATATTGTGGTTCGGGTGTCCATAGAAACATGGGGAGTTTTTGTGGTTAAATAATGAATAATTTGATGATGTAATAATGTTTTCTTTAAGTTGTTTACTGATTCAATTATACATTTTCATACACTTTTTATTGAATGGATATTGTTTTAGACACCGTTGGTGGTGGCCAAGTGAGTTGTACTCACACCCTAATTAGGCTTTTAGATTGGTAACTGAATTGATTTCATGGTTGTTGTAACACCCTAGGTAAATAAAGAATATGACATTTTCTTATTTATCCATATTTGTGAATAAAATATTAATATGACTTTAAAGGGGACGCTATGCTCGATGGCGTACCCAACATGCAACAACGAGTTTCTTGGGAATCTTATGTTGCACTCTAATAATAAAATAATATTATTTTAAATGGTAGTTAACTCCTAGACGTTGTAATCGCGGGAATGAACAAAACTAACTAAAAAATGATTATATATGTTTTTTCAAATATTTTTACTCTTTACAATAAATGTTAGAGGATTAAAAATGCAAGTGAATCCAGTTTTTAAGCGTAAACATTCTAATATTCTTTAAAAGGTCGATTAACCGCCTTTTAATGGAGAACCCCTTTTAAATACACTTTTTGACAATTTTATAAGCTCTATTTTTCAAAATAAACATATTATTTATGATTGAGGCATTGAAATTTATGTTGGGTTAATTTTTGGAATTTTTCCGATAAAGTTCATTTTTTAATGAATAGGGTAAAATGTTGTATTTTAATTCAAAACCTCTTTTTAATCTAATTTATTTATATGATTATATTATCTTTTTAATTGGTTTTAAAGTGAAATTAGAATATATTTTTACCATTAAATCCAATAGTGGTCGTTGGAATTAATTTCACTTTGAAATCGGACTTAAACTAGTGTCTATCTTTTGATACTTATTGTTTCGTAAAAACACGCTATTTGTCATGACAGTGGGAATTAATTATTAAATTAATTAATGTGAATTATATGTTTTGAATTTTGTAAAATATACTTCATTTTTGAATTCAGAATATCAAATATAGCTTAGGGTGAATTTTTGGTAATTTTCTGGAAAACTTCAATTTTTGAGGAATAGTGAAACCACTAAGTGGTACTTATAAAAACTAATTTTCTGTTTAAATGAAAATCTTCCACCTTTGTGTTTTGTATTTCAAAAATCCGACATACATGGTTTTCATTAAGAAGTAAAATGTGGTTCAATGAGATAAAAATACTTTTTTGGTGAATAGTAACTTATTAAGTTTTTAATCGTGATTAGAGGTAATTAGTGCAATTTAAGGCAAAAATGATATTATAATAAAATGAAAATACCTTGACAGATGTCCTACCCTTATTGTATGTGTCATGGCAGACCAATACAAGCCATAGGTCAACTTGGGGACCCCATGGAGCCACTTTGGTTGGGAAATGACATAAATAACTTTTTATTTAATGTTAAAGTAAAAATGACACACACATGAGATGTTTTACTAAAACAATTTTTACATGGGGTTATACAAGTCAGATTTTTGACTATAAATAGTCATTGGAAATCTAAAAAGATTTCCTACATCATAGTATTTTTTTTTATAATTTTTATACATTAAATAAATTAAATTATTTATGACATCATGATGATGCAGTGATGACCTCATTATTTAACGATTTAAATAAAATGGAAAGATAATGTAATATCTAAGACCAAACATGTCCAAAACCTATTGGATGAGTGGCTTTATAACCCTTATCACCTTATCCTCGAAATACATCAATGTGGGACCTCTTAAATCCGAATACCATTTTAAAACAAAGTGACTTTTCTTTACTTTCCAAGAGTGCCCCTCCTCTCCTCTTATAAAAGGCCCCCACCTCTACCTCCTTACCCACACTCCCAAAGCCTTTGGCTCGGCCAACCTCTATGCATTTTGTCTCTCCACTTCCCTCTATTACTCCTTAAAGCCTCACTTTGGGCAGAAGTTTTCCCAAGGATGCCTTTGAGCTCAAACCAAAGGGAGTTACCCGATTTTAAGGTAATGTTTTCACTTGAGTCCTTTTGTTTTATTTTGCTTCTCCAACCCCCTAAACTCTTTTAATTCATTTCATTTGTAACAACTAAAGTATCATCAATATACTAGGATGTTTTTATAATAAGTATTAGAGCTACACTTTCACACACTTAAATCTAATGGTTAAAGAACATACTGTTTCCGTGGATGGTGAATTTCGGCCTCCCGAAACGATGATTGTTCAACATTATTTTAACACCTTAAAAGGTGGCCATTAAGATGACACTATATTTTTATATGATATATAATATGTTTATGTTTTCCTTAATCTTCTGTATTTTTCATTTTGGGCATACCTTTAGGGTTTCCATTATGGGTAAACGTGATATCTTCATTTAAGGAAATGCGGACTACCGCCCCCTCAAAGTGATGTGATTCGTTAATGCCATATGTGGGATGTATAAAGGATGGATTTAAAGTTACTATATATGATTTTATACTGTAATTATAATATACCTCTATATAATTATTATTCTATTCCATAAAAATATGAAATAGAAATGAAAGTAGCGTTCATGCGTACGTACGGCTTACCATCTCCATAAACGGTGCATTTCATTTCTTACCTCTAAATGATTATGTAATATTATAAATACATGTAAATTCGGGATATATATTATATATATGATATCCAAATCATGAATAAAGATCTGGATATAATGAACATTTTACCACAGGAACAAATTTAATTGTAAGAAGTCCACTTTCGACTTAAGAACTAAATATCGACAAAACAAACATTATTAACTTAAATGATTACATAATGTTTATGACATTTTAATAAGTGATATAAAAGGAATAATGAACCTGAAAAAGGTTCTTAAGTAATTAGAAATTAACTCATGTTTATTATTCAGGAGATTAAAGAATGATCGAGTCAAGTCGGACCCGAGGTAAGGGATCTTACTCCTCTCTTTCTTTTAAAGTACACTCTTTTATGTCATTCCCTCTAAAGATCATATTTCTTGTTATTGGGATGTTATTTTATATTACACGTACTGTAATTTTTATGTTCATGTGATTAGAGACCCTATTCTCTCTCATCAATCTATTTTGGAAGTTTTGTGTGGCGTCGTTAGGCTGCCGAATTTTCGTAAGGGATCTAACCTCTCTCTTTCTTTTTAAGTACTCTCCTTTATGTCACTTCTTTTAAGCTCCTATTTGTTATGTTAGGGGATGTTCTTTTATATTCCTATTTATATAAACTTTAATTTAATATGATGAGATACCCTATTTAATCTCATCAATCCATTTTTGTAAGTTTTATGCGGCGTTGTTAGGCTGCCGAGTTTTTGTAAGGGATTTTTCATCTCAATTTTAATCCCGTGAGATTTATGCTACATTTTCCATAATTTCCTTTGAGTGGTGTATTTACTTACCATTATTCGACTATTTGTGTAATATAATTTTGTTTATGAGTATTTACATCAATGACTTATTGTCCTTCTTTCATGGGGTGTATGTTTTGAAAGATACCCAATTCGGTAAGGGAACCTTTCACCCTCTTCTTTTTAAAAGAATTCGTTTGTTATGTCTTTTAATTCACATACTATTATGTTGGGATATGTTCTTCTATATACAGATTGATGTAAATTTTATGTCCAAGTGATGATATTCCCTTTTTATCTCTCATCAACTCATTTTCTGAATTTTTGATGTGACGCCATTAGGCTGTCGAATTTTACCAAGGGAAATTTTTAACCCAATTTCGATTTCTTTGGTTTCAACGTGTAGTTATTGAATATGTCATCCTTTGAATATGTGTGAATGAACTATGATTATTTTACACTTAATACCCACTTATATTTGGTGTATTAGTTTTGCACACATAATTATGTAATTGATTTATCCTTAAACCAAGGATATCGTCTTTGTAAGGGACGTCGTCTCAATCTCCTTTCATTGAGGCATATTTTGTTTTATACACAACCTTCTTTTATACGATGTATAAACCCCTTTGACTTTTACGTTTACTCAAAAGAAATATTTTTATACGAAGTGTTTATTAAATGAAAAAAGGGAATGTTTTTGGTCGTACGTATGCGGCGACAACGACTTCTCCGCCGCCGTGACCATTATGTGAGTTTTGGCTTCCTCTACAAGCCATACCATCTTTTTAAAAGAAAAATAAATACCATGTTTTACTTTTCTTTTATTTTGGTATTGAAAATGGTTTTCATAATGTATTTATATCAATGTGTTGTATTGATATCTTGTTATTGAAAGATGGAAATGTTATGTTTCCTTTATGCATGTTTTACGTGATAAGATTATGTTATGGTTCTTGGGCATTGTTATGAAGACGGGTGGTTCCGTGATAAACTAAGGGCGGGTGAGCTCGATATAGCTCTCCAATGCATTGGGTAACGCGAAGGAGTGAAACGTTAAGGTTTCTCTGAAGATATTTAGGGAATATACTGTGATGGGTATTCCAAATGTAACCAAGAGGGTTACTCCCTATGTAAGAATGTTATGAATGCCTAAAGTTACCTTTACGTTATATGATTTCTATGATTTATTCATGGTTTGATGAGGTATGTTAAAGTTCCTGTGTTTTATGGGTAAAGTATGATTTCATTCTTATGTATATATGAACTCATGTTTCCTTTCCATATTTTTAATAACCCTTATTGAGCTTTTTATTCTCATCGCATGTTTTTGAAATGTTTTTCACAGGTCAAGGGAAAGGTACATGATGTGATGATAGTGTCAAGGATGTGTCAAGAAAGAATCCGTGTTTTATTTTAAATATGTTTCCATTGATGGGAAGAATGAATATTGTCTTTTATGTAACAACTTTGTTTAAATGTGGAATGTAATGCAAGTTTCATGATCTAATTCTCTAAAACTCTAAACCTAAAAAGATCCCAAATGTGTAATCTTGTAATAACTCAAGATTAAGTAAGGTTTAAGGAATGGGCCTTATAGTTGTAGAACATGATAATGGTAAAGGGCCTTTATTATATTACTATGTTGGTGTGAATCATGAATGAGGTAACCAGATGTGGTTTGAGTCCCTCTTGTGTGTTTTAAGTGTTTATACTTCTGGGTCTGTATTTATGACACCTAGAACATACATTAGCATGACATATCTATTTTTCAGTTTAACAATGTATTTCTAGTTTTTATTATCTTGATATATTGGGATATTTATTGTTATGGATATATATTTGTTTATGTTTTATTTATTTCCTTTGTTGTCTCACACTAAAAAACAGGGTATATTATCGCCTGGCTAGAATTAGAACCACACTACTAGTCACTAGCCTCTAGTGTATGTAGAGGTCACATAATGTCATATAACTAATAATATTGGACACTAGTGTGTGGAACCTATGTTGGGACATTACACCCTATAAGACTACATTGGTCTTCCGTCGTACAATACTCTAACATTAACCTAAGTGGTTATTCGGTTCTTACAGTCTTGTCTATGGGTAATCTAGTTTTCTGATATTAGAAGGGATTTTCCATGTCAATGCTTTAGCGGGGAATTAAATGCAATTGTTTATCAATAATGATTTAGTGAAAAGTAATTGTATTTAATTTGATAATTGTATTATATATTAATATAATTATTATAAATATTATTTCTATTTATTCATAATAAAATTTAAATAATAATAAAAATATTTTCCTATAATTTTACAAACATACGATATAAAAATTTTATCACATTAATTGTGAAATTTTAATTTTTCAGTGTAAATATATTTTAGATATTTTTATACATCATAATATTAATTTTTTATAAATTAAATAAAAAAGGATCCTTATCCCAAGGTGTAATAAGTAGTATTTTGGAAACTATTTTTTATATATGATCCCTTAAACCAATATTATTATTTAGTTTGAAATATCACATCAGGTAAAAAAATTCATATACTATTTTATTCTTATATCATATTTTATATTATTCTATATAAACTATATCATAATTTCCATAGAGAATTTTTCCATGTTTTGGCTTTAGTAATTAAAATCATTAAAAAGAACCTATATTCGGGACTATGATGTAGAACATATGATTTTTTTATATAATGAGTTGTGGAGAATAATATATTGTTACTTCTTTTCATGAAGCTCACACATGGTTATATCTAAGATAGGAAATCATGACGACAAAACCACCCATATAAACACAATGTAATTTTTAATGATTGTTATTCCAATATATATGAAAGTGTATAGGACCTTTTTTTTCAAATAATTATCAATTTATATCATGATGAATGTACATATATGCATCATTAAAACCTTAATGTACATTCCATTTTAATATTAACTTATTCCTAGGGCATCTTGAGAGATATGAAATTAATGAAAATGAAAATTTTTAAAAATTTCACATTTATGTTTTGATATTATGTATCTTTACTAAATTGTTTTTTACTAAATAAGAAAATAAGATTTTGTGGTTGTTATGATAAAATGATATTACATTTTTTTTATTTATCGAAATACATATAATTATTAAATTATTATAAAACGTTTATAAATATTTCATGATAATATTTTAGTATACCAATGGATTATTTTATATAGTATATTTTTTTATAGTTACTATTTCCCCTATAATTTATCATTTTATCTATTGGGGACATGATCTGATTCTACAGAATTATTTTTACCAACCAGTTGGTTGTAATACAGTAAAGAATTTGTCATAGATGGCCATTGACTATAGGTAACAGAAATCTTAATATATTTATTTGAATATATCTATTTGAATAGGATAATTAAAAATATTTATTACGTGCATGTCGATCATAATCCAATCACTAGTTATTCATGATCAGAATATGTGAGATTGATATAATATATAATAGAATGTATATGTTTATAAAGGTTATAAATGTAACCAACAGTTGTTTTATCAAATAATATTAATTATTTTATTTAACTGGGTTGGAATAATATGTGGGTAGATCATAGGTAGAGTTAATTTTCCTTGGGCCTATTTATATATCACTAAAAACAAATAAATATTTACTTACTTCATGAAGAGTTATTAGATTCCTTGGTTATATAATATAAATATATATATTATCATTATATGATGGGGTGTCATTGATTAGTTTAAATTAATTTATATGAACCTTAATAAATTCAACTAATTTAGAAAATACTTTTAGTGTAAAAAAATATTGCATTATTGTGATATGAAATCACATTTTTATAATTCCACCCTACACTCTTAGAGTGATAATTAAAGAGGATCTCTCTATATGTTCCCATATACTAGAGAGTTGGTCTATTTATATACCTTCAAAATAAAATTTGGATAACCTAAATCACAATATCTCACTCTATCACATGATATATCAAGATCTATGTCTTGGGAAATGTGGGGAGTGTGTAGATATAGCATCAAGGCATTTTTGTGTTCCTAAAGTAACATAAATTTAAATGGTTAGAAATGAAACAATAAAAAAAAATTCTGAATTGTTTTATTAAAAATTAATTAACAATCATATGTGATGACCTTATTTAATAAACTTGGGTTTTATTCATTTAGATTATGAAATTTATATTAATATTTTGGCAGATAAATTTTGAGGAAACAACACTACCTAATTTATTTTCACATTAATATTTATGTTGTATTAAATAAAAAACAAAAAATTAATAATTATTTATGATTCAATATGTCCAAAATTTCCCCCCATGGTCTATTCTATTGTTTCAAATGGTTTATATTGAATATAAACCAATGTTTTTTTAGGAAAACGCAATTCAATAATAACCAATGACGAATGTCAAAATACTACCCATGGAATCTAAGGTCTCCTTGAAACATAAAAAATTTAAAAATGTTCATAACGGTTAAATTAATATATATATATATATATATAAGAATTTGGTTAGGCTGATAGGTGTTGAGATGTTTTTGTGAAGTGGTTTTTGGAAAATCAGTTGGAGTGGATTGATTATTTGATTGTTTTTGTATTTAATGAATTAATTTTATTCCCATTCAAATATTTTTCTGGTAAAGGTGTTTGGAAAATAATTTTAGATTATGATTGTCTATGTTTCGTATCTTTAAATATCAAGAAATGTGTTGAATAATCAAGAATATTTAATGGATTCCCAATTACTAAGGAAGGAAACCAGATGTTGCAAATAATGATATTACTTCACATAAGATGATTGAAGATGAATGTATATGATAGAAAATGGATGTTATTATATTAAGGTGAAAGAATCAGTCTTATGGTGGCCTAATAAATTTTAGGATCTACATGTCATAGTAAATAACCGTGTTTTATTTGAGGTATAGAGATCCATAGTTTTCATACATAAATACTACAAATTATAGATTTAATATCAATTATATATAAAAATGATCTATGTAATAATTGAAATAGTTTAGTGTCTTTGAATATATGGATATATAGACATATTATGCAAAAAGGATATATATCATTTCCCATTTATCCGTTCAAATATATAAACCTTGTAATACATAACATACTTAAAATCTTTCTTCATAAAATAAGGATTTGATATACAAGAAAGGTTTGTATTGGATTTTCATAATGGTTAAACATATGGGATAACTATAAATTGTCATAATTGAATATAATATTAGCATAATGGTTTCATAAAATGAGTGAACAATTATAAAATCATATCCATAGATTCATTAATCATAATCATGAAACATGGAATGCTATTTTTGCAATGAAAATACATAATTTAAAAGACTATGGGATCATAAATAACCATTCGTGATCCATGAAAACATATCATAATTATAATAAATTTGTTTTTCCAATAAAATAAGTAAATAAAATCAATTATTTTGTAAATGATAATTGAAATGAATTTCACCATAGATTGGATTCACTCCCAATTCCATCATTTCCTTAATCAAAGTTCACTCTCAATACTATACTCTTTTACAATGTCCCTTAATGAACTACACTCACACCCCATTCCAAGAACATATATTCTCATGATATATCCTTATATACCCATTTTATTTGAGGTATATATAATCTTGGTACCACACATCACATAATAAAAAAAATTGTGTTCCAAAAGATTATAAATGAATCATCATCACATCATACCATAACTCATGGGGAGGATATGGGTTTCTAAAAAATACTATCATCATAATAATAGATAATAATGATATAGAGTAATGGAGTTAATATAGGATAGTATCCCCTGCTAATCAAAAGAAAAATCTCATGATGTTTCTGTAGATGAAAATATCATTAAAAATCTCTTGATCATTTCTTAACGAAAAACATAATTTTCATTTTGAAATCACTTATTTAAAATCTAATGAATTAAAAAATATCAAGGAAAACATTTACGTTGAAAAAAATAATTCAATATCCCAATAATAGTGTCTTACTAATTTTATATAATACTATTCTGGTGGTAATCATTAAAATAAAAAATTTATTCATATTTCCTGTAAATGACAAAATCACCACATTTGAAAAATGACAGTAAGATTCATTTAGTTATTTGATAAAGTAGAAAAATATAAAAAAAATGACATCCAATAATATTTGGAGAATAGAAAAAACATTTTCAAAAACGTATTTAATAAAATATATAAATTGAAAAAATGATTATTGATAGAAGATATAAATAAGGTGAGTTTTTTTTTTAAAATATCGTTTATATATTGAAGTCGTAGGAATATTAAAATTAAATAAAAGCATTTTCGGTCAAAATGACTACAATATTAGAAAATTTATAATATTACAGGGAGTTATATTTTATAAATTCATCATCAGAATATTTATGAATAAATATTATCAATAAAAATGAGGTTGTAAATGAATACACTGACCTCAAGTCCATGTTTCCTCATAAGCACTGCAACCTCATGTATAATTAATTAAATTTCATTATTTATCTATAAAAAATAATAATCATAATAATAATAATACAAATAATGGTATACATGTAATATCATATCACATATTCATTAAAAATACTTGATTGTCATTATCATTTTGTGTGTCAATTGCCTAATTATCCATGTCATCGGTTATAGTACGATCACTGAAATCATGGTTCATTAATATATGAGATGCTAAATTTTTTAAAAATATCATACATATTATTTATATAAAAATTTATAACTATTCATAAAAATTAACGATGAAAAATGAATAACGTCACTATGTTGAGATGATATTATATATATACAAAATAGTGATGTTTCCATTTTTATATGAACATAATGAAATAAAGGAAAACATTAATTCAAAAATTAAATAATCTTATTATAACGTATATATCATATATTATAATTTAATATGTCATAATAATCAATAATGAATGATAGTGGTTGTAAATGAATCGCATCTCTATGTAGAGGTGGTAGTCCACATGCACATATGATAGATAGTTTCTTCTCCATTTTGATAGAGAAGAGGTGTTAAATGGTTGTTTCATCCCTATAATAATATATAAATGTATTTTTAATACTATATTAGTAATTTTTTATTGATACAACATGTTTTTATAACATATTATTTTAAATAAAATTGAAAGATATCGGTTAGGAAATATACCACATATTTGAGAGACATCCTTTAGACTAAAAATTTATCCCGAAAGAATTCATATTTTGGTATGGAAAAATGATATACAGTGAAGGGAAGTATTTTACAATGTTTTCATAATCGGTATTTTCAAATTTAAAAGCATTTAATGGTTTGAATAATGAATGGGAATATGTTCTATTTTATAAGTGTATTGAGGGACACATGTTGAATTATATAAATTATTTCAAATGTATAATGAAAAACTCATGGTAGAGTGGACTAAATTGGGAAAATATTTTAATTTAGGAGAATATATTTTTGAACCATATATATCCGATATGATTTAGATATATATTTTTCATAGCCCTACTTTTATCTCCTGGTTTATCCTCTCGTTAAACCCATTTTAACACTAACTGTGGTGATTTTTTTTAATGTTTTCTCTGTATACTATGACAAAATATTATATTGACATTATTAGATTATTTTAATTATTTTTTATAAAATAATAGAATATATTATACTATATTCAATTTTAATAAGTGGTAAACTTTAATTTAGAATAAGCATGCAACCCAGACTGATAAAAACAATTTAGAAAAATAAATTATTAAGCATAAAAAATAATATCCATAAAATAATTTCATTTTAAAAACCATATATTGAATGATAAAATATATGAGGTAATATTTAATTTATAATAATTATTAAACGATAATAAAATAAGGATTTATTTATTACATGTACGAATAAATTTTTTTTTTATTTTTTTTAAACAAAATGTTATTTAATGGAAAAAAATGAACATATATAAAAATAAAGTATAATCTTGATTATTATATAATTATTTTTAATATTTTTAATTACAGTATATTTATGTTATATTAATTTCAAATTCAAATCACAATTCTACTTTTACATGAAATGAAATCACCACTTTTATAATAAATATCATTATTTTTCATTATTCAGTAAAAAATATTCATAAAAATCATATAAATTCAACATAGAAAAATATTAACATGATTTTATAACGAAATTAATTTTTATAATTATTTTTAAAAAACTTTTATGGAGAATGATAGAAACCATATTATGCAAGGACAATTATATATCATTAATTACTGTTTAAAAAAAATAAATTAATAATAATGTCTATGATAAAAATTGAGATAAAACCCACGATTGAGAAAAAAATATTTTTTAACCACATTACTAAAAAGTGATCACCTATTTATTATAAAAAATCAATACATTTTCAATATAAAAAATTTTCTTCATATTGTTTTAAAATTTTTAATTACTATTCATATTTTCCCCTTCGATTTCTAGGTTATAATAGTTTACAATAAAATAATTCTAATAAACTCTTGGTTACACATATAGATATCTATCTAATACTTCAATATTTATTCATATAAATTCTGCAGGTGTCATACTCTACCCCCTTAAAATTAATTTTTCCAAAAAAATCATCACTATGGTAAAACAATTGAGGTTATATCTACTTTATAACATCCTCAGGTTCTCATGTATCTTCCTCATCTTTTGGATTCCTTTAATGATCAATAACCATTTTAGTAGTGTAATTGCATTGAAATTTAACTTTAAGATATTTAATTTAAAGTGATTTTTATTCTTATAAAATATAATTCAACACTTTTATAACCTATTATTTCAATATAGTTTAATTATTAGGCATTTATATCCTTTGTAGATAATCATAAAACCCATCATGATCATCCGAGACATTTAGTGGGAGATCCAAACAATAATCTCCAATCTCTAATCAATCAAGAAAATTATAGATAATAATATATATATGATTCAATATTCAACATATTTATAATATTGTACACATATTAAATAAATATATTTATAGGAAAACCTTTTTAATAATATATAATTCTGTATCTCTCTAGTGATTATCATCATATATCATCAATCAACTTTAATATACCCTAATGTGTTGTCGGATTGATATCACATTTTATGACATTTTATTAGCTATATTAGGTCCCAATACATTAACATCAAAAAAACTATCCCAAAATATTATATTTATTAACTTATTCCCATATATGTCTTCTTAAGTATCCATCTATACTATAGCCTAAAAGCTATTGTTGAAAAAACCATTCTGGAGGAATTTGATGGGCACAAATATAATTGAAAACTAGATAATATGATCTCAATATATCACCTAGGTTTTAACTGGTCATCCCATACTTTAAATTTGTATGATGATGATAAGAAATACTAAAATGAAATTCTATATATATGGTATAGTGGAGAATAATCCAATATATTATGGTAATCCTCATATCACGATATTACATAATAAAATTTGTAATACCATGTAACATTTATAGTTTCACATTGAGTACCTTGTTAATATGGTCAAGAAACAAATTATTCTAAAATATGAATGATGTCTATTGACATCATATGGAAATATATTAAAAAATAAATACCAATATGGAGTTTATTTGTTTTCTAGAGTGAAAAAAATAAAATTTGTGGTGACGTTTTGCCATTTGTATTCTTCAATAAGAGATGATTATAAAATCAGTTTAGACATATACCACTAGACTATTCATTTTTATGTAAAAAACACATTGATACATACTAGGAAATAACTATCTTCATTTTTCCTATAGAAAATAGACATTGAGAACTATATATATCAATTTACTTCCATTATTAATAATAAAGGAATAACAAGAGTTTTATTCCAATAGTTCCTTATTTAGTTATATTGCTGATGAGAAACATATTTAATTCCTTTACCATATCATTCCAACACAATCCAAGTTAAACTAGGATGATTCTCTCACCTTCATTTAAATCTCTGCATTATTCTTATATGAATATTTAATCATTAATTGGAATGATAGTTGAAAACTTATTTTATTACAATAATAGTTCTCCCCTTCCTTAATGCTTTCTTGTTAAATCAATTTAAAATCAATAAATATTATATATATTTTTATTGACATTATAGAAAATATTTCATGAAATTACCACTTCAAATATTCATACGCCTTGTTAGCTTTCACAATATGGTAATTCGTTGATAAGTCATAATATTTAATCAACGAAGTCAACATTATTTGGGGAACATTCAACCATTTCAACATTAATATATACATTAAACATTTATAACAAATATATATGTCACACATTTATCTTCAAATATAGTTCCCTCATATCATTAATAGAAATATTACAAATACATATCATAAACCATTATTTAGAAAAAAAATTCTCATGAACCAAAAATTGACGGCAAGAAAAACATATCATTTCATCATTGTACATAAGAACACCATAAACCAACTTTTTTGTATTGTTGTTAATCAAAAACATCACATAATAAAGGGTAGTGTGATAACAGGAGAAACACTCATCCTTCCCGTCATTTTCATGAAATTTCCTTCATGTTCAATAGTCTAAATGAACATAACTACCTTCTAATTTGACATGGTTAGTATATAATATATATTTGAGAAATCCATCACAGTGCTTTGTTAATATACACCCAATCAAATAAAACTATGAATCTCAGTCATAGTGGTTTCCATATTGCAATGTTTAATAATATCTTTCAATTATGGATCCATAAACATACCCTCTAGTGGGATTATTTAACCCAAAAAATGAAACATTTTAAACAAAAAATAAGCAATACATAATTTTTGAAAACCTAGAATATGTCCTTAGGGTACTCTATAAAATCATCATGTGATCACTATGCTCTTCTTATTATTGGAAGATATATTAATATCAACAAAAATGAATACTTATAACTAATAAAAGTAAAATCTAAAGACTAAATTTGTTAAATTGATAAAGATAGTGGGGAATATAGTATAGTCAAATATCAAGAATATAAATTCAGAGTTTCAAAACCACTAATGTAATGAATTCATGGGCATGTATTAACTTTTTATCCTCAATTCGTACAATCCATGTCAAATATAAATCAAGATAAAATATTGTGCTTGTCGTAATTGATTGAATAAAATCACCAACACATGTAAGATGATACTTATTCATTTTATAAATTTTGTAAAGTTCTCTAAAATCAATAAAAATTCACATTGACCTATATTAGGTAAAATAATCATATCTGTACCCTATGGTGATTCCCATTTTAAAAATGAATCCATTTTCAATATTCTCTAGGATATTTTCATTTAATTTATGTAACTTAATTGAGGCAATTTTATATGGAGTATTTGAAATAAGTGTAGCACCAAGAACAAGTTCAATTAAAAACCAAACATAATGACAATTTGGAAAACTAAAAAACTATTTCCAAAATATTTTAATAATCTTATATAAGAGTCATATATCTAATGATGAGATTATCCCCACATATATACAAAAAATAATTCATTTTATAATGATTCAAGATTTATAAAAAATATATAATTTCCATTAGATGTTTATATTTATATAGAAATTGATAAGAAATCATATGTTGGGTCATAATACCAGATGTTACTTCCCATAATTATAAATTTATATGGGATTTTTATAAAGAAATCCAATATTTTCTAAAAATCACATAAATTTCAAATAATGTAGTAATAAAAAGATTTTAATGGACAATATTCCCCAAAATATTAGTTAGTTAATATTTGAACTTATGATAACTGATCACTGTAACATTATAAGTTTTTTTACTTCATATTCAAAAAAATAGGATGGTAATTTGGTACCTTTGGAATGTTAAGAAAAATGAAATATTTTATAGGGTTAGAATAAAAGATATTAATAGATATAAGTGGATGGTATGTGAAGATTCCCCACATCATTATCCCACCCCACACAATCATTAGTAATCACATGTTATTTCACATTATATCATGGATTAAGAGGTTTCTAGTGTAAATCATCATCATTAACCCTTAGTTTTGGGCACTAGTTAGCATAATAAACATACTCCTAGAAATTCAATCCTTTGAGAGTGGGTAGTTTATTCCTTAAAGTTTTCTCCTCATTTGAATCAATAGGTAATTTCATACCACTAATTTTTCATTAAATTTACCAGAGTCCTTATCCTAAACCTATAATACAATTACCTATCAGAAAAATATATTCACTTCATTCTTTCTTCCTAAATTTTTGCATAAAATAAAACCCATAATTTTTGCAAGGTGTTTTTTATAAGATATTCCATTTAAATCCATTTTTAAAGTATTATTTAAACCATTTTATTTATGTGTGACTATAAAATCTCTTCTTCCTTGATAACACATCAAATTATTCTATTATAGATATTGACGTACAATATGGATATTTCACTTCAAACACATGGTTTTATTAATTTTAATAATCAAATAATATTTTTTTCTAGTTCAAATAACATCACCAAAAACATACCTAAAAATAATTTAGATGATACCTTAGTGTAAACAATGGATTCATCATCCTTATATTTAAGCTCATTAAATTTATTCTACCTCTCTATATATAATATACGTTAATATAATTATTGAAAAATTTGATCTTAAAATTAACCAAATACATAGATTAAATTTTATCATGTTTCCCCATAATATTGTTTAGAGGAAACCATTAATTCAATTAACCATTCTAAACATAAAAAACCACGACAACCATTTCCTATTTTATGATGTATAGAATATAAAATAAAATTTCTATTGTAGTGATCCATTAATTAGAAATTTATTAATTGATAGACCCAATAAAAGAAGTTATATATTTACTCATGATGGAATCAATAATATTTTTTTCTTTCATATCTCATTTCCAACCTCAACATGATTCATGGATAGTGAACTTTTCTTAAGAATAGAACAAGGTATATCATTAAATATCTCATACCATTTTTTCTCAAGTGTACCATCATTTCATTTTCCATTACTATCAATGTTAACATAGTTACATAATGTTGTAGATATTTAAAAAAACAAGAAATATGGATATAATAAACAATAATTTTAGTGTTAATTCATATAATCATGAAAATAGTTTTTTGGATAATGAAATATTGACACCTTCTATTCAAAAAATGACATCAATGATTTAACAGGGGTAATTAACGATTATTTTACATTTAAATGCTTTATAATTTCTTATAGATAATACTTTAATTAATATAATAATGTCAACAAATAGGGTCAAACTAGGTTCACATTAAGGTCTCATTTACCATGCACTATTAATATTGATAGTGGAAACATTACCAATTCATTTTGGGGTTATCACCTATAAATGTAGTAGTGTTAAAATCACATTCACATGAAATATTTAGGCAAAGATACATTTTCATTGTAATGAAAAATTCTCTATATACCATAAAAAGTATGTAATCTTATATTTAGGATTATACTATGGGTTTTCTCTATAGTTTCCATATACATGATTCCAAATGTTATCAAAGAATTTTATTCTTCTAACTATTGTGACCCATACATTTCATAGAGAACTATTGCATCTTATTATGGAATATATACTAAACATATCAATATGATTCACTCCAAAACCCAAAAATAGTTTAGTGTCTTTTGAAACATGGGTACTTAATGAATTGGTATATCATTTATATAAATCACTTACCATTTATTATATAAAAACTTGGAAAATTCTTAGGCATTTCATACTAAAAAATCTTCTCTATTGGAAGGGAAACAAAATAAAAGGTCATCTCAGATACTAAGTAAGGATAAACATAATAGATATCAATAAATGATAATTAATGATATTTACATATGCATAATGGTGTGGGAAATATATTTATTAATTATAATATCATATCGATCATTTCATATATCCGTATATTGAAACATGGAATAATGTTCTATAATTCAAATTCCATAATTCATAAGAGTGTAGAATCATCTGTAATCATTCAAGAAACATGAAAATGTATTAAGAATAATATATAAGTTTATGGAATTAACATATCTATATACAATAATTTACATAGTCATTCCTCATTAACAATACAATTATAGTGGATTGGGTCCACTCATCGTTATATCATTTCCTCTATCAAGGATCACTCCCAAGACTATCATATTATACATTATGTCATGATATACTAGGTTATATCATCATGTAATTCTTCATTAACCCATAATATATCCTTCTTTAAAAAATTAATTAAAGTTATTTAAAATTATGGGACAACCCATAAGATTATGATAACCATATATATTTGTTCCATAAGGTCATAAAACAATCATCATATCATAATAGTGGAATGAAAATGAGTTTCATAATAATTTCATCATCATACACATATAGAACATTGAAAAACCATTAATATGGTAATATTGGATCATATAAACATTAATTAATTTGAAACAAAAAATTATTATTTTTTAAATTAGATTACCATTTAAATATAACAATGACATTTATTGAGGAGAACTACCATTTAATTTTGAAATCACATATTTAAATTTAAAATTTCAGTGAAACATTATTTACAATTTTTTGATGAAAACTAATAGGTACAAATATAAATTTATTTTCCATGAAATTATTTTTCTTGTTTGCAGGGATATTTGTTCATGTAGTTTATGATAATAAAAATATACATTTGACAATTTCTATAAAATTCAAAAGTACCATGTTTTGAAAATGATAATAAGTTTCCATTTAAAAATGGTAAAGATTATATAATAGTGATAATAAACGATTTTAAATACACTTTGGGTTATAACATAATCTTAAATGAAATCATTTTAATGGAAAAATGAACATGAAACCAATGATTCTCAACTGAAGATAAAAATAATGTCAGTTATCCATATAATATTCTTCCAGTCATATGAATGCATAATAAGAGGAAAATGAAATTAAAACATTTAATATCTTTATATTACTTGAGGATAAAAATATTAAAAAAACTTTTGAGTGATATATGATGAAATTACATCAATGTAAAATTTATTTATAAACGATCTTGGTAAAATGATAGTATAACATAAAACCCTTACTTCAAGTCTATAATTCTTTAAAAGTTCTCCATCAATTTTTAAATTAACATTAATATTTATTATATGTATATACCAGAAACATAATAACACATAAAACACTATACATGGTTTACCTATAACATTCTATCAATCACTTATTCTCAATCATTCATTATCATCACTATTTTTATTGTTAACTACTTCATTTTTCCTATCTCTTTTGCTTCGAAAGTTATAGTCCATGAACATAGATCATGGTACCTTTATATATACTACGTTAATAATGATTTTAATGTCATATGATTTCATCATGTAAATAATTATAATCATTCATATATGGTGGTTGTTAAAAAATAATTACATCAATACATGTATATGTTATTTTGTACATACACATGAGTGATGTTTCCATTTTTCTATTGATGGAATAAAGGTTTGGTAAAAAGGAATTTAAAAATAATGAATAATTATTATGAAATAAAAAATATTTATAAACACTAAATACATCATAATAACAACAATGAATTATGGTGGTGTAAATTGAATCACCTAGATATGTGGTAGTGGAAATCAATATGTCATCTCGAGCGACACGTTCAACCTTCATTTTATTGAGAAATGGTGGTAAATGATTGTGACATGAAAAATTAAAATATCATTAAATTTATGATAAATTATATTTCAAGTATCTATAGATAAATAATTTATATTGGAAGAAAAATAATAAATAAAATTTAATGATCATAGTTAATATTTATACCTCTTCTTTGAGATACCTTTTTTGGTTTACACATTAATCATTGATGGATTGTTTTTCAAAAAATACCAATAAAACTATAATTAATTGAATTATTATAGTAAGATTTTTTATTTAATAAATTATGAAATATAAGGCTCAAATTTTTTGATTAATGGGGGATAGTATGTTCCCTTTTATAAGTGATGGGAGGGAGAGACACGAAAAAAAAATTGTGTCAGAGATTTAAGTCACTTTTCATGTGAATGTGAATACAAATAGATATTTATATGAATATAGTATATGATAAGGTTTAAATATCTTCATGAAAATAAAAATTATATAGGTTTTTGTGACAATCCTACCTTTATCTCTAGGTTTAACCCTTGATAACCTAATTTTAACCACAAATATAGTAACAAAATATTACTTTTTTTACTAGTAACAAAGATATAAAATTAATTTGAACATAATAAATTAAATTAATTATTTTTATTCCAAATACGAAATCATTTTTATAAAATTCCATTTATATAAATGGTTGAATTTTATTTTCTATAAGCACATAGTTGGTAATGAAAACCTTATTTAGAAGAATGAATCTTTACGCATAAAAAATAATTTACATACATTCCATTACCATTAAAATAATAAAATATTTTTTTTCAGAATATATGTTTGAATATATAATAAATATCTATAATAAAAACCATTAATAAATATATATTAATTTAATTTAATAATATAAAAAAACATATCACACAAAAATACATCACTTAGATTAATGTTTTCTAAATCCCTAAAATGAACTTATAACCAAACCATTTATTATGTTGTGTTATATGTCATTAAATTTATGAATTAAAATTTATGTATAATTATATAAATTTTAGATAAAATTATTAATATAGTAGAATTTTTTCTTAAAAACAAATTAATGTTTTTATAGATATTAGTAGGTTTCACTATTGACCTAGAAGTATATCATTTTAAAACATTAAATAAAAATAAACCTTAGATAACATTGAAATTATGAATTAATAAATGATATTAAATTTCTTAAAATAATATTTTTTACACTATGAAAAAATATTTATAATTTTCAGTTGAACTAAAGTGATAAACCCCCTTTGGAAGAATTTTTTTTATTATGTGTAAAGTTACATTACTGAAAATTGAGTACATTTTTGTTACGAATTATTTCGTACATTTAACTTATTAAAAATTAATATATTTATATATATCTCTATAAAGTGATGATTAATATACATAACATCCAATTTAATTTTTATGTTATAATTATTTTTTATACAACGGTCCTTATAGACTCAAGGATTCATGTAATGAAAACTTTTACATACATATAATTTTGGACCTATAAAATCTTACGGTGTAATAGATGGATCAGATAGGTAAGGAGGAACACTTCACACAACTGTGATAAGGAAATTTTTGATTCCGTAGAAATATTGAGGTGATTTTATCTTAATTAATGTGTATATGGTGGAAACCTAACATCAATTATTACTATGACAAAGCATAGGTGTTCATAAATATGTTCTGGGTTTTAAATAATTTTGTATTTCTAGAGATTTTGAGATAATAATTCCACAATAATATTTTACCCCATTATGGTAACAAGTTTCGTTCTAGATGGAATTATAAAAATCGATACCACCATTCCTCATACATTTATTATGAAATTGAAATTTATTGGCGCTAAAAATAACTTCTTCCAAACATCACACTAGAACACTAATAAAGATGATCCTCTATGTTTTATTGGGAAAACTCTAGTATGTTAATGAAACCATTGTTACATTAAATCATATTCAAATTTTGTTGGATATTTTTCCCAATTTTATATACTAATTAAAATATAATGATCTAGATTAATATAAGATTTTATTAATGGATTGTGAATGAGGAAAATTATTTGAAATTCAATTAGAAAATCATATTAATTTTTATTGATGTACCCTATAATATACATCTCATTATATGGGAAATTTATGAATAAATAATTCATTGATATATTGAAAATACTAATTTCATTGCATGTTCATCGTAGGGAATATTATATGATTGTCAAT
This sequence comes from Viscum album, assembly GCA_963277665.1. Taxonomy (NCBI): domain Eukaryota; kingdom Viridiplantae; phylum Streptophyta; class Magnoliopsida; order Santalales; family Viscaceae; genus Viscum; species Viscum album. The sequence goes on from OY728125.1 coordinate 2,005,709,555, forward strand.
GTTGATGAATGGAAGATGACGAATGAGATCACGGTGGTATTGTGCATGTGATACACCATAAAATGATGAAAAACTTATTCTTATGCATGTTTAAAGAAAAATTTTCTTATTTCAGGTTGTAAACGTAATATGGAAGTGGAAGAATTCATCACATTGAATGACTTGGATGAATTCCATTCAATCGAATACTATTCAGTTTTTTATCAAATTATTATCATTATAACGATTGGGATTCGATTTCATGAATGATGAACCATATCATAGTCAAGAGATATCTAAAAATAATTTCAATTGTTTATTCCTATGAATTATTCTCACATGATGATACATGTGAGTAATTAGATCCTATATGAATCCATATCCTACAATGTTTTAGTGTAATAAAATTAACATTTGAATACTTTAAATCCATTTGGTAATAATGTTCTTGTGTTCATTTGGTTGTGTGAGAACTGAAAAACACTAAATTTTATTAACAGTGATGGTTATTTTGAAAACTAATAAAAACAATATTTTCTCTTATTTACTCTCTAATAATGATATTTCATAGATACTAATGTGGTTCTTTAAGAAGTTTATAAGGTGTATCTTTCATTTTTTTCATTCTGTTGTTTTGGAATCCCTATCTACCCAAAACAAGGTGCTAGTGAATTATTATTTTATTTATAATGGATAATATAATTCATGGAATAATAATGGGATACCTATATATATGGGAATAATTATGACATTTTGATTCATATGATAATATAATTACTATATATTATCCATTATGGTTTCATGGATGTAATAATTAATGGATTCTTCATCATTACTACATTTTTTTCATGAAAATATTGGATCAGATGAATTTGGAGAATTAGAGTCATGAAAATAATTCAAAATTATATTTTTATTCATAAAATAAATTCTTTATATTAAATGTCTCAAATTAGTAATAATATAGTTGTGATAAATTTAGAATATCTATAAATTACTGAGTAAATTGTTGAATGCCAAATTGAAATACTAGAGACTATTGTAGAATACATTTATAATTATAATGATACTATTGATAATTTATTCACAATTGTAAATGATTTTTTATTACAAATAGAGTATATGGTTAGAATTTGGATGATACTAATATTATTGAGAATAGATTACATATCATACCAATTTAGTTTCATTCTAATGTATATGCCCTGGAATAATGGGATATTTGAGTTATTCCTCCTAAATATTTGCAATTTATTTTAATATCATATGAAATGGGAAGATATTGTTCTCTTAAAAAGAATGTATAGGCTAAAAAGGTTATATCTCTTAATGGATCTATGTAAAATACGCTGAAGAAGAATATTATTCCTGAATAATACTCTTATTGATTAGATTCAAGTGTAGATTTAGATGAAGAGTTTTATTAATCAATTGTTTCTATATAATGAAATAGGAGAATATGAAAATTAAATTAAATTTGGAGGCATATTATAAAACAACTATATAGTATGATATAATTCCCTTTAAATAATTGTAATTTCATTTATTACATTTGATACATGAAACTGTGAGTTTACATAAACTACAATATACTATTGAAATATTATTATATAATGATAAAGTTATTTATTAATGTTTTTATTCTAGGGTAGAAATAGGAAAAACTAAATTCTTAAATATTTATTTTTACACATTTATAAAATAAATTAATTTTTTATCAATTTATTATAAATGAAAATAAAACTCATTTGAATGTAAAATTTATGTGTTTATGAAAACTGTTTTTAGGCATGTAATGTGTTTATATCATTATTATTTAAATTATACACTATTGTTGCATGATATTAAAGAACATGGAATATTATATATTCAAAAAAATACTATTCATATGCTATTTCAATTTGGAATGAGATTGTGAAAAATACTTATATATGGTTGATGAGTATGGTTTTATTTGATGTCAATATATAAGAAGGTATCAAAATTCAATGCTTTATAATGTCCCTTATGATTAGTGAATAATAATAGAAAAAATTTAATGTGTTTGATAGAAATATTCAAGAAATATGGTGACAATTTCATGATAATATTTATATAATTATAGGTTTTAATTTGATAAGATAGTTTCCCTGATTGGTGATGATGCTTCGATAATTATTATGTTTTAATCTAATGGAATTTTATGAAATTATTGTAAAAACAATTAATGTCAATTTTATGATTTTTGGTAGTGTTTTTATTTTACAAATACATGTGTGAATGAAAGAAACAATTTTTTCAACATGTTAAAAAAGAAATAAGATCAGGTAATTGTTTATTTTCATAAAGTGAAGATTCTAAGGTGGATATGAAAAAAAAATTGAAATCCATAATTTGAAAGTTGTTTTTATTTGTGAGGGTTCAGAAAGATTTTATTTTATATATTTTACACTTAATATGTTTGTATGTATTTTTTTATGGACACATTTAAGAAACATGGCCAACGCACAAGCATGCCTAGTCCAGCTCAACCAAGGGAACATGTAGGAGCATTGACTACCATGCCCAAGGGATCCCACCCAGGAAATCATATATTTGGAAGTGGTTTGTCAAGGGTATATAGATCATTGCATTCACATGGGATTATTAGTGGTCCCACCATGTGGGGTAGCATGGTGGCTAGGAGGGAAAGTACGGGGAGGTGCTAGTGGGGGTTTTCGAGAAAAACCATTTAAATGATTTTATCCATTTAATGGGATTAGTTGATTATTATTTTCTGTAGCTGAAATATTATAGAATCAATTTGGGAAAAGTTATATTCAAAATTTGTTCACATGACTCTAAAAATTCAGAAATTTTTAGTAATTCTTAACATGGATCATCTGAGAATTCCAATCAATATGTGGTATCAAATCCATATTCCTTAATTTGAAGTCATTTACATAGAGTTTCTTCCAATATTGGTGAGATATATATCTTATAACTGATTCTTTCTTAGTTCATATTAGGGCCTCCACTATATTCTTGATGTCTGATTCAATGTCTAATGATACAAGAGACAACCAACAACAATTTTTTTCAATATACATGCTTGGGAAATTGTGAAGAGAAGGAACCTAAATGTGTTATGTCTTCTATTGATGAGTATTTTTCGTTTGATAATAAAAATTATGATAAGTATATCAAGACCATTCAAAATTAATCATATTACATGAAATTTAACTTTTATGAATATAGAATGAATTAAAAACATGTGGTGGCTACATAAAAGGTTCAAATATGAAATTTGTTGTATCATGTTTGTTTTCTACATGATGCCCCATGAGGAAGATAATTGAACCTTAATCCCGAGTTTGATTGTGATGTTCCATGATGAATAGAAAAGGTTTTTTCTTAAAATAATTAAACGATCCACATGTAATTTTTCTATTGTATGATGAATAAGAGATGAGGTGTGCTGTTTTCAAATCACGTAAAGAATAAATTAAAATTGAACCATAGAATTCTGGTATTTTCATGTTTCAAGATTCATTTATAGGCATGATGTAAAGTAAAACCATGAAATACAAATTTCTATGAGAGAAGATATTTTTGGTTATAATGTTAGATTAAAAAAGTATAACTGGAACCCCTCAGGTATTTGATAATGCATGCATACATTATGTGGATGGGTGTTTTAATATCCTAGTGAATAAGAATATGGTTATACCTGAAACCCTTATGTGGTTTTAAATATACACTACATGATGGTTATAAATTAAATACCCAATAAGGGTATTCAAATATGATTCATGGCATTAGATTTACCCGTCTATGTTTTTTAGTGAGATGAATAAAGAAATAAATTTACATTTTCAATGGGGTATTTAATAATCAGAATAAAATAATAACATCGATGGTCATTCATGTGTTTTTATTTTAAGGATGAAAATGTGGATTTATATATGGATAATTTAAATCATATAATTAATGACACCCCGTGCACCAAAGTTTTCATTTTTTTTAAAATATGTATATACAGGTGGAAAGAAAAAATATTATTCGATGTAAATATCATTTAGAGATCCTAATATAGATTTTATATCTATGATAGAATGATCTAAAATATGAAATTATTTAATAAGGTGAATACATTATCTTGAGAATTAGAATAGATGTCTTTAGATTAGAATTTTTGATGTTCTTATAGAAAATCACATGGAAGTAGGATCTGTAGGATCAAAATAGAATATGCAGATGCTCAATTACAAGAGGGTGTGAAATTTAGGATTAAAAAATTTCCATTTTAACCTTATGAAAATCTATTTCTAACAATGTTAATCAAATATATTTCACAAACCCTCTTGGTTTCTAAATCAACGGGATAAATGGAAGGGCCCATTTCCTATTGTAAGAAACATAAACATAAACAACATAAACTTAAGGAAACGTAAGTAGGTTTATCATAAAGAAAGATTCAACCTTAAATCATATAGAATCTTATTCAAATGCGTAAGTATAAGTACAAGAATATATAAGAATGTTATAATATCTTTCATTATCAAAATAAAGAAGAAATGAAACTTGTAACAATGCAAGTAAAAAAGTATGAAATATTTTAACCTAATGAGACAGGTATCCAAGAACCATGGATAATGTTCCCTTTATTTATACTTTTAATAGAGTTTCTCTTACACACAATAGGGTAATCCATCAATAAGAATATCAGAGTCAGTATTGTTATCCCTCCTAGCCCTCAAATTTTATAGTATTCAGTACATCTATCTTCCAATCCTTAGAAGTCCAGGAGATTTGAGGTAGTCTATACCTCTTTCTTCATATCCCTGAAACTCCTTGATTTTACAAATCCTTAATGTAGTCGCACAAAGAAATATGATTATGTTTTTCAGGACTGCATAATATATTCCTAAAACGTAAAATCCACTAGAGTCATTATCTCTCTAGAAAACACTCCATATCATGTAACATCAAGGTTCAGAAATTTATATTGATGAAATTCAAATGATCTATTATTTAAAGGTAAAACATCAATGGTCTGCTCCCTCCTCCAACGTTCATATTTTTCTTTGAGTCTTAGAGGGAAATATACATATTTCACACAACAAATAGTTAGTCAGAAACAAATTGTACGACATCAATTAATTCTAATAAAATCATTTTAAAAAAAAATATCATGATAGATAAACATTTTAATGATTAAGAACCTTATGTAATAAAAGATCCAAAAAGGTTACAACAATATGTTAAGAATATAAATTATCTAAAAAATATGAGTAATTGGAATCTAGGAAATATATAATTTAGAATTTGAATATATGTAAAATTGGATTCTAAAAAAGAAAGGATATTTTGATTCTATTTTCAAAATAATTATAAGTCTAAATTATATAGATTTCATCATTTCAATTCCATGGAATTTAGTTTCCGAATTCTAAGTAATTCAAAGTCTGAATTATAAGGAATTCGATTTATGAATTCTGAGGAATTCGGTGTCTTAATTCTTTTAAATTATGAGTTTGAATTCTGAAAATTTTGAGTATGAATTTCATAGAATTTGGAGTCTAAAAATAAGAAAAAAAAAATAGTTTAAAATAGGACGAAAAAATTCCAAAAAGAGATTAAATCGGAGTCTAAAAACTAGAAAATGGAGTTTAAAAACACATGAAATCCAAGTCTCAAAATAGGAGGAAAAGGAGTCTGAAAACAGATGAAATCATTGTCTCAGAATAGTGTGTCTCAATAATAAAGAAGATTATGTTATGGGTAAATCAAATAATATTTTCTTATTGAAGGAAAGTAATATTTATGAAAAAGTGTATGTGATTTTCAAAACATAAAGGACTGAAAATATCCATAAGACAGCTTATTGACTTAACCATCTCACTCTTTTTGGAAATAAGATACCACTTTTAGAAAAAGAATATTATGTTTGGAAAACATGAAATAAAAATTTATCTCCCTTATATTTTTGGATTTAGTGAATACTAGTAACTTCTCCCTTAGGGGTTTTCACCTTAAGGATCGTATTCTATTTGCATAATTAGTTTTCATGATATATACTTTCCTTTTATTAATAATTATCTCATTAAGATTATGTTATACCTTACATAAGAAATTTCTTATTTTTGGTAAAATCCCCCTTTAATGTGATGATGTTTTTAAAATGTTTCTCCACCTTTGTGATTTTCCAAAATGAATGGAAGTAAAAATTTGGAAGTTCATAGTTTAAGAAAAAATGCGTGTGTAAAAAATTATAACAAATTATATTTCAATAGATTTGGATAAGAAATTTGGTTCTATAATAGATCAGAGTATGAATCAATCATCATTCTTCTTCTCTAGAATATAGTTCTTAAAGGTGATCTTCATATTCTATATCTCTTTATGATCTTCTTAACGATACATAAGTAACTCTTATTATTCCTTGTTCTTCTTATCGAGAGATTGAATCCATTATTCTTTCAACTTTATAACCTCTTCTTGTGACGTCACATGCTCTCCTAACTTATATTTGGTATTGGAATCTTTCTTTTGGAAAATTTATACAGAGTTATGTTTTCCATAGATATCTATATCTTCATGAATCCAGGAAACTTACTCTTGATTCTGCCTTTCAGAAAAGGTTTTGAAGTTCTCATTAGACATATTGAACGTCTTTTTGGATGAATTTCTATAGTAACCAAAATCATTATATCATTATCTACTGATTTTGAACAAGTTGTAATCTTCTTCCATGACCTCATCGAGAAGGATTTGAAATATATTACTTAATTTATTAACTTATCCAACCAAAAATTTATAGAATACGTCAGTAGGATCAATGATTGGTGAATAAGTTGACACGAGGATTCTATATTTGTAAAGAATGGTTTTAAATAAAAAAGACTCTACAATGATTTCACCACAAAATCAATTCCCAAGGATGATGATTCATAATATTAAGCATCTTTCCTAGGATTAGTATATTTAACATCATCAACAAACTTATACATGGATGATTTACCTATATCACCATTCTATGTTGTATCAAGAAGGACTAGCTTACTTTTAGTGATAGATTTTCCAAAAACACTAGAAAACTATGAATATTTTTCTTGAACATTTACTTCCTCTTCTTTTTCCAGAACAATGTCATCATTGTCCTCACTCTCTTCAACAGAATGTATTTTTTTAACTTTCTCTTCCTTAGAATATTCATTTTCTTTATCTGAAGAAATTTTTTTGGATGAGGCTTATGAAATTTATATATATTGTTTATCAGAAGTACTCTTAGCTTTAATATATTCCTCCACCATTTTAATCACATCTTCACTGTATTCCTCGTTACCTTCTTCATCGTGAATTTGTTCATATTCAACAACTTGATTTGCAACAAAAAATTATTTTAAGAGAGCTTCTTGAATCTGAACATGTTTTGAATATTTTTCTACATCTTTAATCAATATCTAAACAATCAGATCTTGAGATTCATTCACTTTTTTTCTTCTCTTTTTATTGTTTTTCTATATTTTCAGCTCCAACTATCCTTATGTCCTTATCCTCTATGTGGTACTGTCCAAAAATTTGATAACCTTCCATTCTATTCTTCATTTTCTCCCTCCACTTAGCAAAAACATCATCAAAAATACATATTCTATTTGTTCAGTTTAGGAGGTGTATACTGAGGTTTTGGAATGGGTTTTATTGGTTGAGATTCTATTATATTATCCCTTCTTTTCATTGAAGGTTCTACAATATAATCTTTCTTATCTTTAGACTAATCTTCCATATTAGGAAGGTCATAAATCTCTATGGATTCAACATTGAATGCTATCTTTATTCTTCATATGGTGTTATTAAAGAGAAACATGATCTAGAAACTCTTAGCCTTTGAAGAGCAATGGATCTTGAAGGATTCCAAACAAAAGAAAATGATTGTTGAAATCATCACTCGTTACATCAAAATCGGACACTTAATTTTACCAATCTCGCTATTGGATATTGTCAAAAGAATATACTTCAAAAAAAAATTCATTATTATATTTAATAATAAATCTAATGGAATGATATCACATATTATAAGGGAATATTTATTACCCTTACTTGGGATAAAGAATCATTCCATCAATAAGTATACCAACCGATGGATTCCGAATACTAGATTCCTTGTTAAATGATAGATAGTATAATTTTCTATAACTCCTGAACATTAATATCTCTCTTAAACCATGCTCATAGAAAAAACCGAGTCATATAATTCCATTACAAGTTCTTGGTATACCATATCCGGATTCATTTCATTATCAACACTAACAATATCCATTTCGTTCAGCTTGATAATATTTTCAATCAATGAATTATACATTACAAAGAAATTATTATTTACTAACCCATCATGAAATAATTTCCAGTCCATTGGTTCCTTTCAAGATTTAGAATGCATTGGAGTCCATGGTGATACTTCAAGAGACATTTAGAATGTATAGAAACTAGAAAATCAAAATAGAGTACTTGAAGAGAAACAGATCCTCAGAGGAAATTGTTTAGAAAAAATGATGTGGGAAAAGAAATAATTCTCCCATTAAATAGGTTTCCATCAATGATTTTATTTCTTGGATAGATCCATCAACTTAGACTATAATTATCTTATTTAAATGTTGATATATATCCCATGGATGGATTCCTAGATTCCAATCTTCTTTGGTTTTATAGAAAAAATGGATTTAAAGAAATTGAATCTTATAAGATTTAATTAATACATGGTATAAATATCAACATGTATACAATATAATTATAATTTTTCAAGTAAGGAGAAATACCTTTTTTTACTTATATGAAGAATAAATTATTATTGATAAGGATTTTATTAAAGAACATATATTTAGATAACTATTAATAAGAGAAAAATATTAGGTTCCAATTTTTTTTAAAGAATTTACAAATGTACTCCCCCTATGAAAAGAAGTAACATTATGTTAGGATATAGGTTTTCATAAATATTTAATTTTTAATATTAGCTTACAGTTATCAATCCTAACATTGGTTTAATGTATTCAAATCAATCAGAGGGTAATATTTTAATAAAAGTATCTGCAAGCTGATCTTTCATTCCTATAAATTGAAAAATGATATCTCATTTAAGTTTGTGATACCCTAGAAAGTGATTCTTAATTTATATGTGCTTTTAATGGGAGTGATGTGCAAGGTTTTTTCTTTGTGTAATAGAATGTGTATTATCACAAAATATATATGACTTGGAAAAATTCAGGCAATATTTAATGAGTGTTTATTGCATCTAAAACACATGAGCACATAAACATCCAACTAAAACATACTCGGATTCAGTAGTGGAATGTGATATTGAGTTTTGCTTCTTAAATGACCAAGAAACCAATGAATATCCTAAGAAATGAAATGTTCCATATATACTTTTTCTATCAATTCTCCATCTGACAAAATTACCATTTAAAAACCTTTTAAAACGAAATCATTTCCAGATGAATAAAAAATTCATAAGTCTACGATTCCCTTTAAATAGTGAAATATTTATTTCACTTCTTTTAAATGGTATTCATTTTGATAATATTGATATATTGTACCTAATAATACCAAAAATATAAATTATTTATGACTAAATGTTATATATAATAAATGTTCTATCATAACTCTAGAAGATGTTTAATCTACTAGATTCCCACCATCATCAAGATCAAGAGAAATTTATGTACTAATTGCAGTACTTATAATTTTAGTGTCTTCATATCCATACTTCTTAGGAAGATTATTATTATAAATATATTGTGATATATATATGATCTTTATATTTTTTAAGAAATTTAAAAACCATGGAAAAAAGTTTACTCACCCATCATACTTATTTCTAACTCAGGTTTCATAAGATTCACCAACGAATCAGTTTGATATTTCTATGTTGATCCAAATATATTTTCATCAACATAAATTTTAACAATAAATACATTTTTCTTATCTTTATTTATAAAAAGAGTTGGATCATTAGTTCCTTTAACATAATCATTTTTAACAAAAATCATGTATGTCGATCATAAAAGGACCTAGGAGATTTTTTAAGTCTATATAAAGCATTGGAATGTTTAAAAATATGTTCTAGATGTTTTTTTTCTTCAAATATAGGTGTTTGTTCAACATAATCTTCTTAATGAGCATTTTATTTAATAAAATAACACTTCACCTACATTGGAAAAAGTTTGAAATAAAATTATGCTACAAGTATAATATGAATAGATTCAGGTCTAGCTACTAGAGTGTAGGTTTCACCTACGTCTACTCCTTCTTATTGATTATGGCCTTTGTCAATTAATCCTACTTTTTTTCATACTATGATTCCATTTTTATCACATTTATTTTTTAAGATCCATTTTACTCTAATTATATTTGTTTCCTTAGGTTTTTCACCCAAGGACTGTACTTTGTTCCTTTCAAAATTGTTTTATTAATCTTTCATAGCTTTAACCCAATCATCATCACATAATTATTTATGAGAGCTTTTAGGATCTAATTAGGAAATGGAATCAAGATGTTCAACATAATTTCTTAGCTACTTGATAGTCCTTGTTAGTATATTTTAATCACCAATGATACTATATTTGAGATGATTTTTAGGAATCAACTGATTTGGGTGGTGTAAAACATGTAAATTAACATAAGGTATAAAATCATATCGGGTAAATACTTCAAAAATATTTTCTGGAGTATTTTCATTTTTAGAAAAATTTTATAACCAAGGTGGATTATCAGTTATTGAAAATACATATGAGGATGTATGTTGGGGTTGTTTAAAAACAAAAGGATCAGTTTCATCAAATTTAACTTATACACATTCTTGAATAGTACATGTATTTTTATTAAAAGATATATAATCCTTATAAATAGTGGAGTAGACTAATAATATTCTTTTATTTGTTTTGGGTGTGAGGATTTTTATTTTATATTTTTATTTCAAAATGAATACATTGTATCCAAATACTATTAAGTAGTAAACACTTGGCTTCCGACCAGTCCATAACTCATTAGGGGTTTTATTAAAAAAAAGTCTGATTATAAATTCATTTATAGTACATGAAGAGGTTCTATCATCTTTAGATAAATAGTGTTTTGCAATAATATATTAAATAAACCTGGTTATAGTTATCTCTTGAAAATTTTGATTTCTTCTTTCAACACCACAATTTAGTTTATGAGTTCAAGTGGATGATAAGTTATTAGTAATTCTTTTCGTACAACAAAACATTTCAAAATCAGAATTTTCAAATTATCCCCCATGGTCACTATGAATAGTTATCAATGAATGGTTTTTCTCATTTATAACTTATGCTCTAAAATTTTTAAAATAAGTAAAGGATTTAGATTATAACATTTGAAAGTATACCCATGTAAATCTTGTGTAGTCTTCAACTAAAAAAATTCATAGTATTTTCCTCCAACACTTCTACTTTGTGTTGGACCGAAAAGATGCATATGCACTAGCAATAATTCTTCATATGTTGTGACATCACTGATTGATTTAAAACATTACTTATGATTCTCTCCATACTGATAAAATTGATAAACTTTTTGAGAATAAAATCAATTATCTGGTAGATCCTTAACATTTCTTTTCTTTGAGTGTTTTCATATGTTTTTAACATTATTGTGTACTAGTCCTCTATTCCATAACCAATATTTGTCTTATATTTCACTAAGGAAAGGTATGTCTTGTCTCCTAATATCTTTTAAGCTTAGTATGTAAAAATTCTCATTCATATCGGCAAAGGGAGTAATCTCTTCCTTTAAATTGTGTTATACACATTTATCATTAATAAAATTCTCAAGGTATCATTCATCGCATAATTATATTATTCTTGTGTGGTTGTGCTTAATACCTTAAACAAATAAAATAGTTGAAATAAAACTTATCCAAGAACAACAATGTTAGATATACCAAAAATTTCCCCCATGCATTATCTCTAAATGTTAAATTTCCTCCTTTAAATTTTATAATATTTTCAAAGAGGTTTCTGTTACCAATCATATGTCAAGAACATACCCTATTCATATACCATGTATTGTTTTTTATACTTCCATTTTTTATTAATATTTAATATGTTAGACTTTTAGAATCAAAACTAGTTTGGATCTAGAAATGATAGAAAGTAAAATCAAACTTATCCACATTTTTATAGAAAAAATATTATTTATGAAAACCTAATTATTGGGTTTTATTTAAAGATAAATTTTCTCCCAATTTCCACCACATTGAAACATAGAGAAAAATGGAGCCATTCTGGGAACACAATAATTATTAAAAAAACTAGTTTTGAGTAATTATATCCAAATACAAGACTATTTCTATGAAGACAATTTTTTGAATACATTTAATCAAATTCTTTATTTATAGAAGTAATATTTCATAAAAGTTTCATTAAAGAAAAAATTTCAGACTTCATTCTGATTAATAATTTCTTACCCTCATAGTCATTAGTCTTAGAATTTGTGTTATCCACTAAGTAATTATTTATATAAATTACAATTTCAATATCCTCAGAATGTATTTATTTCTCATAAAAAAATTCGTATGGTTTTTAGAAATATTTTCAAAATCAACAGTTTCCTGATCAAGATCCTTAGAATTATCTGATACTTATTTTGGTTAAAGATAAATTCTAGAATTTTCTTTCTCTAACTTATTTTTTATCTTATAGTTCTCATTGTAATGTAATTTAGAAATTCTAGTGACTTATATTAATGAATGTATGTTATTATCTTTTGATGAATAAGATTCATCGTCTAATGATTCATAATATTCATCATTAGAAAAATTTTCATTTTAAGAAATATGGGTTAAGGATTTAGCATTGTGTAACTTATCTATAAGATGGTGATTTCAAATAGGTACTCTGGGAGGGTGACCAATATTCTTTTGACTATAAGATTCATATTCTAATGATTAATCTGAAATGTCACCCTCACTAGCACTCCAATTTTAATTATATTTGAAGACTTTATTAGCCTTAGATTTATAGTACATCATTATGTTTCTTTTAGAATGATTTTACATTCTATCATATCTCTTGAGCATTGGAAAATAAGGTATGATATATCCAGCCCATTTTCATTCATAACAAGTGAGTTTAGAATATTTATTTCCTATTTATCTTTATTCTTATATCTGTACAAAAAAATAATTTTTTCTCTTAATCTTTTTCATCCTTCGAGTTAGATTGGCATGTTTATTCTCATACTGATCATGATCACTTGATTCAAATATAACAACATCATTATTATAATTTGATCTACATAACCTTTCTATAGACTTCGATTAAGATGTAGTAGTGAAACCTACACATTCATTACAATCATTTTTCATATTAAAATAATAATCTCTCTTTATTATTGTTTCATACTGAAGAACATATCTAAATAACTCATCAAGATTAATGCCAGATAATTTACAATTTTCATTAATAGGTGTCAATTTTTATTCCCAATTATTCGGAATAATATCAATTATGATGTCCAAAAAAAAGTCATCATCAAGACCTTTCTCCCCCATATATTGAAACCTATTCACAATGGTCATAAATTTCTATTGTACTTTACAAATATTTTCTCCATAAGAAAATAAAAAATAAATGATATTCAGCTGTAACATATCTCTTCTAGTTTCTATCACATTTTATGTCTTTAAATGTGTAGCTTCAAGTTGCATCCTAATACAGTTTCCATCTTCACAAGAAGATATCTGACTATATATATTTCTAGTCATAGAACATAACAATGTATTTTGTACCTTGTAATTTAGTTGATATTCTTGTTTCTATTGGTTGGTGAATGTTCGGGCATCCTTATCTTGAATTTTGTTATCTCTAGTGTGCATGAATTTTTTTTTCCAATCTAGTATTAATAAAAACATTCTCCATCTTATCTCACCAGTATTCATAATCATTACAATAAAAAATTTGTGGTCTAGTAGAATTAATGTTGTCAATAGATCCAACATGTTTACATGCTATTTTATTAGAAAAATATCTTTTCCACAAGAATTGTAACTAGTAAATTTTTATAAAAAAATATAAAAAAATTTATGTTTAACATGAGAAATAAAATTTCATGAAATAAAAACGTGAGAATGAAAACTTATTTATAAGAATAATTATTTTAGATATCTCCCCTAATACCAATTTTAGGATCAAAATAGAATATGTATATGCTCAATTACAGAGGGGTCAATTGCATGATTAAAAAAATTACTAATTATCCTAAATAAAATATATTTTAAACAATATTAAACAAGGTTAATTCACAAACCCTCTTGGGTTATAACTCAAAGAGAAAAATCTAAGGGCCTAGGTACAATTGTATGAAACCTGAACTAAAACATGTTAAACCTACTTAAAAATAAGAAAGTATATCATAAGTAAAGATTATAATTCAAAGTGTATATAATATTATTTATTGGAGTAAGTAAAGGTATAATAATGTATAAAAAATTATACTTTCTTTAATAAAATATAACATAAATAAAAGTTTTAACAAAGCAAGTAAAAAAGTAGAAAATCATATAAACCAATGATAAAGTTATCCAAAAACCTTGGATATTGGTTCCTTGATTTATAAATTCAAGAAATTTTATCTTACCCACACTTGGGTAAGCCCTCAACAAGAATATCATAGTCTCTATTTCTATCCTCGCAATCCCTATAACATTAAGGTAGTTGGTACATTTTTCTTCCTATCCCCATAAGTCCTCGAGTATTGAGGTAGTCAGAACATCTTTCTTTGTATCCCCAAAATTCCATGACTGTACACTGCAATAATCAGAGTCTCACAAAGAAAGATGAACAATTTTTTCATAGCTAAACAAGTTTTTCACAAATCACACATGACATGAATGTATTTCTCTCTCTAGAAATCACATCACAACATCTAATATCTATCATCATAAATTGATATTGATATCGTTCAAATGAGAACCTATTTATAGGAAAAACGTCAATGGTCAAATCTGTCCTCAAATAGTAATATTTTTTTATTGAATCTCAGTGGGACCTTTACACGTGTCACTCAAGCAATGGGTAGATATAAAAATATTGAATAAAATTGATTCATTGTAACAAAAACATGTGTATGATAACTTTATCATGTTAGAAAAACATTATTACAGTTTAAAAGCTTATGTAAAATATGATCAGATAGAGATGGAACAATATGTTAGGAAAAAGTAGCTTAATCAAATATTAATAATCAAAATCTAGGAAATATATAATTCAAAGTATGAATATTTTAATAATCATATTGTAGAAATGAATGGATATTTCGATTTTGTTTTACAAAGAATTCAATGTCTGGATTTTGATGTATTTGAAGTCTGAATTATGAGGAATTCATAAACATAATTTCAGAGAAT
This sequence comes from Viscum album, assembly GCA_963277665.1. Classification (NCBI taxonomy): domain Eukaryota; kingdom Viridiplantae; phylum Streptophyta; class Magnoliopsida; order Santalales; family Viscaceae; genus Viscum; species Viscum album. Next base: position 2,005,724,916 of record OY728125.1, read on the forward strand.
TAAGAGTCTAAAATGTGGAAAAAATAAAGTATCAATATATGAAAAAACTAGTTCTAGAAACATATAAAATCATATTCTAAAAATAGGTCAAAATAGAGTCTGAAAATAGATTAAATTGAAGACTACATCTATGAAAAAACGGTGTCTGAAAACTGATGAAATCAGAGTCTAAATACAATGAGACCTGATAAAAAAGAAAACTATATTATGTTTTAAGAAAATTATATTTTCATATAGAAATAAAATAATCTTAAAGAATTTTTTTTTGATTTTAAAAACATAAAAAATAGAAAAATTCATAAGATATATTATTAACACAACATGATGGCTATTTCTTGTGGTGAAATTCTATCTGGAAGAACTATAGGGATGCTAATATAAAAACCATAACTATTTTGGAGATAGATCTACTAGAATTATTCATCAAAAAGAACACCTGGGGGATTCTAGTTTATTGATCCTATTTGGAAATGGCCCTCTTTAATCATTTGGGATTAGGCATTACATATATTTCATTTGTTATGCCTTCTGCGAGATTTTCAATACTTCTAATCACTTTGATTAATGAGTTAGATTCCATGATTGAAAATCTATCCATTATGGAATGGATTATGACGTATTAATATTCCTTCTAAAAATCCTAGTGTTTATTTCCTTTGTTTTATAGCCTTATTAGAGTTATTTCTAATTAAAAAAGTAATTGTAGATCAAGGCTATAATTGGTAAGATTTACGGAGTAAAAAAGAAACAATTTATTTATATAAAATGGATCACTAATTCACACATTCTCCCCTCAGTAATGTCACATTAATCCATGATATACATGTTTTATAATAGTGTAGGTTCCCCTTGAAAATATAAAATAATTACTAATGTGTAATGATATTGACTTTGAATTCGGTGAAGAGAAGTGGAAAAGAAAAATTTAATATTTTCCTTCCATTAATTTTTTTTACTATGGTAAAATTGAATATTTTATATTTAACTATTAAAAAAGAGAAATAAATATTCATCTAGAAATTATTAGATTGATAATGTTAATATTAAATTGTATGAAATTAAGAAATAAATTAAAATACAAGAATAATTACCTCAACTTAGAGTGTGCCAAATTAGAAGTTAAATGGTGAAATATTGAAAAGGGTTATGTTGACACATCCAATGCTATTGATAAAATATTTTCTAGATGAATTAATTTTATATGAGTCTTGATTATGAAATTAATCAATATAATACAAAGAGGATATTGATATTATATAAGGATAAATTTATTACATGATAATTGGAAAGGTTAACCATTGTTATCAAAATTCAGTGAGTACTAAATTTGTTTTGATTAATAAAGAAGATTCAATTATAAAATATTGAAAATAATTTGTAGAAAATATTCATAGGAACCCTATATATCTTAATATGTTAAGGTATATAATTATAAGAATTATTTTTTACCAATGAAAGCACAAAATATTAATCGTGTTGTCCAAAATTTGCAAGATTTTATAGATAGGAAAGAAGTTTAACTATAGTAGAAATCATGAATATTTTTTGAAAATATTTATATTTCTGAAGTTTTTTTTATCATTTTATATAATCTTGGAACAAGATTTAATTTTATGATAAATAAATAAGTAGAATATTTAGGGGGAGAAATGTTGAATACAGGTTTATAAATGCACAAGAGAAGAAACATTCACTGAAACAAATTAGTATATCATGAAATGATATTGATATTTTGATAATTTATATACTTATTACATAAGAAGTGTTCCATGTTATGATATGTTCTGGTTTTTACCAATTATGAATAAATCATCCATTTATTTAAAAATATGTTAAAAAAAAGTGCACAAGGTATTGTCCAAAGTTATTAATAATAAGATTGATACATTTCGTTATAGATTTGTGAAGGAAGGTAATCATGTAAATATATGTGGAAGCTCCAATAAAACTGAAAATAACATCCAAGATATATCAGTTATATTTCTAGTAGATTTGGTTATTAAAAGAGATTTGTAGAAATTATAAGCAATTGATTATGAAAAACACAAAATAATGATTCCACATGAAGAACAAAAATTTAAAGATTCTCATCAAATAAAAAATATTATTTCAAAGGAGATATTTGAGGGAGGTGAAACATGGATAGAAACATTTCTATATATTGTTCAATAATAATTATAACACAATGAGAGGACTTGAAAAAGATTCATGGTTCACCAAGGGATATAAAAGGATTCTAGGTTCTTTTGTAGATAAAGTCAACGAAAAAACGAATTTTATGAATTGATGAGATTCATACTACCTCAGAAAAAATACAAACTAAATACAAAATATTAAATCATTAACAATTGATAAAGTAAAATATATTGGTCGAGAAAACAACATCAACCATGAATTTCACATTCATAAGTAAGAAGACTCACATTATCTAGACATAATTGTTTTTTTAATTATTTTTTGGGAATTTGAATTTATGAATATACTCATGGGGATACATGAGTTGAATATAATATTACTATATCAAGGAGCTATAATATTCATTCCATGCATTATGGAAGTAACCATACCGAGTTTTTATTACTATATATATCTTGAATATTATTTTATATGAGATTAGAGACCAACATTGATGAATATAGTCAATCTATTAATGTTGATCATCAAATTTCAAGTCATAATAATGGAGGTGATAACAAAATCATATATACATTCATTAACATTCACAATCACAATGGATGAAAATATCCATTTTTTGTAAGTAGTGGGAGTGAACCCCTTTATGTGGGATATAAAAGAGATTTCATCCAATATCTTTTCAGGAATATATTAATGTATATGTAATCCCTATAGATTTTTGGAAATGGAGGTTACCAAATTAAAATTCATTCCCTATTCATGGATATATAAAATATATGAATCAATGGAGAGTGTTGGATGAAGATTATGCTCATATAAATTGGGAGTAAAATATTCTTTCCCATGAAATTTCTGAAGTGTTTGCAAAAGTTCCCTGGAGATTCTATTACATTGGACATTTTTTTTCAACATCCCACTCATTGAGAAATAAATATTATATCATCTTGATATCACTTGCATGGTATTTAATGGACATAATAGAAACCCATGGTTGTATCTCTCTAGTTTTCTACATTGGATTAGCCCATTAATACAGTGAGTAGACCAAATAAAGGATCTTTTATAAGTAAACCATGTGATAATATCCTTATTTTATATAAAGGATATGTTATTTAAAAATTCATTTAAGGGTATAATAAAAACATTAAAATTATTAATTTATATTTATTTTTAATAAGTGGGGATATAAAACACTAACATATCAAGTTAGATTTTATTTATGACAAAGAAAATGAGGGATTAAATATCCCATGTGGATTGTTGGTTGGTATGGAATAATTATTTATCAATATATAAGATGGATTCAATATTTAATGTTTTATGAAATATTCATTTACTAGTCATTAATCTTAGAATTGAAAATGTGTAATTACATTAAAGAACAAATTTAATAAGGCTGGTGGTGATTTCTTGAGAATTGTTATAGGATTGTTGGTTTTCATTTGATGTGGATGTTCTCCTAGATTGGTGATGATTCCTGGAGAATGGTTATAGACTAATTTAATTGAATTTGTTTTAATAATTTTAAAATTATGCATATAAATCTAGGGATTGATTGATGTATTATTATGTTCCAAATACATGTTTGTAAGGATGAACCATTTCATGAAACATGTTGATAAATAAATAAGATCATGAAAATTTTATTTTATATGGCTTTGAAATTATGGATTTTTTTACATTCTACAGTTACTATTTTGTTCAATATATTATATGGCCACATTTATGAAAACATTTCCAACCGATTAGCATGCCCTTGAAATCTCGACCGAGGGAACATATGAGAATAATGTATTTCATGAACAATGTAACCCAATTTTGAAATCCCATGGGTGAAATAGAGGAGAGTTACAATGTATAAGTCATGCATAAATTATAATGGTCCTGTGATGGTGCCACTATGTTTGTAGGGATGGTGGTTGGAGACCTGGGATTGGGAGGTGACAGTGAGGGTTCAGTAGAGGACCATGGTACTTGTTTCTGGCTGCTTAATGATAGTGGTTTATTTTTATAACATGGTCCAAAATATTAACAAAATTTATGTGTGAAAAATGGGGTACATGAACTATTCACCCACCTTTAAAAATTGGGACATTTTCTACACTCTGTGATAAGTCTCATCTATGTTGTCTGACCAACATGGGGTATCATTTTCCTTCTCATTAATTTGAAGGAATTTTCATTGATCATCGATGAGCAACAGATCTCGTGGATTAATTGCATTCAGATCAAATTAAGGCTTATTATTCCTTCCAAAACTAAGATTCAATTTCAGGTGTTCAAGGAGAGATACACATACACATTACATTCAATATACATTCATAGAAAGGTGTAAATAAAAGGATCTAAGATATGAGTTATCCACCATTGATAAAATGGTTCATTAGATGAAAAAATATGATAAATATTACAATAGATTCAACCATAATTTATTTGAATGTATGAAATAAACATTCATTCATATTAAATGAATTAAAAATAGGTTGTAATGTCATGAATGTTTTAGATAGGGAATCAGCCACGTGATATTTCTTATCTTCATGATACCACATGATTAAGTTCAGTGAACCAAGAACCATTAGGGGTGATGTTGTTGCATGATGGGAATCAAATCCCAAGTCATGTAGACTTATCCATATGTAGTTTTTTACAATATAAAAAACATGATATAAGGTTTACTGTTTTCATACGGTATAGATAATAAATATTCCATGAATATTTTCTTTCAAGTATTTTCATGCTATGAGAATCATGATATTCATGAAGGTATATATTTCCATGGATTACATATTTCCATGTGATAATGTGTTTTTTTGAATCATAAAAAGAAAAAGTGGAACCCCAAACCCCTCTATTATTTGACTATTCTTGCATACAGTGTGGGATTGCCTTTTTTAATATCCATGAGATGAAGAAGATGAATAAGAGTATACCCAAACTCTGTAGTCATTTCTAAATATACACAACATGAAGAGGTTAAATAAATTACCCAATAGGTGTATTCCAATTAGAATCATGAAATAATATAACCCATTTAGGTATTTTAGTGATATGAAGAAAGAAATAAATACCCATTTATTAAGGGGTATTTCATAATGAGAATAAAATAATAATACCCATGGTAATATGAATATTATTATTTTAAGGATGAAAATTGATTTAAATATGGGGAATTTAAATCATCGAATTATTAACAACCCAGTATTTGTTGTCTATTTATATGTTCATACACATGATGAAAAAAATATAACTTGATTGAAATATAATTTCAAGATCCTAATACAGATTTTTTATATATGATTAAAGTAGTTAAATATTGGTAATTTTTAATTAATGTGGTGAGAAGTACTCGTGAATTTTAGGATATGTTCTGAAGACCATTTTTTCTGAATTTCTTGAAGAAATTGACATATATAGGGTTATAAGATTTATCTTGTAGAAATATTATCATCAAGAATAGGTAGGGTGGAAGTATAATTAATTAGTGAATTGCAAGAGATAACTCAATTGGTAAGAGTTAGAATAAATAATTATAGTGGGATGCCACTCTAATTATCATGTTAGTGGATGTCCCTCAGTAATAATTTATGTTCAGACATTCTAGGGGTTATTGTTTGGTCATTTATCGATATAATTCATACATGTAATCAATTCTCAATACTAATTGGATTTTAGGATTTTTAGTAAATTCAAAATTTCAAAGAGTAGGTATTACTACCAAAAAATGTAAATATCATGGTGTTCAATTCCATTTATTAAAGTGTTATTCAATGATAGGCTATATAACGAAATAATAGATGATCGAGGGTATAATCAACCATATCTGTTCAATTAAAAAAATTGTAAAAAGGAAATGGAAATCTGCATCACCCATATCACATCTTCTTGATCTGAAACTTATCTAGGATCTTCATGTTGGAATAAATAAAATTTTGTGGTTTAAAATTTATTTTTCAAAAAAAAATTCATTACATTTGGAAACATATTTTAAAATTAATTTTTACCACTTATAGAAATTTAATCATGAAAAATTAATTAAATATTTAGAATTTAGATGTTTAAATTTGGTAAATAGTTATCCCATATTCTTTGTTTTTGTATTAGTAATCAGGGTAAATATATATCACCATTGTAATGGTAAAATTGGTAAAATGTGGTTAAAACATAGGGTTAAGGCCTTAAATTTTTTTCTAAATCATTAATTTATCCAATATTATGATTGGAATTTGTTTTTTCCATCAATGAGTTGAATATACAACCACTTGGTTCAAATTCTCTTTGAATATAACCTTTGTATCGATTTTAACAAATAATTTATATATAATGTTACACTCTAAGCCCTAATTTCATTAAAAAATTTATGTAAGGATGGAAAGAATATATTTCTATCTATTAATATGTATTTTAAATAATAATTAATTATTTAGGTTTTGGTAATTTATCATTTATTTTTTTGTTTGAATAATTATATTAATTGTATATTCAAGTTCCATACAATATTTATTCAAGTAATTGAATAATATAAAATCTAATTAAAAATATATTATAATTTTTCTATTTTCAATTAATTATTGTGTCCCTATATTTTTTAGATACATATTAAAAAAAGTTATTTTGAATGAAAATTATTTGTGTACCATTGTGGTTACTTGTTTTCAATGTCAAATTGTGTGAATACAATCAAAAATGAATTTATTGATCTTTTATGAAAACACATTATTTTATAAAATTATTTAAAAATAATAAAAAGCATGAAGGGTTTCAATTAGGATAATAATGTTTCCAAATTTTCATACCTTGTTACATTATGAGAGAATTTGTACGATATATGTAAAATTATAAACATTTAAGAGTTAAAATTTTGTTACTAGTATTAATGTAAAAATTGGTTAACTAATGGGTTAAATAAATAGATAGTGTTTCAAATTCCTATTAAACATGATATAAATTTATTTTGTGATGGTTTTTAACAGAATTCAACATTTTCATTGAATATATATATATTTTGAATCATTTAACTTGAAAACCATTTTATTATATTTAAATATATTATTAAATTCCAAAAGTGTCCCTCATCTCTCTTGTCAAATGGAAGTCCTCCATTCCCTTATTTACAACGCATTGAGAATAATAACTCATAAAATTCCTACCATAATACAATAATTTCATCCCACGCCACATCCTATAGATTCTGGTATTTTTAAAAGATAATCACTTCACGGATTAAAGTGGAAGTCCTAAGTGAATTTTCCAAAGAACTATATAACTCATAATTGGGTGCTTTAAATTTTAATTTTTATTATACCTCATTTAAATTTTTATTATAATCCCAAAAAAATTATTTATCACCAATTTTATGAATTATTATTTTGAGAATGTGACAACCATTATCAATATTATTCCATCCTCTAGAAAAAAAATAATGTCACTCATGAGTACATGGGGAGTATCACCTCCAATAATTTATCTGATAATTTTATTTTTTTATTAACATAGATTTTAATAAGGATAAATTTAATGAATGTATAAGATACATTTTATATAAAAAAATCCTATAAATGTAAATTATCATTTAAATTTGTTTTATTTCATTCGTTATGAAATGAAAACATCATCCTGTGTATATACTACCTAACATTTTGGCAAACAATATAAGTCATTTCTATAAATATAACTTTTATAGATAAATATAAATACATATTTCATGAAAATTGTAACATCCCAGTTCCGGGTTCCACTCTACGGGTGCCCCGTACCCAGTTCGCCACATGACCACATGTGTGTTTCCCCAAATGCCAGAGGTTGCCAACTAGTATTGAGGGTCCAAGTCTGATAGTGGAGAAACTATTCCCTCATTTGTCAAAGTGTAATGCAGCGGAATATGATATAAAAATATAGAAACAACGGAATCAGTAAACCATACACAACTGAAATAAATAACCTTAGTAGATATAACAAACCAGTACATAATGATGCAACATTCCTCATCTCTAAGAAAACATCTAGAACATGTTACACTACAATACAATACAATACAGAGTACAAATATAGGAAAGAAAAACAGAACAGCCAACGACATCGTGAGCCTGGGCTGGGTCCCATGCCCTCCTACACTTCAGCAGAAATCATGTACCGGTATAAGGACCATTGCCCTTATCTACACCAGTAGAAATTTAATTTTTTTTGGGCCGAAAATAATGGCCAAAACAGGGTGTGATAAATACATCTCAGTAGGCACCCACCAAAGGCTCATGCCCAACTATGTGTAGACATGCAACAACAGTGTGCAGTAGTAAATGCAATAACTAAAAAGTAATCAAAAGTGACTAACTTAACAGTTATATTTCCATTTAATCATTCATTTAATCCATTTAATATAAGAAAACATCATAGTGAATTTCTAAGTAAACAGACAGCATCCTCAGATAAACCAATTCTCACCCTTAGGTAATCAGAATCCAACCCTCTGGTAATCAGAATCCTGACCTCGGTCATTTACCTCATAGATAACATAATTTTTCCCTTCAAGCATACGAATTGTCGCCCTCAGGCACAAAATTCAAGCCCTCAGGTACGAAAGGTTTTCCTCAGGAGAAATAGAACGTCACCCTCAGGCTAATACAGTCACGCCCTTAGGCTATAGTAAACACCTCCCTCAGGAACAAGTAACTAGGTCATGCCCATCATATAAAGATGCAATTTAAATACAATTCCTCTAAAAGAAAAAGTAATGCATAATCAAACATGGAATACCCTCGGGTATCCTGGCCAAATGGCAAAATAGAGGAACGCACCCCTTGAGATGTTCCTAGATCCAAGCTGTAATCTCAAAAAGAATTTTAATATCACATTTAATTACCTATTCAATTCTAGGTATTTAAAATAGCCAAGAACTTAGCCACACGACACCCCAATATGGGTTCGTTGCTCAAAAACAGAAAAAACACACGACAGTTGGAAAATAAAAACCAAGCCTCCTACCTTTAACACCCACAAACGATATACGAGAACGAAGATCCTCAATTATTCCTAGAACGACGTAGATCTGAGGTTAAATAAAACTCGCTTAAATCCAAATAAATCCGATTAGGGGAAGAATTGGTAAAAACTGTTTAAGGAGAGTGGAGGGCTTACCCGTGTGGTTCCAACGAGATCGTCTAAGGCAGAAAACAGATTCCGAACGTGCGCTTGGCGGATCTCCAAAGCTCCGGTCTTCCTCTCCCGAGATCTCATGCCTTTCTAAGCCTTCCCTATGAACAGGGGAGGATACTTCCCATTTTAAGATAAAAAACAATGTACACGGTGTGTACTTCCCATTTTTTTAACAGTTCATCTGGCGGCTTCCCGCCAGCATGTCACTGTTCATCTTCCGACATGACTACACGGCATGTCTCCTTGAGTACACGGCATGTTCAGTTGCACAGCTGGCCACTACCTTACTATTTGTCTACCGACTGACTACACGACGTGTAAAGGACCACAACATGGAATGTAGTTTGTTCCATCACCCTTCATCCCCAGCATGGCCACACGCCCCGTGTACTCATCCCACACGGCCAAAAGTACACGGTGTGTGGACATAGTACATGGCATGTACTTTCCAAAATTTGGGATTTTTCCAAATATTCCTTATTTTCTTAAAACGCATAAGGAGAATAGAAAAGAATAATCTCGTACCTCAGAACTAAGAACCTAGTTATTACAAACTTTCCCCCTTAAATCAATTCGTCCCTGAATATCCCTTCCACGGGTGGTGAAGATAAAGTCATGAATAACTCCGGCCACTGAGCACGTACATCGGTCTCCTACTCCTAGGTTTTGTCATGCACTCAGCCATGCTGCCATAGCACCTGTATAAGAGGAACTGACCGGCCTTGGATAACCTTCATGCTCCTGTCAACGATACGAATTGGATTCTCCTCGAAGGATGCATCCATCTGAATCTAAACCTCCTCTAGATGAATGGTGTGAGATGGGACTGAATGATATCAGTGCAACTGAGATACATGGAAGACATCGTGCATGGCTCGGTACCTCTGTGGTAGTTTCAGCCGATAGAGAACCAGCCCTACATTCCCCAGAATCTCTAATGGACCCACATACCTAATTGAATGTTTACCCTATCTCCTGATCTGCTTGTGTCCTAGCCTCGGAGAAATAGGAAAGAAAACCTGATCCCCGACCACGAAATCCAAAGGTTGTCTACGGTGATCATCATAAGATTTCTAATGAGACTGTGTGGTAGCCATCTGCTTCTGAATCAACTGGACCTACTCAAAAGTCTCCTACACGAGACGTGATCCCAGCAAAGCTACCTCACCTGCCTCTAACCAGCACAATGGTGATTGGCAAGTCCTACCATATAAAGCCTCATATGGTACCATCTAAATAGTTTCCTGAAAACTGTTATTATACGTAAACTAGACTAGGGGTATGTGATTTTCCCAAGATCCCCCAAAGTCTAGGACGCATGCTCGCAGTATGTACTCAAGCACCTGTATAGTACGCTCTGACTGGCCATCAGTATAAGGGTGGTAAGCTATTCTCAGAAGCACCTGTGTACCCAGTGCCCTCTGAAAACACTTCCAGAAAAGAGACATAAAACGGGTGTCCCTACCTGAAATGATAGAATGAGGGACCCCATGAAGACATACGACCTCTAGGATATACAACATTCGGAGCTCTTCAACACCGATGGTCTCCTTGATCAGAAAAAAGTGAGATACCTTCGTGAGTCTGTCCACAACAACCCACACGACATCATTTCCTCGAGGTGACCTCGGAAAAATAGTCATGAAGTCCATCATGACATCATCCCATTTCTAATCTGGAATGGGTAACTGCTGTAACAGTCCATCTGGTCTCTGATGCTCTGCCTTCACCTGCTAACAGGTGGAACACCTCATAATAAAACCAGCTACTTCTCTCTTCAAACCTGGCCACCAGTACTGATGTCTCAAGTCACGGTACATCGTGGTAACCCCAAGATGCACTGCCCAAGCTGAAGAATGAAACTCCTTCATCAGCTCCTCGCATATATCCTCTAGAACCCACACTCATACAGGGAAACACAGAACCTCATCATCTCCTATCGTCCAACCAGGCGGAGAGTCCTCACTTGCCACTGACTCCCGTAGAACTAGGCCTTATGAATCAGATAGTTGTCTCATCCTCACTCTATCCAGGAGGTTAGAAGTCACATCTAAAGAGGAAAGATAAGTCTGCCCCTGACCTTCGTGAACCTCTTGATGCATCTCAGAGAACAAATCCATAAGCTTCCACTCACCACTGGCCTCTTGCATAGCCTGTATCTGAATCTTCCTGCTCAATGCATCAATTATTGCATTACCTTTACCAGATGTGTAGGCAAGCTCAAAATAAAAGGACTGAAGGTATTCAACCCACCTTTGTTGCCTCAGATTCAAGTCACACTGAGTAAAGATATAATTTAGGCTTTTGTGGTTGGTGAAAACCAAAAAATACTATCCCAATAGATAATGTCTTCAGCAGCGCAACACATGTACAACTGCAGCTAACTCGAGATCATGCGTCGTGTAATTCCTCTCATGTGGCATCAACTGCAGAGAACCGTACGCAACAACTTGATCGCCATGCATCAACACTGCACCCAGCCCAATACATGATGCATCATAGTAAACTGTATAGCTCTTTCCCTACTCTAGTAGTATCAGGATCGGTGCTGATGTCAACCTTCCTTTCAGGTCCTGAATGGATTTCTCTCAAGCTTCCAACCATACGAACTTCACACCCTTCTTAGTCAAACCTATCAGCGACACTACTAAGAGAGAGAAGTCTTGTATGAAGCATCTGTAGTAACCAGCCATCCCCAAGAAACTCCGTATCTCAAACAAATTCATAGGCTACTCCTAGGAAACTACTGCTCTCACCTTCTCTGGGTCTACCGAAACTCCTGCCTCTGAGATAATGTGACCCAGGAAGTGAATCTGGTCCATCCAAAAGTGGCTCTTTGAGAGCTTAGCATATAGCTGATGCTCTCTCAGTGATCTAAATATGATATCATGATCGGTGGCATGGTCGTGTCGAGTGTGAGAGTACACTAAGATGTCTTCCATGAATACTACCACAAATGAGTCCAGATAAGGATGGAACACACGATTCATCAGCGCCATGAAAACTACTGGCACGTTTGTGAGTCCGAATGAAATAATTGTATACTCGTATAGATGATACCTGCTCCTGAAAGCTGTTAGAGGTATATCAGATGGTTTAATGCGCAACTAATGGTTTCCTAATCTCATGTCAATCTTCGAGAACACTTGTGCTCCATGAATTTGATCAAAAAGATCATCAATCCTTGGAAAAGGATATTGGTTCTTAACCATCAATTGGTTCAGCTTTCGGTAATCCACACAGAGTCTGAGGGTATCGTCTGACTTCTTCGCAAAAAGGACCAGAGAACCCCACAGAGAAGTACTGGTTCGGATGAAACACATTGCATGTAACTCCTCTAACTGCCTCTTGAGCTCCTGCAACGTAGGTGTGGCCATCCTATAAGGAGGAATGGAAACTGGTGCTTCTCCTGGAACAAGCTCGATAGAGAAATCCACCTCATGCTTTGGAGGAAGACCTCAAACGTCGTTTGGGAAGACGTCCCTGAAACGATCAACCACTGGTGGGAAATACTTCTGACAAGTCCCTTGGTCATTCAGATATAAGCTCGCAATATGGGATGTGATTCCACCTCGCCCATAGTGCTCTGGCCAAGCTCGACACGCCTGAGCATCCCATTCACCCTTGTATAAAAACTATCTACCCTCTGGTGACGTGAAACTCACCCTGCAACGATAGAAATCTACAAAGGCTTGAAAAGGGAACCAACCTTTCCATTCCGAGAATGACGTCATAAGCTGACATCTCTACGACATAGAGGTCCCAAAGGAGGTGACACTCACCAACCTCAAGGGGGAACTCCTTGCACTAGCACACATCAGCCGTTCTAATTCCAAATGGAGTGTCTAGCGTCATGATACCAGAAGAAGTAGAAACACAGAGCCCAAGGCTCTCCACAATGGGAATAGATATAAAACTATGTGTAGCACCCGTATCAAAAAGTACTGAAGATAAGACATAAGATATTAAAATAGTACCTCTGACTGTAGACGGTCCGGGATCCTGCTCCTGTTAGGTCTATTGCACTGCATATTCCAGCCCAGTACCACGACCCTACGACACAGCCAGGCTACCCTGAGCTGTCCCGCCCTGCTGCCTCTGAGATCCTGGTGTCTGGCTATCACGGCCACAATGAACATCTCTGCCTAAATGCCCTGATGTATTATAGTTCCTTGACTGGTAAGAATCCACTACTCCTGCTCCCACTCATGGAGTCTGCACAGAACCCCTCTCACTAGCCATCAGTGGAAATGCCCTGCAAAAGCGTTGCAGATGACCCATCTTGTTGCAAGCTCAGCACTCTACTGGATCATGTGGACATTGTGGTCTCTTGCACCCCTCCTTACCATAATGGTAGCACCTGATTGGCCCACCTGAAGAAACTGCATGGCGGGTACTGCCACCATGAGAGAAGTCCATGTTTCTATTCCTGTTACCAGTAGAAATAGTACTAGAAACTTGTGTTGAAACCCCCTAGCCCACACCACTAGCTTCCCACAGGTTCCTTTCTATAATCAGCATCTGGTTCACAATCTCATGTATAGTAGGAAACCTGAAAACATTCACCAGCGCCCAAATTTCATAATGAAGACCATACTCAAAACGCCTAGCTCACAACGTCTCATCACCCACCAGCACGGTTGAAAAGCGCTGAAGCTCAGTGAAACGAGAAAAATATTCCATCACCGACATAGCGCCCTACTGCAGATTCATGAACTCTCGAGCTCTATCTTCCCTCAGTGTCTCTGGGAATAAGAAGGCATAGAAGACTGCCTGAAAATCCTCCAATGCCATATCTCTGTGATTCTCTGACTGGGTGGTAATATCCCACCACCTCTTGGTGGAATCATGTAGCATATACATCGCGAGCTTGGCCCTCCGCCCTGGAGGCCTCTCAAGATGCTTGAAAATAGTCTACATCGACCCCATCTAAGAATCATCATCATGTGGTCTTCCATCCACTGAAAATGTTAGTGGATGGTGCTACTGGAATATACGTGTCAGCTCAGCCATTGATGTGGCAGCTGGCGATGCTCCCTGAAAGGTCTGCATGAACCGCATAAAGCCTTCACGGAACTGTCCTTCCGCGCTTCTGTCCAGTATAACAGTTAGCTCCACATCTGGCTCTGCGGGAGGATCCACTGGTAGCCCATGGCCTACCATCTCTGGAGTATTCTCAGTGCCGCTCTCCCGGCAAACAATGTGTGGTCGTCTGGGCGGCAGGACACTACAATGTCAAAAACACTCCTTAGATTCAAGATTTATAAGACGAAAAACGAAGAAACCACAAATGGAACAAGAGGAAGAAGGAATTTCAAGATTTGAAAAACAAAACTACATGATGTGTATAATTGCTACATGGCGTGTACTTGACTTCCATTCCCCTTCCTGGGTCCATCAACATGGCTAAGCCACACAACTCCCTTTTAATCAAAACTACACGGTGTGTATATTATCTACACGGCGTGTATGGTTTTATTTCCATGTTCCTATGTCGCTTGTGACACGACCAACTACTTGGATTGATACTACACGGCATGTTACACCTGCACAGAGCGTGTACACTACCCCATTTCCCAGTCACACGGCTAGTGCCACACGGTCTGTCCTCAGACAAGACTACACAGCGTGTCCCACAGGTACACAGCATGTACTAGATGAGCTCCACTGACACGTGTTGTTAGTTACACGGCCAGATACACAGCATAACCTACACGGTGTGTTCTATATACACACGGCATGTACTCGAGAGGATATCACCGACTCGTGTTGTTAGTTACACGGTCGAGTCCCAAGGTCGCACTACACGGCGTGTTCTTACTTGACATGGCGCGTGCAAGAAACTACTACACCAGCCCATGTTTGTTAGTCACACGGCCGGATTTCTAGGTCAACTCTACACGGCGTGTACACCAGGTACATGTCATGTTTGCCCCAAACATTTCCCTTCCCCGTGTCACCGCCCACACAGTTTGTGACACAGGAAGAGACTAGACGGCGTGTACTCTCGGTACATGGCGTGTACTCAATAATTTTGTTTTTCTTCCAGAAGAGAAGAACATACACACATGTCTACAATACTACATGGCGTGTATACTGTGTTTCCAGATAGTATGCCTCAGAATCTTTCCCGGAACCCATAAAATACCACAAAACAACACCGAAGTGTAAAATTCCGATCCGTGAGGGCCCATACTCCCCACTAATCAAAGTTTGACATCTTATCTGTGTTATAACAAAATTAATAGTCAATGATCCGCCAAATTCCAGTAAATGGGGGCCCATACTCCCCAAAAACCAAAGTGTGGAATCTATTCTCTCAACGTATTTATACAGAAATACCCTATCACATAGCAGGTATTTATCAAGCATCTATCACAACAACATGATTTTATAGCACAATAACTATCACAACAACATGAAATTTATAATGCACCTACATGGCATGGAACTATCCAAGGCATGTGATTTTTAGCATGTGCCTAAATGATACATGAGATGTCATACCCTCATCTCATTGGGTTACAACTAAATAGAACCTAGTGATAAAATATAAATAGCACAATCACAAGTGTGTCACCCAACGATGAAATCATATCAACTATAAATTGAAAAATCAATAAAATTGAAATATGAGGTAAAATGGGTTTTCCCTGTACACGGGTTAGCTACTCCCGGGCATAGCTCATCGGTGAAATCATTACCACCTACCATTCCCGTCCTATCCCTGACTAAGGCTCAAAATAGTAATTCAAAGAAAAGAACCCCTCTAATACCACTTCGTAATGTCCCGGTTCCGTGTGCCACTCTACGGGTGCCCCGAACCCGGTTCACCACATGACCTCAAGCACGTTTCCCCAAAAGCCAGAGGCTTCAAACTAGCAGTGAGGGCCCAGGTCTGATAGTGGGGAAACTATTCCCTCATTTGTCAAAGTGTAACGCAGAGAAATATGATATAAACATACATCAATAGCGGAAGTATTAAACCATACACAATTGAAATAAATAACAGAAGTAGATATAACCAACTAGTATATAATTATTCAACATGACTCAACTCTACGAAAACAGCCAGAACATGTTACATTGCAATACAATACAATACAAAGTACATGTACAGGAAAGAAAAATAGAACAGCCACCAGCATCACGAGCCTGGGCTCGGTCCCACACCCTCCTACACTTCAGCATCAATCAATTACCTGTATAAGGACCCTTTCCCTTATCTACACCTTCAGAAACAAAATCATTTTGGGCCAAACAGCATGTCCCAAATAGGGTGTGAGAAATATATCTCAGTAGGCACCCACCAAAGGCTTGTTCCCAACTGTGTGTAGACATGCAACAATAGTTTGCAGTAGTAAATGCAATAACTAATCAGTACTCAAAAGTAACTAACATAATGTTTATATTTCCATTTAATCATTCATTTAATCCATTTAATATAAGAAAACACCACAATGAATTTCTAAGTAAATAGACATCATCCTCAGACAAACAAATTCTCACCCTCAGGTAATCCGAATTCAACCCGAACGTAATCAGAATCTCACCCTCAGGCGTTTCCCTCAGGAATAACAGAATTCTCGCCCTCAGGTATATGAAGTGTCTCCCTCAGGCATAGAAGTCTAGCCCTCAGGCATAAAAGTTTTCTATTAGGAGAAATAGAACGTCACCCTCGTGCAAATACAGTCACGCCCTCAGAATATAGAAAACATCTCCCTCAGGCACAAGTAACCGGGTCATTCCCATTATATAAACATGCAATTTAAATACAATTCGTCTCAAGGAAAATTTAATGCATAATCAAACATGGCATACCCTCTGGTATCCTGGCCAAAAGGCTAAACCGAGGAACGCACCCCTGAAGATGGTCGGGGATCCAAGCAGCGATCCCAAACAGCATTTTAATAACAAATTTAATTACCTATTCAATTATAGGTATTTAAAATAGCCACAGCCTCAGCCACATGACACCCCAATATGGGTTCGTAGCTCTAAAACACACAAAACATGTGATAGTTGGAAAATAAACACTATTCCACCTACCTTTAACACCCACGAACGATATACACGAACGATGATCCTCGATTCATCCTAGAACGATGTTTATCTGAGGTAAACGAAAACTCACTTAAACAAAAATAACTCCCATTAGAGGAATAATTGGTAAGAATAGTTTACGGAGAGTGGAGGGCTTACCCATGCAGTTCCAACAAGATCATTTGAGGCGGAAACGGATTACGTACATGCGCTCGGTGGATCTACAAAGCTCCGGCCTTCCTCTCTTGAGCTCTCTTCTCGTTCTAAGCCTTCTCTGTGAATATGGGAGTCTAATTCCCATTTTAAGCGAAAAAAACAAAGTACATGGCATGTACATCCGAGAACATGTCATGCACTTTCCATTTTTTTAACTATTCATCTGGAGGCTTCTCGCCAGTGTGGCACTGTTCATCTGCTGACATTACTGCACGGCGTGTCTCCTTGAGTACATGGCGTGTTCAGTCGCACATCAGGCCACCACCTTACTATTTTCCCACCGACTGACTACACGGTGTGTAAAGGACCACTACACGGTGTGTATTCGGTTCCTACACCCTTCATCCTTGGCATGGCCACATTCCTCGTGTACTCATCCCACATGACCAGAAGTACATGGCGTGTGGACAAAGGACAGGGCGTGTACTTTCCAAAATTTGGGATTTTTCCCAATTTTCCTTAATTTCTTAAAACGCTTAAGGAAAAGAGAAAATAAGAAGCTCGTACCTCAGAACTAAGAACCAGGTTCTTACAAAAATATTCAATATTTAGAAAATATCTATCATTCTAGGGATTTTTTAACAACGATCAGTGAGCAAGTATCAGAACAACCTAACCAAAATTCCCATGAAAAATGAAACTGTTAGAAACCTAAATGAATATTCTTATAATGAATAAATAATTTGTGGGTATTGAGATTTTATAAGTGGATAACATAAGATATTATATTTATGTACATGAATATCATATATAATTATAGTAAATTTATATTTATTATATAATATGATCAATCTCTCTCAAAGTATGTGAAACTCTATTTAAGGATTTATTATCCAAAAATGCTATATTTTGGATATATTTTTTGATATATATATATATATATTATATTTTATATAAAAATATCCATTTAAATCTAAAATAATGAGTTTAATTATGTTATAAATTTTTTAATATTTATTTGTAGTTATTCATTCATTGGGCATATAAATCAAAAGTTACCAATATCATCTAGGTTTTATATTACAATATTATTATTTAATAGAATAATTTATCATTATGATTAAGATGATAAAATATCATGATATGACTCTTAGTAATATCATGAACCTTCTTCGACTATATTCATTTGTCAATATTACCATTTATATTTAATTTTTCACTCAGAAAGAACTCATCAGAAAGAAAGAATTATTTTAAATAAAATCAAATATTTTTTAATATTTCACTTAGAATATTCTCATCACTATCATTGTTTTATTAAAAATTAAAATTGTAATTCAAAAATATCATAATATTTTTTAAATTCATATTTACACATTTTTTACATTTTATAATAGTGGTTTAGTGGAATCTTCTTATTGTATCCAAACAAGATGTGTTAGTATCTAAATCAAAAATGTGAAAGGAAACATTATTTTACTTTATAAGGCATGGAATGAATTTCCAACTATCGTGGCCACACAATTATATAAATATTTTATTCTTATCTTTCAAGATATTTTTTATATGAAATTCATTCATTCATATTTAGTATATTTTTATATTTTAAATATGTTATTTCAAAGTGAAGGAGTGTTTTACTCATGAAATGATTTACAGAAATTTTAAATGTATTTTCATCTATGGAAACATGATTTGATGTTACTCATGATTAACTAATTATTTGAACCAATAATACCATCATTATTTATTCTAAAATGGTTTATAGTTATGATTAAAAAATATTTCTGAAACAATTTTTTTGTTCCATGGTTTAAGTTATGATTAATATTATAATGAAATTATGGAATGTGCATGAGATGATCATTCATGAAATGGTGTTTGGACCACCATTATATAGTCTTACAATTAATTGGATAACATAGGTTACATGGGATCAAAATTTACAAGGAATTTTATCCCAAACCTGAGAAAGAGATTATATGTTAGGTTATCTTATGCCCAAAAAAGAGGGTATATAGTACGTTATCCCAAGACCCGATAGAGGTTACATGGGATATTATCTCATGTCTAATAAAGGTAAGTTAGAGGCTATCCAATGAATAACTTTTGATGAATATATTTTTATATATCCTTGACATAAGATTAAAATAATTATTAAAATTCCATATTTTCATCTACAATATTTTGATAACATATTTTTCCGAAGTTATTCACTCATAGAAAAATTACAATAATCCCATTAGGATTCATGTATTTTGAAAAACCATGATTTAGGTCCCGACTCAATATAATAAACTATGGTTTATATGTTACGGTTTTAAATTGTTATTTTCATGTTATCATACCATTATGTTAAGGTTATTTTAATGTTTTCTTTGATATCTTCCTTGTTTAAAATTTTAGAGCATCAAAGATAACATCTTATTATGTTTCCTTTCCCAAATTTATGATGAATGGTTTTATTTATGATAGTTCTATGATAGGAACTAGAAATGATGAACTATTTTGGATGTCATTTTGATATCCAATTAATATGATTTTTTTGTATCCAAGTGTCTAAAAACTAAAACTATATTAATTTGGAAAGGATTATAATTTTATGTAATGAATATTAATATAATAAGAACTAATATTTATGAATTAAATGTATGGATTCCTATATTCAGTATGGGATAAAGTTTTTTTTCCTTTTGACATTAAGATGAGAAAAAACTGACTCGAACCATTCGGAAAACATTTTCATAGGAGAACATCCAAAGAAATAGTAAATAAATGAGTGTGTTTCTCAAGAAAACAACCCTATATAGATATTATATGAGTTTAATGTTTTAAAAAATGTGAAAATTAGTGTATTAACCTCAAATACTATTTGTTAATTATATCATATACATCACTCTACTACATGATGATTTTTTTCATTACTATATGCATGGTCTGACATTCCTGGTGGTTATGCCTATGTTCATTGATAATTTTTTTTAAACCATCATGAATTATTATAATTTATGATGCTTATTGATATAAATTGTTAAATGAATGGTTTCATTAATTGAATTATTGTCTAATTACTAATACATACTATGAATGAGTTCTTAGGATTATGTGGTTTCACAATGTGATTATGCTTGCTCAGCCTTTGTTTTTTGGTTTATATTAATTGGTTTAAAGGAATGATTTTAATGCTAAATATGATAGAAAATGGAATGATTTTTCTCTTAAAAACAAATTTTATAAGGGATGAAATTCAATGTCTCTTTTATTTGATGACACAAGATTCACAATACATGAACCATACATATCTTCCAAATGAGAAATGAAGTGGACAAAATTCTGTTGACTCCTTAATATGTCAATATCAACCTTCTTTTATTGGATCTACTAATCCAATAATTGCTGATCAATGAATTGGTACCATTAAAAATATATTTTCCATTATCCATTGTTTGAAGCATGAATTTTCTTTACCTATCATTTGTAATGTGAATTAGTCCAATGGTTGACACTCATCAATAACATAGGTAGACCAGAATAAATTGAACCTCTGTAGTGTGATGAGTTTGAAAATATATTTTTTCACACGATTTTCCCCATATTCATCATATTAGAGTTTCTTATTCTAATGAAGAAGGATGATGAATCCATTTATTTATACGAAGAAAATATTTCATGACCTATGAGGTATTATTCTAGTATTAGTATTTTACATGAATTTTAAATTGATAAATTCTTTAATGTATTAAAACTATGTAATCAAAGATAATTATCTATAAGAAACATCACTATATATAAATAAATCATTTTATTTGTTGCAATATATAAATGTAGATTGGATTTTCCATCAATATATTGGTTTTGATATGAAAACAAAATTGTATTCAATGGATATTATAAAAGTAAAAACAATGGTGGATGGAGGGTGATACTTCAATTATTCATTATGTCAAAAAGGAAACCTAAGGGAATGTATCTCAAGGGGACTTATAACTGAATTATTTGTGTCATGGAAGGTCATCACATAATTGAATTATAATGTGATGGGAATAAGTTATCCAATTGTGGTACAATTGAACAAAAACCTAAGCCCCTACTCTCTATTGTTTCAAACACATGGATTTTGGGTATTTTGAATACCAATGCCAAAATTAAAATATTAATAATGATGATTGATCTCAAAACTAGAAACTCTTAACTAATTGTAATTTTCAAGTTATCACTATTACTGGTGTGGATAATGAAGTGGTGAAAGGTACACATTCCATCTACATTAGAATTTTCACGGTCTTATTTGATTTCAGAGCTACCCATTTTTTTATATCTTAATAATCTTCGTAGGGTATCATAATATAACCTCATTTATTTTCAATTTAATTAAAATTTGAATCCCTTAATTTTATTAGACCACATCTCAAGTTTTTGATTCTGATATATTTGATGTTTTTCCGAATGTTCTTCCAATAAATATTATTATTCTCCCTCTAATTAATTTTTTGTTATTGTAGGTATAGATTGGATTCATTTTAAATAAATCCAAAATATATTATTTATGATAAAAAATCTGTTACATATTATAAACCACACTATTATCAAATATCAATGATATTATAATTATAATCTTTTAGGTGAAATTAATTCCATTATATGTTCCTTGATTACTATTAAAAAAGATTGATAATATCATATGGATTGAGAAATATTAATAAAGAATATATTTTTATTATATGGTAGTTTGTTGCAATTTTTTCAATATTTTTACTTCCATGAAATCATGGATTGTATTTTTCAATATAATACATACCTAGTGATTTAGTTATTTTAATGACTTGATATATAATGGAAGGGATTGACATGCATGGATTGATGAATCAACTTTAGGATAATCTAGATAAGGGATTAAATCATCCAAATACATCTCATTCGTGTGCACCACTTCATTTTGTTAATAAAAAATATTTATCAAATATAATTTTCATTGATTATTAATAATTAACAAAATGACTATCAAGATCATGTATTTACTATCTTGTATTAATGAAAATATTAATTATCTCTATTTACCTCATTAAAATTCTATTATTTTCCACCATTATAGATATCATTAATTAAGGGTTGAGAAATACGATATACAATTTAAATAATTCCATAATGTGTATCGACGCTATTAATTTATAGTGGTTGTATTTGGTATTATTATTTCCATGATTATCATCATGGATTTAATTAATATTTTATTTTGATATTAACTTTATCTATTAATGGTGTCCTTTATACATGATATTCTTATATAATTAATTATAATGAAATACAATGAAGATAACATGAGGATTTTAATAACGAATCTATGGAATGATCATGTGGATGAAAAATTTAAAAAAGTTTAAATTATTTCTACAAAATGTTTAAATTTTGTGGCATATATTTCTAGTCAATGTTATGTTGATGGTTCCATTAAAGATTGATGTTATAAAAAATAGTCCTTGACTAACAAATGTGACCGAAATACAAAGATTTAATATTTTGGATTGATATTATAAATTCTATTTGGATAATAACTTAGGACTATATAATCCACTAACCAAGTTAACTCAGAATGGATCCATGCTTTGTGGAATATATAAATATTAAAAATTCATGGAAGTGAATAAGAATGGTAGTCTGTGGAACAAATCATACATTTACCTATAGTGGAGGAGGGATTTTGATCTATAGGGATGCATCAAATAAGGGACTGTTACGCATCATCAGGAATTGTTATATTGTGATAACTAATTTTTCACGCCAATTGAATACTCATGAAAAAAATTACACAACTCATTATTTGGAGTATACTATTTTATTTTTTCATTAATGATATTTATGAATTAATTTATAGATAAATATTTTGTTTAGAGAAAAATATAAAAGTTTAATGTATATATTCAATCATAAATACTAGAATATGCACAAGATAAGATGGTTGGATTTGTTTTGATGTTATAACTACTCAGTACATATCCACCATGGGAAAGAGAAAACGGTGGAAATTGCACTAAGTAAAAAGGATATTGATAAATTGTTTATTATAGGGATCACATTGATCGAATATTTTTGTATTTTTAATAGATTGATCATTAAAACATGATGGAATAGGAGAAACCTTATCTTGGTCAATTGAGTGTTCAATCATCTATCTACGAGAGGATTAAAGAGGTGATAAAGTCAGATGTAGAATTGAGAAATAAGGTTTTAAATTCTATTGAGATCAAAATTGATTTTAATGTAATAATAAGTCTCCTAAACTATATATATCCTCTATCCATAAGAAATATGAAAAAGGTAGTATAGTATGAGGCACATAGTTCATCATTCTCTATTCATCCAAGATGTATGATGATTTATAGAAATCAGAATGATGATTTCTAGTGGGACTACAAGAAGAGAGATATTACAGAGTATGTATCAAGGTGCTTGGTATGTAAAACAGTTAAAGTTGATAGATTAATGTATATGGATATTTCACAACTGTCACTGATATCAAAACATAAATAGAAAAACAACTCCCTAATTTTTTCATTGGGGCCCCCATATCATCTAATAGACATAACGATATTTGGGTTTTAGTCAATTGCTATATGAAGTTGGTACATTTAATTTATATCATAGATAATTTTTCTCTTTATCAATATGATAGAATATATACTAATGAATTTTTAAGGTTTCAGGTAATATCGCTTTCAATTATATTTAATAATAATGGTTTGTTTACATTGAATTTATTGTTAAGTATTCAAAAGGCTATGGATACAGGGTTGAGATTTTTTATTTCTTATCACCCTAATAAATGAAATTCACTTTGAAAGAACCATTAAAACCCTACCAGATATTATGAGACGTTTTCTATGGATATAATATATGGTTTGGATCCACACATCTCTCTAGATGATTTTTCTTACACCAATATCTTTCATTCAATAATTTTTATGGATCATCATGAATCCCATTATGAAAAAAATTATAGAAATCCTATGTTATGGGATGAGGTTAGACAGACAAATATTTTGTTACCAGAGTTACCTAATAAAATGGTAGAAGCATTAAAATATTTTTAATAGCATATCAAGGTCACACATATATGAAAACAATGTTATCCTAACAATCATTAGTGAAATCATGAAATCAAACATGGTGACAATGTATTTAAATGAATTTCTCTACGGGATAATGTTATGATATTTGGATATAATGGAATATATAGACTGAGTTATGTTGTACCCTGTGATATTCTTAATTAAATAGGGATTTTATCCTATTAGTTGGTGCTTCTACTGAACCTCTATGAAGTATGTGATGTGTTTAATGTATGTATGATTTGGAAGTACATACCTGATATATCACATGTACTAAACTCATAGGTCTTACCTGGGGATATTGATATATAATATTAAGAAAACCCAATATACATAATATATAATATAAATAATGTTCTAATGAAAAATAATACTCACTGAGTAAAAGTACACTATATGGATCAAAAATTGAAAGAAATAACATGAGAACCTGAGGATGGGATGAAATGCAGATATCCTCATCTGATAGTATTAATTTTAATTTATTTAAAGGGTGAGAAACATTATATTGGGGGTATAATGTTTCCCAAAAATACTTTATGATATTTCTATCTCCTATAAATATTAAATTCATTTATATCATATGATAAAAGAATCGCCTAATTTAATATAACTGCAATATATGACTGAAATATTGTCATTTAATAGGATAGATATCACCTAGAAATTCAATTAGTGGTTGTGAAAATGTGTTTCTATTGCCCTTATTAAAACCATTTAAAAATTATTTCAAATATTCTTGATAATATACTTACTTCCATTTGAAATATAATTGTTTATTGGATCTAATTTTTTTATCAAAGGTTTGTTTATACAGGATTGCATCTATCTTTCTTTGGAAAGCACAAATAAGTTAAACTATCACTAGAGGTGGTAGAGTTTCCATCAAACCTGACATTAGGAAATAATTTGATAGCATGGATTATAATTTTTTTATCAAGGTTATCAATTTTGTTGGGTTTAATGAATCTTTCACTATAATGATAAACACTTTATTCAATTCAGCCTTCATCTCTGTTCTTGTCAATGAGGCCCCAAAGGGATTATTTAAATCCACCAAGGTAGTTCGGCACGAAGATCCTATTTTTTCCCTTATTTTTTCAATTGTTAAGGACTACTTAAGCATATTACCCACCCACCTTGTGGATCAAAACACAATTAAACCAATATAGACATATAGAAACATAAATGTTCCCACACATATTTTATAAGATTATGTCGTCATTTTCTTCCTTCAAGGTGATAAAAGGAATATCAATAATCTTAAAAATGCCTTGTGCCATTATGAATAAATCATTGATTAATCAATAAGGTGGAGAAAATATTTTGTGTTCATTGGAAAAATATATTTCTTTTGACAGAAAATGTTATATCGTAAATTATTTAGGTATCAAGGATGTTTCTTTACTCATCACTTGTCTTAGTTTTCCTTTATTCCGGGGAAAAACTAAATCTAGTTACTTTTACCGCATTTTTTATGATATTACCAATAAAATTTTTTCTTGGAAGGGTAAATATCACTCTATAGCTGGATGAATGGTTCTTCTAAAGTCTATAATTTTCTCCAGAATTGTTTACTCAACGATTGTTTACAATTGGCCTGCTAGTCTTCTTATAAAAATTAGTGCTTACATTAAAAACTTGGTTTAGACTGGAAGCATGATTGAAAGAAATATTGTGACCATACATTGGGCCACATGTTATAAACCCTTAGACAATGGTGTATTGGAGTAAAAAATCTCAAGCTTTTTATTGATTCACTTCAAGCTTGTATGACTTGGAAGTTTCTTTATAATAACTCTAATTCCACATGTTTTCTCACGGTCATATTCCATACAAATATTGAGAATGAAAATGTGATCTACATCACTTCTTACACCTAAATGTCTATTTATAAATACATCACAATCATTATGAACATATCTTGATGGATGGTTATTACTAATTCCTCCATGAATTTTTGGCTTCAAAAATTGACTAGTACTCCTTCAATTTTTATGCTACCTCCCGATTCTGTTCCGGATAATACAAACTCAAACCTTAGGGATGTTTTTAATTCCCATGACCTCAGTCTTCCTAATAACATCATTCATGTTATTTAAAATTATCCCTTATCCAACTCTGAGTACTTCCTCATTTTGTAACCAACTTTTAATGGTGTTCTTGATTCTAAATGTTTTTACAATTACAATTTTGTAAATTATGATTCTAGAATATGATGAGAGAAACCTTCCTGGAAACATTGGATTAAGCCCTCGAGATTTACTCTTGTTTTGCATTTTTCTCATCACAGAGTCCCCAAGAATGTTTTCTATAATATTTTGGGATTTAACTTTGATATAGATGATACCTATGTAACCAACATTGAGAGGATTCTAATAATTTGTTTGTGTCTTGTGCTACAACTACAACTTTTTGGAATTACATTCATGTCATTTTTGGATGCAAATGGTTGCTTCTTGATTCTATCATCCCTCAATTGATGTGTTGTATTGATTTTGAATCTTTTCAAAAAATCAATAACCTTTTTTGACTATTTTTTCTGAGATCCTTCATGTGATCTAGTATGATAGAAATAATATTCATTATAATAATTGATCATTCAGGCTTAAAGTAGGAAGGATGTGGAAACTCATTCTCATCTGTGATGTTTCCTCGATTCAGAAATATAATTATGACAAAACTATTGGGGACATTGATATCTTGCACTAAAATAGAATTAATGGTTTATATAGATAACATTTATGCAACTTTGAGGAATTATAAAATGATCTGCTTCTAGGACGGATCAAATTCAAAGTTGATGGTTCCTCTAAATGAAAACCCAGAAAATATTGAATGTGGTTCTATTTTCAGAGACATTCTTAGTAGGTACGACGATGCTTCTTTAGTGGATGTGTTATAACCTCATCACTGGAGGTGGAAATTATTGGGGTGATCCATGCCCTTGAATTTTCCAAATAAAAGGGTTGAAACAATATTTGGATTGAATGTGATTCAAAAATTATGGTAAAACCTATTTGGATGTGGGTGGTTCATCTTCCATGGCTGCTTACTTCATGTTGGATGAATTTCCTTCCTTCGGTCACAGAAATCAACTACTTTTCCACTGATTATTTTCATGATGCAAACATGGTTGCGGATGGTCTGGTCAAAAAGGGTGTCAACCAGGACATTACATGGAAGGATTATTTTCTTGGTCATTATCTCCATTTAATCATAAAGATTGTAATAAGATTCGGTCTTTTAGATTCATGTAATATTATTTTTTTAATAAATTGTGCCTTGTTATTTTCATGAGGCACCATTTTCTTAAAAAATTAATTTTAATTGAAAATAATAATCATTTGAATGTAAAAAAGATATTCTTTCCAGGAAAACTATTTTTTTGTATGTGATGTTTTCTATTCATAATAAAAAAACTAACCATTACTGGTCAATTATTTCAGTGAAATAAATTTTTTTTTATATTCAATAATAAATTCTAACATTCATCTAATGTTTAAATAGGCACTAGATACTAAAAAATATAGTTTTATGATTAAACAAGTATTTTTTTAAAATAATTGTTTTATTTTTATTTTATGCACTTATGTTGAAATGAATTTTATCCACTTATATAATTTCATGAATGAAAAGGTTATTTAATATCTTGATTCAATACGGTCAAATTTTTTATATAGGTCCATCTTAATTTGGGTTTTTATAAGTGATTACCTTTGTAAATATTTTTCCCCACAGTAAGGGTGGAACATGTAAAATGTGGTTAAAACATTTGGATAAGGATTTAAAATTTTAGTACGATAATAATTTACCCTATTTGATAAGTTTATTTATCAATTTCCATCCATTATACTGATATATATTAGTTTATTCTAAAATTTTATAGATTTAATAAATAACATAAATTCTAATGAAACATTGAACCTGTATTTATTCAATTAATAGAGGAATAAATGATTTTTAAAATATAAATATTAATAAAAAAATTGTGTTATTATCCTCAAAAAATATATATGAAATTTTAATATTTTATAGATATTTTAAATGTTTTTATTCATATTCTATTTCTCTAATGTTTTTTTAATTTGAGATTTTGTGAACAGTTTAAAAACGCACATTAATAATTTTTTATGAAAATTTTTTATTTTATTAACATATATGTATATTATAAAAAAATTAATGCATAACATTAGGAAGATATTTGGTTAAAAATATCATCCCTTTTACATTTACAAACCAAATTTTTAGTTGTAATTAATGTTATAACACTTTATGAGTTAAAATGATATTAAAATGGTTAATGTTAAAATTTGTTAACTAAAGGGTTAAATCAAAATATATGTTTTAAAACCACACATAAAAATTCAAAAACATTAATTTTTTATTGTATCTCAACAAAATAAAATATCATATAATAATCTCTACACAGTCGAAATCATATGGATTGATAATGACATTAATATGTTAAAATCTTTTATGAAATTATAATAGTGCCCATTCCCCCATATATAAAACGACACCCATATTTTCTATTCTGTACACCACATTGAGAATTTTAGATTAATCAATACATGAAATAATACATTAAATTATTCCCCAACCACATTCTAGATATTATGGGCTTTCCAAAATATAATCTATTTGGGTCTTATGTTTTAAGAAAAAATAGGTTTCTCAATGAAGAGTTAAAACTGTTAACCAATCATATTCAATTTTATTTCACATTCAAACCCCATTAAATTATTGGTACCCATTATAAAATAATAAATAAATTATATTAATTATATATTATTATTATTAATAAGATAATGTAAGAACAATT
Source organism: Viscum album (assembly GCA_963277665.1). NCBI lineage: Eukaryota > Viridiplantae > Streptophyta > Magnoliopsida > Santalales > Viscaceae > Viscum > Viscum album. Next base: position 2,005,754,334 of record OY728125.1, read on the forward strand.
CTCCACCTTAATCCCATCCATTCGAAAATGATAATTTCGCTTGTGTAGTATGTGGACTACGACCTTCCGGAAGTGGTCTAATTCATTTTTAACATCCTTTATAAATAGATATTCATAAAGATATATTTAATGAATTTAAATATATGTGTTTGATATGAAAATATTAGAGGGCATTTGAGTTATTAGTTACATTCATTTTGTTCAATCTATCAAAAAATGGAAAAACATTCACGTGTATGTCTTTAAAACTATCTCCATGACATTGAAAATAATTTTTCTTATCTATTCCATTGAATAATAAATATAAATATGAAGATAATTAATATATATGATATTTTATTCATTAAATATATTATTTATATGATGATACCTTGATCAAAGTCCATATATTGGAACTTGAAAATATAAATTCTCATAAAAAATGAAATAGTTTACAACTAGAAATAGTCATTTTAATGAGGAAATTTTAATTAAAGGGTGTTAAAGATTTATAAGTTTATCATATGTGACATTATAATTATTTAACAGACTCTGGTGTATAAATATTATATATTTTAATACATTATGTAGGAGGTTAAACCCTTATTATGAAATTTGATATTTGGGTAAGGCTTTATAATCCCAAATTGTCTTCTTTGGGTCCTATGGTATGTTATACAGATATAATCATTTATGAGGGTCATAAACAAAATGATTGAAATTTTATTTGATTAATCTACCTGTTTTTACTATATTTAATATTGTTTTTTCTTTTAGTCATTTATGGGGCTTAAAATTTTTATTTTAACAAAGCAGTAATGGTTTTTTGTTACAATCTCATTTTTTAATAAGAATGTATAATATTATGTTTATAAGGATGGAATTTCGGGATCTACCACTCCATAATCTCATTAATGTCTTTATCCTGCACTTTTTTTATAAATATTACATGTTTTGAATAAATTTTCTTCCATTTATATACTAAATATATACAAACTACTTTTTTATGGAAAATTGACTATGTTCTATACAGTGAGGAATAATTTTCTTTCTTGTCTATGCTGTATTCATATTTTTTTAAATATTTTTTTACAATTATACTCTTAAATTTTATTGTAATTTTTTCTGAAGCTTGTAATGAGGATCTCCCTCTACGCCAGTCATTGTAGGCTTGTGCCACAACTATTTCCCTGCATTCCCACTTTCAAAATGTGGGTAACATAAATAATTTTATTAGTGATTCATAATCCTTCTACAAAATTTGATTTCTGGATTTCAGTCCCTCCTATGGATTCATCCTAGGAATTCATTTCCTAGGCGGGGTCCCCCTTGAAGATTAAGATGTGCTCATGAAACTCATTCACAATTCCATGTATTTTTTTTGGAATGTTAAGTACACTGATTCTTTTTGGACATTCCATGGGCTGTTGACAGGGCTTCAACCTTCAGTTAGTTGAATAGTATTGTTGGAAATCGCAGGATTTGCTGGAATCTAGAACATTTATCACCTATTTTCTTCTTCATAACAGGGCTTCTAAATGGCATGGATCCCAAGTAATTATACCTCTATTTCAGTGTAACTTATACCATATACATGTATTCCAAGGTTTTCCTTAGGCTTACCATATTTACCATTGGTTAATAGTGACGGTTCATGGGTTTAACATCTTGATGAGACATAGTGGAATGATTATGATGCCTTCTTAAGTTAGATCAGATTGCTATGTCCCTAGGAAAAAAGACCTAGATGGTTTACCAGATGAGTGGGTTATAATACATGTGGAGTCATACACTACATAGTGTCTATCATAAAAAAGATATTTCCACACCATGAAGAATGATTTGGAAAACACTAAGGGTGGATCAAACAGGTTCACCCTAATGAGGGGGAACCCAAGGATTACCATTACTTGGGATTGAACCTCTTTAATTATTCTAATGTACCCAAAGATGGATATCAAAAACCATGTAGTTTGAAGAGGTGGTATGGGGAATAATTAATGAGACATCCCAGAGTAATAGGATTTCTATTGGTTTGATAGTGTGGATCGTGTGGGGATTAAAAATGGGAGCATCCTAGGTGCTTCTTGGGAAATTTATGATGTGAATACTGATTACATGTATGTATATCCCAAATGGATAGGATTACTCTGCCTAGATGTTGTATCCCAGGAAAACCTATGATAGATTATGGATGGATTGAATGAAGAGGACAGAGAGGGTGGATTGGTTATGTTTTATGGGATTTACCATCAGATATATTTTCTCAGTATCTAGGTAGGTTGGAAATCAATGTCCACATAGTTATAGACCTCCAAGTAGTTTACTTCCATGTGGTAAGGATGATATTGAACTGACAATAATAGAATGGAAAATATAAGATGGATGAGGTGTAGGGATGGTACCTCATGGAGGATTCTAATGTTTCCTAGGGTTTTGGGAATGAAGTTACATATATTCATGGAGGGGATGTGGGGGAATAAACCTAAGCAGGATACCCTATCAAAATGGAAAATGTGGTTTGGTCTTATGCATGGAAGCATCCCATATGAGAGGTGCATGACAAGGCTTACATCAGAATGGTTTACCATGGAGACCCAAATGAGATGTGACTTCCAGGATGGGGAACGATCTTACAATGATATGAGTGAGGTGATAGAGAGGAGACGACGATCCAATAGGTGGACCCATTGGAGAAGGGAAATTGGTTTTACCGTTGTTTGTGATTGAACATCATGGAGGCATCCTAGACACCCAATTTGGAATACATGGATCAATACCCACAATGATTGATAGGGATTGGGATTATGCATGGTTATAGGCCCATGAAGGTGAAAACTACGGCTTACTCAAAGAGGGATGCCTAGTTGGAGGATGGTTTCATGGTCACTAACAAACTCTAATCTCATGTTAGTCATGATTGGTCTTAGAAACAAGTTGAAGCAATAGATATAACATTCCCATCATCGAATATTCTTTAGTAAGATATGGTGTGTGGCTTACGTGTTGAGGCATCATGTGGATACATAGTCCAAAAAGAGAGGGATGTGGTGTTGAGAGTCCACGGTTCTCATCACCTCTTCATTAATGTTTTTTAGAGGAGGAATAGAGGAACATGAGTGTTGCCTCCATCATGAAATACCAGGGTCAAACTCCATGAGATATTTCCTTACTCATAGGGCATATTTCATTAAATTTCAGGAGGATATCATTCCATATATGAATCATCTCACACCCATGGTGACGATTGTTCTTGGAAAATTCTTAATGTGGGGAACCACATGATAATTTCATGGGGTGAGGATATAGTTTAAAGTCATGTGGTGAGGAAGATCACTATAGAAATATTTAATTTATACAACACATACTTGAAGGGATAACTCCACATCTCTTGGACATGAATAATTTTTGCTCCTCAACCATAGGGGAGGGAAGGCAACAAAAATTCCCAAATAGGGTGGTGTTGGGTAGTGTTCCATAGTGGGTTATATGTTATCTTATCTATGTTAAAATTAAATACTCATTAGAATACCTATGTGAAAAATCAATAGGTGGGGAAACAGAATAGGGAAATCCTCATAAGGGACCAAGAAATTAAAACCTACCATCTTGGAAGGTTTCATGAAAAATATTATCAAAGTGTAGGGGTGATTTTGAGAATGGATTCAAAAAAATTTTGTGCATCACAAATAACAAGAGCCTAATAAAGGAATTAGCATCATAAAGCATGGTTTACCCACCTTGGTATGAATTTATGATATAAACATGGATAATTCTTGAAGATTGGGTGATCTGAGAATTCTAAAATAGAATAAAGGACCTTATAACTCTTTGAATGGAATAGGTCTTCATGAATTTAATCCTCAACATAAGTGGGGGTAAGTGGGAACATTGGGAAATTTGTATCATGATTCTTAAATAACTTTGTTTATTCAATTTTTGGTGTGGTTTATGATGCTCAAAACCGTTGTGAAATGTAATATCAAATGTATAAAGGTTAGGTTAGACGTGTCCATTGATGGTGGTTAAGCCTAATATTTATTGTCTTAAGGCATCCTGATTCTTGAAAGTGAAGAATAAAGGGTAATGGAGAACTACAAAACATTGTGGCATCATCTAACTCGCCTGAGTATTATCATCTTCCTTTCCGTGTTCACGATGCCAATGGTATCTGGATTGGGGTTTCATGAAATAAAACCCTTTGAAATATTTTATGGCCATTGGAGATTTAACTTCATGGTAAACCATCGGGGTAATCCTCCACCAGTCATGGGGAACTAATTTCATCACTAAGAGATTCCCCCTCATAATGGGAGAAAACTGTAAAATGAGGGTTGAATTCTAAGGCTATGTTTCAAAAAATTATGTGATCACACAACTGGATTGCTATGGAGGTCACACAATGCATCTATATGGAAAGACACTACAAATCTTCTAGACGTGAATTCCACTGTGAAGCTCTATTTTCACCTTTGGTATAAATAGTTCATGAGGGGACCATTATCTTTAATGAATCTTCATGAACGATTATCAAGATATCTCTTTTCTTGAATCCCTTTTTCTCCCATGAATGAATCTTTCTGAACCGGGTTCCTCGTACCATTGTTATGTGAATGATTTTTAGAAAACATGACCATCACAATATACAATTATATCACAACCTAGGAAGAGTGTTCAATTCATCTGTAGGTCTATTCTCTATAATAGATCATTATGAGCGACCTCCATGAATTGACTCATAAAACAACAATGTATTTAATATGATGGCTACTTAGGAAGATCCAAATGATGTCTATTTAGATGATTCCGAACACAAATAAATGGATAATAAATTTTTGATCAGATAGTATGTTCGAATCCACACCGATCAGGAATCCCTACTCTATTTTTAGTCAAAATAACTGAAAGAATATACATTATCAAAGCAGTTTATGTTGTATGGATTCGATCATTGGGATGGCCTCATCGTCCCACTGGAAAGAAGATATGATCCAATATACTATCTTAGAAGAATAATAGGGTGGTACCAATGGAACATGGTGACTAATTTCCATATCCAAAAAGACCACTCACCCATCATATATAGAAGCATTTACAATAGAACCATTGACCTTAAATGGATAGTGCTAGTGGCTGAGGTATATCCACTAAAATATAATAAAACTATCCTGGATAGAATAGGAATGTCAAATTAGGGGTAGACTGATTATTGGGATATGTTCTAGTGAGCAAACATCACAGATTAATATTCATGTTCTTACTAGGTATGTGATTCTTATGTAGAGTTCCCAGGAGATCTGCAGAGCATAGGACTCAAGGAAGTGGAATTTACCTCTAAATTCAATATCAAAAACCAATTGATTTCAGGATATAACCTATGAGAATATTTTCAATAGATACCAACACATTCCAATTTCATCTTGGGGAAGTCTGTATTAGCCTCTAGGAAATTCCAAACATTTCTGGGATCCCTATCGTGGGGGGAATGTATGAGGAATTCCTCTATATAGATAATTCATTTCTATATCAGTAGAAAATACCACATATAGAAATTGTGTTAATAGATTTTATGCTAGGAAAAGATAAATATAAGAACGTGGATAGGGATTTTCATTTTAAGTAGAGGTTTGTCCATTTACTAAACATCCTTGTGGATGAGCCTACTAAGGTTGAAGTGGTGACTGGAATAATTTCAATAATTAACCACGCATGACTGAGGGGAGACCATTATGGAAGTAATGGTTCTTACTGGGGGGGATCGTGGAGGATAGCCCGTGTAAATTATGTTGGTACAACATCATGACTGAGCCAAAACCAATAGTCTATTCAGCTGGATTCATAACATCACTCATCATTGGGTGAATACAAGTTGTAAGAGATGCACACATGGGGGAACGTATGAGAACGATTATTATAGAAGTGATGTTGGATATTGCGATACATATCAATTTGGGGTTCTTGTTACTGGAAAATCTATACAAAGTTCTCTCACATGTTAGTTAGTTGAAGAATCCATTACACGTTTACAAGAAACTTCAATTTTTATTAGGCAGATTGAGTGAACTCATTGGAGTATATGAATATCCATATCAAATTTTCCCTTCCAGATATAAACTTCTAGTGGGTGATACTGAATATCACGAGGAGTTTTTCATTTAATCTATCTTTAATTGATGTTATGAGCAAGTTTAGAGTAGAAGATATATTTATCATTCGCCTTTTTTCTTTGCAAATGTGAGTAATAAATTATGATGGTGTGAGGACTAAAAATTAGTGGAAAAGTATCTAGGACCTTTAGGGTGGAGTGGTAGTGGCAAGATTGGACTGTGACCCAATATGAGAATCATACAACATACAATTTTTCTTTTGGTAGTTCAGGTTACTACAGAGACCAACCCCGATGGTATAGCTGGGATTACAACAGGAAAATCATCCGTGTGTAATGAGGAACACTAATATCATGTTCACATGGAAATATGGGATGATTAAAATGAGTTTCCTCCATCCACTACCGTGTTGAGGCAGGTCCATTATGTCCCAAAGAGCCAGGAAGCTACTTAACCTTGGGAAACACTAAGGAAAAAGACCAATCGTGCCTATATGGGAGTGGCTCATCTACCAAAGGGTTGAGACCAGATGGTAGAAAGGTAGAATCATCGGGGTAGGGATGGTACTAATAAAGATTATGGAGCTTCAGCATCAATGATGAATTTCTATGGATCTCCACAAACTAGTGACAAAGAAAGAGGGGCTCCACCACCAGTCCTCATTCTCCTAGTTGAGAAAACCCCACGGAAAGGTGTTCCATAAATAGGATTCCACAGTAGGCCTTTCCAATATCCTATGAAGAAATTACATGATATAAATATTCCTAGGGTTTCTATCTACCCTAATCCATAGGAAAACTAGGATGTAAACAGGCCTCCTCAACATAGGATGGATGTGGGACCACATAAATAGGTTCATGATTGAAAATGTGGGGATCAATTATTCCAAAGATGGCTTCCTTGAGTCCCAAAAAGAGGGGGAAGGTATGTGGAAGATATGGAGGACCTAGTGCAATCCAAGGGAACTACACATAGAAAGATGGAATGAGTAAATGTATTGCTGGATCAAAACTCTCCCCTACTAATGTAAAATGTTGAGCTAGCAGTGCACTATCCTTCTCTTGATCAATCATATGAATCTTGTGGGAGGAATCCAATGTAGGGATCACCTAAAATAATAGGTACACTATCCTCCTGAAAGGAATCCTACTTGGAGTAAGGTGTGATTATATCATTGGATGAATCTTCATTAGGAGGTTTTTTGGATCTCTCAATGTAATATTTAACTCATTCCCATATATTATACCTCTAATTTTTATGATTTCTTCAGACTCCATGACTAATGTCTTTTTTGTGTTGGAGGATCTTTAGTAAGAGGCCCCTTGTAGTAAGGATGGAGGTATAGAAGCAAGAACTGAGGACCACTCCCCTGGATCTATGTTAAAGGAAGCAATTTTTGTGGGGCCAATCAAGGATAAGGAGGTTTGGTGACAACCCCGTAATATTTTGAACCCTCAATGATATGACGTTGGAGACATATCGGTTTCCTAACAATGAAATTCAAAGAGGATGACATCCCACCAAATGTCTTTCATATGTATATTTTCTCTCAGAATTATATTTTTTGTTACTTGATTAGGATGAATGATGTGATTCATGTCTAAAAACTAATGGGAGTAGTGGTAAATATTTTATCTGACATTTTTAGAAGACCCAAATCACCTTTCCCAGATTAGGGAGCAATTCTATGAAGTACTGGCTAGGCCACAACTTCTACTATTTCCAGCGACAGGGAAAAACATAGTGCCAACATGATCAATCTCATTGAGGTGGAATCAAGTGATTAAGAACAACCTAATGATATGAATCCAAGACCATATAACATGAATCCATAGGAGGCTATTTCTACTCATATCTTGGATTCATTTCTAGTGTTTGAGCCCACAAATCTAGTGTTGCTAGATTTTATTGATTCTGTTACAGTCAAGGATATTTGGCCCACCTGATTCTAGGCGTGGATGTTTATCAAGAATTTCAACAACAATAACCCAGAATTGAAATGGATACGATTAAAGGGTTAACTTCTCCATTGGCTACACATTCTGTGTGCTGGAGGGGTGGATGCCCATGGTTTATACACACTAATCTGAGTCTACCAAACTGAAAAGATGTGGGAAAGTAGCCAATATTAGGGCATATTTTGTCGTCATGACAAATATTTAAACTTCAAGAATCTTCCATATGATGAATACAAGATCTTGAAGTTATAAAAATAGATGATTGAGGTATCTACCTTCGTCAATAAAAAATAAGAACTTGTCATACGATTGAGGGTCTAGTAAGTGAAGGCCTGAGAGAAACTATGACTAACATATCAGGAAGTGGATGATCTCCTTTCCAAACTTTTGATGGCATATACTAGTGATGATGAGATTCTCTTTGTGGATGAAAATGGGGATAGGGAGCACAGGCAGTGACAATATATCTTGGAGACCACATACCAAAGGGTGGTGGAGTGAAGTGCTCAATCAAAGGGGCATATTTGTAAGGTTTTCTTTCCGAAACCCATGAGAGGATATGATAAAGGATGTCAATGTTTCTATCTCAATGATGTCATACATTGAAAAAAATTTGGTTAATGGTCAAATTATTTATTTATTTATTGGAATAAGTTTCACATCTCATTCATATCAGGGAGATAAGTAACTATCAAACATTAATCTCACACAGTTCATGCTCGGCATGTAAAACAAGGGATGACCACATAATTATTCACATTTTTTATATGTGTGCCTAATAATCATCAAACACTCATGTTTTAATATTATTGACTGACCATCAATATAATTTCGGCTATTTGGGTCTGTGGATTGAAAATAGGGTTCTTATATAAGTGAATTTTCCTTCCATGATGTGATCTAGTGCATGAATGGGGTAACCTGAGGGGCATTGGAATCTATCCTAATAATGTGGAATGGGATGTGGGTATAAATATTAAACAAATTCAAAAACCAATGGGATCATCATCATAATATAAGAAAACTATTGACCATTTTGAAACAAAAATATCCAAATTTTAATTCCTGAAATAAAGACAAAAAATCAATGTTTGGATGCTGACCAATATTGAAAGATAGTACATGTATCAAATTTTCATCCAAATTCATCTGGGGAATTGTTCTTGAATGGTAGGTGTGATAACACAACATTGTAGCATCCCATTAGGGGGTCTCATTAGACACAAATTAGGTTAAGGATCTGAATAAGGTGTAATAAAATCATGGGAGTGAAGTGATGAAATATTTGAATGGATTCTAACACTCCCAGAATTATGAAATCATTTCTTAGAACTAATGTCTGTGAGAATACTGATCTGAATATATTTAAATCCTATCTTCTAGGTGTAAAACCCTAAGCTTCCATGCTAAGATTCTTCTTAATAATTCAATAGCATTCACAACATGCAACACTGAGTTTGATCACACAATAACCTATCAAACTAGCATTTTAAAAGGTGGTTATAAATATTTTTATCCACATTTTGAATTTCACATATTACATATAATTTTAACATTCATCTAATGTGTTTCTTATGCATAATATAAGTACAGATTCAATATGTTGGATAAAAAAATAATTTTTAAGAAAATGCATTTTTTTTACTCTATTAATAGAGAACCATTTCTAAATCCAATATTTTACACTTTCTAATATTCAATTTTAAGAAATAAAATTATAAATTAGAATAGGAACATAAAATTTTATTTTGGATAATTTTTTTTGTTTTTCGGATAACATTCATTTTTTAATGAATACTAGAAATAGTGTATTTTAATTCAAAACTTCTTTTTCATCAAATTTTTTAATATAGATCGATTATATATTTAATTGGATTAAAGTTTAATTATCTTATGTATTTATCATTTAGTCCAGTTTTGGTAATTGGAAGTAATTTCAATTTGAAATTGGACATAAACACATGTCAATATTTTGATATCGTTTATTTCTTAAAAACCCGCTTTTGAGTTTTCAAAATAGTAATTAATTCCTTCTAATTATTTGTTTTGAATTTGGAAAAATGGATTCCATATTTGGAATAATAATTTACAAATTTTTTAAAAAGGTACATTTCATTTTTAGACCTTATGAATAGTAAATTCAGTAAAAACATTTACAATGTTTAATCGGTAAATCAGATAAATAATGGTAAAAAATAATATAATAAGAATACAAATCTACCATAACACATGTCTTAATACTATTTTACGATATATAGGAGACCATGAGAATAATTATTTTGATTTTACAACCCCATGGCGTTACTTGGGTATTACATCTCGCCTTTTTTTACATAACTATTCGTTGCAATTTTATAAAGAGATGAACATTAAAGTTTAGTGTCTTAGGGAAAAGGTATATAATACATAAAAAAATATAAAATTGTTTTATTACACTTGAAATTAATATTTAAATGATCATTCCTGTACATTTAATATATCTCGTTGCCTGGGAAATACATCAATGGAAAGGGTGATCATAAGGCTCAGAAAGGGAAAAACGGGATAACAGTTTACATGTGAACTTGAGAGAATACAATAATAACATGAATAAATTTCATAATTCCATGATAAGAGACATATATTATTAATAATAAGATAAATAATAAATTTAAAATGTGTCTAATACATTTTAATTAGACATTCATAAGCATATCACCAAGGTCAAACCCCAAGGTGTCATATTAATTACCAAGGTTATTCACCAATGTATCATAAAACATATCATCTATAGAGATTAATTTATTTTTCCATGAATTAGAGAAATATTATTTAGAACTATTAATATGTATTTTTTATATGATCCACATAGATCAAAATCAAACATTTCAGAAATAACACAAAGAGGATAAAAGAAATGGGTTTCAATCAAAATCGTGACCTTTTAAAAATCTCTTGAAAACATGATCATTAGGTCATTTATATCCAATGGAATGGGAATTAGGGATTTAATTATAACTATTTGATAATAAAATAAATCATTTTTTATGTCATGATAAATACCCTTGGATATTACGTAGGTCTGGGTATTCCAAAAATAAAAATAATATATTTTCTAAAAAAAATAGACAGGGTTTGAGACAAAAATTATGTAGCAAAATGACTATGCAACATGGTTTTAGTAAACATTAAGTAGTGAAGGGATAGGGTTATCCCTTTAATAAATTACTAATAATATAGTATAGTTATATAATAAAATATAAATAATAAAATTTTAGGTAAACTATAAGAACATACCATCTAGAGGAGTACTTCAATAGAAAAAAAAAGAGAACTTGAGAGTTTCCTTACGAAACATTGGCTGCCTAAAACGTCACATAAATATTCATAAATTTAGTGGATGATAGAAGAAATGAAATCTAATTATTTGGACAAAAAATTTATAGAAATAACAAAACAAAATCACAATATGTAACATAAGATTATGTAAATTTAGGACATAACATAAAAGATGTCCTGACTAAAAGAGGAGGGTGAAAAGTTCCTTATAATGAAGTGTAACATCAAAAAAAGAAATTTGGGAACATGGGGGCTTGAGGGATCCTTGGGATTACAGATTGGGAGTTAAAAATAACATATTTTCTTTTTTCTAGAATTTGGAATGAAATGATTTAAGGACAGGGTTGGTATTTATATCAATAGTGAAAAAATATTTTCTTAATTTCCATGGGACACCTCATTAGTGGTATTTGAAAAATCATGGACATGAAAATGATATTTTCACATGGTATTTTCCACATGTGACGCCTCATATAATATAATAATCCAAATGGATCAACCAAAATTTTAAATTACATATTCTATCATTAAGATGTCATAAAACACATCAAATATTTAAAAAAAGTATTTTTACTAATCCCTGAAAAACAAAATAATTTATAAAAATAACATAAATTTACCCTAACATAATATTTATGTTATGAATTAATATATGAAAACCATTTTATGAAAATAGTTTTATATATATTATATATATAATTTTTAGGTAAATTCACTATTTACAAACAAAAAATATATAACTAATAATTTCAGAAACTATTATTTTCCTTATGCTCTTATATAATGTTACCATCCTAGATTCCTATATTATATTTATACATACATAATTGAGGATACAATTACATTGGTCATACTACTATTCATAATGGTAATATTTCTATTCATAATTTACTATTCACCAAAAAAATAAGTTGATCTTATGAGTCTCAAAATTTCATACTAATTACAACTATATATGTTTGTTTTTTGAAAATAATTTCACATTATTATTTAATGAAAGTATAAAAAATATTTTAAAACAAATTTTTTTCAATATTCTTCAACAATATGAAATTTCTATAAATTCATACTATATTTATTTTTGACATTTTAAATTTAAAAATTTTACCATAATAATAAATAAAAATTTTATTTATACAAAAGGATCACACAAAGTAACTAAGACATCATTAAATAGCCCCATATAACACCTATATAATACCAAATTGTAAGGTGTGAAATGGTGATAAAATATTGGGGAGGCTCGAAACTCATTTCATTTGTGTTGATTTCTATTAGAATGAACATCCCCCAAAGGAGATAAAGTTCAATATTAACATGTTGATGCTTGTCATTGGCTTTGTCCAGAGCAAGCCTAGTGATGCTACCTCCTTATAATGCTCGGAAATATGGGATTCATATAGACCAAGGCTACTGTATTAGTACATTGAATCATATTTCATCATTAATTATCCATTGTTATTTCTATTTTAAACAAGAATTATAACATTAAAATTTATTATTGTTTCCAATAGTCATATTGACCAATGGTTATGTAACAGTAAAAACCTAATGGTCACATATAATTTATACTTATATATTTGTTATTGATTATGAAATAGTAAAACATATATTTTTAGTAAACAAAATATTATTCAAAATTTTAGGTCTTTACATTAGCAGTGAAAATGGAATGTTATAATAATTAATTTAATGTAAAGGGAAATATAACATGAACATGAATATTAATACTAAAACAATTTTAATTCAATTTATATAAGTTTTAACTTCATCAAAAAATAGAATTTATAAATATAAAAATATTTACTACATCATGGTATTTTATTTTTATTTTTTTAGAAATCAAATAATTTAATTTTTTTGAAATAATAATGATGTAGTATTTTTATTATTAATAAAGGAATCAAATAACTAATATTATAAATATAAAAATAAATGTAATTTGAATGTTTTTATGCCATGAATGAATTTTCTGGTTTATTATGACATGTCATCTTTAATTTAATTATTTTTTAATGAATCATGTTGTTATGGATTTAACAAAACTAAATTACTAAATTGTGTCAAAATTCACATTATTGAGATTTAAAAAAAATTCTATTTTATCAAATGATATAAAAATCCTAAAAAACTATGATTTGAAAAAGTGACATAGATAATATTAAAAATTTTATTAATGATCCACTTTAGGTTTTCTTGGAATTTTATTGTAACTATGCTAACCTTATATTATAAAGATTCAAGAAGACACCGTAAGAGTTAAATGGTTTAACTAAGGGTTATGCCAAAATATAAGGTTAACATCATGATTTAAACTTGTCTAAAAATATTTTACTGATAATATTTAGAAACATCCTTATATTATCCTTGAAATAAATCAACATAGAGATATTAGAAACCGAAAATTTAATTATAATCAATTAATATTTTAGGATTTTCTTAAATTTTCCCTCACCTCTCTTATAAAAGTGTACTTGTCCTCTTTAATCCAAAACTCCAAATAGAATTGTCTCAGCTAAATCTTACCCAAAACTCAACCCAACATCCCTCACTTCATACTCAAGTCCACTCTTTGGGAATAAAACAAACGTAAGGAGTAATTTTTTGAAAATCAAATGGAGACACCCGATAAAGAGGTAATCATTTTATCACATCATTCAAAGTTCATTTCCTCGTTTAATTTATCTTAATAATTTGTATCTAAAATAAAATAATAATTACATTATATAATATATGATGAGTTTTCTCTATGATTATGGTAGAATTATATCCCATGTTTTAAATATCCTATGAAAAACAGTACCCCCGTACGTGGGTGCGTACTGGTTACCATCTCCACGCCGTGGTGTAAACTGTTTTTCATATATAATTTATTATGATAGGTATAATGATGAATATTAATGACCTTAATAATAAATATAAAATCACATAATTTTTGTACAATTTGTATTCCATCCAATTTCATACCATTAAACGGTTATGCAAATGATGTCATCACTCATGTGTATATATGGCTTACTGTCTCCATGACATGATGAGAAACATCTTCCACGATCACCATCCATGAATGATTATAAATATATATATATATATATATATATTATGCATAATTATGAAATATAAAGTATAGAAATTCTATTATAATAATATCTATACATCTGTATTTACATACATGTTTCTCACTTACTTCTATTCAATATGATTAGAAAATGAAAACAAAGTTCATGCATATATATGGACTACCATCTCTATATATGGTGTATTCTGTTTTTTATATATATCAATTATATATATTTATATTATAAATAAATATGATATATAAATCATTTTATACCTTCTATATATTGTATATCATTATCTATGTAATATGATCGAGAATAACAAGTCAAAACATATATGGTAAACAAATCGATTACTACCCGAGATATAACATTAACTTATAATTGAGGGTGAGAGGCGACGTGCTGGAACCCTAGCGAGTCTCATCTCCTAAGGTGACAACGGCGGTGGCCACGATGGATCCACCCCCACATGCAAGGGAGGGATCCTTCTCAAGGAATACGACGTCCCCATTCCATCCCTTATCCAACCCTGAACATCTTCCGCCATTCCCGAAAGCTGTGATAGGGCCGAAGGTTCCGGAGCTCATCGATGGCTGCCCAAATCTCCAGATTTCAACTTCGGAGTTCACTGAGGCCTTCGGGATTCTGAAGTTCACCCAAATCGCAAGCTTCAAACCCCGAAGTCCATCGGTCGTTGCCTTTGATATATTCGTCTTCGCTGCTTGGGACCTCCAGGAGCGGGCAACGGTGTGATTGCTCGATAAGCATCATATTATGATCTAGTTTTCCTCTGAAGAGGACCTCATCTGAGCCTGGTCAAAGGCACCCCGGCGTTGCAATGGCGATAATTTTTTCTTGTTCCGGTGGTCGTTCTATTTCCACATGAACCGCGACTCAACGTCCGCAGCAATTTAGGTTAGTTTCCCTAACCTTCCATTGCCATTTCAAAACCCCTCGATTATCCGTATGCTCGGCAACCTTCTCAGTCGGTACATTTGTTCGGATAGTAGAATGATAGCAGTCTGTCACCCAGTTTTCCCGAGGATATTCCTAGAGATGGATGCATCTAGGGTTCCATTTGACTACGTTTGGATTACAATCGGAGAAGAATACCGGTGCCGACAGAAATTTATCTATGAAGGATGGACAAATTTCTATTTATCGTGTAAGGGGTTGGGGCACGCTGCTAAGTTCTGTTGCCAGAGACCTTCAGCGTTGGGGAGTATGGGATTTGGATTTCATTTGAGGGATAATGGTCTTAGGGATGGGCAAAACACTTCTTGGTCGGCGGGCAGTGGTCAAGCTCCACTGGATTGTGATCAGGTGCGAGTTGTGGAGGAGGCGCGAATGGGCAGTGAGGCAGAGGGCATAATTGAAGCAAGTTTGGAGGAGGCGTGAATCGGTATTGAGGTAGAGGTCCTATTTGCAGCAGGTGTGGAGGAGGCGCGAATGGGCATTGAGGTAGGGGGAAGATTCACTGCAGGTGTGGAGACCCTTGACGCGGTTGTGGAAGCTCAACAGATCTATCCATTGGTGGTGGATGTGTTCAGTAGGATGAAAAGAGATTTGGTCAGTCCCTCCAGTAGGGGTCCTAATGATGGTGGGGGGGGGTTACCAGTCCGGAGGGATGCAGGAGGAAGACCAGAGGAATGGAAGTAAAATAGTTCTGGAGTATACACCAGGTGAAGAGAAGCTAGACACCACTGGTTTGGTGGCTGAGAGGGCATGGGTAGGCAGTGCGAAGATAAGAAAGGGGAGGCAGGGGCATAAATTCAATAACGCTATCCTAGACAGAGGTAGGAAGGAAGGATAACCGAGTGCACTTACCTTGATGAACAAATTTAAAGGCCTTTCAGAGGAGTGTTATGAGCTCGTTAGTGGAGGAGAGGAAGATGGAGCTAATGGGATGGCTCTCAACTGGAGTATTCACCGACACTCTGCTAATGAGGCTCTAAGCCCGAATAGCACTAGGGGTCCCAGAAGAAGGAAGGGGAGGAAGGATTACTCCTCACTACCTCCTCCTATGAAGACTCGTGTGGCGAAGAATATGGATGACAAAAGGACTCCGGTATAACCTTTGAGTCATTTGAGACCGGGGGAACAGGATTGTCAGCCCTTGGTCTTGATCTTAAGCTCTGAAGAAGAAGTAATTGAACATGTAATATTGCTAAATTCTACTGAGGAGGAGGATTCCAGGATGATGGGGCGATCTCTTGAGGTTCCCCTTACTGAGGATCAATATTCTTGGATCGAAAAACTTGACTCAATTTTGGTAGGCGGAATCAATCATGGGAAGATCATTGTAGAGGAATACATCCAGGCTTGGGATCAACTTGTGTCAGCTCTTGAGAAGCGGCTATTGGAAGACGCAGAATTAATCCTATCATCCTTAACATGGAAGTTGTTTAGGGAAACAGAGACGGGTAATATTAAATTTTTCGTTAGCAACGTTGTTTAAGCTTGTGGTTTTGGCTGGCTCATGTGAGTGGTTGGTCTGTGTTAGCCGTGGTTGCTTCGGGTTACTTGAAGTTCAGAATTCTTGTTTCCAGTACGCTTTTGGACTGCTCCGGATGAGGATTGGTGCACTAAGTCTTCATTGATGTAGGTCACTTGGAATTGGATGCTTGAGAGGATATGGCTTCGCCATCGGTTTTGTTCCCTTTCTTCTGCATGGGACTGCTTTCCGCGGTGTCCTGTGTTGGTGAAGATTTTTTATTGGCACACTTGCTGGGTTGGAGCGGTCCAATTGTTTGTTTTGGTTGTATGTGGTTTCTCACTTTCCCATTAAAAAGTTTTATAATAATAAAAAGTAATTTTCAGTCAGTCAACTTATAATTGTTAATAAACGGGTAATATAAAGTCACAAAAGAATAATATCTGATATCATAAATTTTATTATGATTCTGTTATAAGTTAATAATATGTGTATAAAAATTATACATGAGTTTCGGAAATGTACGAATAATATTAGAATTAATGTAAGGGTTAATTCCTCAATCTCATCATTATCAGAGATTGTTTACATTTATGTATTTACATAGACATATTTATCATCCATATCCATGTTTTAAAAAAATCAAATGTTTTATTTTATAGTTTTATGTAAGGGTCTCTTTGACAATATCATCAATTTAAATGTTTCAATGATTTGTTTTTCTAAATCTATTTAATTAATGTCCTAGTTTTCAAAATGATTTCAAGGATTTAATTTGGTTGAAATGATTGTTTTAAAATGTTAATTCCATTCAAATGTTTCAAGGTGTTATGGGAAACTTTGATTCAAAAATATCATTTAAATTACTTCCTTTATAAATTTTGTGACTTTTAAATGATTTAATGAAAATGGGATATTTCTCTAGACATGTTTTACAGCTTATTTTCAACTATGTCAACATCCTTTATTGGATATTATTTGTGATTGAAGATTCCTTTTTATAACACAATATTACATATTGTATTGATTGATTTATGATATGTTTGAATGTGGGTGTATTGTTTGTATACCATTCATGGTTTTTTATTAATGTATTGGAAATTCTTATACTAGTTTAAATAAAATTGTTTATTTTATGTTTCACCCTTTTTATATAAGGAATTCATTGGACCTAGTAAGTGACAGGTAGGGCCAACTATAACCCCTTTATGCTTCATTAGGTCTCATGAGACAAACTATATATGGACTTTTCCAAGGATATTCCCATTAAATTTCATATATGGATTTTGTTTGGGCATAACCATTTATATATAGATTTCTTGGTCGAGGCCCTTCCGATATGTTATAGATATAGGGCATTATGCATTCCTTCATTATGAGAATAGGTATTAAAATTGCATGTTTATTTAGAATAATATTATATCCACGTGAAATTTTAAATTGAATTATTTGATTTATTATTACCATATTGTGCTGAAGATTATGATTAAAAGGCTTGTGTTTTTATTTTATACCTTTCCTTAAAAGTTTATTCTTTGATAGCTTTCGAAATATTTTTTATCCTTACTGATCAATTGAGCTCACACCATTCATATATTTTATTTTCCTAGGGTGATAATAAATATTTTTTGATTAATATGTATATTTAAGCCAGGGGAAATGGTGTTCTCAAAGGATTATCTATGTTTTATTTTATGTTATAAATTATTATGTGATTTTCATGTATGTTATCAATTTCTCAATTCTGATTAACTGATCAATCCTTTTGGAAATTATTCTTAGTAATCAAGCCAATGTATATAAATAATGCACTCACTTTGGGTTTCTAGGGGAAGGAAATTATAGTTTTTATCCATGGAAATTTATCAATAACCATGTAACTAGATTTATAAAACATAGATTAGGGATCCTAATATTAAGATATACTTTGAGGATATGTATAGAAGATCCCCCTATAATTTCGGTAAAGATAGAATTAAATTGAAATTCCAAGAAATGCATCCTTGTATAGATACTATAAATGGGATTTTTTTGGAACAGATGTACCTAGGGGTGAAGACACTAGCATGGTGTTCTAGGCTTGACTTAGGGTAACTTGGTACATGACAATAAGCCTTACTGTGCACCTGGTTTGACCCTCCCTTTGGATATGCTTAGGATAATTCATATTTTCATTACAACCAATTATAAAGTATTTATGAGAAAATATGTCTTCAATGGAACCATATTTTTTATTAAGGATTTGATATACATAAATTATTCAGTTTATGTTAAGTATTTTACTAGTTTAGAATTATTCATTATGATTCATAAAATAATCTAGTGTATTCCATTGTTTAGAAGTGGTTCCTAGTGGAAGGAATGAAAACTATATTAAGGTACATAATACAAGTAGGGATTTTCCTCTTATGAAAGATACTTATTGTATAGATGGTGATGCAACTTATGTTTAATAGCTTATAACTATATTGGGATAGATTACTCAGGTTTTTAATAACAAACTTACCCATATAGAGCACCCAGATCCACAATGTAGAGAATCAATGTTGGACTTAATCATGAGAAAAAATCCTCCAACATTCAATGAGACAATAAATGTATTTTTGGATGTGCAATGGATAAGTTCCTTTGAGAAAAATATTTCTTAATTTGGGAAGTAATAAAAGGGAGAATGTTCTGGGTGTAGTTTACCATCCCTCAAGAGATACAGATTAATGGTGGTCATTAATTCAAAACAAAAATGAGGGTGAATATGTAGAAAATATGGAATAGAGGGTGTTTAAAAAAAATTCCTAGAGAAATACTTTCCTTGTGAATAGTGAAATAATATTGAAAGGAAATTTAGGAGTTAGAGGGATAAACAGGATAAGAATGTTACAAAGTATGAGGCTATCTTCATAGGGATATCAAGGCATGCATTAAATTACATACATAACCTCATATGTAAGATTGATAAGTTATTTTATTGGTTAAATTTTCCCTCTTATGGGAACTAGCATCACAATTTTTATCATCATATGAAGATATAGAATCATTTTCTATGAAGAAAAAAAATGGAATTCTCTATGTAGTATGAAAATAAAGTAAAGAAACAGGATATGATAATGGTGGGTCGAGAGACAGATAAATGGAAAATTGAATGAAGTTTTTTTGCCTTATGTGATAATTGTTGGAAGAAACACCCTGGTACTGTCTTGAATGGAATGGGAGTTTGTTTCAAATGTGGAGAAAAATGTCACTAGTATCGTGATTAGAAGAGAAATATAGAAGATGTGCAATGAAATAACTTTAAATATATGGGATATTATGTAAATTATTTTCCAAATCACCAAGGAAATATAGCTCATAAAAATCAAATGGATCAATGAAAAGATTAGGATATTACTATAGTCAAAGTGAAATAAGTAATGAATTTTTGTTTTCAATTCTTGAAATATATTTTGTTTATAAAAATAATGTGATATGCAGGTATTGCATTGTAGTAATTTTTTCATTATTGTTTTTATATGATTAAGGTAATGATATATTTAGTATGTGTCAATTAGAGAAACATTTCATTATTTGGGGAATCTATTGCTTCAATAGATTTTGGAAATTTAGAGTCCTTTTAGATAGATTTTGGATAGATTTATTTTGGATAACTAAAATTTTTTAAATGGATTAAGTTTGACTTTGTGTATTATTAGGTATGGTTTAAGAAATTCTAATACTTATTTCTAGAAGGTTATAATAATATAGTTTGAGAAAAAGGACAACCTGTAGGCCAAGAAACGACTCAACCTGTCGGAAAATGCTGCTGGAATTGAACCCACAACCAAAGTTAGAAAAATATTATTCACCTACCATTGGACTACATGATTCCATAGTAAGTATAACATAGTTTTCTTTATTAAGTGTTATAATTATATATTTGTAACCATATACAATTAAGATAAATAGGTTTTTTTTTGAATTTTATTATCTTTAGAAAGGAAAGATGAGTTGTTGTATGAATTAGTTAATGAATGAAAAATTCCATGTAAATTAATTATACTTTATTATGTTTCTATTTTATGAATAAATTATTAAAATATAAAGAAAATATCATAAAACAAAAAAAATCCTAGTATATTCTTCTGTGATGAATCAAATATCCCCTTGGATCATCACATATTTATACCTTTATGGTTATTAACCTTTAACTAATCATGTTCTCTATTTCTCTCAATCATAATAAGATCATTATTTTTTTATTCAATATTCATATCTCCCAACACAGAATTCTAGTATATGTTTTCTTGGATGGCCTTCATACTTCCATTTAATTATTTTAAAATGGATGTCTCGTTAATAAATTATCGATGTGGGATTTCAAAAAAATTATTTTCAAAATTCCAACCAAGAGTTTTCAATTTCTTGTTCAAATTGAGATGAATCTATTTATTGAAGTAGGGGATAATGTAACACCCCATGCTTCCATGGTACACTTATTTTTAATAATTCAACAGCTTGCACGGCATGAAATGCCGAGTTCAAGAACACCTTGACTTATCAAACTAACAGTTTAAAAAGTAGTTATGAATAGTATTAACCTCATTTTTAATTTTCTATATTCTATATAATTTTAACAGTCATCTTATGTGTTTCGTATACATAATATAATGAAAAATTCAAATTTTTCGATAAATGAAGTATTTTTCAATTAATGTATTTTTTTTCATTTTAATAGAAAACCCTTTTTAATCCAAAATTTAACACTTTTATATATTCACTTTGATGGAATTAAATTATTTATTAATATTGGGACTTAAAAATTGAGAAAATTTTCTATTTTTTTCTAATAACTTTCTTATTTTAATGAATAGTGTAAAATGCTACATTTTAATTCAAAACTCATATTTCAATTTATTTATTTGTATAGATATATTATAATTTTAAATGATTTTAAAGTGTAGTTGGATTATGTTCATAACATTTAAATAAATTTTGGACATTTTATGTAATTTCACATTGAAATTGGACATAAACCCATGTCAATCTTTTGATAGTGTTTTCATTCTTAAAAACATATTTATGGTTTTGACAATTGAAATTAAATTTAAATTTATTTCTAATTTTTTTTTTGAATTTTGAAAAATGGATTCTATATTTGTAATAATATTCTTCATATTTTGAAAAATGGTACCTTTCATTTTTTGGACATTCTGAATAGTAACTTCAGTAATTATTTTTATTTACCATGGTTAACGGGTAAATAAGAAAAATAAGGTTATGAAATAATATTATAATAATATAAAACTACATTAACAAATGTACAAATCCTATTGGATGACATATGGCCGACCAGGAGCATCATTAAGTCAATTTTAGGTCCCTATGAATCCACTTGGGAGTGAAAATGAATTGTTATAATAATTAATTTCATGTATTGGGAAATATAACATAAACATGTATCTTATTAATAAATAAATCTTAATTGTAGTTATATAAGTTATACCTTGAAATATAAATATTAATTCGACATTTAAAAATATTTCCTACATTATGGTATTTTATTTTTAATTTTGAGACATTATATATTTTAATTTATTTATGACACAATAATGATATAATATTTTCTTTATTAATGAATGAATCAAATAAATGATATTATAAATATAAAAAATAAATGTAATTTTATAGTTTTTATTCCATAAACGAAATTTAAAGATTCTTATGGCAGGTTATATTTTATTTAATGCATTGTTTATGAATTAATCATACTTTTATGACATTAAATAAATGAATTATTAAATACTGTCAGAATTAACAAAAATAATCTTTTAAAATAAATACTATTTTATTAGAAGATATTAAAATCCAAAAAAAAATATGACATGGAAAAATAACATAGATAATGTTAGAGTTTTTATTAATTATGCACTCAAGGTTCGCTTGGAATTTTATAATAACTATTTTGACCCAATAGTATAAAAGTACATGAAGACTTAGTGAGAGTTAAACTATTTAACAAAGAGTTAATCCAAAAATATTAGATTAATTTCAGGACGTAAACATGTATAAAAATAATTTAAATATAGTATTTAAACCCATATTCATGTTATCCTCAATTAAAATCAGTTTAGGCTATTATAACCTGAAAATAAATTTATAATTAATTACTATTGCAACATTTTCTTAAAGTTCCCCTCCCCTCTCTTATAAAAGGGAACTTCTCCTTCTAATTTATTAAAACCGAAAAATCCCCTTTACTTGGAAAAACTCTACCCAAATATCATCCAAACTTCCCTCACATCAACTTAGAGTCCACCATTTGGATAGAAAACCTACTGAAGGAGTCCTTTTGTGAAAATCGAAATGAGACACCAAATGAAGAGGTAATTGTTCTAGCCATTCTTTCAATGTCCATTTTTCTACTTCATATTCATAATATGTTACCATACTAAAAATAATAACTCTAGCATATAATATATTATGATATGTTTATGTGATTATGGGACAACCTTATTCCTCTTTCTACACATCCTATGAAAAACAATACCGCCATGCATGCGTACATATGGATTACTATCTCCACACAATGGTGTAAACTATTTTTCATTTATACATTATTTATTTATTTATAAATATGAATAAAAATAACTAAAATAATAAATATAACATTATAATTTTTTTTAAATTCATATTCCATCAATTTAGATACCATCAATCCCTTAATGAAATTATATCATCACTCGTGCGTGCATATGGCTTACCCTCTTCATGATGCAATTAGACACATCTTCCATGTTAACCATCCAATAATGATTATCAAAATATATGTATTATGAATAATTATGAAATATACAACATTATAAGTTTACTGGAATAATATATATATATATATATACATTTATGTCATTCACATAGATCCATTCAATTCAGTAAGAAAACAGAATCAACATCCATGCATACGTACAACCTACCATCTCCAAGAATGATGTATTCTATTTCTAGTATATTTATATTTTAAATATTTATATTATGAATATATATTATATATAAGTCATATTATACCATCAAGAAATAATTAAATCAGTATCTATGCAATATGATCAAAAATAACAAGTCAAAACACCCACGATAAAGAAAGGGATTATTACCCAAAATGTTGCATTAACATAGAATTGTTAATAAACCAGTAATATAATGTCATAATGAATCATATATGATATTATTAATATTATTATGATTCGGATATATGTTAATAAAATGTTTAGAAATATTATATTGGAGTTTCAGATACGTACGGAGAGTTTCATACTTAAGGTAGGGGTTAATTCTTCAATATCATTATTATCTTAGATTGTTTTAGTGTAAGTATTTATTGGGACATATTCATCATCCACGTACATGTTTTATAAAATAATTTAAAAGGAATATTTTATATATTTATCAAATGTATTCTTTAACTCGATCATCATTTTGAATTTATGAATTATTTATTCTTCTAAATCTATTTAATTAATGATCGTGTTTTCAAAACGATATTATGGATTTATTTTTATGGACATTATTGTTTTAAAATTTTAATTGTTTTTGAAAATATATTAATTGTAATTAGACACATTGATCCATAAAAATATTTTAAATGAATATCATTTTTAATTTTTCTTCTTTTTTATAGATTTTCTGAAAATGGGTTATTTCTCACAATGAATTTTACTGATTATTTTTTAATATGTCAACATACATTATTAGATATTATTCTTTATTTAGGATGATTTATGATAATAAAATATTCAATATTTTATTGAATGAGTTAGGATACTTTTGATAGTGTATGTGCTATTTTTATACCATGCATGGTTTATGGTTAAAGTATTGGAATTTTGTATTCTAGTTTTAATACGAATGTTTATGTTTTGTTTCACCCTTTTCATAAGAGTAATGAATTGGACTTAGAATGTGATGGGTAGGGCCCACTATAGCCCCTTGATGCATTGGTATGTATCATGTGATAAAATAGATATGGACATGTCAGAGGCCTTACCCATTTATTTTCATATACAGATTTGGAAGAGGAAAAAACCATTTTATTTATAGGTGTCTTGGCTAACGCCACGCCGGTATGTTTTATATGTCTAAAATTATGAATTCCCTCATTATGATATTAGTTATTGATATTTACTATTTACTTCAACTAGTAGAATATCAATGATAAATTTTAAATGGAATAATTTGATTTATTATTTTAATATTGTGAAAAAGATATTGATTAAAATGATTTTTTTTCAGTTCTATACCTTGCCTTAAATTATTATATTTATTTATGATAGCTTATGATATACTGTTTATCCTTACTGGTCATCTTATCTCAACAATTTGATATGTTTTTTCATTGGATTCCAATATGTTTTTTTATTATTGATATGCAATGTTATGATAAGGGAATAATGGAATTCTCAAAAGATTTTATATGTTGGGTTTTATGTTAGAAAATGTATTGAAATATTCAAGTATGTAATCTATTTCCCAATAAGGCTAAACTATTTGGTCCTTCGGGACATGATTCATTATAACAATTCCAATGTAATAAAATAATGCACTGGATCTGGGCTTATAAGGTCGGGGCAATACACCAGGGGAGTTTCATCTTGAATTCCATGTGGAAACTGAAGTATGGACAGTGCGGTAGCTAAAAACTTTGTGGTAGAGGACCCCTCCAGTGAAGTCATGGGATTATATTATTTTTTACAGAATTTATGTGAGAACAATATATATGTATTTTAACATCATATGGTGGGGATTATATAAATAAAAATGGTTAATTAATGTTTGGTTGGTATCAAAGGATAATTTTACGAGCGTCACTACGTATCGAATGTGAAGAGGTATCAAGACACACATAGTTCTTGAAACACATCATGCTGAGAGACCAACATTGTTTGGGAATTCATATCTGGTGAGGAAGCAGAAGAATACCATAATTATCATGTGGCATCACGAACCTTTTCAGGACATGATCCCTATTTAATGTGATGTGTTGATGATGTTGGATATTAGTTTAAGGTCATATTGTTTGGACCATAAGGGTGGAACTCCAAGTGAATCATGCATAGTGTGGTTTAATAAAAATACTATTGTGAATGAGGTCCATGTAGGTTG
The DNA here is from genome assembly GCA_963277665.1 of Viscum album. Taxonomy (NCBI): domain Eukaryota; kingdom Viridiplantae; phylum Streptophyta; class Magnoliopsida; order Santalales; family Viscaceae; genus Viscum; species Viscum album. The sequence continues at coordinate 2,005,780,318 of OY728125.1, forward strand.
GTTTCCACAACATGTTTATACTTGAGGAAGCTCACAGAAAGATCAAATTTTTTCTTCTTCAACCATATCGAGGCTGTAGGGGCGATTGCAGAATGACCAATCAATGGATATACATGTGACATTTAAGAGATAAAAATTAATGTGAATTAGTGACAATAGATCCCAAATATTACTTAGATACATTAAGATAAACTATATACAATTTGATGTCATGGAACATGGATAATTATCAAGGCCAAGGGGCTGAAGGTTTTAAATAGTATGTGTTTAGGCCCAAATATGGAGTTTTTAGGTGTCACTATGTATCTCGTAATTATGGAAATTAAAACACACATAATCTATGAATTCAGGGTACATTTTTAGTTTAATTTAATAAATTGAGGATTTTGGGTTTTAGTTTAATGTCATAGTGATCAAACCATAAGAGTTGGTGTCTTAAATGTGTGTGCATAGTGAAATGTCCAAAAAACCTGATGTGAATGAGGCCACAGAGGTGTGATTTCACATTTCTTTTTTCCGATGAAAATTTTAATATTAAACCCAAATACATTTGTATAACATGGTTGTATGGGAAATTTAATGTTAGTAGGCCATGGACGGTTGTCTTCCATATATTGGGCCTATGATCGACGGAAAGAAGGGGATGTAAGTTATTGAATTGTAGAAAGATGAAAGTTCAATGAGTCACTACGTATCCCATAAATAAGGGAATTAATCAACACATAGTTATTAAAAAATCGATCTCTATTCATGGGTCTGAACCATACAAATAGTAGGATGTATTTTTTTTGTGTTGTTTTTATTTTTCTGTTGTTTTGTTTTTGTTTTTTTAGTGGTTGGATTGGATAGATAACTCAAGCATTGCTATATATCATGTCTGAACATGAATCAAGACATATATAGTTATTGAAAGATGCAATGGTGCTTAAAATTTTTTAAATGCAGTTCCCTCTCAGGTTAGAACACCAACATGTTTTTTTGTTTTTCGTCAGGCAGTCGGGATGATGGTTCCCTAGTTTATGGTCATGTGATTGCACAGGTCGGTGCAGTTTATCATTGTAAAGTGACGAAACTAATTTCCACACATTTTGTCGTCACGCAGCTAGGACAATAGGGGAGAGGAATGATATTGGGTATGTGTATGGAGTGGTAAAATAACCCATTGTGAATGAAGACAATGGATTCTAGCACCACACCACACACATTAATGGAAAAAATCAAGCCAATGGGCTGAAATATTATCTATGGAAATTCCCAAAAAACAAAATGTATGAGAATTATTATATATCCTGTTAATATTTGAATAAATCCATACATATTTCTAGATTAGGGAAGAGTAGGAGACCAATACTAAAAGTTATGTCCTCCTAGACAAGAACATCCCAGTCGTGTTGTGTAATTTAATGTCATTATTGCTCACACTCTACAGTTCCACACTTAAAGATGTTGGATTTGGACCATAATGGCCAGGAACCTCAGATGCACATGTGCAGTTTGATGTGGTGTACTAACCTGAAAAGAATGAGGTCCTAAGAGTCCCAATGTCATACATCACATTTATTATAGAACCACCGTATATTTTAATGTCATTATTCTTAAACTATAAGGGAGATTAGTATCCCAAATAAGGGACATGTGTAACACATATGGACTAAACCAAAGTGAATGGGGATTGAGGAGGTCCTCTTTCCATGACACATCTTCAAGGAAAACCAACCCACAGTTTAATGTCATAAAGAATGGAATTGGGTTCCAAGTTTAACATCATGTTTGTGGGACATGGTATGGTTTAAATTTTTTCTTAATAAAAAATATGTGTAATAGAGAGTTGATGAATCTGATGTGAATGGATACCAGTATGGAAATCACCACACCATATACTCTCGAGGAGAGTTTCATACAATTTGGAGTCCTGATTCTTGAACTATTTTGGATATTAATAGTTTATGTTCTTAATGCTTGGACCCCATTCAAATAGTTTATTTTCATGTTTCATAGAACATAGTTTCTTATATTAAGGTAATATAGTATAGACTGTGAGAATAATGGGGTACATCGTATATCTATAGTGTTGTGGTAGGGATAACATGACATGAAGATGGGCCCGGAGGACTCAACACCACGCTACATAATTCGAAAAGAACCCCATATATAGTCTATACTCGTAATTCTTACATTTTATGGTTCATTGTTTACGGTTAATGAATCTGGACTATTGAAATTTTGTAGGTCCCCTATGTGGGTAAAACCCCTACCAAAACACTCAAGATCATGTGGGTCATGAATGGTGCTGTAAATAGGGAATAATTTCAGGATTTCACCATCACATGGATGTGAAAAAAAATTTGTTGGTAAATACCATGTGGGAAGGTCCCAATGATACATAACATTTTTTTGCACACATGTAGATGATCAGAGGGAAAAAAACCCGGTGGTCTTAGAGTTCCACTAGAACACAGGGAATTGGAAAATGTGAATCCAGACACCTAATTTCTTGAACAAAATGAGGGTGGAGTGACGATGGAGATAACCAATGACCATTATTGAACCAAAAAATCCATATTATGTAACCATTAGTGAGGATAAAGAAATGATTTTCGACCACTAACCATGTTCCAAACACGAGAACTCTCAAAAATTCCATCTGAAGTCTTCTGGGGAATTGGCCTAGGATGGTAGGTGATTCATTGTGGCGAGTAACCATGCCATTAGGTGTCCCTTCAGACATAGAATACGATTGGTTTCCATATAAATAGTTATGTGATGAATGGTTATGGATTGAGAGAATGGTTTTGTGGAATCCAACACACTAGGTCTCAAACACTAGTAAATCAATGAATATTAGTGGGAGGATGCAGTTGGAATTGTGGTAAATGAACCTAGAATTATAAATAGTATAAGTTCATATAGAATTTGACTAAAGGATCATAGATTAACACATAGTGTTTAGACCATTGGTGCCCAGTTTAGCATCATGTGATAGGGATGTGCTCATGAAATTTAACATTATAAGATAATGATGTTGCATCATAGTTTTAATAACATATCCTAGTGGAGGAAAAGTACTATATTTCTAAGAGGAATTTGTGTCATGTGGTTGCTATGACTGGATGTGAATGAGGGACCACGGGTTCTGTACAACAAAACACAATTCCAGGGGAATCCATACATAGTTTATATACATGATATTTGTACATGGGTCCTTAGATTATTTTCATGTTCCTAGGATGTAGAATGATATAATGTTAACCATTATTACATTAAGACAACATATTAGAGTTTAAAATCATGTTGCAGAGAGTTGGGAAACATTCCTTTTAAGGTTGTGCAGAATGGAATGTGAATGAATGTCTATTTTCTATTGGGAACTAGGACACTGATGGAGCTTTTTTAGTTTAATTCCCTAAATCTAGGATGTATAATTCTTTGTAGTTTGACGTCATGGTGTAAGGATGAGGAAATCCGTGAAACTTAATTTCAGGAGATAAGTACGTGTAATTCAATGATGTTTAATTTCATGTGGTAATGAAAATTGAACAAAATTTTAATTTCATATGGTGAGTAAAAATAACCATTTTATGTGAACTAGTTTTTGAGGAACATGGAATTTGTGGGAGGATTAACATTATCTCCATCAATGGCGACCAAAGAATACACACCATTATGAAAAAACATATTAATGATGAATGGTCCTTCTCACATGGGGTCCAACTTTGGTGGATTTATACTAGGTATCATCAGTTTCCTTATATCCAGAACTATATCACCTTCATGGAATGAAAGGAGAAGAACATTCTTATTGAACGTTTTATTTATCATATTCTGGTGCCTCTCTAGATTATGCAATGGCCAGAGTCTGTTCGTGTAGAGGGCTCCCAGTTTGGGTAAATAGACTTCAACTACCCTTTATGATGTCTGTTAATCATTGAAAACTGTTTAGAGCTACGTCTCATGCATCTTAATGAGAGGAACTACCTTTTTCAATACATTAGTGAATTTGGAGTCACCGTGATATAATTAAGAATCGTTCTTCGATTAGCCCTGGTAATTTTTGGGATATTATCCAAAATAATTTTATAATTATATCCCACCATCATTTGGATAATATTTTTTATTGTATTTTTAAACTGCTTGATCTGTCCATTTTCCTGCACATGATAATGAGAAGTGTGGATGGACAAGATGATATAATTGGAATAACACTTATTTTACTCACCTTATTGGAAGTCAGTTGTATATTCAGTTAGAATATAATGAACGACTCTGAATTGATAAATTATGTGGGTTATAATGACTAATATAGTATACTAGGCCTTGAATTATATGATAAGAACTTATACGTCCCACTTAAAAATTAAATATGTTAAGGTGAAAATGATGGTGTAGTGTAAAACTATTATTGGTGGATATGTTCCCATGACATTGAGTCCCTAGACCATAAATGGTCAATATTATATGGTAGTATGGAGGGTCTATAGTGGTTAATGCACAAAATTGGCATGGATATTACATGTGTGAAACCCCTAGGTGGACCTGATACAATCTTGGACCTTGGTTGTTATATAACATCCCTGGCATTGATTCTGATATGAGAGTTTCAACCATACATGGTGAGATCCATATGAACTAGAAATATCATCACATATAACTTCTTGATTCTCTACTAATTTAACGTAAGGAATGATAATTCCATTGAAGAAAATTTTTTATAGAGTTTTCTCAATGGTGGGACCACTATGGATTGTGGACTATGCCACAGATCGGCAAAATTTTCACATTAGGATCTATTTGGATGGAGACATCTCTTATAAAAATACACAATAATTAGAGTCATACAATCATATATTTATTCAATTTTAGTGGACCCAAAGGCACTAATATGATGGTACCTATAGTACGGTGGTATATGGGATGGCTAAAATCAGTTTATGTTGTAATAGGATCGATAGACCTTCAACGGGCCAAACGGTTGAATAAATCTTCCTGGTCATGTTCATAAAGGGAGGAAGCTAGAATGTCTAGGAAATTATCTCGACTATTCTACAACCAATGAACATGAGTTACCTATATCTGAGAAGGGAACGAGGTAATTAGATAGCATGGTTGTTCAAATAGGGCCATGAGTTTTAGCTTCTTGATAAAATACTCACCTCTGATCAATTTGATGACGGGATCTGGGTCCCCTTGGATGTGAAAATGGGGAACAACAATATAAATTTCTATATTAATACCTATAATTATATATTTATAGTATTCTCCATTATTGGTGTTTCCTTATGATAGCAGGAATGAAAATAGTAGGCCTGTAAAGTCCCAAGCTTGACGTACATGGACATTACATTACTTTTGTAGAATACTTAATACATGAAAGAAATATATTACCAAAGACTGTATTTTTTTACTGTCATTGGAAGCGTGGCACATAATCTTCTAACTTTGGGAATGATCTTCAATATCTCCCATAAAATTATTCCCTTTTTTTCTATATAATACCATTCTTTATATCTTGGGGAAAAGAAAACAAAAAAATGGATGATCTGAAATTATCAGTAAGGGTAAACATGAAGGTCAAACCATAAACCTATTAATGTTAAAACATGGACATAATGTTTAAATATCAAAATCTTTAGTCATAAAATAAATCATGTTAGTACGTAAGGCATAGATCATAAAGGTACATTAACCAAGATAAAATTTAATTGGATTAAAATATGGAATTTTAGAAAAAAAATTAAGCACATATTATGATTTCCATAATATCCAATGCATATCTATCAAGACCATAAGAATAGAAAAAAATCTATTACTGAACAGTATTTACATTTCTTGTCGAGGGAGTTTTGGGACGCGACGGCTTTTCACGAGATCACGCTGGTGGCTCGTTTTGGGCGCTCCAAGCTGCCCCTGGGTTTCATCAGCGGCTTTGTTGCTTCGTGGGGGCTGTCCCAGCCAGCAGTGGTGTCCGACCTGACGAGGGTGGCCTTTTGTATTCATCTGGCTTCTAGGGAAGACTTGGTGAAAGCTTGGGCTTGGGGAGCTCGCAGGTGTGGTGCTTGGAGTTTCGCGCTTTCCAGGTGGTCGTGGGACTGTCATAGAGGGAGAGAATCTCTTTTTGAGGCGATGTGGTTGTCGTTGTCTGGCCTCCCTCTCCCGTTCCAAAACCCGGCGCTTCTGAAAGAGATTGGGAACTCCTTTGGGACCTTCTTATGTGTGGATGAGGACACGAATAGTCTCAAGGCAGTGGTGTGTCCCCGGATCTGCATGGAAATGGATATTTCATTGAAGAGACCCTCCTTGGTGCATCTTGAATCTGAAGATGGGTTTAGTTGGAGCCAGAAGTTATTTTATCGTAGGTTGCATTGTTTCTGTGCGCTCTGCGGTCTGCATGGCCATGAGGAGAAGAACTGTCGGCGACTGCGGGGGGTGGAGGAGTCCTCCGGTGGTGCTCTGTAGGAGGATTCGGGTCCGGACCCGTTGGGTTCGGGTAAGTTTGGATCTCTGGATCAGCCCGTTTCTCTTCGTGGGGATTCAAATTTGAATTTACCCGGGGGAGTTGGCATGATGGGAAATTCCCCTGGGGAAACGTCGTCTGACAATGCTTGGTCGCGACCGTTTCCCTCTTCTGGGTCTAGGGACCTGATCTCTTGGTCCCCGGGTCCGGTGCTTCAATGGACGGTCTCTACCAGTGACAGGTTCGTCATTTCACCAAATGGGTTTGAGGTGCAGATACCTTTCTCCTTGGGAAGTCCGGTCAGGATGCTTTCGCCCCTACCGTCTTCTTTTGGTTTCTCGAAGCACCTTTCTCCTGGATCCATCCGGAGTTGTCTTCTGTACAACCTTCTGGTCTCCCCGAGTAGTTGTGTGGGGATGGCGGGTGGGGTCTGTTGTGTGGAGAAGGAAGTGGAGACCACACGCCGGTCTCCACAGATAAGGTTGTGGATGTCTTTGTGCTAGGGAGAGCGAGATGGAGCTCTTCCTCGCGGTCTGACAGGAAGGAGACCGAGGATGGAGGAGTTGGATACTCTGAGTAATGAAGGGCTTCTAGCAGGAGCTCGAGGGAGGGATCTGGAAGGCGTGTCGGGACCGATCACCCGTTCGAGAGCTAAGGGGAAGGGTTTGATGGTTCTCTCCAGTCAGGATGTCCCAGTGGTCCAGGAAGCCCGTAAGATCATCCAGTGATGTTTTCCTCTATTTTTTGGAACGCTCGTGGTCTAGGTGCCCAGGCGAAGAGGGCCTTTATTTCGTTGGAGGTTAGGAAAGCCAAAGCCTCCCTGTTGGCGATTTTGGAGCTGAAACAGGATGCTTGTAAGATGCCGTATATAGTGAGGAAACTATGTTTTCCGAACTCCTTTCATGGCGGGCCTGTTAATTATCAGATTTGATTGGGTTGGAAGGAGAACCTTTCGGTGGAGGTCGTCAGTGTGACCAATCAGTGTATTGACCTGAAGATCGAGGTGAACGGTTTTAATGTCCTCCTTTGATTTGTGTATGCGAGTAACAAGGCATTGGAAAGGAGGGATCTCTGGTCTCATTTGAAGCAGGTCCACGCTGATATGTTGCCGTGGTTCGTGGGAGGTGACTTCAACACTATTGGGGACATGTTGCAGAAGAAGGGAGGGAGGGATGCTCCTCTGGATGGAATGATGGAATTCAAGGAGTGCCTGCTGCATGCGGGGCTATTGGACATAGGCTATGGAGGGTCGAGGTACACGTGGTGTAATAACAGGAGAGGCCAGAATAGAATTTGGTGTTGTCTGGACCAGTGGCTTACCAACTTGCATGGGCTCGATATGTTCTCAAAGTCCTCGGTCATGCATCTCCCGCGCATTTTATCTGATCATGCACCACTTTTGATGGATTTTAGACGTGAAGCTGTGGTTGGAAAGGGCTTTTATTATTCGAGTGAATGGCATAAGCACCCAGTTTTCATGCAAATGGTTAAGGCCTCCTGGATGATGGAGGAGAGGGAGGAGTCGTGGGGAGGGCTGGATAATCGTATCAAGAGGTTAAAACATAGCATCAAGAGGTGGCTTGTGGAGAAACCTGACTGGGACAATGGGGTGACCAGCTTATAGGAGGAGGTTGGCAGGCTTGAGGAAAGGCTTCACCCCTCCTGGGATGAGAGCACTTTTACTACCCTTTGTGATAAAAATGCGGTGCTGGCGGAGAAACTTCTGGAGATGAAGAGGGTGTATCTGCAATGCTCCCGTGTGAGTTAATTTAGAGAGGGGGGTCGCAACAATGCGTTCTTTTAGGCTTGTATTAAAGAAAGGAGGAGTTGGAAGATCAACATCAAAGGTGAAGATGGAGAGATTACTTCGGATTTTATGGTGGCTGGGGGAATTGCGTTAAAGAACTTTGAGGGTATATGGGCAGGAGAAGTCTCGTCTGGATTCCGTAGAGAATCGCTAAGGGAATCTAGTTTTTTAGAGGGCCTTCCCTACCTGATCTCCCAGTCTGAGAACGTATACATGTCCAGGATCCCAGACGAGAGGGAGATTAAAGAGGCCCTGGGGAGCATGCCATAGGATAGCGCACCTGGTCCTGACGGCTTCCCGGTGTCTTTTTACAGGGCTACTTGGGATGTCGTGGGGCCATGTGTCGCGGAGTCCATTGGTGATTTCGTTCGTGGAGCTCCTTTAAGTAGGGGGATCTCCTCTTCGAGGGTGGTGCTGGTTCCGAAGATCAAAGATCCCACTCTGGTTATCCATTTTAGGCCGATATGCCTGTGCAATGTGTCTTATAAGATTCTGGCAATGATCATCTACAGAAGATTGGACAATTTGATTACAAAGTTAGTCTCTGAAGAACAACACGACTTCATTCAAGGGAGGGGTATACAGGGAGCGGTTGGCATAGCTAGCGAGTTGGTGCATGATCTGAACAAGCGGTCTGTGGGTTCCAATATTATTTGGCATGTAGATATGAACAAAGCTTTCGAAAATCTGTAATGGGGTTTCATCTTGCAGGTAATGAGAGGTTTTGGTTTCCAGGAGTCCCTCTGCGATCTGTGTTTTCTGTGCTTTGCGTCTCCCTGGAGCTCTATATCACGGCTCAGGAAATTCTTCGATTTCTTCAAATCGGTGAGGGACGTCCACCAAGGGGACCCAATTTCTCCTTTTCTGTTCGTACATGCATAGGATTCCCTATCCAGAAACTTGAAGAAGGGCTTAACAGAGGGGAGGTTGAGACCTTTTCTTGGCCGCAGAAACTCTCTCAGAGTTTCTCACATGATGTTTGCTGATGACATTTTTCTTTTTCTGAACGGAGGGAGGAGATCGATAAATAATATTAAGGCCATTATGTCAGAGTATGGGTAGATAAGTGGCCAGGAAATCAACTGGTTGAAGAGCCACTTGTTCATCTCCAACAAATGTTCAGGGTAGAGGTGAAAACGTATTCATGAGGCTTTGGGCTGTGGACAGAGACAACTCCATATTCTTTACTTAGGAGTTCCTCTTTCATGTGGGAGGATCTTGAAGGTCCACTTCAATGAGATTGTGGACCGCATTCTAGGAAGGATCTTCAACTTGAATAACAAGCTATTATCCTTTGGGGGTAGGATCATGCTGATCAACAGTGTACTTCTTTCGATTCCCATGCATGTTTTTGCAGTCATCAAACCCCCGAAAGGGACGGTGGAGAGGATCGATCTCATTCTCTCGTCGTTTCTCTGGGATGCTAAAAGGGAGGGGAGATGCCACTGGGCGTCTTGGAAGATGATGGCCAGACCAGTGGAAGAGGGTGGGGTTGGTCTTCGCGATATACTTGGAACGATTCGGGGACTGCAGGAAAAACTGGCTTGGGAGGTGATAGCAGGTAAATCCCTCTGGGCCAATTTTTTCAGAACGAGATATAGAGGGCTTGGTGAATGCAGCGCGCACGGTGCAATGGATCTCGGCAGGTGCATTGTATCACATCCGGAGGTGCTGCAAGGTCATGTTAGATGGGTGATTGGCCATGGAGAGATCAGCTTCTAGGAGGATGCATGGTTGGAAGAAAGGCTGGGCTACAAGGGATTCCCCCTCCCTGATATCTCTTTCAGGGAGGCGTGTAAGAGATATGAGTTCGTGCATGAGAAACTAAACTCAACGCAACTGAATACCTTCAACAGCGTTGTTATGAGCAATGAACCAGAAAAGTGTTGTTTTTTTCTAGGTGAGTCGGGGCGATTCAACTTGAATGGATATAGGAGAATTTTCCAGAGGGTTACATCCGGAGAAACAGAGTAGGGACCCATGTGGTGTAAGCCTATCCTGACGTGAATGAACTTCCTAGTGTGGCGGGTTCAGAACTGAGCTGTACCCACATAGGAGAACATCCAGAAGAGGGGGGTCTGCATGGCCTCACACTGCTTCTTTTGTGAGAGTCCAAGTTCAGAAACAACGCTTCATCTGTTCTTTCAGGGGCGGTGGGCTGTGTTTCTTTGGACCCAATTCTCTCAGTTCAGGATACAGGATGTGGAATGTATTTATGTTCGAGAGTATCTTCTGGCATGGTTCTTGGGTTTCAGCGGGAGAGTTGAGGATCTTTCAACAGGTATGATCATTCCAGTATCGGTATGCTAGACGCTTTGGGAAGCTCGCAATCAGGTAAGGCTAGGCGGCAAGAGATCGTTATTAGCCCTCCAGATCCGTATGAGATTTTTTATTGCAGAATTGTCTACCCTCTTCAAGAATGGATTACAGGCAGGTATTCTGGGGTCCTCTATGGGTGGACAGCGGGCTCAGGCCCTACAGTGAGGGAGATGGGTTAGATGGAAACCCCCGGCTGGCGGGTTAAAATTGAACATGGATGGTTATTGTTCGGGGGGGTCATGAGGGGCGGTGGTGTCCTATGGGATCACTGGGGTTCAGTCCACATTTCCTTCAGTGCCTTTTATGGGCCAGAGACTTCTATAAGTGCGGAGTTTAGAGCCCTCCTTATGGGTCTCACCCTGTGCAGAAGGAGAGGTCTCCTGGTGACGGAGGTTGAATCAGATTCGTAAGTTCTGGTTAGATCTCTTCAGGGTTCTTGTGATGTGGCTTGGAATATGGGGCACGTTTTTAGAAGATGCAAAGCAGAGACCAATCAGGGAAGATTGATCCATCATAGTGTGAGAGAATCCCACGTTGCGGCCGATGCATTGGCTCGCAGGGGCAGACCAGAGGAGACTTTAATAGTGTATGACAGAATTAATTCTCTTCCTGCCGAGTGTGTCAATGTGATCCGGAAGGACTCACTTGGTCTTCATTACTTTCGACCTCCGTGACTTGTATCCTTTAATTTTCCTGTCTTCTTAATAAAAAATAACTTTCAGTCTAGTATATCTCATGAGATATAAATATTTACTAAATGCATTAGATAGAGATATAGTTCTCACTCATCTCATAATGATATCATTCTTACATGCTCTACAGAAACATAAATCATTCAAAATAGCATAACCCATGAAATAAAATGGGTTTCTTAACCATAAGTCCGTCATAACATAATCCATATAAAATAAGTGGATTTATTAAAAATAATTCCATAATAAAAAATTCAGATCAATGTAATAATAGAGATAGAAATATATCCTTATGTCAAATAGATGATAAATAATTTATATAAAATAGTTGACCTTAATTCTTGAGTAAAATATCCATTCTTTTTAAAAAACATTTAATTTTCTAAAAATGTCATGAATTTTTTAAATAAAAGAATTATGTTGAAAATAAATTTGAAATCATGTAGAGGATTCTTCATGGAAATAAGGCGTTATGAAGACATAAAAATCCATTCATTCCATATAAATTAAAAAAACATTCTTCTCGTACTCTTATCGAAAAATTCAAAAAGTTGCATATATGGAAAATGAAAGAAATATTCTTTCCATACTGATTAATAAAACTCACCAGTGGCTAAAAATTACATTAAAAATTTAATAATAAGAGAAATAATATTATACTTTTACGAAACATGTAATTGGATGATAAATATAACCAACTAAATAATTATTAATAAACAATCTTTGATAGTAAAGAGATTGCAGAATTATCACTTACCTTATGTCCGATTTATTCCATATCTGTCTAAATATAATGTATAGTGGGTATAATTGTATTATTAAATTTAAAAAAATCCATAATAATATTTTTTATATCATATATGATTCATTTATGACTATATATTACCCATTTATTTATCAATTCCATGTTAAAGTAACTTTTTGGTTAATAATCATTTTATTATGGTATGTGTTTTGACTTGTTATTTTTGTTATTATTACATTGATCATTATTTCAAAAATTTAAAACAATATTTATATGTAAAAATTAGTTATTATAGAAATATATATAATAGATAGATAAAATAAATAGAATACACCATTCATCGACACGGTAGGCCATACGTACTCATGAAAATTGTTTCTGTTTCCTTGTTAAAATGAATTGAAGCAAATAAATGACATATATACACACAAACACAAATAAATCCAATAGAATTTATATTTCATATATTTCATTATTACTTATTATATATACATTAGAATAATTTTTTAATGGTTAACATGGAGAATGATCTCATCACGTCGTGGAGATGGTATGACGTATGTACGCACAAGCGATGATATCATTCACATAATTGTTAAGTGGTATAGAATTGGATAATATATAAATTATACAAAATATTTATAATGTTGTATTAATTATTTAAATCCATTATATATATCAATATACCCATCCAAATTAAATATTGTTGAATAAAAAATTACACCATGGCGCGGAGACGGTATGTCGTACGCACGCACGCATAGGGATATTGTTATTAGTAGGTAGGATATAAGGAGTTATAAGGTGGTAAAATAATTATAATAACATATCAACATTTATAAGACATTGTAATATTTAATTTAGTATGGACACAAAAAATAAGAGTATGTGGAAGAAGAATAGAATTTTGAAAGATGTTATAAAATAATTACATCTTTTTTTAGTATCTCCTTATGATTTTCATAAAAGGTATCCATATGATGTATTTCTGCAAAAAGTGTATCTTCTAAGAGGAAGGTAGGTATTTTTGTAGCTTATTTTAGAAGATATTTTATGATACAATTGGATTTAATGGTTTTAGTGTGTGGGTAGTAGTGGTGGTCTTTTATAAGAGGGTGGAGGGGCACTTTAGGAAAGTATTGAAATATTAAGTTATTATTAATTTATTTTAGGATTTTAATGATCTCAAACGAATTTATATAGAATATAAGAAGATTATTGGTCCAAATCCTCTCAAAACAAAATTTTTATACAAGTTTAGGTCAAAAATAATCCTTATTGTTTAGCTTTAACCCTTAGTTAAAAGCATTAATTCTTACCATGTTATCTTTCATTATCATAATATATGGTTAATATTATTATTATAAAATTCCAATAGAACCAAAAGTGGATCATTAATGGAATTATTAATATTATATAAGTAGTTTTTATTAATAATATGTTTTTAGGTCTATATATCATTTAATAACAGAGTATTTGTTTTTAAAACTAAATTTTGTCAATTTTCCAATATTTAGTAATTGATTTTTGTTAAATTCATAACTACATGATTCCTTTGAACTAAATTATTTAAATAAATAATAACATTTCAAATTCATCAATAAATTTTTTTATGTCATACAAACTTTCAAGTTACATTTATTTTAATATTTATAATATCATGTTTTGTCATTCATTCATTAATAAGTCCGATACTGCATCATTATTGTGTTACAAATAAATTTAATTATTTAATGTTAAAAATGTATAAATAAAATAAATTGATGTAGGAAATATATTTATATTTTTAATTAATATTAACATTTTTATAGAACACTTATATAACCCTAATGAAAATTGTTTTAGTTATAAGATACATGTTTATGTTGTATTTCACTTGACATTAAATTAATTATTATAACATGTCATTTTCATACCCAATTGGCCCCATGGGGTCCTAAATTCAAACTAAGGATTCTAATAGTCCTAAATATATCATCAAATTAGACTAATACATGTGTTAGGGTTGGCCTATATTATTATAATATTATTTGTTACCCTTATTTCCCTGATTTACCATTTATCCATGGAAAATAAAAATAATTACTGAAGTTACTATTTATAATATCTAAAAATGAAAGGTGAATATTTACACATTTTTTAAGTACTGATTACAAATATGGAATCCATTTTACCGAATTCAAAAAATAGAGTTCATAGAAATAAATTTTAATTTAATTTTCATTGTGAAAACTAAAAAGTTGGTTTTTAAGAAGTAAAAACTATAGAATGATTGACATATGTTTATGACCAATTTCAATGTGAAATTACTTAATATAACAAAAATTGTTTTAAATGATAAAAAATTAATCCAATTATAATTTACAACAATTTAAAATTTTCATCTATCTATATAAATAAATTATATGAAAAGGTAGTTTTGAATTAAAATACAATATTTTTTACTCTTCATTAAAATAAGAATTTTATCAGAACAATACACAAAATTAATAAAACATTATTTACGTTCCACTTATAATAAACAAATTTATATTTTCAAATATAATATATAAAATTTTTAAAAAATATATTTGAAATGGGTGGGCCATAAAAGGCGGTAAAACATCTTTTTTTGAAAAGTACTTGTTTTATCCAAAAAACTGAATTTGTTCTTATATCATGTCTATAAAATAAATTTGATGATTTTTATTGTTATATAAAATTATAAAAATGGTTAATAATATTCAAAACATCTTGTTTATATCCCATTAAATAATAATATTTTTAATTATATATCATTGTTTTGTTAAACATGGTGTTGTGTACAACGCATGCTATCGAGAAAGGCCGCTCTTGCATGTAATGTAAGCCAAGTCATTATTGCATATAGTGAAAGATTCCATTGGTGTTTTGTATAACCTAATCCAAAATTAGTTATTTTATACATTGAAACAATATGTACTCAATGTTATGTGAGATGAATTCTGTCAAAAGAAATTGAAATTGAGTGTAAAGCGAGCCAAGAATAGTTTTGTGTATACTGAAAGCAAATACAGTGTTGTGTAAAATGAAACATAACCTTAGGGAAGAGTGAATCACAATACATAAAATAAATTAAAAAGAATATATCTCACAAAATCTTGGGGTGTTACATTATACACCACTTAAAATAAATTTATCCCTTGAAATTCAGCGGGGTTATAAAAGGTTTACCACTTGAAAGTTTCATTCATATAATCCCACATCATAAAATGAAGTATTAAATCATAATTTAAAAAAATTAATGTTAGAAACATAACGTTTACCCAATGTAACTCATCACTAGGTTTCCACATAATATATCATAGGTGTGAAGTGAAGACATGGATATGGAAGAAAAATCTAACCATCAATATCTGATGAAGAGCCATAGAGAAGAAGGTTAAAAATATGATAACAACCAAAAATCCATAAATCAATGATAATTTAAGGAGCCATCTAATTCATCAGATAATAAGGTACTAGGATAACATTTTTTTTTTTCACAATCCTTTTCCTAAAGATCAAGAACATGATAAGAAATACATAATTTATTTCAGTAAAATCTCATCATTGGTCATGCATTGAACAATTTCTACTTCCTCTCTTATTCCAAGAAATGACTTTAAAGATATCATTCACAAATTTTTAGTAGATCATGTGATTCATAAATATAATGATAGGTCATTCCATTTGTCTTTATCAAAAAAAGGCAAGTACATTTTATCAAATATAAATAAGTCCATATATGGTGTGATTAATTGTTTATGGTTCCAAAATTGGACTTATATATCAACTATCATATCACATAAATAAAATAATCTATTTTATTATATAAAGGGACTTACCACAGGCCATTGGTAGGCGATAAAGTCATGTCGCACATTGGTTGTGAGTTTTATTCATGCCACCCTGTCCGATGTGATGGGTTGTTTCCCATCCCGTGGGATGTGATTTTTTAAAAACTATAAAATTATAACATTCCTGATATAATATTAAAATATTTTTTTAGCCTTAAAATATAATATCGTATTTCCATCATAATCCATTACAACCATTTGGATTATCCAAAATACTTCCTCTGAAACTCACAGTACAGAAAAAATAATTACAAGAAGGTTCATATAAGAATCATGTGAGTACCTTCATTTATCCCCAATATCTCATAATATATAACTTTTTGGTTACATTACAAACATTTCAATGACCTCATTATGCATTGTCTTGAGTCACGACAATAACCTAAATTACCATATATCCTTATGGAAAACATACATTTTTTCTTATTACTAAATTTATTGGATATATTCCATATGTCCCAAAATTTGTATACTTTATCAATGATATCATAACTCTCTTTTCAATAACTCCATAATTAGATCTCTAGAAACTAACATCATCCCATTTACTTATCAAATACAAAAAATCTTTATCCAAGCATCATTATCTTAACATAAGGGAAATAATAAGGGTTATCTTTCCCTTAATCATGTGTTCTCCAAGTATGTCACCGTACCCTTAAATCAACATTTATTGGCTACTTAGAACTATTCAACATATCAAGTACATTTCTTAATGAAAAAATTATACATAAATCACATTTATATTTCATGATTCATATAACATAATCTTTGAATTCTATAACATATACACCACAATAATAAAAATTATTCTTAAACCTATACGCATGATCTGTCATCTTTGTATTTCCTCAAATATGAATAATTTATTATGGTTTCCTAACCCCAAGAATCTTAGTATTAATGTAAATAATACTAGAAGAACATAACATTCCATTCTCACATCATTTACAATCTATTTATCCCCAATAGTATGACCAATACTCATACCATAGTCATGAGTCCCATCATGATATTTCCACTTAGGAAATAGATCTTTATAATTCACAAAATTTCCAAATCGGAAACATTCTATGGATAACTATGATCTATGTAGTTATGGATATTGAATATAACCAGAAATAAATGTGCGAGATATACATATCAGAGACTAGAAACACATAAGTAAGGTAAATTAATTATAATATTTCAATCTATAATATATTTGGTTTAACCCTAGGTTCGTCATGATTATGAAAACCCCTAGGATTGTAACCTATACGTAGAATTATCATTAAGACATCCCGATATTTATCTATAGAAATATATGAATGGATCTCACTAAATTTTTAACATCTTAGTTTCCAAAGGTTAAATAAACCTTTTCTCTAATACCAACTATAAAGACTCGTGCTTTACATACATGGACATTACATTACTTTTTAAAAATACATAATACATCACACCAATATATGACCAAATATTTTATTACATTAGTGTATTTGGAAACATAGAACATAATCTTTTAACTAGATCAAAATAATAAAAATATTTAATAAAGATCTTCCATTTTTGTATTCTTACTCAAAAATATTCTTTATATCTAGGGTAAAAGAAAACATAAAACAAAGGGTGAGATGAAATGCTCAGTACAGGTAAACATGGAGAATATGCCACAAACATTATAATGTAAAAAATGATCATAAAGATAAAATATTAAAGAACCGAGTCATGATATAAATAATGTCAGTACGTAAGGAATATATCATAATGGAACATTAACCATGATAAAATTGCATTGGAAGAAAACAAGGAATTGTTGGAAACTAATAAGCACATAATATGATTTCTTTAGTATCCAAGAAACTTCTTCCAAGACCATCATAGTGCACAAATTCCATTATTAAAACAAATTTACTTACTATTCTATCCATGTACTACTGAACTGGATATACTTTTCATTCCATCCATATATTATTGAACAAGAGTTACCTGTCATTATAGTCATGTATATCTAATGAGATATAAATTTTTACCCTATTAGTTAGAGGGAGATATTGGTCCTACCCGTCTCAGCATGAAATCATTCTGACTTGTTCCACTAAAAAATAAATCATTCATCATAGCATAACCCATGAAATAAAATGGGTTTCTTAAACATTATTCCATTGTAACATAATCTATAAAAAAATAAATAGATTTTATAAAAACAATTAAATAATAAACAAAATCTAATATAATTAATAATTGGTATTTAAACATAACCCTATTCCATATTGGATGGACAATAATTTTGAATAAAACACGTGAACTAATTTCAAGTGGAAAATATCCTTCCATTTAAAAAAAGTTTTTCATTTCTCAAAAAGCCATGAATTTTTTTTAAAAAGTATCTAGTTGAAAATAAACATGAAATAATTTAGAGAAAACATCATGTTAAAAAGGAATTCTGAGGATGTAAAAATCTGTTTATATAGTATAATTTAATAAACACTCTTCTCATACTCTTATTAGAAGAGTCAAAAAGTACCACATTTGGAAAATGAAAAAAATAAATCATTCATACCATTTAATAATACTAAATAAATGGGATAAATATACATTAAACAATGGTATAATAGTTTAAATAATATTATATATTTATGAAACATGGAAGTGGATAATAAATATACCACAATATATACTTATGAATAACCAATCTTGAATATTAATGAGATTGAAAAATTATCCCTTACCTTAGGTACGTTTTCTTTAGTATGTGTCTGAAACTCCAGTATATTGGGTATAAAATTAATATTAACTTATAACATATCCTTAATAATATTTATTATATCATATATTATTCACTTATGACTTTATATTACCAGTCTATTTATCAATTCCATTTTAAAGAAATGTGTTTGCCTAATAATAATTTTATTTATTGTATGTGTCTTGACATGTTATTCTTCATATTATTACAAAGATAATGATTTCCAAAATGTAAAACCTGATTTATATATCATTACTATTAAGTATATAAATATATATAATAGATAGATAAATGAAATGGAATACACTCTTCATGGAGACGATAGGTCGTACCTACGCATGAACGATATTTATGTATCCTTATTGAATTGAATGGAAGAAAGTAAATGATATATATATATAGTATTATTATTATTTCATATATTTCATTTTTATTTATTATATATACTTTATAATCATTCTCTTATGGTTAACGTGGAGAGTGAATCTCATCTTGTCGTGGAGACGGTTGGTCATATGTTGGTATGAGCGACGATATCATTCACTTAATGGTTAAATGGTATATAATTTGATGGTATAATAATTATACAGAATAATTATCATGTTATATTCATTATTTAAATACATAATACTCATCAATATACCCATCCAATTTAAGTATTTTTGAATAAAAATTTATAGCACTGCGTGAAGGCAGTAAGTCGTACGCTTGTACGCTTGGTGATATTTTTATTCGTATGATGGGTATAAGGTGGTATAAGGTTTTACAATAATTAGTATAACATATATTGATTTAAAAGATATTTTATTTAATACTTTTTATGGAAAAACATAATAATAGGAAGTATAAGAAGAAAAGACTTCTGAAAGTGGTCATAAAACAATTACCTGTTTTTCGAGTATTTGTTTTGATTTGCACAAAAGGTATCCATATGATGGATTTATGGATAAATTGTGGCCTATGAGAGTAAGGAAGGTATTTTTCTAGCTTATTTTATCATATTTTTGTTGACACGAGAGTCTTTATAGGTGTGAGTATGTGGGTAGAGCTGGTGGCCTTTTATAAGGGGGAGGAGGAGAACTATAGGAAAGTCTTGAATTTTTAATTTATTATAAATTGATTTTATGTTCCTAATGATCCCAAAAACAATTATTTAAAATATAATATGCGTTTATATGGAAATTATATCAACAAATAGGTTTTATTCATGTTTAGTTCAAAAACACAACCTTATCTTTTAGCTTTAACACTTAGCTGAAAATAATAATTCTTACCATGTATTCTTGTATTTTCATCATATATGGTTAATATAGTAACTATTAAATTACTAGAGAACCAAAAGTGGATTACTAATAATATTTTTAACATTATATAAGTATGTTGACTAAATCTTATATTTTCAGAATTATTATATAATTAAATAAAATATTATTTGTTTTAAAAACTCATTTATGTGTATTTTTTAAACTATTTAGGCATTGATTTTTTCTAAACTCATAATAACATTATTACATAGAACCAAATTCATTAAAAAAAATATGACATGTCAAATTCATCCAAAAAATTTTCTTATGGCATAAAAACGTTCAAATGAAATTTATTTTAATAATTATAATATCATTTATTTTATTCAATCATTTATAAATAAAATACTGCATCAATATTGTGTCATAACTAAATTTAATTATTTACTATATAAAAATTACAATAAAATACCATGATTTAAAAACATCTATTAGCTTTATAATGAATACTTATAGATTAATATATCACTTACACAACTCTAATTAAAATATTCATTGTAATAAGATACATGTTTATGCTATATTTCCATTTAGTTTAAATTTATTATTATAACATTTCATTTTCACACCCATGATGCTCCATGGGGTACTAAAATAGACATAATGATAATAACATCCAGAAAAATGTAATCCAATTACATTTGGAAATGTGTTAGGGTAGTTTTATGTTATTATAATATTATTTGTTACTCATATTTAACTGATTTACCCGTTTACCATGGTAAAAATAATAATTACTCAAGTGACTATTCATAAGGTCCAAAAATTAAAGGTACCTATTTACACTATTTGAAACATATTATTTTGAATATGCAATCCATTTCCCCTAATTAAAAATACAGAAATGGAGGAAATAAATTTAAAATTAATTGTTAAGGTGAAACCCAAAATGCAGGTTTTTGAGAAGTAAAAACTATCAAAAGATTGACATTTATTTATGTCCAATTTAAATATGTAATTATTTCCAATTACCATCAGTGGATTAAATGATTAAGACATAATCCAATTACTCCTAAAAAAATTTAAATGATTATCTATTTATATAAATAATTTAGATGAAAATACGGTTTCAAATTAAAATATAGTAGTTTTTTCTGTTTATTAAAATATGGTTTTTATCCGAAAAATACTAAAAATTCAACCAAATATATTTTTTTTCACTCTTTAAATAAGAAGTTTATTTTTAAAAATATAATATATAAAAGTTATGAAAACAAGTTTTTATATGGGTGCTCTGTGAAAAGGAGGAAAATTTGATTTTTTTAATAATACATCATTTATCCAAAAAATCAAATTTGTTCTTATATCATGTCTAGAAAATACATAAGATGAATGTTAATGTTATATAAAATACAAAATGTGGTTATTACTATTCATAACAGATAAATTATATCCAATTAAATAATAATATTTTGATAATATATAATTTTTTAGTGAAACTTAGTATTGCATACAATGCAAGCTATTTGGGATGGTCTCTCTTGTGTGTAATGCAATCCATATCATTGTTATGTGTTTTGAAAGATTCATTTGGAATTTCATGAAAAATTATCCAAACATATTTATTTTATATATTGTAAAAATATATATACTCAGTGTTTTGTGAAATTAATTCTATCAAAATAACATGAAATTGTTTGTAACTTATGACAAGAATAGTGTTGCATAAACTGCAAGATAATAAGGTGTTGTGTATAATGCAAGAAAATCTTGGTGATTTGTAAAAAATTATACAGCATGGAAATTAAAAATAATATATCTAATAAAATATTAGGGTGTTATAAAAAAACTTATGTCGAGGAGATAAATATAATCTGGGGGCCCACTCTGTTGAGTATGTGATCAATGAGCATTATATAGGATAGGATCTATGAGGCCTCATAAAAATGAATATGCAGACATGGTATAATCTGTTCAAATTAAAGTATCTCCTCATCTGGGAAATCATGATTAAGGGACTACTATGTGGGGCCAGATGGGTAGCTAGGAAGTCATTAAACACCTGTGTAGTGAACTAGTGTTATCATACACGGATATGACATCATTATAGTTAAATAGTTAGTATATTACAAAAATACATTCCAAAGGACCATAATAGTTTAGTGTCTTTGGAAAACTAAGGATAAATCTTCTATCCTCATGAATGATCTTGAACATATCTCATAAAGATCTCCACCTTTATTACTTCTACCTAAAATATTTTTCAGAAACTGTGGAAATGGAACATTAAAAGGGGTGATCACAGATGCTCATAAAAGGTAAAAAAGGGAGATATGTATGAATAAACAAGATCATAGTGGTATGATCACGTGATGGTAACATTTGTATGTCATAACATGAATATCTAATATCATAAACATGAGTTCGGGGTTAAGGATTGGTAGTTCATAAGTCATGAATCATAAGGAAATATGCATCATGAGCCATAAAAGCATAATAGAAAAATAATAAATAGTATTTTTGGAATACATATAAAAATAGAATATTTTATATCAAGGATACCTACCAAAACATTTATAACATGTTGGTCTTGGGAAAAAACTCATGTAATAATTGTGGTCTTTGGTTAAAAACTCGTCTACCCATAAACATTAAGTATTGGTCTAAAATAATTGTACCTCCTTGTTTTTGGGCTTGGGTTACAACATTTGTATCTTATTTCTTTTAGGATTTGGACACAACCCATGTACCATATTTTATTCGGTCTTAGGATATAACCAACGTACCCTCTTTCTTTTAGGATTAGGCTAAAACCCATGTACCTTCTTGTTTTAGGCTTGGGATCCCACACATGTACCATCTGAAATCATATATATAATTTCATCACCCAATTAATTGTAGAGAGATATCAGTTATACCCATATCATAATAAAATAATTCATTAATGACCCACAAGATAATAAAACATTCAACATATTATGACACTTAAAAAAAGATAGGTTTCATAAACATTAATTCATAACCCATGAAATTAAATGGTTATCATTAAAATTACATCTCATCATCACATATTAAAATATATAGGTTTCACAATCACATTAGGAAAGCATAATCCAAGAATATAACAGGGTTTCTAAATCATACAACCTGTGGAAGTGAAAAAGGAGTATTAAGCGTCATTCTATAAAAATAGATACCATTTCTGAGTAATGTGAACAGAACAATTGTATAATTTTTTATAAGAGAGTGAGTAACATATATATATGTTCTATTATATGGAAAATAACATGGAAGGATATTTAAAAACATTTCATGAGGTAAATATACCTTCCCCTTTGAAAAAGGATTATTAAAACATAAAAAAATTGAAAACTGTTTTCCTTAAAAATATATAAATGAAGCTGTAAAACTATTTTCCATAATGAATTATAAAAGCTGCATGAAAACCTTTTGAAAAAAACATTCCTTAAAAACTTATTAAATAATTCTGAATACCTTTTAAAAAATATTTTTCATAATAAATTATAGAATAAGCGGGAAACCCTTTTCAAAACCATTTTCCTTAAAACTTATAAATGAAATGTTAAATCCCTTTGATAACAATTTTCATGAAAATTTATATTAAATTTTTTAATAATATTTACCTTTAAACATGAAAATAAATATTTAATGAATTTATGGTGGTTAAATCCATACATGTAACGTGAGTTAAAAAGAAAAACCATTTTGCATGGTAAAAACATTAAAATAAATCCTCATTCATAAAGCGGCATGATTATTCCATTAATAAAATAGGTAACATAAAAAAGGTAAAATTTGATTAAAATTTATTAGTATAATTGTATATTATATGTTGAAACAATTTAGGGGAACATGATTTTAATGGAACGTGGATTTTCGACTGAATAGATGGTATATTAAGGCTTTATTAAAACCACTTTTTTAACTATCATTTATACCAATAAGTAGAAAAAATGGTACCAATATATGATTAAATAATTAATAACCAAAGGATAATAAAAATCATGATTTTTCATGAGAGATGGATCATAATATTGTTTCAATAGAATCATGAACATAACCTATCATAAGAAGAAAAGAGAATGTCTTAATAAACTCTTATCACATGGACACATGGGATCATACTCTCCATGTAAGAAAATAAAATTACATGAATATTAAAATTGAATTGAAAATAATAAATTCATGATATAATGTGTAAAATATAATTATATACTCAATCAAAGATAATATAATTTCATTACAAAACATGAGTCTCAAAGTAGTAAAATTTTAAAAAAAACTTTTTCACTGATTTGGTAACTTTTGAAAAATAAACCCTAGGAAATATTTTTCATATATGTATATGTAAATACCTATAAATATGTGTATAAGAATAATAATATAAATAAATTTTTTGTATAAACACAACACAAAAAAATGGGTGGGGAATAAAACCAGCATCTCGGGAAATAAAAACTAAGATGAAATCTCATTTCCTTGTAAATTTACACTCATTGAACTCATTAAAATATAATAATAAAAAGATAAATTATTTATAAATAAATTATATAAGAATATTATTATATATAATACCATATAATTAATTATGTGTACATTATATTACCTATTTATTAGCTATATCATGTTAAGGTTACACTTTAGTTAATATTCAATTTGTTTTTGACACGTGTCTTAATTTGTTATATATATGGTCTTTATACATATATCCTGATTAATATATTGTAATAAATTAAATAAATATCATTTATATACACTATATTTGTATTATCATAATCTATATAATATATAATTATGAAATAGGAGACATCATTCATTGAGATGGTAGTTCTTACGTACGCATGAATGCTCTTTCCATTTAATCATCTTGTTGAAATAAAGTAAAATAAATATATGTATATGTATATGTATATATATATATATATCATTTATAAATTACATTTATGATCATATGTATCTTATATATTCCATAAATTCTTCTATTATACAATCCAATTTGTGTATAAATGAGTCTTATTACTTTTATGGGGTGGTAGTCCACACTTCCTCAAAAAAAGTTATCATATTATGACAAAATGGTAAGTAAAAAGTAAATGTGTTGTAAAAAATAAATAAATAAGACTTAATATATAATAAATATGATATATGACATATATAACCCGAGTTTCCCTCAAAATTTCCACACTTGTTACCAGTAAAGAAAATTGAACAATAATTGTTTTGTGAGATGGATTTTCGTTGTACACAAAACAATATGTTTGTTACACATTAGATGGTTGGTTGTGTAATTTTAGGTCGAACCCCAATCATAAAAACATAATATTACATTTTTTATATTTTTTTTAAAATAATTGAATAAATAGAGTGGATGGAATGATTAATAAAAATAAAAGAAATGAGCTTGAGAGAAGGTGTTACATCTTAACCGGGTAACTCCTTTTGGTTTGTGGATAAAGGATTACTTGGAAGACATTATTCCCATGTATAGGATTCTAGGTTAAGTACGAGAAGTTTATAAATTTATTGGGATAAAATTATCCAAACATAAGTGGTTTTATAGGTGTAATGAAGTGGTAGAGTTAGTGGCCTTTTATATGGAAGGAAAAGGACTCACATGGAATCATTTAAAAAAAATTAGGTGTACGCATGTACATACTTAAATAAATACATATAAACCTACATAAATGAATAAATTATGGTTTATGGCCCAAATATAGCCATAAATTGGTTTTTTACATGTTTCTTGGTCATTTGGGCTCCTATGATTAAGGATTAGTCCCTAATTAATCTTATTCTGATCTTAATTACTATGATTAATTTTATTCACTATTACTAATAATTTATATCAAAACTATAAATGATATAATTATAATAAATATATTATAATGATTAATTTTTTTATCTCCATTTATATAATTTCAAGTCAAAGAAAAAGAAAATTTAATATTAATTCTAATCTCGCAGACGGGATGAAAAAATGGGGATTTAAATATAAAAACTATTTAAAATATTGTTAGGTTTTTTTATTAAATTTATAAATGAAATTGATAATAAATAATTAAATAGAATAAATTTATTTATAAATGATCTAATTATAACTTATAACAAATTTAATTGTATAATTTAACATTTATAATTATTGAAACAAAAGGAAGTTGTTAACTTAATTGATGTATTTTTCACTATTCCTGGAAAAATGAAGTATCTCTGAAAAAAGAAAAACATAATCGTAATCTATTTTAAGAATTAACATTTTAAAAATGAATTTTATTTTAATCAAATTCAATTTATAGATGTGTATAAATTTAATTTACTGTTTTAATAGAACGACATGAAATGTAGTTTATTTGAAAAAAAAGTTCTTATAAACATATATGGTCTTTAACAAAAATTATATCTTTCATAATGAATATGTTTTATTTCTATAAACAAATTATAAAAAATATTTTAAACATTTTTATTTCAATTAATATTATTTTTATTACCCTCTAAGTTATATTTATCTCAGAAAAATAATTATAACAGTAAGATGATATTTCGTAGAAATATCAGTGTTGTGTGTAACTTATGCCAAGTCTTGGTTGCATGTAACGTATGCTGAATCAATGTTCCATATATCATATGATGAGATGGTGTAGTTTAACATATTCCATTTTGGTTATGTGTGAAATTAATGTTTTACTTCTTTAATAAAAAAATAAAATAACTATGATTAGAGTTGCGTGAAATTAAAATTATCAGCAGATTAAATTAATTTGATAAAAATATTTCACAAAATCTCAGGGTCTAACATTATTTCCCCCTTAAAATGAATTTTTCCGGCTAAATTTTTATGGGTTATCAATTTTTTAATACTTGAATGTTTCATTCATAAAAACCCACATTGTAAAAAATGATATTAAAAAATCATTTTAAATAGAAAAGATAGAACATAACTGTTACCCATAATTAAATATAACTACATTTCAACATTTGAAAACATAGGTGGAATGTGAATAAAATTTCATGGTAGAGAAATGTAACAATCACATTCTGATGGATTCTTATAGAGAATAAGTTTAGGGGAATGTAATCAATTAGAAATCTAGAAATATTTGATAATCTAAGGGACTATCTTACTCATTGAAGACAGAGGTAGTAGGATAATTTTTATGTTTCATGATCATTTTTCCTAAAGTCAAATAATTTTCATGAAAAGATATAATTTCATGATTTTATGTCAACCCCATCATTTGTTGTTCCTTCATCCAATTCACATCATTATCTAAAAATGAAAGTGAATTTTTCATTCTCAATGCACTAATAGATCATGAGATCCGTGATATTCTATCCCATCTATCATCATTTATTGTCAAAACTAAATTTTTATAACTGGTTATCTAATATTATTAACTCCTCATGTGGTATGATAAAACATTATTATCACAGACATCATCCAAAGTTCTAATTAATCATCTTATAAATGATTAACATTGTAACGATTTATAAAGATGAAAATTCAATGATTTATAAATAATGTCATCAAAATGAAATAACATTGATCCCCCATATAACATAAAGTACCACTTGTTTGTCACATTCGAAAAATTTGAATAACCTTATCATATATTCTCTTGATACTTTCGAAAGACCGTAACTACCATAAATTCTTTTTGAAAACATCCTTGCTTTCTTACTCTAATTATTACTAAATATATTATTTAAATACATGAATTTGTAAACATCATCCGTGATTATATAGAATAATTTTTCCAATAATAATTTCTTGGGTAATCGAAAATGTTAAATTTTATTATTCATAACCAAAATATAATCATCCAATCATCAGTATCTCAATGTTGTGAATTAATTAATCGTTACTTTCCCTTAATAAAAATATCATCTTTTTATGGAATAATTTTCTACATCTTCATCAACATCCAACATGTCATTTTCAATCCATGATGAAAACATTCTCTGAAAATAATCATATATTACATTATTTATAAAACATAATCATTGAATTAAAAAACATAAATACTTCATTCTTCTATCTTAAATCATTAACAATTACTTAGGCCTCATAATCTTATTCCTTAACACATCTTTCCAATAATATGAAATATGTATCAGGTTTTAAGGTTCCTCAAACTCAATCTAATCATGATTCCTATGTTTAATTTAATCAATATTGTTAAAACATCACATAACATGGCAAGTCATTCAGTGTCTTATTATCTTCATAAGTATAACCAATATGCATACCAACTTCCTGATTCACATTTTGATATTTAGACATTGGAAATTTATTATCATAATTCTTATACACTGAATATCTAAATCATAAAATGAGAGCAATTTTCGTCTGAGTTTTATATATTGTCTATATCCAGAAGGCATAGTGTGAGAAACATTTTTCAAATTTGGGTACTATATATTCAATAAAATTTAATTATTTGGTGCCTAAGTCATGGATCCAACTACTTTAATCTATGAAACTGTAGTTTTAATCTATTATATTCATTATAATAAACTATTTACATCCATCATTATGGATCATGATGAGTTTATAAATTTAAAAAGCTTATCACTAGAGACTGTTACACCATGCATGCTTCAAGGCCCATTATTGTGTACCAAATTTCCTCGAGTCTGTCCTGGGACATCTTTTGAGAGAAGTTACCCCTACATAAATATATTCTAGAGATGCATCGGTTTATTGTATATAGATAGGTATTTCTTTCTAGGAAACCACTCTCTTTATTATTTACCAAAATTCATAGATATTTTCTTGTACTTATCCTTAGAAACATACCTAGACATACCCTTATTAACATACCTAGGGATATCACTAATGTTTTCTCATCGTAGTTTCCAATTTTTTTACAAAACATTCCTTTGATACAAACTATAGTGGCCTATGATTAAAATACGTGGATATTAAATCATTTTTGAAGAAAATTCCATTTATTACAAAAATACATGCACAAGGTTCCTAATAATTTAGTTTCATTGTAAACATATAAAACAAAATATTTTATCCCGGTGAATGATCTTCAACATCAACCATAATTATATCCACTTTTAGTAATTCTAACTAAAACCATTCTTCATTTCCTAGGGAAAGAACAATTACAAATGGGTGAGCTCAGATTCTCAGTAAGGGTAATCATGGGAGACATGTAAGTGTAGTCATAAAAAAAGGGGTATGAGACCTTTATTGTAACATTAGGAAGTCATAAAGTGCGTATGCAAGATCATAATCATGTGTTATGGGATAAATATTTTCAGTTCATATGATGGGAATCAAAAGGAAATAAACATCCTGATACACGAAATCATATTAGAGGAATAATACATAGGATTTATGGCATACATATATGAATATAAAAATTATGTCAAGGATAACTTCCAATAACTTTATAACATGTTAGGCATGGGCTACGACCCATGTAACTTCTCCGAGATTGGGATAATAACCTTTTTAGTCTATTACTTTTAGTCTTGGGATATAACCCATATAACTACATATTTTTATTCCTAGGCTATAACATGTGTACCATATTTCATTTAGTTCTAGGCGAAAACTCATGTACCTTATTGTTTAAGGGCTTGGGATAGAAGCCATGTCCCATAATTCTTTTAGGCTTGAGAAATGTCCCATTTACCTTCTTGTTTAAAGGCATGGGATATATCCCATTTACCCTCAAAACTCATATAAAACATATAATTTCCCAATGAATTTAAGAGATATATTGGTCCCACCCATCTCATAATAAAATAATTCATACATATTCCACAAGATAACAAAACATTCAGGATGTTATTAACCGTAAAAACTGACAGGTTTATAAACATAGAATCATAACCTATGAAATTTAATTAGTGTCAATAACATTTCATCACATCATAACCTATGAAAAGATATAGGTTTCATAATCAATTTATGAAAGAATAACCCGTTAAAAGAAGCGGGTTTCAAGAGAAAAAAAATTATGTGGAAGTCAAACAGGTGTCTTATACATCATTCTATCTAAACATAAAAAATTAAATAATGAATATTAATGGACCCTTGGAATCATATCCAATAATATAATTAGTAAAATATGAAGATGTTATCATATATGTAAAATAACTTATAAGGATATTTACAAACTTTTCTAGAGGTAAATACCTATTCTAATTTGAAAAATACTATTTAAAACATAAAACCATTCAAAATCTATTTTTCATAAAAACGTATCAATGAGACATAAAACCATTTTGAAACCCATTTTCCATACAATATTATTAAATAATTCTGAAAACCATTTTAAAACATTTTTCCTCAAAAATTTATAAAATAATCTGGAAAAACTTTTTAAAACCATTTTCTTTAAAACTAATAAAAAAATATTAAAAACATTTAAAACCCATGTTTCATAAAGACATAAAAATGAATATTCAAAACCATATGAAAACAATTTCCTTTAAAATATCTTCAGATAATTTTTTTAAAAAATTTATCTTTTTAAAGGGAAAATTCTTCTTTAAATAACTAAAGGTTTGTAAATCCATACATGTCATACAAGGCAAAAAGGGAATTATTTTTTCACAATAAAAATGATTGAAAAATGTTTCATACATAAGGAGAGAATAATATTAATTAGAAAAAATCGGTAAATGAAAAAAGTGTTAAAATTCCTTTTAAATATTTTAGGATTGTAGTATAATGATCTTGGAATTTTATTTGGGAAAACAATATTTTAAAGGAACACAGTTTTTCAACCGAATAGAGGGTGAAGTCGGTCATTCAATAAAAAACAATCATAACTATGTTATTTATCAAAGAGTGGAATAAATTGTAATAATATATGAAATAACAATTAATAGAAATAGGATAATAAAATCCATTAATTTTCTTGAGATTTGAATTATACGATTTCACCAAAGGAATCATAAACATAAAAAATCTAGAAAGGTAATGAAATTGTCTTAATAAACTCTTTTAACTGGGTAATGTGGGATCATAATCTCCATGTAGGAAACATAATATTAAATGAATCTTGAAAACCCATTAAAAGAATTAATTTAATGATATAACATGTAAATTGGTTGTATATTCACCTCTCAATAGAATTTAGGTGCATAAAAAAACACGAGTCTCAAAGAAGAAAAATTTAGACCAAACTACTGCACGAATTTTCTTAATTTAAAAACATAAACAACATGAGAAAAATAAAATATAATAGAAATTATATACCCCTAAATATAAGTATAATAATATTAAAATACCTTCAAGTGAATTATAAACATCACACAAAAGTAATGGGTGGTGAATAAAGCATGAATCTCACAGAAATAAATAGTGAGATGAAATCCACTTACCTTATGCCTTTACTGTTGTCACACTTGTTCAAACCTTTTTTATAATAAAAATAAATTTATTATAAACCATTTATAGAAAAATATTATTATATCTAACACCATATATTTATTTATTATGACTTTGTATTACACACTATTTAGCTATTTCATGTTATGGTTACACTTTGGGTAATATTGTCTTTGTTTTCGAATGTGTATTAATTTGATACATATTCGGACCTTGTACTTATATCAGAATTTTAGGATTTTAATCCATGAAAAAATAACATGTATATAAATTATATTTATTTTAAAATCATCTATATAACATATACGTATGAAATGGAATACACTGTTCATGGAGACAGTAGGCCATGCGTACGTATGAATGCAATTTTCATTTAATTATAACGTTGAAATAAAGTAAATGAATATATGTATATATATATCATTATTATAGTATCATTATGATATTATATATATCACATATGTTCAGTAAACCCATATTTAATAAAATTTGGGTAGTGTATGAATGAATCATATTGCTTTGAGGGGGTGGTAGTCCGCACTTCTTCAAACAATTATACCATATTTACACAAAATGGAAAGTAAAAATAATATATGTTGTGAAAATTAATATATAATGTTAAATAAATAATAAATAAAATATATTACATATATAAATATAATTTACTTCATAATTTCCTCCATGAGTGGTGATAATGAAAATTTAACGATCATCATTTTGTGAGGAAAATGTTTGACGTACACATAAAGAGTATGTTTGTCACCCATTAGATGGAGGTGTGTGTAATTTTAAATAGAAAAACGATAATAAAAAACATAAAATTATATTTAGTTTACTTTGTTTATAAAATTAGGGAATAAAGATAGTATAGGGGTGTAGAAGGAAAAAAGAAAGGAGTTTCAGTGATGGTGTTTCCTCTTAATCTATAACTCCGTTTGGTTTGTTCCAAAAGGCTTCCTTGGATGACATTCATCCCATGAAATAGATTCTATGGGGAAGGTATGGTTGTTTATAAATGGATTTGGTATATATTTTTCAATCTAAATATTTTCTAGAGGTTTGGACAAGTGGGAAAGGTGGTGGCCTTTTATAGGGAAGGAAAAGAACTCTCCAGAAATATTTGAAAAAAATATTGTTGTACACATGTTCATAGAAGAAGTCATAAAACCCCAAAAAAATAAATAAATATTATAGTTTTTATGGCCAAATATAGAAATAAAATGTGTTTGGGAAAATTTTATAGGTCATTTGGGCCCTTAAGATTAAGGTTTAATACCTAATTAAGCTTTATTTGACCTTAATCAATATGATAAATTCTAATCACTTTTAGTAATAAATTTGGTAAAAAATAACTATTATTTAATTAGACACTAAAAATTAAATAGATTAAAATGGTGTGTTTTTTTGGAAATTCAATTAATAGAAGTGGAAAATTTAAGATTAATGTTAATAGGGAGATAGGACGAAAAAATGGGGTTTTAAAGTAAAAAACTGTTCAAAATATTGTTATGTTTATATATTAAATTTTAAATTGAAATTGAGTATAATGTCATAAATGGTATAAATATATGTATAAATGATTTAATGTGACCTTAAAAATATTCAAATTAATATTTAACATTAATAATTATTTAAACAAAAACCATGTTGTTAACTAAA
The DNA here is from genome assembly GCA_963277665.1 of Viscum album. Taxonomy (NCBI): domain Eukaryota; kingdom Viridiplantae; phylum Streptophyta; class Magnoliopsida; order Santalales; family Viscaceae; genus Viscum; species Viscum album. The sequence continues at coordinate 2,005,813,197 of OY728125.1, forward strand.
AAGATGAATGCCCACTATTCACCCAATAAAAGATTCCCAGAAAAATCCAAAAACGTCACCAAAAGATAATTTCATAATTATAAACTAAGAAATAATGTTTATTTTATAAAATTATATTTATTTTTGTATCTAAAATTAATTTTATTGTTATATATATTATTACATGAAATGAAGTTTATTTGAGAAAAATAGTATTTTAAAACATATAATGTCTTCACAAAAAATTATATCTTTTGTAATCAATGTGTTTTATTTCTATAGAAAAAATTAAAAATTCTTTAAAAATTCTTTTTTACAATACATATTACTTATTTTAATGGCTAGGTTATAATTATCTCAATTAAATAATTATAAGAGTAAGATGATGTTTTGTAGAAACATCGGTGTTGTCGGTAACTTACACCATCATGTGGTTACATGAAATGTATGATGAGTCAATAATCTATGTATCATAACCCGATTTGGTGCCATGTAATGTACTCCATGATGGTGTTGTGTAAATGGAATGTTTTACCTCATGATATAATAATAATAAACTTTTTTTAGAGTTGTTTCAAATGAAAAATATAAAAACATTAAATTAATTTCTGAAAAATAATTCACAAAATCTCATGGTGTTAAAACTTGACTCATTACTACCTTCTGTATGTATAACTGAATGTTGAACAGTTCAAGGATCACTACCCTACATGCTATACTTCCTATCAACATACGACGGTTTAGAATATACCCTTGTGGATCTATGTGGGGTACCTGTTGTATCTCATGATGTTTTAGATAGTTTCGTAACTTCTTTACGATGAAACCCAACAAGAGTAAGCTCTTCTTGATAGGATAGAATCTAGAATTTGTGTCAAAGGGCATACTACTATGACAATATAAACTATTTTATGTCCATTTTTTGTTCATCTGGGAGTGCATGGAGCCAAATTATTTTTCCAGGGTGGTCACATATTAGACCAAAAACTTCACTTATATGGGTGGAATCAAAACCGGAGTCTATAGAATGTATTTCATAATCTCTTCAAACTCTATCTAGCACTATTCATCCCACAAGTAGATGATGAATTTATTTATGAGTTTGGATAAGTTCTTTAACATTTCAACCAAATTCATGATGAATTCATGTGTGTATGATAATTGGCCTTGAAGGCCATGGAGCTCTATGAGGTCGCTTATAGGTGGAATATGACTGATTGCGTTGACATTCTCTATGTCAATATCAATGCATCTATACCCGACGGAAACGTTATGAAACCTCCAGAGGTAACACCTAACAGACACTTCAAGGGGTTCATCTTTAGATTGTGGGAGAGGAAAGAGTTTATCACTTTGTCAAGGTATTTGAGTTGGTCATGAAGCTAGTGGGATTTGACCACCAAATCATCCACGTATCATTCCATTAACATTACAAGGATCTGTTTAACTACAGTATTCAAGGAATTTTAAAATGTTTCTCTTGAATTATTCAAATCAAAAAGGATTACCTGATAGTATATGGTTCCCTACAGCTCCTGGATGTTATTTGAATCATCATATTTAGGAGCCATTTTGATTTTATTCTACTCAGAATAGAAATCAATGAAGGACGGATCCTAGAACTCGTCAATGGAATCGAACAACAACTCTATTACCATAAGAGGAAAGTATTCTATCATGAAATGGTGATTGAAGTTCCAAATGTCGATGCAGACATTGATCTATACATTTTACTTTATTGTAGTAATGATGTTGTCCATCCATATAGGGTATTGAACTTCCTTGATTAAGTTGTATTTAATAAGATTTCCATCTTCATCATTGACTATAGCACCATGAGAGGGGTTCATAATCCTTGGAGGCATCATTAAACTGCATTGAATTACTAGAAAACCATCAAATTGGATGAATGCTGGAAGATATAGTTTAGTAATATCATCATAACTCTATGAAATAACATCACGATGTTGCATCATGAAATTGATATAATGTTATTGTTCTTCTATTGGTATGGTTGCACTGATCAGTGTTGGCCATGGATATACCATGGTACCAAGGTTCACCTAAACTAGCTCACTAGTGGTGGTAGAGATTTCTTCTTAAAATAGAGGGGGGTTTTCTTCAAAGTGATATTCATTGTCCACATAGGGGTTATTAGTGTGAGGATATGGTCCATCGAATTTGACTGATCTTGAGGGAACAATGGTTTCGGCTTGAGTAGATATGACGTCCCCGTTGTGGAACTCATGCACTTTATAACCTATGGTGATGGTAGTTTTCATCCCGATTCTATTAGGTCATTGAATGAGGGGTCCATTCTTGATATCAAAGAAATGGTGGAGGTTTCAGTCTATGTCAGATCAACCTGGGTCGGTGTAATATGAAAGTTTGGAATACAATTTTATTCAGGGGTGAACATCCTAATTCCTCAACGGGAATGGTGTTTCTGTCATTTCCCTACCCCCGAGGCCTGTGTCGTGACTACCCCAATCCCGCCTTCTGCAGGCCAAGGGCTGGCGACTAGCACCGAAAGTCATATTCCATAAAACTGGGAAGGCATTGCCTTTATAACCTGTAAACACACTCAATAAAGAACACATCAAGACACGAACACAAGTAAACTGTATTAAAAAAAGCATGTTGAAATTAAGAGGGGCTATAATACAAGACCAATAGTAAATGTACGAGTACAACTGAAATACGATAAAACTGAAGAAAGATAATGAAAGCTACTGGGTCGTCCTATGAGATTCATACCAGAAGGGTAGGTACGGATCCCCTCCTCAGTACTCCTCATCCGCCTGTCTCCTCTACATACCGACACGCTATATGGTCCACCTCCGGGCAACGTCCAGTCCTGGTACCCTCTTCCTCAGTCAGCGATGTCCATTGTTTGCACCAAACACAACAAGGTGTAGGCATAACCCATGCAGGGTTGAGTATAACGATACTCTATAGGGACCCCAACACAAGGTCTCAAAAAATCCATGAAGGATAAACCACATAGAATGAAATCAACTAACAACCCTACTTAGGTATATTCCCATACATATACTTATGTTATCAAGTATTCCCATCTCAATCAGTAGGAAACACATAGTACAACTAAAAATATCATGCTCAACTATTCCACAAATGTAGAAATGTAATAAAGGTATGTACCACATCAGTACGCCACACAGAAGAATACCACGAAGGTATTACCACAAAGGAAAGTGCCACACATGTAATGACTCACCTCACACCAGGTATGTCCTAGGCACAGTAGTAATGACGATTAGATGTAACTAGTGAATCATCTTACTCTGTTAAGAGGAAAACCCATGATGGATCCTAAATCATCATCAGACCCACACAGAATCGTAGTACATCATAAGACCAACAGAGGATCCTATTACATTGTCAGACCCACACAGGATCCTAGTACATCGTCATACCCACAGAGGATCCTATTACATCGTCAGTACATCGTCAAACCCACACAGGATCCTAGTACATTGTCAGTACGTCGTTAGACCAACGCAGATTCCTAGTACATTGTTAGTACGTCGTCATACCCCCAAAGAATCCTAGTACATCATTAGTAAATATTCATACCCACACTAGATACTATTACATCGTCAGTACATCATCAGACCCACACAAGATCCTAATACATTGTCAGTACGTCTTCAGACCCACACAGGATACTAGTACATTGTCTCTACATATTCAGACCTACACAGGATCCTAGTACATGGTCAGTACATTGTCAGACCCACATAGGATCCCAGTACATCGTCTGTACTTTGCCAGACCCGCACGGGATCCAAGTACATCATCTGTACATCATCAAACCCACAAAATATCCTAGTAGATCGTCAGTACATTGTAAAACCCACACATGATCCTAGTACGTCATCCTTACATTGTCAGAACCACACAGGATCCTAGAAAATCGTTAGTACATCATCAGAACCACACAAAATCCTAGTTGATCATCCATCCAGCTACCAGATTCTCGCAATAAGCTTGATCGTCTCTTGGAGGGTCCGTTCCTCAAGCCACTTTTCAATACTCCAACAGCCAAGAAGTCCCACAAATAATTCCTCAAAGGACCTCCATGTCATAGGGGTCTCAACGCAATAGACGGTGCATCAAACAGACACTTGGTTTGTATGTCATTAGTTATTTAGTCTCGAGGGTCCTATTGGATTCGTGCTCGATCCAACCCGACCATTTCCCAAATTTATCCAAATATCTTGTGGGTTATACCAAAGGGATCGTCTCACTCCATGGTTTCTAGCGCAACAGACGTTTTTTCAAATGGACACTCATTGCCAAAGTTGTGGCCAAAAGAGAAGAAATGGGTCGAAGCTAGTCCGGGTCCGGTCCGAACCGGTCGGACCGACCCGACCCGACCTGGCATGGGCCAACCTCACGCGGTTCAGGTCGACTCGGCCCGCGCTAGGTGGCTCATCCCGTGCTAGGAGGCCTAGCCCAGTGGTGGGGAAACATCAGGGTGGTGCGGGGGACATGGTGCGGCGTGGGGGCCATGGGGGCGCCCGGGGGCCGCGGGGCGGCGCGGGGTCCGCAAGGCGACAGTCCACCACGGCTGGCCGGATGACCCGTCGTTCACTCCATACAGTGTAGTCACGCTTCGTGCCTTCTCTGGCAGCCATCATGGCCGACTTCCCTCTCTTCGTCGCCACGGCCAAAGCCACAGTTCTCTTCTGTCGGGCAGCGTGGTTTCGTCGATGCCTTTATCACGGTCAGTCATGGTGTCGGCCACCATACTCTTGCCCCAAATGTTTTGGTTGTCATCCTCCTCTATCGCAAGGAACACAAAAATTAATCTCAATAATTGAGGAGAGGTCAGCCAATATTTGTTGGGCTCGCACTCTCTGTGTTTGAGCAGTAGCAAGTGGCTATAATTTTTCTTGATTTACAAATATTTTTCAGGAACAGGTAAGTGGGAATATCCAAACAACCTCCCTACAACCTCTGGAAATATTTATTCCAAATACTTCAAGGGAAAATATCTGTGGATCAATGAGTTAGAGATTTGATCTCTATTCTTTGTTTAGAAGGGATGAACATGGGAAAACAATGAATCACACATAACTAAACCCTTACCTAAAAAGTTTGTTGATGGAGGTTGTGAGAAGGAAAATGGGAAGGCGAAGAGGATTCCAATGATCATAGCTTCCGCAATCACGTTTCCGAAGTAGGTTCAAACATTGTCCTCGTTCCTCTATTATGGATTGAGTTCTTCCATGAAGAAGTTTTTCATTGGGAGGTGTTCTTCATTGGAGAAGCGTAATGTATCTCTAAGTGTTGGGCTTCACGGCACTTTACCGGCGCTTTTCTGTGTGGTGAATCCCTCCCAAATCCTCCTCCCAAGCTCCATATAAAGAAAATGGGGAAAGGTAAGTAACGATCATGGAATATATGACATTTCATTTATTAAGAACCTTCATAAATTCCAACGACAAGTTTACTTAGTATTTAAAAAGGTTCAAGCCAATTAATTTGCATTGGCGGAAATAATTGAGAGGATTCCAAGGGAAATCCCCAGATTTAAGAGGGGTTTGGGTGGTCCACAACACCATGAATTCACCAAAAGGGGATTTAGTTCACGTGGTCCCCACCTCATTAACAATAAGTGGGAGGTTTTAGTTCAGGTGGTCCCCACCTCTTTAACATTCAATTAGGAGGATAAAAATAAAATTTTATTTTATTTTTATTCCCATGAAAAAGAACAAAACTGACTTTCACCCTTGACCAACTATCGTTGAGATGAAAGTCTCTTTAAGATAATATCGGCGCTGTGAGTTCAATGGTGTCATCAGATTTCAATTCCAAGCACCAGGTCAAAATTTACAAAACATGGTTGGCACGTCTACTAAACGTATCCGATAAAAAGTATGGAATATTATTAACATTCACCCTCGATGTTCATAGATCAATGTTATGCTCTAACGAAGTGAAACATGCCCCAATGAAGCCAACAGTACACATGGATTTACAATCTAAGCTACCATTAAAAGGTTATGGATTTTACAATAAAATAAATGTCAATTATTTTTTTTATTTACACCTAAAATTAAATTTCACTATTGGCCCATGCCGGCCAAAGTTAGTATTTGAGAAAATAAATAATTCCCTCATGAGTTTAGCGGTGGTCTCAGATTTTCAATCCGATCTACCGTTTGTGAGTTATAATCATTTGAAAAATAAAATAATTTATTTAATTATTTGATTTAGAATTATATCATTTTGGGTTTTCTCACAGGATGTATGTGGCAACTGAACTTAAGTCGCCCCTACGGTAAACCCACCATCCTGAACTCAATGGTTCCCTTGGATTTCTGATTCGAGTAACCATTTACGAGTTATTCCATTTTTTAGGAAAACTACTTATGCGCACTATTTCAAGTTTAACAAAATTTCAACGGACCATTCCGGGAACTCCGTGCCTTGGAATCATGCACCGTCAGATTTTGCGGTCTCAAAATAATTTCATATAATTTAACAAAATTATACAAAATTTTAGGGACCTTAAATTTTCCCGACCATAGATATTTATATCCAGAAATCCAAAACAAAGGAAAAACAACCAAAAGAGGGTACTGATCACGAATCAGAGCATCCTTCTCCCTTGGGATCTCCTAGAGGTTCCCATGCTTCTAGAGTTTGCGCACCAGAGGTATCGAACGCCCACAAAAGACCCACTCATATTCATCCTCAATCTCCACTAGAACCTCCTTAAATGATGCCCCATCGTTTAAGTCCATCTCGAGGAGGTCGATGATGTGAGATGGGTCATGCACATATCCCCTCACCTAGGATATGTGGAACAGATCGTGCACCCTCTCCAACTGTGGTGGAATTTCCAAGTTATATGTTACATTCCCTATCATCTAAAGGATCGGAAAAATAATGATAAACCTCAGGGATAACTTTCCCCCTTGGCCTAAACTCTACAAACCTCGTCAAGGTGAGACCCGTAGGAGGACATGGTCTCCCTCCTCCTGTCGGAAAAAGACCTCTGTCAGCTCTGAGCAGTTTTCATTTCCTTACAAGTGGGGCATCATGATACAAAATATGCCATTTATTTCTTCATTCCTATCCAATAGTACCGACTCTAATGGTCTTGGTGCATCTTCACCACACTAGGATGTACCGCTACTGGGGATGTGTGGAACTTCCTCAAATCTTCCACCATAAGAGACACTGGTACCATGGTACATCCTCTGAAGAGAATGATGTGCTACCTACCTTAAAAAAATTCATCAGGTGCATGTTCTATGGGTATCTGAGCACATCAAGTCTCACAGTCAGTGTCCCCACACTGTACCTCCCTGACTCACTGATGAAGTGGGGGAGTGATTTTAAGATACTGAAGAAAAGCTGCTCTATCCCGATCAATAAAGGATATCTAAAAAATGGCCAGCTGCTCCATCACCTCACCTAGAAGCTGTATAACAGATCTCCTACTAAGTGCATCAGCTAGAACGTTCCCATTCCCAGAAGTATAGACTATTTCAAAGTCATAGTCCTGGAGGAACTCAAGCCAACGTCAAAGTCTCGGGTTTAGGTCCTTATAAGGAAAGATATACTTGAGTCTCTTGTGATCTGAGTAGGATGTAAAATTCTTTCCCATCATGTATTGTTGCCACATATTCAAGGAGAATAACACCGCTACTAATTCCAGGTCATGGATTTTGTAGATCTAATCATGTTGTATCAGTTGTCAAGAACCATATATGATCACTACTCGCTGCTGCATCAGGACACATCTGAGCCTGATCCCTGATGCATCTCAATTGACTACGTACCCTAAGCCCTCCTCTAGTAGCCTCAATATGGGTGCACTAGTCATCATCTACCTCATCCCCGGAAAACTCCACTAGTATCTCGTTGACCAAACAAAGTGTTTCCCCTTCTTCGTTAATGTTGATAATGGTGTGGCTACCCTATAGAACTCGAGTACAAATCTCCAGTAGTACCTAGACAATGCAGACGTCCATCTCCCTTCAGGGAGGTATTCCTGGAAACATCTTATGAAAATATGTTCTCATGCTCTGCCACTCTTGTTTGGAACAGAAAACTCAAAACACTTGTGCATGATTTTTTCGTGTGCTTCTCGGGTTTACTTTTTCATTGACCAAGGATAAACCCATTCCAATGTTTTAGGAAAACAAAAACCTTTTTTCCTAATACTGTCAATCTGAAAATGAATTGTGGATGTCCAGTTCATACGCAAACTAACATCGTAAGGCGTTGATGCTGACACCAAGAGGTTCCAACTGAAACGCTTTCCTCAGGAGTCAGATCACATCGTCAGCGAATGTGTGATTATCGAGTCTCCCCCTAAAGGTATCTTCAGAAGTGAGGTTCAAGTCAACTATTTAACCAGAAACTCTAAGTCTTGGAAAATATTCTAGGAAGGAATGAATGATTGGTTCCTATGTATATTGACAAAAAAATCTAGAAGTAGACACAGACCATACCTCAAATCATTCCTATGGGCTTTTAGTCTCACTCCTTGACCGCATGAATCTACTCTGTTCCACTATCCTCTAGCTCCCGGAGCCTAGTGGGGTCCACAAGAAGGTGGTGGCAGTGACATGTCGAAATATACACCACATCATGCTGCTCTCCTAGCTCTACTTCCACATCTCCTGCCCTGCAAATTCATCAGTACATGTCACATCCTCTTCCCGAAAGATATTACATGCCAAAGTCTATGATACTGGTGAAAATTTCTTGCTTTCCCACTGATAAAATTCACTCGTTGTATCCACTCATCCAATGAACATTCATCCACAATGTTTCCCTCTAGCACCCTAACATAAGTAGAAATGGATAGAGGAATAGAGCTTGCTCAGATGTCCTTAAACGCACCTTGATCGGAAGTCTGAGACCTGACGCACAGATCACATCATATTAATTGAGTACTCTGAATGGTCGGTACACCTCGATGAGTACTCAGCTACCGATAAGTTATCCTACAAAATATTTAGAAGCTCTAGAGAAATCTCAAACACCTCTTCAAGCCAATACTCAACCACCAGTGATACGAGCTCGTCTAAGAACCTGATGGGTATCTAATACTGAATCTCATGTAAGACACTAAGCCTATAAGTGTCATTTACCGGTATCGCCGGTTGTAACAGTTGACCAACTAGTAGTGACATAGCTGACACACTACCTGAAGGTACTATCTTGGGTAATGGTCCATGTACCGAAGCCTCATCACTATGAGGACCATACTCATGGTCCCTCACAGAAAAATACTAGTAGTTAAGATCACTATCATCTCTAATGGTGTCTCAAATGGGCGGAAAAATCTAGCAACTCCCTCCATCCAGCCCTCAGCTACGTGAGAAACTGTCTCACCTAAAAACATCATAGGCCTCTTCTTCTGGAACTTGTGCAATGTGCTCAGTCGGTGTGCACCATCTACTAGTGTAGATGGTGGTACCTGCTACCCAACAGGTGGTGGTGTTTCTGGTACACCACCCGAAGGTGCGGACATAGTAAGAGGGCCATGCACCGGATCCTCATTGTTCGGTGGGCCTTCCTCGTATTATCTCTCGGCAATACAAGCTGGTTGTCTATGCAACAACATACATATAAGGAATAGGTGTGCTATGGTCATTTAGTTATACCTAGTGAGCCGACTCAAGAAGACACAAGAAAACTTTTGAAAACACACATGAAATCAGTGTTTTTGTGCACTGAGTCCGACATTAGAAGTCAGGGTCCTCATGTATGGATACGTCAGTCGCCGAACCAACACATGATTCCATAAAATGATAACCACACTCATTACACTTAACATTATTGATGTCAAAAAGATCAGAGTTCAATGTTATATGATATAACTAACTCGTCTGATAACAATTTGTCACGACCCGTCCCATAGGGCCCGTGTCGTGACTACCCCAAGCCCGCCTTCCGTAGGCAAGGGGTTGACGACTAGCACAGAAAGACATATTCCCTAAAACTAGGAAGGAATTTCCTTAATAACATATAAACACACCCAAAAATGATCGCAGAATGATACAAATACATGTAAACTGTAGAGAAAAAAGAGTTCTGAAAGTAAGAGGGGTCGGTATACAATCCCAAAAGTAAATGTACAAGTACAATTGAAATAAAATACAACTAAAGAAAAATAAAGACATCAACTGGGTCATCCACCAAAGTTTCAAAAAAAGGGTAGGTATAGGTCGCCTCCTCAGCAATCCACATCTATCCATCTCATATGCATTCTGACATGCCATATGGTACACCTCCTGGCACTGTCCAGTCCTGGTACCCTCGTACTCAGTATGCATTGTATATCATTTTCATCAAACACAATATGGTGTGGGCATAGTCCATGCTGGGGTGAGTATAACGATACTCAGTTGGTACCCTAGACCCTCAAGGTCTCACAAAATACATAAAGGGTAAACCACACAAAATGAAATCAACTGACAACCCTACTTAGGTATATTCCCATACATATACATAAATTATCATGTAGGCCCATCTCAATCATGAGGAAACATAGAGTCCAACTCAAAATCCCATGCTCAACTATCCCACAAAGGTAGGAATACCACGAATGTAAGTACCACATAGGTGTGCCACACAAAATAATACCAACAAGGTATTAACACAATGGAAAGTGCCACATAGGTACAGACATGGCTCACACCGGGTATATATTAGGTACAGTAGTAAAGATGATTAGATATAACTACAGAATCTTCTAATATGTTAAAAGGATGTCCCATGAAGGATCATAAATCATCATCTGACCCACATAGGATCGTAGTACATCATCAGACCCATACAAGATCCTAGTACCTTTTCAAACCCGCACAGGATCCTAGTACATCGTTTGATCCTCATGGGATCCTAGTACACCATCAGTACATTGTTACAACCACACAGGATCCTACTACATAGTCAGTACATAACCAGACCCACACATGATCCTAGTACACAATTAGTACGTCGTCAGACCCACAATGGATCCTAGTACATTGCCAGTACATCATCAGACCCACATAGGATACTAGTACTTCGTGAGTACGTCGTCAGACCCACAAAGGATCCAAGTAATTCATCAGAACGTTGTCAGGCCCACATATGATCTTAGAACATATTTTTTACCTCATTAGACCCACACAAAATTTTATTACATCATCAGTACGTAGTCAGATCCACACAGTATCCTAGTATATCATCCGTTCCTCGTCATACCCACACAGGATCCTAGTACATCGTTGGTACATTGTCAGACCCACACAGGATCCATGTATATCGTCAGTACGTCGTCAGACCCACATAGGATCCTAGTACATCACCCGTACATCATTATACTCACACATTATCCTAGTACATCATCAGTACATCATCAGACCCACAAAGGATCCTTGTACATCGTCTGGCTAGCTACAGGATTCCCACAATAATCTTTCTCATCTCCAAGAGGGTATGCACTTCAATCAACTAGTCGATACTCAAAATTCCATTAATTCCCAATAAGAAGTATCCAAAAGGACTACCACATCATATGAGTCTCAATGCAAGAGACGGTGTGTCAAACAGGCGCCCGGTCTGTAAGTCATTAGTCTTTTAGTCATGAGGTCCTGGTTGGATTCGTTATTGATCCAACACGACCGTTCCCCAACTATATAAAAATATATAGTGGGGTATACCAAAGGGAACATCTCTCTCCAAGGTCTCCATCACCATAGACGGTTCATCAAATAGACACTCGGTGCCAATGTTATGGCCAAATGGGCGGAAATGGGTTGAAGCTGGTTCGGGTCCGGTCTGACCCCGGTCAGACCGACCCGGCCTGACCCATCCCGCTGGGTCTGACCCCCCTTGGGTGGCCCGGCCTGGTAGTGGGGCATCCACGGGGTGGCATGGGAAATTTTGGGTGGCACGTGGGATGGGGTGCATCGCGGGGGCTACGGGGAGGCACGAGGGTCGTGGTGCAGCGCCCGAGCCCCAAGGCGGCGTGAGGCCCGCAGTGCAGTGCAGGGGCCGTGGGGCAGTGCAAGGGTCGTGGGGCGGTGTTCCTCTGGGGCTAGACAGATGAAAACCCATCCTATCCTTGTGGTTTGATCACACATCACGCCTTCACCGGCGGTCGGCTCGGCTGGCCGCACTCCCTTCACCGTCGCGGCACAAGCTACAGTTCTCTTCCGTCGGGTGTCGCGGTTACACCAATGCCTTTGTTGCAGCTAGTCGTGGTGCCTGGTGCTGTTCTCATGCCCCAACAGTGTAGGTTTCCATCCTCCTCCATTGAAAATAACCCATAATTTAATAAAAATAATTGCGTAGATGTCAGGAAATGTTTTTTTTACCGTACTATTCACATTAGTGTGGTAGCATGTGGCTATAATTTATATTGATTTATGATTATTTATCCAGTACGAGTTTGGGGGAAAATTCAAACAACTGCCCTACAACATCTGAAAATAATTATTCCCAAAATCCTAATGGAAAATATCTGTGAATCCACTAGTTACAGAGTTGATCCATGTTTTTTGTTTAGAAGGTTTGAACATGGGAAAAAATTAATCACACATAAATAATCCCCTACCTAGAAGGTTTGTAGAAGGAGGTCGTGAGATGGAAACAGTGAAGGAGAAGAGGATTCCAACGATCGTCGCTTCCGTAATCATGCTTCCAAAGTCAATTCAAATGTCGTCCTCATTCCTCTATTCCGTAGTGTGTTCTTTGTTGAAGAAGTTCTTCATTGGGAGGTGTTCTTCGTTGGAGAAGTGTAATGTTTATCCATGTGTTGGGCATCGTGGTAGTTTACCAGCGCTTCATCGCTTGGTGAAGGCATCCCAAATCCTCCTCTCAAGCTCCATATAAATAGTATACGGGGAAGGTATGTAACAATCATGGAATTTATGAAGGGTTATTTATTAGGAACAATCCAGAATTCCAATGACACTGTTACTTAAAATTTAAAAACGTTCAAGACAATTATTTTACATTGGAGCAATTAATTGGGAGGATTCCAAGGGATATACCCACATTTTAGAGGGGTTTAAGTGGTCCCCAGCACCATGAATTCACAAAAGGGGATTTAGTTTAGGTTGTCCCAATATCTTTAACAACAAGTTGGAGGTTTTAGTTCAGGTGGTCCCCACCACATTAACAATCAGTTGGGAGGATAAAATCAAATGTTTATTTTATTTTTATTCCCATGAAAAAGCACAAAAACTAACGTTCACCAATGACCAACTGTCGTCGAGGTGAAAGTCTATTTAATATAATATTGGTGCTGCGAGTTCAACAATGTCCTCAAATTTATATTCTAAGCACCGGGTCAAAAGTTACAAAACGCCGCTTGCGCGTTTACTGAACGTACATGAAAAATAGATTGGAAAATTTTTGATAGTCACCCTCGACCCGCGCCGGTCAAGGTTAGTCTATAACCAAGTAGAAAACACACCAAAAAACCCAATGGTACTCCCAGATTTCCAATCCAAGTTACCTTTTAAACGTTATATATTTTACAATAAAATAATTTTTGCTTAATTATTTTATTTACGACCAAAAACTAAATTTCACTGGTGGCCCACGCTGGCCAAAGTAAGTATATGCTTAAATAAAGCATTCCCTTACGAGTTCAGCAGTGGTCTCAATTTTTCAATCTTAGCTACCATTTGTGAGTTATAAGCATTTGAAAAATAAAATAATTTATTTAATTACTTTATTTACAATTACGCCATTTTTTGGGTTTTCTCACAGTAGGCCCACGCTAACTAAACATAAGTCGCACCTAGGGTAAACCCGCCATCCTGAATGCAACAGTCACCTCAGATTTCTAATCTGAGTAACCGATTTAGAGTTATTCCTATTTTTGAGGAAAACTTCTTAAGCGTGATATTTAAAGTGCAACACAACTTCAATTGACCATTCCGGGCCCTCCGGGCCTCGGATTCACGGGCCGATAGATATCACGGTCTGGAAATAATTCCATATAATTATATAAAAATTATATCAAATTTCTGGGACATTACATTCTCCCCGCCATAGGGGTTTACATCCTCAAAAGGGAAAATAAAGGCTAAATAACCAAAAGATGGTACTGAGCACAAATCTGAGCCTCCTTCTCCAATGTGCTCTCCCGGAGGTTTCCATGCTGCTAACATACATGAACTAGAGTTATTGACAGCCCAAAAATGACCCACTCATGTTGATCCTCAATCTCCACTGGAACCTCCATTAACGACACCCCATCGTCTAAGTCTAGCTTGATGTGGTCGATGATGTGAGATGGGTCGTGCACTTATCCCCTCAGCTGGGATATGCGGAATATGTTGTGCACCCTCTCCAACTGAGGTGGAAGTGAAAAGTGGTATGCTACCTTTCCTATTCTCTAAAAGATCAAAAAAAATACCGATAAACCTCATCGATAACTGGCCCCCATGGCCAAAACTCGACAAACCTCATCGAGGTGAGACCTGTAGGAGGAAATGGTCTCCCTCCTCCGGTTAGAAAAATATCTCTTCTTGCACTAAGTAGGATTCACTTTCTAACAAGTGATGCATTATGATAAAAAATGATCCACAAATTTCTTCATCCCTGGCCACATGTACTGATGCTGAAGGTCCTATTACATCTTCACCATACCAGGATGTATAGTTAGAGGTTATGTGTGGAACTTCCTTAACACTTACCCCCGGAGTGACACTAGTACCATGGTACATCCTCTAAAAATAATTAAGTGCTCCCCACCTTCAAAAAATCCATCAAGTGCCTGTCCAGTGGATATTTGAGAATGTCGAGTCTCACAGTCAGCATATCCACACTGTGCCTCCCTGGCTCACTGAACAAGTGGGGGAGATATTATATGAGGCTGAAGAAAAGATGCTTCATCCCGATCCATAAAGGATATCTATAAACTGACCAACTGCTCTGTCACTTCACCTAGATTCTATATACCATATCTCTTGATGAGTGAACCTGCTACAACATTCCCCTTCCCGTGATTATAGAATATCTTGAAGTCATAGTCCCGGAGGAACTCAATCTAACGTCGTTGTCTTAGGATTATGTCCTTCTAAAAGAATATATAATTGTAACTCTTGTAATCTGAGTAGACTGTAAAATGCTCTCCCAACAAGTAATGTTTCCACATCATCAAGGTGAAGACCACTACTGTTAATTCCAGGTCATGGGTAGTGTAGTTCTCCTCATTTTGCCTCATCTGTCAAGAACCCTATGAGATCAATTCTCACCCCCGCATCAGGACACATCCGAGCCCGGTCCCTGGTTCGTTGTAGTAGACTACATACCCTACGCCCTCCTATGGTAGCCTTAAGATGGGTTCACTATTTATCCTCTACCGCAGCTTTTGAAAACTATGCTGTCATCTCATCGACCAAATGAAGGGTTTCCCCTTCTTCGTCATTCCTAATAAAGGTTTTTCTACCCTAGAGAAGATGGGTACAAATATCTGGTAGTACCTAGACAAAGAAGACATCCTTCTCCCTTCAGGGAGGTATTCCTGGAATCTTACTTTGAAAAGATGTCCACATTATCCACCACTATTGTTTGGAACTCAAAACTCAAAACTCCTATGCACGATATTATCATGTGCGGCCCGGGTTTCCTTTTTCGCTGACCAAGGAAAACCCCATTCCAATGTAGTAGGTAAACCATAATCTTTTTTCCTAATACATTCAATCTGAAAATGAACTGTGGATGTTCAGTCAATACCCAAACTAACGTTATAAGGCCTCAGCGCTTCCACCAAGAGGTGTCAATTGAAACTCTCACCTCACGGGTCAGATCACATCGTTGGCGTATGTGTGATTATCGAGTCCCCCCCAAAGGTATCTACAGATGTGAGGGTCAAGTCAAATGTTTAATCGGAAACTCTAGGTCTTGGAAAAAATTATTATAAGGAAGGATTGATTGTGTTACGACCAATAGGGGCCTATATACCTTAAGAGGGGGGGGGGGGGTGAATCAAGGTATGGATATTCATTTCTAAATTTTTCCTACCCCACCGGATCTTGAACTATTTATTACTACTGTCACTTTGTTTTTACTTGTGTGTTTATTATGATAAATTATTTACATCTTTATCTAAAGATGATGATTTGAATGTAATGTAGGGAAGAACGTAGGCAGACAGATAGATTTTTACATAGTTCACCCTCACTGGGCTACGTCCAAGGAGCATACGACAACGATGTTCCACTGTACCAAATCCACTAAAGCTCACTCCCAATAATGTTTGGGCTAGATAACATCTCTTCCCAGGCTCACTGCCATTACAATTTTCAGGTTCAGCTCACTGCTTTCCCAAGGGTCACCCCTTGTTCCTCTCTCTCAGGCTCACGACTAGTAGAAAGGATAACCTTCTTCCTCTTCCTTTGCTCACTGCACTTGGATGGGAACCACCCAATGTTTATAGACATGTAGGTCTCTTCATTTTCATGAATACATACATCGTCAAATGTTGATAAATTCTCTATTAAAGTCCAACTTTCATCCACTAATGAATACCCCTTTTCCCCTGAACATTGGGAAATTCCTTTGAAAATACATTCGCAAAGAACCCTACTTCGCGAGGTGCCAAATTTTGTGAAGCTCATACAAGCCTTCATGAAGTTCCAGCCTTTTCGCAAAGCATTATCACGAAGAACTCTCATAAAGAACTGTCATGAAGCTCAAGTAATTGTTATGTGACTTCCCTCGTGAATCTCACTGAGCCAACGTAGAGGTCACACCTTTTTCAGAGCTAGATTAGCCACCACAAAACTCTTCTTTCACAAAGCGCACTGCCTTTACGAACTACCTTCGAGAGCTGAGAGAAAAATATTTTCTTCAAAAACTATCTATACTTATCCTATGGGGGTCAATGACTATTTTTAGGTGATTCCACCAACCCTATTACCTTTCTCATGAAGTCAATGTCGTGTCATCTCAAATCATGCAGCTCCGAAGTTTCTTCCGAAATTCTCTCAAAATCGTGAAGCACCATGGAAAATTTCAGATCACGGAGCTCATCATAATCACAGAGAATCATGTAAATTCCTTTAGGGCTTCACCTTGAAGCTCCACTCACAATTCCCTTCATCGCTGCAATTCTCTTCAACTCTGCAGTTCGTGAAGCTTGACGTAATCATAAAGAATCACCGCCATCATTTTTCTGGTCTTTGCGACCTCCAACCCATCAATCTTATATCCGTGAAACTCATTCCTTTGCGATTTATAAATACAATCTTCAAGGATATCATGTTTTCGTGATGGTCACCAAACTCCAAATTTTGGAACCCAAAGATTTGGCAAACATGTTGAAATGGCACCACCGTATATATGCTCTTTTTGTACCACCTCCAAATCTTCCATTCATTTTTCATGTTTCTTTGTCAACATGGATTGTTAAAAACATCACTGGAACATGACAATTCACCATGGAAACCTTCTTTTTCTACAAACACAATAAACTGAAAAATTTTGCAATGTTACCTTGAGGGATTTTTTCCCCACAATCTACCCCATTGGGTTTGTTGAAAACTCTTCTCAAAATGATTTTCTGCACGTTGATACCTCACAGAGTCTCCTCCCATCAACTACCACCATTCTCCTCTCGCGATTCAGATAGTGACCAATGATTCACTCACCACATACTATATTCCCACATAAGCAATGATCGACGTGAGAAACAAGAGTAGTATGAAAATTTCATAAATGAATCACACAGTTTTTGACACCTTCCATTAACACGAAACTAATACTAATTTCCAAATTGATACCAATTGTTGATAACACACTGATACCAATTGGTGATATCTGGAAACCTTATCACAACATTCCAACATCACTCTTTTACTTTTATCACGATCCATTGCTATCGTGATATCTAATCTTTGATCGATCACTTATAGAATCGTTAGATTCAAAACACTCCCCCCATCTCATTTCTCTCCCCCTATATCATTGATCCGCCTGTCAGCTTCTCCCCATGTCTTTTAATAAGACATTTTAGCCATAGTTTCTCCCCCTTGGGGAGGGTTTAACTATTTCTTCCCATTTTTCAATGAACCCAATGGTCACCACTTTTCAGTCTATAAAATTTTATAGAATACAAATTATCCCATTAGAGAAAAACGCACAATACCTTGGGGAGAGGGAGTGGGGGTTACCACAACCACATTTTTCAAGTGTGGGGAGTCGACTATACTCCCAGAGCCAGTTGATGCCTCTCAAAATCTTCTTTGGGTAAGGACTTTGTCAGGATGTTGGCAACCAGTAGCTCTATTAGCACATACTCCAACTTCATGATTACTTGCTCAACCTTCTACTTGATAAAATGATACTTTATCTCAATGTTATTTTTCATTGAGAGAAGGAGTTGAATTTTTCAGAGATTGATAGCACATGAGTTATCACACTGGATTCTGATCAGAGGCATCACTTGAACTCCCATATCATCAAGATTTTGCTTCATCCACAATAATTGTGTGCATTCGTGAGTGGACACAATATAATCAGCCTCTACGGTGCTTATTGTGATGAAATATTTATTATTTATCATCCAAGAAAAACACAATCCAACATGATTAAAAGAACCTATCGACATTGATTTCCTACCATCTGCTGAACCAGATCAATCTACATCAGTATATCCCAATAACTCTTACTGATATTTTTCACAATACATCAAACTGGAATCCACTGTGTTATTGATATACTAAAGTATTCATTTCACTACAAGCATGTGGCTTTCCTTGGGATTACTATGATATCTTGCTGCTTGGCATGTGGTTAAAACAATGTCAGGCCTTGTCGTAGTCAATTACAGTAGACTTGCAATGATATACTTGAATTATATGATATTAAATGCCTTTCCATTATCACCTTTCGATAATTTCATCTGAGTATCAACCAGAGTCTTTATCTCCTTGGAATTTTCCATTTTAAATCATTTAAAAACCTCCTTAGCATATTTGGATTAAGAAATGAATGTTTCATTCCTTCTTTGTGTCACACTGATCTTCATCTGATCCACAAAATATTATTTCATCCACATAAACCAAGACCATAATCCTTTGATTACTATTGTTTTTAAAATAGAGATTATAATCAACTCCCCCACATAGGAAACCATTCTTCTTCAAGTAATGATCAAGCCTTGAGTACCATGATCTTGGTGCTTCTTTCAGCCCGAACAGTGCCTTATTCAGTCTGTAAACCATGTTCTCATCCTCATGAATGGGAAAACCATCTAAGTGCCCAATATACACCTCTTCCTCGAGAACCCCATTCAAAAATGTAGATTTGACATCCATATGGAAAACTTTTAACTCTCGTTGCACTGTAATGGCTAGGAATAATCCGATTGTCTCTAGTCTCACAACCGGTGTAAATGTCTCATCAACATCTATTCCATTTATCTATGAGTATCCCTTGCACACTAGACGTGATTTTTTCCGAATCACTATTCCATATTCAATCATCATGTCGTGATAGACCGATTTAGTCCTGAGGATATTCTTATATGTTGTCCTTGAAACATTCGCCCATGTCTAATTACTAATTATAACTTTCATGTTCAGTTGTAGCTCGACTCTTCAACTTTAGTTTCTCAAATAGAATTGAATTCCTCAGGTTCATTATCAGTATATGCTTCTGAATTATCATTTTCCACTTCTTCTCCCCCTGAGTCTCTTACCACATTATCACTTTCAATAGACAACAAGTCATTGTGTCATTGTTCAGAGGCATCATTTCATTAAAATACTTTTTTGATCATCTTGTTAAAACATTGTTGATACTCTCTCGCAGCTTCTTGGTATCTTAAAAATAGTTAGATGATACCACATTGTTATAACAAAATAGATGAGCATGAAATGCATGATTATTTCCACTTCTCTGGAAATATGTCTTCTCTCGATAGACAATAACTAATCTAGGTCATCCCATTATTTCTTTTATGGATCTTGCATCTGATTATGATATTGAATTCTCCCCATATATTATGCAACACATACTATCGTTAGGACCACTATTTAAACTCATAACCATTCTTCTCCAACAGCATCATTTATACCAATCTTGCTCTCAACATTGAGCCAGTAACAAAATCTCTAAGCCTACTGAGTTGGAACTCAGTGTAGGAAACAAGATATAAATTAATAACATAATCACTTCCTATTGCACTATGTTTCTCCCTTTATTCATCAAACCTGGTACCTGATTTGAGTCAATTGGTACTCTAAATCATATCACTTTTCCATTGTGCCTCTTTGGATTCCACTTCCCCTTGGATCGTATCTCCCTAAAACATAAAACACATGAATCATCAGTTAATAGAATTTATATACATAGGTAGAGGGGTGATTCTGGAATCCTCAAGATGAGGATTTTGGTTGATCCTGATGGGTCAACCCTTTGATTGTTTCCTGTAGAGCATCACACCCTTTGTTTCTTCCAGCTGCCAAGTCATCTTCAACTACTATAGCCATATGACTAAGCATTCATTACCCACATTCTGATTCTCTTTCTAATATGTTGACTTTTTAGGCTTATATTTTCTCATAGTTTGGGGTTTAATCCCACTGGTACACATTTCCATCCATGATGTTCCACCAATATGCCACTTTCTTTGATTCCTTATCTGAGTAGGAATCACTCTTCTTGTAATATTCCTTTTCTTCTTCCACCATTGCTGAGAGCTTCCTCTTTCCTCTAGTCCTGTCAATGGCTCATGACAAGTGAATTTTTAAATGCATTCATCGTTCATCTTAATTTTATCAGATATATTAGTCACCACAATTTTTTTCACTGATGGTGAGTCTTCCACTAAATGTTCATTATTCTTACTCACTTCAGGTGTAGATCTCCCCTTAATCTTCGAGGTGTGTTCACATTATCTTCCATTTCATAATTTCTTATCATGCACAACTGGAGTCGAGAGTCTCCTTTTGAGTTCCAATTCCTTTCTTGCATTCTTCTTTCTGCAATTTCTTTCCAAATGCCCCTAATATGAACATATAAAACATTTTCCATCAAATTCATACCTCATTTCGGCATTTCTATGTCGAGATGATAATACACCTTGAGTTCTTCCCCTGACATGGAGCTCCTAATCTGCCTAACACATACTCATGGGGTGTCCCATTCTTCTACAATAATAGAATCTAAGGAATGCTTTCCTCTTAGAGACACTACATTCTGATTTCTCATGACACATCTTCTTATTATCAGATATAGTAATGTTTCTATTTTCACATCATGTGATGTATTCATGTGCCTCTGAACAGAAACTTTATCTATGACCCTAAATCCCACAAAATTATCACATGCTATCAATTCATCCTGTAAAAGCCTTTTTAGTTCTATCTCTTGAACCTACAAGGTTTTTCTAATCTCTAGAGATTTTCACTACTCTTTTCCAATCACACATATCAATGAGATCATCATATCCAATTCCAGATTATCCCAAAATGGATGGACTTTGGGATGATACAATCCCTTCATGCTTCTCCTCTAATGTAGCATATTTGGCTTTCATTTCATCATCACCTACCAAAGTGTAATCAAATAATAAGTGTAAGGCATCCATCAACTTGGGATTCTCTTTAGAATTATATTTTTCCATTTATTTCTTAACTAAATCTAACTCTTTCTCTAGTTGCAAAATCTTCTTATCATATGATTCAATTAGAGCATTGAGTTCTCTTATGAAATTCTTTACACTTCTCATCTCATATTCTAGTTCTCATGTGATCTTATCTACCATATCAATTTTATCCTTTATTTTCAATTTTTCATGAGCAATGGAATCAGAGACAGATTCATTCTTTTGTGGTATCATTTAATTCTACTGAACTAATTCAAACAGTTGTGTAGTAAGGTCATCATTGTTGGCCTTCAGATTCTGAATTTCATCTGAATTAATATTCTTTCCCTTAATATAAGCATTGCATTTCTCTTTATTTGAAGATATCTATAGAAGTTCTTAATCATGAGAATAATTATTCTACTTTAGATCAGTCGCCAAATCAATAAGCCTTTGATTTAATAATCATAGATTATTAACCCCAATTTCCATTGCATGGATCTGGATTTCATTATATTTCATCACTTCATCCAATTTTTGTTCTAATTCCTTTTCCTTGTGGACAACATCCACTTTTCGACTTCTTGGAATTTCTTCACCATTAGTTGTTCCAACATCACTTGTAATATCAGGTTCCTCACTCATTCCTTCAGTATCATTGAATGAGTAAGTATTTTTATAGTGTAATTCATCCAAACCATTCTTCTGTTCACAACATGATTCCTTTAACTAAATCCCACTCTTTCCATTGAAACTTCCATAATGGGTAATTTCTCTATACTTCTTCTTATTCTTGGTTGTTTTTACCATTGCGATGGAAAAATAAGATAAGAGTAGACTGAATCTGTATCCACACCAATTGACTAAACAAAGTTAGAGAAAAAAATCTGATAAAAGAAACCTTCCCTCTAATACCAATTGTTATGACCAAAAGGGGCCTATATACCCTGATAGAGGGGATTAATCAGGGTATGGATATTCTTTTCTAAATTATTCATGACCCACTAGATCTTAACCTTTTTCTTACAAGGGTCACTTTTTTTCACTTTTTTGTTTATTATGATCACTTCTTTTCTTCATTATCTGATAATGATGATTTGAATGAAACACAGGGAAGCAAGCAAGCAAACACAATGATTTTTACTTGGTTCTCCCTCACTGGTCTACGTCCAAGGAGCATACAATGGTGATGTGCCGCTATACCAAATCCACTAAAGATCAGTACAAAAAATAATCGGGCTAGATCAATTCTATTCCCAGGCACACTACCTTTACAATTTTTAGGTTTAGCTCACTGCTTTCCCAAGGGTCACTACCTGTTACTCCTTCTCAGGCTCACTACCGGTAGAAAGGATAACCATATTCCTCTACCTTTTCTCACTACACTTGGAAGGGATCCGCCCACAGTTTATAGACCTGTAGGTCTCTTCATTTTCATGAATACATGCATACTAAAATGTTGATATATGCTCTATTAATGCCCAACACTCATCCACTGACGAATACACCTTTTCCCCTGAAAATTGGGTTATTCCTTTGTAAATACCTTTGAAAAGCACCCTACATCGCGAGGCTCCCAATTTCATGAAGTTCAAACAATCCTTCACAAAGTTCCTTCCTTTTCATGAAGAATTCGCGTGAATCATTCTCGTGAAGCTCAGGTCTCCCATGAGCGAATTCCCTCATGAAGCTCACTAAGACAACACAGAGCTCAAAACTTTTGCGAAGCTAGATTAGCTACTGTGAAGCTCTTCATTAGCGAAGCACACTTCCTTCAAGAACTACCTTCACGAGCCGAGAGAAATATATTTTCGTTGAAAACTATCTCTACTTATCTCCAGGGGGTCAAGGCCGATTTATAGGTCATTCCACCGAACCTCTAACCTTATGCATGATGTCAACGCAATGACATCTCAAATCAAGAAGCTCCAAAATTTATGCCAAAATTCTCTCAAAATCGCAAATCACGATGACAATTTTCCAATCGTAGAGTTTTTCATAATCACATAGAATCCCATCAATTCCTTCATGAATTCACTACGAATCACCACTCACAATTCCCTTCACCTCCACAATGCTCTTCAACACTACATTTTGTGAAATTTGACATAATCAAGAAGAATCACCGCCATAATTTTCTTGGTCTTTGAAAAATACAATCCTTGAAGACTATCTTCACAAATATCATTCCTCTTCCATATTTAAAAATAAGCTCTAAGGATATCCTATTTTCACGATGGTCACCAAACTCCAAATTTTGGACCCCAAAAATTTGGCAAACACAGGAAAATGGGGCCACCTTGTATCTGATCTCTTTGTATAGCCTCCAGATCACCCATTCCTTTTTCATGGTTCTGTGTCATCATGGATTGTTAACAAAATCATTGAAACATGACAATTAACCATGGAAACTTACTTTGTTAACAAACACAATCAACCCAAAAATGCTGCAATGTTACCTTGAGAGATTTTTTCCCAACAGATAGGTACCTATGTATATTGATAAGGAATCTAGTAGTAGACACAGACCGTACCTCAAATCATTCATAGAGCCCTTTTGTCACACTCCTTGACCGCATGCAGCTACTCTCTCCCGCTATCCTTCAGCTCCCTAATCCTTGTGGGGGTCCACAAAAAGGGGTAGTTGTGACATGTCGAAATGTACACAACCTCATGATGCTCTCCAAGATCTGCTTCCACACCTGCTGCCATGCAGATTCATCTGTTCCTGTCACATCCTCTTCCTTAATCATCTTACTTTCCCAAGTCTCTGAAAATGCCACAAATTTACTACTTTCCCACTCCTAATATTCATTGGTTTTATTTTCTCATCCAATGAAAATTAAACCACAAAGGTTCCCTTTAACACCCTAATAAATTTAGGAATGCATAGAGGAATATAGCTGGGTCGAATGGCGAAGCTGTTGAATCTCTAGAGAACCCCCGACCACCTCCTCAAGCCAGTCCTCCGTCACCTGTGAGTCGGGATTTCTTCGAAACATGTGGGTTATCTGATGCTAAAACTCACATAAGGCACTAAGACTATATGTGTCCTTTACTGGTACCACTGGTTTGTAATAGTTGACAAACGGGTAGTGATATAGCGGACACGCTACCCAAAGGTACTATCTCAAGTAATGGCCACGTACCAAAGCCTCATCACTACGAGGACCATCCTCATGGTCACTCACTAAAAAAACTAGTAGCTAAGATCACCATATGCTCTAATGGTGTCTCAACTAGACTGAAAACTCTATCAACTGCCTCCAGCTAGCCCTCCGCTATGTTGGAAATTGTCTCTCCTCGAAACCTTGGAGACCTCTACTACTAGAACGCATGAAACATGCTCATTCGGAATGCACTGTCTACCAGTGCAGCTATTGGTATCTGCTGCCCAAAGGGTGGTGATGCTGTTGTACCCCACCCGAAGGATCCGACTTAGTAAGAGGGCCCTGCACTGGAGCCTCGTTGGTTGGTGGGTCGTCATCATGTACTCTCTTGAGAATCCTAGATGGCATTCTACGCAATGACATACTGATAAGGAAAAGGTAATCCACAATTATTGAGTTTTAACTGCTGAGATGACTCAAGAAGACACATTAAAAATTTTCAAAACACAGATGCATTCATTGTTTTTGTGCACTGAGTCAAAAATCAGAAGTCAGGGTCCTGGTGTATGGATACGTCTGCCGCCGCACCAACACTGGATTCCATAAAATGATAACCACAATCACTACACTTAACATTATTGCCATTAAAAAGATCAGAGTCCAATGTTCTACTATAGAATAGGATCCTCTAATACCAATTCGTCATGACTCGTCCCTCGGGGCCCATGTAGTGACTACCCAAATCCCGCCTTCCGTAGGCCAGGGGTTGGCGACTAGCACCGAAAGGCATATTCCCAAAAAATAGGAAGTCATTTCCTTTATAACCAGTAAACACAATAAATCAAGCACACAGAAAGATACAAAGGTAAGTAAACATTATATAAAAAGAGTGCTGAAAGTAAGAGAGGATGGAATACAAGCCCAATAGTAAAGGTACAAGTACAACTGAAATACAATACAACTGAAGAAAGAGAAAGATAACTACTAGGTCTTCCTCTGAGGTTCCTACCTGAAGGGTAGTTATAGGTCACCTCCTCAGCACTCCACATCCTCCAGTTTCCTCTGTGTACCTAAATGTCGTATGGTCCACCTCCGGGCACCATCCAGTCCTCGTACCCTCATCCTCAGTCAGTGTTGTTCGTCGTTTGCACCAAAAACAATAGAGTGCAGGCATAACCCATGTAGCGGTGAGTATAATGATACTCAGTAGGGACCTCTAGACCCTCAAGGTCTCACAAAATCCAAAAAGGATAAACCAAATAGCATGAATTCAGTTGACAACCCTACATTGGTATATGCCCATACATATAATTAAGTTATAAAGTATGCCCATCTCAATCATGAGGAAACAAAAAGTCCAACTCGAAATCCCAAGCTCAACTATTCCACAATGGTTGGAATACCACGAAGGTATGTACCACATAGGTATGCCACATAGAAGAATACCACCAAGGTATTACCATAAAGGAATGTTCTACATAGGTACATACTCATCTCACACTAGGTATATATTAGGTACAATAGTAAAGATGATTAGATATAACTACTAAATCATCTTACTCTGTTAACCAGAAGACCCATGAAGGATCCTAAATCATCATCAGACCTATAGAGGATCATATTACATCATGAGACCCACACATGATCCTATTACCTCGTCAGACCCAAACTATATACTAGTACATCATTAGACCCATACAAGATCCGCGTACATCATCAGTACATCATTAGACCCACATAGGATCCTAGTACATTATCAGTACATTGTTAGACCCACACCAGATCCTAGTACATCATCAATACGTCTTCAGACCCAAAAAGATCCTAGTACACCATCAGTACGTCGTCAGACCCACACATGATCCTAGAACATTGTCAATACGCCGTCAGACCCACACATGATCCTAGTACATCTTCAGTATGTCGTCAAACCCACACAAGATCCTAATACATCTTCCATACCTCATCAGAATCACACAGGATCCTAGTACATCATCAGTACATCGTGAGACCCACACAGGATCCTAGTACATCATCCGTACATCGTCATACCCACACAAGATCCTAGTAAATCATTCATACATCATCAGAACCACAGATGATTCTAGTACATCTTTAGACCCACATAGGATACTAGTACATCATCCATACTTCATTATACCCACACATAATCCTATTAAATCCTTAATACATCATTATACCCACACAAGATCCTAGTACATCGTCTTTCCAACTACAGGATTCTCTCACTAAGATTTCTCGTCTCTGAGAGGGTCTTCTCTTCAAGCCACTAGTCTATAATCCAACTACCATGAAGTCCCACGAATAAGTATCCCGAAATACTAACTCATCATATGGGTTTCAACTCAATAGAAGGTTCATCAAATGGACGCCCGGTCTGTAAGTCATTAGCCTTTTAGTCCCGAGGGCCCCATTGGATTCATGCATGATCCAACCCAATCATTCCCCAAATTCATCCAAATCTTTAGTGGGGTATTCCAAATTGACCTTATCACTCCATGGTTTCAAGAACCACAGACGATTCCTCAAATGGAAACTCGGTGCCAATTTTATGGCCAAAAGAGTGGAAATGGGTTAAAGCTGGTCTGAGTCCGGTTGAACCGACCTAGCCTGGCCTACGCTGGGTGTCCTGGCCAGCACTAGGTGGCCCATCCAGGTAGTGGGTGGCATGGGTTCCATAGGATAGTGTGAGGGTCGGGGTGTGGCTCGAGGGCCGTAGGGCGGCATGAGGACCACGGTGCGGTGTAGGGGCCCCGGGGTGGCGCGAGGCCCACAGTGAAGTGTGGGGGCTGCAGGGCGGCATGAGGGCTGTGGTAGAGCGGTCCACCATGGATGGCTAGATGACCAACCGTCCTCTCTGTGTGGCATGGTCGCACGTCGCACCTTCACCATCATCTGTCTCGGCCGGACCTCCTCCCTTCACCGTCGCAGCACAAGTCGTGATTCTCTTCCATCAGGTGGCGCAGTTGCACTGATGCCTTCATTGTGGGCAGTCGTGGTTCTAGTTGTCGTTCTCATGACCCACTTGTATTGGTTTCCATCGTCCTCCATCACGAGGAACACAAAAATTTATCAAAAGAAATTTGGAGAGGTCAGGCCATGTTTTTTTTGCATGCACTCTCCGTGTTAAAGCGGTAGCAAGTGGCTATAATTTCTTCTTGATTTATTAATATTTTTCAAGAATGGGTAAGCGGGAAAATTTCAAAAAACCACCCTACAACCTCTGAAAATAATTATTTCCAAACCCGCAGGGGAAAATATATGTGGATAAACTAGTTAAGGAGTTGAACTGCGTTCTTTGTTTAGAAGTGATGATCATGGGAAAACAATTAATCACCCATAAATAAACCCCCACCTTGAAGGATTGTTGATGGAGGTCTTGAGATGGAAATGGAGAAGGTGAAGAGGATTCCAACGATCGTTGCTTCTACAATCAAGCTTTTGATGTTAGTTCGAACTTCATCCTCATTCCCCAATTTTAGAGTGCGTTCTTCGTTGAAGAAGTTATTCATTAGGAGGATTTCGTTATTGGAGAACCTTAATGTTTCTCTAAGTTTTGGGCATCGCGACACATTACCAGTGCTTCGTCGCTTGGTAAAGCCATTCCAATTCCTCCTCCCATGCCGCATAAAAATTGGATGGGGGGGGAGGTAATTAATGATCATGGAATTTATGATGGCTCATTTATTAGGAACCTTCCTAAATTTGAACGACATTTTTACATAGTATTTAAAAAGATTCAAGCCAATTAATTTACATTGGTGCAATTAATTGGGAGAATTCCAAGGGACTTCCCCACATTTAAAAGGGGTTCCGGTGGTCCCCACCACCATGAATTTACAAAAAGGGATTTTAGTTCAGGTGTTCCCCACCTCCTTAACAAGAAGTGGGAGGTTTTAGTTCAGGTGGTCCCCACCTCTTTAACATTATGTTAGGAGGATAAAAATAACAGTTTATTTTATTTTTATTGCCACAAAAAACAAAAAAACTAAATTTTACCCTCGAAAAAATTCCTTCATGGTGAAAGTCTCTTTATGTGAATATCGGGGTTGCGAGTTCAACAGTGTCCTTATATTTCAATTTCAAGCACCGGGTCAAAAGTTACAAAACGCCGCTTGCGCATTTACAGAACGTACATGAAAAAAAGTTTGGAAAATTATTAACAGTCACCCTCGACCCACGCTAGTCAAGGTTAGGCTCTACCCATGTGAAACACACCTCATCTAACCCAACAATACACTAGGATATTCAATACGTGTAAACGTTTAAAAGTTAGGGATTTTACAAAAAAATAATTGTCACATAATTATTTTATTTTCGGCCAAAAACTAGTATTCACTGGTGGCCCACACCGGCCAATGTTTGTATCTTCTTAAATAAAGAATTCCCTCACAAGTTCAATGGTGGTCTTATATTTTCATTCTGAGCTACCATTTTGGATTTATATGAATTTAAAAAATAAAATAATTTATTTATTTATTTTATTTAAAATTATGCCATTATTAGGTTTTCTTACAAGATGCTTGTGCTGACAAAACATAAGTTGCTCCTAGGGTAAACTAGCCATCCTGAACACAACGGTGCCCTCAGATTTCTGATCTGAGTAACCTTTTAAGAGGTATTACATTTTTTCAGGAAAAATGCTTATGCACGCTATTTAAAGTTTAAACAAACTTCCACAGACCATTTCGGGCACTCTGGGCCTCGGAATCATGCTTTATCAGATTTCATTACCTCTAAATAATTCCATATAATTAAAACAATTATACAGAATTTCCAGAACATTAATGTTCTATTATCACTAGAACATATAATATGTAAGAGTATGATGTTATATTTTGATGTTCCTTTTACCTAGGAATTCAACATCCTCTATTTTAAAAAAAATGATGTTGCATCCTTATTTTGGCATTGTATCCTCTATTCGGTGAATCAAGATTATGAAATCATCATAAATATGTTTCCATGTGTCATCTAAAGTGGAAGTTTCCACATCCGCATTGGTCTAAATCCATTTTCCCTACTCTTGTAGTAGTCAACATCTAGATATTGAATTTCTAATATGTGAAGGGAGACACATCACCTTGGAGAATGCCCACTCTACCATTGTGGGAGTACATGATACATTGGTGATACAAGAATGGAACCACTAAATGATGATGCATCCAGGGCCTACCCATCTATTCATTATAGGTGGTATCTTCAAAGACAACAACGAACTCTATTCTTAAAATAAGACCTTTGAACTAAGTCTTCAAGAGGAATCTTGCAAAAGACCTATAATGAGTCCTATTATAACCCTATATCTTCAAATTAGAGGGACCTAATCCTAGTCCAATCATTTCTAGCTTGTAGGGAGTCTGGGTTGGTATAATGTTGTTCTAGAAACCTATGTTGACTGGGCAGCAACAGGATTCCATTCCATTGAACTGGATGATAATGTACAATGGACGATATTCCCATGTATGGGGATACATCATCTTATCCTATGAACGAGATGATGTCCTGGAATTCTACTTTCTTGACCTCTTCTGTATGAATAGCCTTGATCGTCGTTACCTCTATTTCGAGTAAGAGGGGATCCTCAAAGCTTCTTCAAGGGATTGTCTCATGTCTTCTTATATATAGATGGAATTAAGGATCAATATATTTATATAAATTTTTGAGAGGATCATGACCATTTCATACATCCATGCCATGTGAACATTTCATCCAATATGAGGTTGTTGATTAGTAGGGGTGTGATGGGAAATGTTGGTCGAACCCATGAATTCTATATACTGTTAGAAATGTACTTATGATCATATAAATAGAACCTCAAGATGACTACAGCAAAACTATATGCTAACATGGGCCTGGCTATAGGTGATCATGATAAAAACGCAATTTTCTAGCCAGGTATAGTAGCATGATCGGTGGCTGAAGCAGATCTGACCTAGAAAACTGAGAGGACTAAGATAGATGGGTCATGTACATATCCTACTTCCTAGTTTCTATAGCATGCATGAATTCTCTCGTATCATTGTCCTAGGAATCACAATGATTCACATATCCACGACTCCTTTAATTATGGTGTTGTTCAGGGAAATTAGGAAGGACTATTTGATACTCTCCATCATCCGGAACACTATAGGTATCCACCAACATTATTGTGTCAATAGAAGCATACTACTAGTCATCATCATAAAAATATTTAAATTTTTGGTGGAATCTATTGGTGATATCCATCTTTGGATGCATGCATGTTCTGAGTGTTTGGGACTGAATTGGTTATGGTGGGTGGCTTCACATTCCACTGTGTTTTCGGTACCTAATATTTCGGGAGGAGGAAGGTTGTGATGTGGACGCCACAGATGCATCGGAAGTTTCCAAAGGTGGTGAAGAGACATCCATAGGTTTAGGTCGATTCAAACATGTACAGATGACACCATGGGAACAAGTGACTACACTATGATCCAACTAGTCATCATACATTTGGGTCATGTGATTGGACACCTACCTCCACTCACCTTCACTATTAGTTTAGGTCTTTTAAGTTGTGAATAATACCTATTCCGAAGAAGGGACCAACATGACTACATTATTATCAACCCATTCTTGAGGACAACCGTGGAACACATGAAATTTCATAGTGGTATTACCAACGATCCTTTGATAAGGGTGGTAGTCAGGGAGATCAGTGAGATAAACCTCCTATTCTTTCTTGATTTATGTAAGATTCTGAATTCCTTTCTCTATTGAAATTTAGAAATAACTAGGGATATTAGCCTCAATAAATTAGGAGGAATAGTTTCTTCTCTTTGGTATGGGAGCTATGAAAGCCTAACCACAATTAGATTTTGGAGATTGATGATGGGATAGATCATAATTCTCTCTCTTAAGTGATTGTGTTGCATTATGGGGTATTTCCATTTGATTCTATGCTGGGCGATGCTGAGATGAATTCTAGGCCTCATGCTCCTCCCCTCAGTAAATCAGCTTAGGAAGGACTATTGTTAACAACTATAGTAGTCTAGGGCCCACAATAAATGCAATGACCATTGTTTTTTCTTTGGAAGATATTCTCAGTTAATCCGGAGAGGGAAAATGACATGTCTAGTTGGCTTGGTTCCATTCTTCCTCTAGGTGTTTATCCTTGTCCCTAAAATACTAGAATCTATCTCAGAAATATTGAGTGATTAGGGATATAACCAATTCATTCTTGAAATTCCTTAGTCACATAATCAACACCTTCTCTCAAAACAGTGGCATGTTGAGCGAATATGCAAGGCCCATCCACCTGGTGAAATTTTTTGTGACGCACTCATATAGGCATTTTGTGCACTTTCAAATTCCATCAATAATTTAATTTTAGGTGTTTTAATGGAACTGAAAGTGAAAAATATTGTGGAGATATTACAATTATGAAATGGACCCTATGGGTAATTGGTTGTACCAGATAAACCCATTCCCTTCTAATGTCTACAAAAAACATCAATTCTTTACAACCTCTTGCTTCTCTAGAGTCCCTATCATTGGTTCAAAACAAGAGAACAAATGGGCCACCTTCTTCATCAATTCATTCATCCCATTAAAATATATTAATAAAGGATTCCTAAAACCCAAGGGAGCATGAATTTCATCCACCCATGCTGGATACAGTTTTACATCAGGTCAGATGGCCACCTATCACATCCCCAAAGCTTCGAGGCAAGTATTGAGATGTTATATTATAGAATCATGGTGGAATTTATTATCTTTTTGAGGATTCATGACCACCAATTCATTGATAAGATCATCAACATGATATGTAGGCTCAATGAATTATGGATTGACTGGTGGAGCTGTTGGTGGAGTAGCTAGTGGAACCACCTATGGAGTGGCTCGATCTGGGTCATGAGGAAGGTTACCATGGTGCTTGAGTTGATTAAACAACACATACCACAATCTATATCAATAGAAACTAGTCTCCACCATGATGATAGTTTCAGGATTGTTGTGATCGATGGGAAGAAACTAACCCAGAATGTGTAGTGGCTACCCCTACATCCCAAAAGAAGCGGTTGGATTGTGCTGATGATCCCCAAAATTTGGTTGCTACTCTGGAAGGTACATATCAAAGATCTCATTAATTAATATATATTAATATGTGTATTTATAGTGAATGGATACCATGGAAATGTAAACATCTGTCACTAATGTGACATCTGATGGTCCATGTAGCTTTAAAGCCCTAATCTAACAATTTCCCTTGTTTGTGCTCTTATCGGTGGGAAATTATGCAGTGGCATATCCACGACCATGGTACTACATCAACTAGTGATAAAGGATACATATTTGAGCATCAACCATATATTACAGTTCCCTAGGAAGGGATTCATACTCGTTGAGCCAAATATTTGTGTCCTTCTCCTTGAGTGTGCCATGATCAACCATATTCACTACTTTAACGACCAATACTTTACATACATTGTTATTACATCAGAATTGAAGCATAATTATTACAACATATAACAAAACCATGAAAGGACCATATAGGTATAGTGTCTTTAGAAACTGGGAAACATAAACAACTAGTTCATAAATCATCTACATTGTCCCCCATTTATTTCATCATATCTAGAGTCCCTTTTGGAATATTATACATAATACCCTTCTTCCAGACCTGGGGAAACGAAAACATACAAAAGGGTGATCTCAAATTCTCAGTAAGGATAAATAAAAGAAATATCAATCACATCATATTCTTATGAACATAACATTTCGAAAATCCTGTCCTGCAATAGAGATCATAATATCATCACACGGGATCAATCATAATAGTGAAATGTAATCCAAATAATCATAACATAAAACATGAAACTTTGTGTCATACACACATAATCATAGGGAATCATTTCGTATTATTCTAGACTCATTTCCAATAATTTCTTAGCCGACAAAGTCCATTTCTGAACCGAGTTCACTGCTCGTTTCAGTCCTGTTTCACTGAACCGGATTAACCTGGCGTTCCAGCCATGTCTGTCTCATGAGATATAAATCTTTACCCAATGAATTGGAGGGAGATATGGGTCCCACACATCTCATAATTATACCATTATTATTTGTTCCACAAGATCATAAATCATACATCATAGCATAGCCCATGTAATAAAAATGGGATTCTTAAACATCGTGACATCATAAAACAATTCGTCTAAGATAAAGGACTGCATAAAAATAATTCCATCACAACATAATCAAATAAATGTAATAATGGGGATAGAAACAAAACCCTATATTATCTTATAAGAAAAATAATATTGATAAAACACTTGAACTCCCTTCTTGAAGAAAATATCCTTTCTACTTTAAAAAAAACATTTTTTCCATTCTTAAAATGTCATACAATTTTAAACAAAAATAAGTTGATTAAAAATAAACTTGAAATCTTGTAAAGGATGATTCATGGAAATAATGTCCTAAACGTTCTTTCAGGCCGTATAATTTAACACAAACATTCTTCTCATACTTTGGGCAGAAAAGTCAAAAAGTACCTCGTACTAAAAATGACAAAAGATTCCATTCATATAATTTACTAAAAACTCACCAATGTGTAAAATTGTATTTAAAAAATTGTAGGTTGATGGAAATAATATTTCTATTGAGGAAACATAGATTTGGATGATAAATATTCCCCAGTAAATCCGGAAGTATAAAAAATCTCGGATAAAAATGAGATTGTGAGATTTTCCCTTACCGTAGGTCCTATTTGCTTCGTAAGTGTCCAAACCTCCTGTATAATGATTTAAATAATTTCATTGACTTATTCCAGAATCATACTTATTTTTATGATATCACATATGGTCATATTCTTAGCTTCTTATGAGTAATATTTCATTGCTGCATGTTATTCGGGTGTTTATTACATTTTGTTCTTATGTGTGTT
Source organism: Viscum album (assembly GCA_963277665.1). Taxonomy (NCBI): domain Eukaryota; kingdom Viridiplantae; phylum Streptophyta; class Magnoliopsida; order Santalales; family Viscaceae; genus Viscum; species Viscum album. The sequence goes on from OY728125.1 coordinate 2,005,847,806, forward strand.
TGGTCGAATAAATTATAGTTCTTCTTTTTAGGTTATAGATACCTCATTTCTAGAATGGTATTAGTGTAATATATATCATATTTATTCATTCAATTCATTTATATAATCATTATGAAATGAAGATCATGTAGAACGAGTCGCATCACATCGTGGAGACGGTAGGCCATACGTACGCACGGGCGATGATATCATTCCCATGATCATGGAATTGTATTGATGTGTAAGTATAATATTTCAGAATAAATTTCACTTTAAAATAATCATATATTTTTATTATTTACACCATTATACCCATCCAAGTAAGGTGGTGGTGGAAAATAGATTACACCACGGCGTGGAGACGGTATTCCGTACGTACGCACGCGCGGTGATTTCATTTTCCGTAGGAAGGACAGAAGGTGAAATAAGGTTGTTTAATATTTATAATAACATATCAGTATATGAGTGATACTTATTTTATTACTTCATAATAAAATAACTAAAGAGGAAGAATTATAAGAATAAATAAATTTGAAAGAATCGGTTACGGACATTACCTCTTCTTTGAAGCGCCTCTTCTTAACCTCCTCTTAGGGAACTAAATATGGTCTTTGAAGAAGACCAGTACCTCTAGGATGTTTCTATGGAATTGTAGAAGGGAATATGGCAGGGTTTGGCCGAGCTTGAAGGCTCAATGTTGTGTGAGGAGGAGAGGTAGGAGGTGCCCTTTAATAAGGGAGGAGAGGGGCACCATTGGAAAATCTAAAAATATTATTTTATTATAAAGTCATATTCGGTTTTTAATAGCTCCAAATTCATTTATTTAGAAGCTAAGCTGGGTATGGGTCTAAATAATCTCATCAAATAGAATTTATACATGTTTAGTTTTCTATTTTAACCTTATTATTTAGATTTATCTTTAAGTTAGATAAATTAACTGTTACCATGTCTTCTAGTTTTCTTACACTATAAGGTTAATAAACATACTATAACAGGCCAAAAGAACACCAAGTTGTTTATTATTAATATATATAACCTTATCTAAGTAATTTGGATGAACCATAGATTTTTAGGAATAAAATAACAATTCATAATATAATATTTGTTTTAAAACTATTTTATGTCAATTTTGACACTATTTGGTAATTGATTTTTGTGAAAATCATAACAGAATGATTAGTTAAAATAAAGTTAATTAAATCAATAATATCATGTTATATTAACCTATAATATTAGTTTAATTCATAAAAAGTCTCAAATTACATTTATTTGAGTATTTATAACATCAATTATGTTTATATTTCATTAAAAAGTTAATTACTGCATCATCATTGTGTCATAAATAAATTAAATTATTTAATGTATAAAAATTATAAATAAAATAACATTCTGTAGAAAATATTTCTATCTTTCTAATGAATATTTATATTCGAATTTATCTTATTTATAACCCTATATTAAAAATTTTTATTTATTAAACTTCGATTTTAACTATTTTAACTATTCTTTAAATATAATAATATTAAATGTCCTAATCTAATCCAAGTGGGCCTAAATGTTCATATTTTATTCCTAAGGTTTTTTCTGGTCGAATTACAGTTGTCCAATAAAATTAGGACATGTTTTAGGTTAATAATAATATTACCCTATTTACTTTTAACCGTGGTAAAAAAAAGTAAAAAGTTACTATTCACCAAAAATTATTTTCATCTCATTGAACCACATTTTAGTCCTTGATATTAACTGTGTCTCTCGGATTTTCGAAATTCCACTCACAGAAGCGGTAAAATTAAGTTTTAGGTGAATTTGCATATTCTCCTAGGAGGTGGGTATGAGACGGTGAAAAGTTCAACAAAAGTTTTATATTTATAAAATTATTATAAATGACTCCAATGAATTACTTTGAACATATATAGGTATTATGTATCAATTTTGACATAAAATAAATTTAAATAAAATACATAATTATTTAAATAAAAATTTGGTTTTTAAATAGTAACCTAGTGTTTTCACTATTCATCAAAAATTGAATGTTTTCAGAAAAATACCAAAATTTCACCCTAGGCTAATTTCAATTTTCCAAATCCAAAAATGAAGTCAATTTTGAAAGATAAAATTTACAAAATTTCAAAAATTGGTTATTACTATTCATAACGGCTAGTTTTAAAAATATTTTATTAGCATATCCTTGTTTAGTGAAACTCGGTATTGCGTACGACACAAGCTCTCGAGGAAGGTCATGATTGCGTGTAAATAAAGCCAAGCTAGTGTTGTGTGTAGTGAAATATTCCTTTGATTATGTATATCAAAACAAAATATTTCTCATAAAAAAATATCGGGTGTTACATTCTACCCCCCTTAAAATGAATTTCGCCCTCGAAATTTTTCACTTTATAACAAACAGATGAGGATACATTTCCCTCATCATATAATCAAGCTCCCATGTTGATTCTTCTAATTGGTGGTTCCTCCATAAAACGTTCACCAAGCGAGTGGTCTTGTTCCGTAGGACTTTTTCGCTACGATCCAAAATCTCTATCGGGTATTCTTCAGAAGAAATATCTTTCTCCAGCGGTATAACTTCTGAGCTTAGTACATGTGAAGGATCGGGTATGTACTTTCTCAGGAGTGATACATGGAACACATCATGAACTTGAGAGAGATTCGATGGAAGAGCCAATCAGTAAGCAACCTTCCCAACACTATTCAGTATTTCTAATGGACCGATATACCTAGGGCTCAACTTTCCCTTATTTCCAAATCTCATTACTCTCTTCCAAGGAGATATTCGTAAGAACACTTTATCACCCACATAGAACTCTATGTCTTTTCTTCGGTTTTCTTCATATCTTTTTTGTCGACTCTTAGATGCTCTAATGTTTTGTTGAATAGATCTGACCTTTTATGCCAAATCATCTACAAGATCAGGTCCTAATAGCTTTCTATCCCCAACTTCATCCCATCAAGTTGGAGTCATGCATTTATTTCCATAGAGAACTTCATAAGGAGCCATCTGAATATTGGAGTGAAAGCTATTAATATAAGAAAATTCCACCAAATGTAGGTGTTGATCCCAACCTCCTTTGAAATACATAGATTAAGCTCTCAACATATCATCTAGAGTTTGAATTATCCTCTCAGACTGACTCTCTATCTGAGGATGATAAGCAGTGCTGGAACTCAACTATGTATCCAGAGAATGCTGAAGACTTTTCCAAAACATTGATGTAAACCTCGGATCCCGATCAGATATAATGGATAGTGGAACTCCATGCAATTTTACCACATCTTTTACATATATTCTGGCAAGCTGATCCATAGAGAAATCCTCTCTAATAGCAATGAATTGTGAAGACTTTGTAAGACCATCAACTAGAACCTAGATAGCATTATTGGCTTTGGATTTTTTAGGATGTATAGTTACAAAGTCCATAGTGATGTTTTCCCATTTCCATTTGGGTATGTGTAATTGTTGTAACATCCCCTAAGACTTCTGTCTCTCAGCTTTAACTTGCTTACAAACCAAGCATCGAGAGACATATTCAGCAACATCTCTTTTCATGCCATCCCACCAGAAGTACTATTTCGGGTCCCTATACATCTTCGTGCTTCCAGGATGAATAGAGAATGAAGAACTATGAGCCTCATCCAGAAGATCCTTATTTAATTATGGGATGGGAGGAATAGAAACCTGATTTCTGAACTTTATTATCCCATCACAATCAAGGTTGAATTCAGGAAAATTTCCCACCTTCTTTTGTAACTCTACATCTTCTTTCTATACCTCTTTAATCTTCAGATGTATAGGTAGTTGAACATTCATTTGAGAAAGATAAGATATTCCCCTTCCATTATAATTCCAATATCCATCCTTTGTAAATCCATAAATATTGGATCTTTTGTGATCCTCATCATGGAAAAGCTAGCATGGTCTTGTCGACTTAATGCATCTACCACCTTGTTTGCTTTGGCAGGGTGGTAATGAATTGAGCAGTCGAAATCCTTAATGAACTCCAACCATCTTCTTTGGCCCATATTCAGCTCCTTTTGTGTGAAAATATACTTTAAACATTTATGATCAGTATAAATATTACACCTTTCACCATAAAGATAATTCCTCTAAATAATTAATTCAAAGATTACCGTAGATAACTCCAAATCATGAGTTGAGTAATTTTTCTCATTGATTTTCAACTGTCGTGAGGCATAAGAAATCACCATATCATTTTGCATAGGAACACACCCCAACCCCTTCGTGGATGCATCACTGTATATCACAAACCATTATCCACTACAAGGAAGTATGAGTACAGGTGCACTGGACAACATTCTTTTTAAATCCTTGAAATTCTCTTCACACTCCTCCATCCAAACGAAATTAACTCCTTTTCGAGTCAACCTAGTGAGTGGATTAAAAATCTTGAGAAATCTTTCACAAAATGTCGATAATATCTAGCCAAACCAAGAAAACATCGAATCTCAGTTACTGTTGTTGGTCTCGTCCATCTTTCAATAACCTCTGTCTTTGCTGGATCCCCAGATATCCCCTCTTTTGAGATTATGTGACACAAAAATGCATCTTTTTGAAGCCAAAATTCACACATGGTAAATTTGGCATAAAGCATCTCCTTTGTCTGGGTCTGTAATATAATTCTCAATTGATCTTCATGTTCTTCCTTTCTCTTTGAATAGACAAGAATATCATCTATAAATACTACCACAAACTGATCAAGATAGTCTCTAAAGACTCTATTCATCAGATTAATTATGATAGCAGGGGCATTAGTAAGTCCAAATGGAATCACTATAAATTCAAAGTGTCCATACCTTGTACAGAAATCCGTTTTTTGTATATCCTCCCTTTTGACCCTTAAATTATGATACCCTGAATTAATATCAATCTTGGAAAAGTATTGAGCTCCGTGTAGTTGTTAAAATAATTCATCAAAGTGTGGGAGAGGATATTTGTTCTTGATAGTGATTTTGTTAAGTTCTCGATAATCAATGTAGAGTCTCATTGATACATATTTATTCTTAACAAATAGAATAGGTGCTCCCCAAGGTGACACACTAGGGCGTATGAATCCCTTATCAATATTCTCTTGGAGTTTCTTCAATTCCTGCAACTCAATTGGGGCCATTCTTTAATGTGTCTTTGACATGGCCACAACACTCGGTATGAGTTCTATTGAAAACTCAACTTCATGATTTGGTGGAAGACCAGGAAGTTCCTCTGGAAAGACATCATCAAACTCCCGTACAATGAGAATATTCTTAATCGTGAGTTTCTCTCCAACCATTTGAGATAAATAACCTTCATTTAGTAGAATCAAGACCCATAAAATGGATGAAATTTCCACTGGAAGGTTATGTTCATCCTTGCATCAATAGACGATCATAGTTTGACCTGGAAGATGAAATGTGACTTACCTTCTTTAGAAATTGATATGAGCTCCATATAAAGAAATCCAATCCATGCCAAGAATCACATCAAATTCCAATATAGGAAGGATCACAAGATTTGCAGGAAGCACTTTCCCACAAACATCAATTGGAGAAGAATTATAAAATTTTGATGCAACTGTTGTGCAATTAGGGGTTGTCACAGCTAAATCAACATCAAATTGTTGAGGTAATACGGTGATAACCTTAGAATATTCATCAGAAATAAAAGAGTGGGTAGATCCAGAATCAAATAAATCATTTTCTACTTTAGAGTGGATGGTTAGTGTACCTTTCACCACTTTGTTCTCATACTCCACATCGCTGATAGAAATTGCATGTGACTTTCCTTTTTCTTTATCCTTAAGAGTTTTTTGATGTAGAGCATCATCAACAACCCTTGGATTAGGGCATTCATTAGTATAATTCCATATTTCCCTGCACTTGTAACATTGAAGTGTAGGAGGTGCACCCTGTGTAGCCTTTTCTTTGTTCGCATCACTAGACATCTTCTTCCCATCATTGCGGCATTCAAATGCCCGATGACCTTCCTTTCCACATTTGAAACATTTACTTGTCCCTTTAAGGCAACTCCCTCCATGTTTCATTCCACACATTGAGCATAATGGAAAACTCATCTTTATTTCAGTGTGCTCTTTAGATTTTTCTTTGAATTCAATTTTCCTCTTCTTATCAAACCCATATGACTGATGGGTTACTCCAATCTCCATCTCAACTTTGAGAGCACATCGAAAAATTTCCTCATAGCTATTTTACTCCCTTATGGCTAACTCCATTTGAAGACTTGGTTTTAAGCCACTAAAGAATCGATCGATCTTACTCTCAAGTTGGATAATAATCCCAGAAGTGTACCTTGAAAGTCTTGTAAAATTTTATTTGTATGTACCAACAGATTCATCATCCTTTTTCTTCAATTAAAAAAACTCCTTCTCCATCTTTGTTTGAATAATATGATGGATGTACTTACTGAAAAATAAGTTCTTGAACTCGTCACATTCCATGGACTCAATTTCAAATCTTTGCCTCGTATTCTTGATAAGATTCCACCATTGATCAGCATCAACTTCCAAATGATACACTGCTAAGATGACATTATCATGTTCAGAACATTGAAGAACTGAAAATATCTTTTCAGTAGTACTGATCCATTGATCTGCAACTAATGGATCAGAAGACCCACTGAATGGGGGTGGATGCTGCCTCATGAAGGATTCAACAGAATGTTGCTCTTTCCTTTGCTCGTTTGGAAGTCCTGCAAGATTCATAGCTTGAGAAAGTTGTGTGAGCATGGATACACGATTTGGCATTCCAGCTCCCATAACGTTTGGTTGCTCAGGGGGACAATCATTGCATTTCTCATCGCATTCCGCATTAACACGGTTCCTTCGGGATCCAGCCATTGATTAAACCAAGAAGAATAGTGTGAGAAACACTAATTATAATAGAAAGCCCACATAATCAAAAATAAAATTTCACGCTTTAGGTCTTATCATAGGTTATTCATGTCCATTCCTAAAACACTGAGATTGTGTTCTATTCTTAGGATTATCCTTAGGGTTCTTACTAAGGCTTTCACATCCTAGTTTCCAAAGGTTGAATATACCCTTGCTCTGATACGAACTTTAATGACCCATAATTTATATACGTTGTTATTACTTCAGAATTGAAGCATACTTATTACAACATATAACAAAACCATGAAAGTTCTGTATAGGTATAGTTTCTTTCAAAACTGGGAAACATAAACAACTGGTTCATAAATCATCTACATTGTATCCCATTTATTTCATCATATCTAGAGTACCTTTTGGAATATTCTACTTAATACCCTACTTCCAGACCTGGGGAAAAGAATACATACAAAGGGTGAGCTCAAATAGTCATTAAGGGTAAAAGAAAGAAATATCAATCATATCATATTCTTAATAACATAACATTTCGAAAATCTTGTCCTGCAAAAGAGATCATAATATCATAACATGGGATCAATCATAATAGTGAAATGTAATCCAAATAATCATAAAATAAAACATGAAACATAGTGTAATACACACATAATCATATGGAATCATTTCTTATTAGTCTAGACTCATTGCCTAGACTATCATAGCGGACAAAGTCCATTTCTGAACCGAGTTCACTCCTCTTTTCAGCCCTGTTTCACTGAACCAGATTAACCTGCCGTTCCAGCCATGTCTATCTCATAAGATATTAACCTTTACCCAATGCATTGGAGGTAGATATAGGTCCCACCGATCTCATTATTATACCATTCTTATGTGTGCCACAAGATCATAAATCATACATAATAGAATACCCCAAGTAATAAAAATGGGATTCTTAAACATCGTGACATCATTAAACAATTCGTATAAGATAAAGGACTTCATAAAAATAATTCCATCACAACATAATCAAATCAATGTAATAATAGGGATAGAAACAGAACTCTATATTATCTTATATGGAAAATAATTTTGATAAAACACTTGAACTCCCTTCTTGAGGAAAATATCCATTCTACTTAAAAAACATTTTTTCCATTCTTAACATGTCATAAAATTTTAAACTAAAATAAGTTTATTAAAAATAAACTTGATATCATGTAAAGGAAGATTCATTTAAATAATGTCTTAAAAGTTCATTCAGGCCGTATAAGTTAAAAAACATTCTCCTCGTACTTTGGCCGGAAATGTCAAAAAGTACCTCATACTAAAAATGACAAAATATTACTTTCATATCATTTACTAAAAACTCACCAATGGTTAAAATTGTTTTTAAACAATTGTAGGTGGATGGAAGTAAAATTAAATATTGAGGATACATGGATTTAGATGATAAATATTCCCTAGTAAATCCGGAAGTATAAACAATCTCAGATAAAAATGAGATTGTGTGATTTTCCCATACCTTAGGTCCGATTTTCTTCGTAAGTGTCTGAACCTCATGTATAATTATTTAAATAATTTCATTGACTTATTCTAGAATCATAATTATTGTTATGATATCTTATATGGTCATATTCTTATCTTCATATTAGTAATATTTCATTGCTACTTGTTATTCGGGTGTTTATTACTTTTGGTTCTTATGTGTGTTTGGTCGAATAAATTTGTATTATTCTTTTTAGGTTATAGATACCACATTTCCAGAATGGTATTAGTGTAATATATATCATATTTATTCATTCAATTCATTTATATAATAATTTATCAATGAATATCATGTAGAACGAGTCGCATCACATCGTGGAGACGGTAGGCCGTGCATACGCACGAGCGATTATATCATTCCCATGATCGTGGAATTGAATTGAAGTGTAAGTATAATATTTAAGAATAAATATCACTTTAAAATAATCATATATAGTTATTATTTACACCATTATACCCATCCAAGTATGGTGGTGGTGGAAAACAGATTACACCATGGTGTGGAGACAGTATTTCTTACATACGCACGTGCGGTGATTTCATAATCCGTAGGATGGATAGAAGGTGAAATAGGGTTGTTTAATATTTATAATAACTTATAATTATATGAGTGATACTGATGTTATTAATTCATAATGAAATAAATAATGAAGAAGAAGTACAAGAAGACATAAAGTTGAAAGAATCGGTAAAAGACATTACCTTTTTTTTGAAGCATCTCTTCTTAACCTCCTCTTAGGGAAATAATGATGGTATTTGAAGAAGACCAGTACCTCTAGGATGTTTCTATGGAAGTGGATAAGAGAATTCGGCAGGTTTTGGCGGAGCTTGATGGCTCAAAGTGGTGTGAGGATGGGAGGTAGGAGGTGCCCTTTTATAAGGGAGGAGAGGGGCACCTTTGGAAAAACATAAAATATTATTTTATTATAAAGTCATGTTCAGTTTTTAATAGCTCAAAATTGATTTCGTTCGAAGATAAGGTGGTTATGGGTCGCAATCCTCTCATCCAATATAATTTAGACAAGTTTAGGATTCTATTTTAACCTTATCATTAAGATTTAACTTTAAGTTAGATAATTTATCTTTTACCGTGTCTTCTTGTTTTCTTACACTATAAGGTTAATAAACATACTATAACAAGACAAACGAACCCCAAGTTGTTTATTATTAATATATATAACCTTATCTAAGTCATTTGGAAGATCCTTATATTTTTCGGAATAAAATAACAATTAATAATATAATATTTTGTTTAAAAAATATTTTATGTCAATTTTGACACGTTTTTGGTAATTGATTTTTTTGAAAATCATAATAGACTGATTAGTTATAAAAAAGTTAATTAAATCAATACTAAAATGTCTTATTAACCTATAAAATTAGTGGAGTTCATAAAAAGTCTCAAATTACATTTATTTGGGTATTTATAACATCAATTATGTTAATATTTCATTAATAAGATAATTACTCCATCATCATTGTTTAATAAATAAATTAAATTATTTAATGTGTACAAATTATAAATAAAATATCATTATGTAGTAAATCTTTTTATCTTTATAATTAATATTTATAGTCGAATTTAGCTTATGTATAACCCTATATTAAAAATGTTTTAGTTATTAAACATTGATTTTAACAATTTTAACTATTCTTTAAATAAAATAATATTAAATGTCCTACTCTAATACAAGTGGGCCTAAATAATCAAATTTTATTCCTAAGGTTGTTTTTGGTCGAATTAAATTATCCAATAGAATTAGGACATGTGTTAGGGTAATAATAATATTACCTTATTTACTTTTAACCGTGGTAAAAAAAGTAAAACGTTACTATTCATCAAAAATTATTTTCATCTCATTGAACCACATTTTAGTACTTGATATTAACCATGTCTCTCGGATTTTCTAAATTCCACTCTCAGAAGCGGTAAAATTATGTTTTATGTGAATTTTCATATTCTCCTAGGTGGTGGGTAAAAGACGGTGAAAAGTTTAATAAAATTTTTATATATCTAAAATTTTTATAAAAAGAATCTAATGAATTACATTGAACTTATATATGTATTATGTATCAATTTTGACCTAAAATAAATTTAAATAAAATAAATAATTTTTTAAATAAAAATTCGGTTTTTAAATAGTAATCTAGTGTTTTGACTATTCATCAAAAATTGAATGTTTTCAGAAAAATACAAAAATTTCAACCTAGGATAATATCGATATTCCGAATCCAAAAATGAAGTCCATTTTCAAGGATGAATTTTAAAAAATTTCAAAATGTGTTTATTACTATTCATAACGGCTAGATTTAATAATATTTTAATAGCATATCATTGTTTAGTGAAACTTGGTATTGTGTACGACGCAAGCTATCGAGGAAGGTCGTGATTGCGTGTAAAGCAAGCCAGGCTAGTGTTGTGTGTAGTGAAAGATTTCTTTGATGATGTGTACAAAAATAAAATATTTCTCATAAAAAAATTTCGGGTGTTAAAACTACGATATTTCCCTTAGGCATATCCATGATGTCACCAAGAAAATAAGGTTTCCATAATATAGGGATGAATTGTAGATACGGGTATTATCCCCAGCCCAGATCTACACATGTGGGGATGACTCTTTGATAATTTTTTGGATCGTGGTGAAGCTATGATTGAATCATTGTTGACTTGTCTAATGGTATTCATCCAACATTGGGTATTGGGCCACTGGAAGCATTGCTATCAAACAAGCAAGTCTATTGGTAGATTTCATGAAAATGATCTTGGCTCTTTTGGTAAACTACTTGGTGGTAATAGATATAAAACAAATCACCCAGATGGTTTAGCAGCATTATGTAACCTCATATTCAGGGAGAGCATTTAGAAAATCAACTTCAGGAATTGTATTCGTCAAGAACATCTTAAGAAACTGATTTATAAATAGAGTGTCTGAAAAATGTTCCTGTTAAGAATTGGGGTCTGAATCATGGATTCACATGCTCTGATTAGTGTTGGATGATAAACTGGAAATGGAATTGATGCATACCGTTGTAGTATAGAATTGTCAAGTGGAGAGACTGTTGTATGAACTGACTAATCAAAGTATGTTGGGTTATCAATTAGAGGTGTTCTCAACTGCAAAATCCCATCTCCATAGGATAGGGTACCTAACACTTCTTATGGAAAAGAGTAGTGGAAGAAATATGTGGGTTTATCAATTTATAGTGGAATATTATATCATTGAAATATTCTCAATGATATCATCTATTGGGAGAAAATGAAGCTGATGATAATAGAGATAATTTCACTATGAGACCCTTAAAGGGAATAAAATCTTCCTCCAACATCAAGTACCTGTGAATGGATTTAAGAATTCGGTGCATCTGAATATTTGGGATGATGAATCTCACACACTGGGCTCCTTCCCTTGATTCTAATGCTGACTACTAGCGTGAATGCATGATCATTGAATCACATTATTCTTCAGAATTAGATAAGTGAAGAGGGTTGAAAATGACATTGTGCTTCATGGAGTTATTCCTTCAACTGAAATTTTTCTCACTTCTGCCTTGAGGTGGTTCGTTGGGGATGCGAACTTTTTGGGAATGATTAATGGATTAGGGAGAACCTCTCCTTGAGCTAACCAAGAAACATGGAGGACCACTATACATATTTTTATCTGAGAGGGGAGGGTTTCCAATGAAACATGTGTGAGTGTGGGGAAGATATCCACCTAGGGTGTTGTAGTAATAGGGTTGACCTATTTTGTAGTTGTTAGGAACATGGGGATGACCTCAATGATTAATTTTTTTTGGTGAGATGGACCTATTCCTTTTTATGATGAGGTTTGAGGAGGACTTTGACATATGACAAATGGGATACATGTATGACCATCATGTTTAGAAACAAGGGAATGGGAAGGACCTCTATACGAGTTACTAGATTTATAGGGAGTAACTCTATAGTGGTGAGTGGTATAGGATGGAGGACCTACACATGAGCTAATGGAAAGAAGAACATGACCGCCATGTTGGCTGCCTGTGGAATGGGGAGGACCTATGCATTTGTTAGATGTAATAGGATTATGAAAGCCTTCATAATGGTGGCTGATGAAGCAGGAGGACCTCCACATGGATGATTTCTGGAGTGGAAAGAAACATCTCTTCAGTTATGGGATACATGAGGAGTACCTCTACGCTGATGATTTATTGAGTGGAGAGGATCTCCACAATGGTAGTTTTTAGTATGGGAAGGAAATCCGTACTAGATAGTGTTGATGAGTGGAGGGAATTCACTTTAGATAGTGCTGTAGTAGGGAGGACCTCCATTTGAGATGATAATGATGTGATGAGGACTTCTCATTAAGGTTCTATGACATGGGAATGTCCAATGTATCATTAAATGTGGGCATAAGGAGGGACTATATGCTGAAAGTCGATGAGGTAGGGAGGGCCTTTGATTTGTTCAATGATGGGAATATTGGAAGACCGCCATGTTTGGTGTGAGTGTAGGGATGAACTATAGTGTAGCTAGTAATGGTTTGGGGAGGGCCTCCGTACTATAACTCATCATCACAGGTCAGACAGAGATGGTTTTCTATGGTTACAAAGGTTAGAAGAGTCATCCCGGCCTCTAGTGAGGTAGCTGAGTTATCTATTCTGATCGAGCACTAATAGATCCAATTTATATTGTGACTGGAATTTGGTGGAATGAACTGTTTATGGAATGGGATACTAATTCCATGGAAGATGATTCCCTTTTAATGGAATCTTCTGGATCATTCACCGAACATTTGTGTGAGGTCATTCAGACTAGAGATGAAAGATTCGGGGTATAATCCATCTATTCCTCAGCATGGGAGACCAATCATTAGTGGTTCTAACGAGGCTTATGCGAATACCTCATTCGAGGCACCCAGGTAGTTTTCATAGATGAGGTAACTATAGAAACCATACCTCTTGAGCATAGAGGAGTGATTCATAAGATCCATCTGGGTAGAGGCTCCCAAATTTTTTAGATGTAGGAGTGGGGAGCAGTGGCTTTCATTTGTCCCTTGGGCGGTGGTGTCATGGAGGCAAAGAATCATGTAGGTCATGGAGGACTATATACCATGTAGTAGTGACACCCTCCTACACATACTATTAAAATAGGACTTATATTATTCCCCTCTGGATTATTTCATATGGTTACACAGGGCGTGGTGATCGAGTATCCATTGTCTCCGTTTATGTTATGAGGGTGGCAGAGTCATACAGGGTTGTTGTATTGTTACATATCCAACCCCAACATCTTTGGATGGGTGATATTGATTTCTTTTATCATGGATTATACAATTAATGAAGATTTATCAATTACTATGGATATCAATAATGAAATTTCCCATTCCATAATTTTTTCCAATGATTCATTGTTGTAGAGAGTGATCAATGCTGATGATGTCACATATCAGAATTCCTAATAATTACCCTCCCCAAAATTTTTATGAGTTTCAATAATGGACCACAATTTTAATGTTGGGACCCTTAAATGGATATATATATCAGATTGCATTATTATCTATAGATGTCTTGTATGCTACTAATTCCTATGTTAAGGCTAAAAGTTCACATCGTGTTCGCCATCTCTATTTCTGATGCTTCTGTTGGGGCATACTAGCCCCATGAATCATTGCATGTTGAAATCGCATTTATTAACCCAGATTATAAATTTTAAAATGTGGTATACATTAATCACATTCTTAGTGATTTATTCTCTTGATTAAATGGGATGATTGGATGTCAGTTCATCATTTCATGGATTCCTCCCAAGAATTCGTCTCCAAGTCTAGGTCTAACTCATAGACGAAGACATGTTCATGAAACTCATTCTCAATTTCATCTATTTGTGGAAAACATTTAATTTCATTTCTTTAGTTTAGAAATATCAATGGTTCTTGACAGTGATTCATCCTTCAGCCAGAACAGTTGTTACATTAGTCATTACTGACATGTCTTGATGATAAAACATTTTTCACATGTATTATTCCTCATGGGATTAATTCTCAAGGGCATGGAACCCAAGACATTCCATGTTTATTTTATAGTATATTATTCATGGGTCATGTATTATGGGGTTTCCCACATGCATCCCATGTTTATCATGGGTCCATAGTGGTGGGTCACAAATTTATCATCTTGCAGAGATACAGAAGAATGATTAGGATGCATCATGATGGATGATTAGAGAGGTATATAAATAGGAGATAATACCTTCAAGGTTTAATAGATGGGTTTGTCAAAATGATTGTGCAGGCAGACATTATATTTTGTGTCTCATAATGCGATAGTTTCACACCATGAAGAATTATATATACACCACTGAAGGTGGATTAAAAAGGTACAACAAAATGCGGGGGACACTGGGGTTTAAAAATTGATGTGATTGTACCTTGTCATGGAATCATATTTATCGTGATATTGGGATCAAACCCCATATAGTTAGATGTTCTAATATAGGTTTTAAGTAATGATACTAGAGCTCAATGTAGTTTTACTTCACGAGGTAAGGATTTGAGTGAACTGATGGGAAAGGTATAGAACAGATGAGATGGAGGAAGTTTTAGGCTTTAATTTTAGAGAAATTTCCTATGTATCCCTATTGTTGGGAATCCAATCTAACTTAGTTATGGATGGGAAGTTGGGACATATACCTAAAGATGAGGCCTAATCAAAATGGGACATGTTTTTAGGGATTATGAATGGAAGCTGTAACTCCCAGACCCTAGTTACCCAGAGTCGGTGCATTATTACATAACATTCGCATGATCACAAGAAAGATCAAATATCGAAATACCGATGGGTTTAATAGCCTTGGAAACACTAGATATATTCATAAGTCTTAAATTACATCATAAAAATAAAAACTAAAACAACATCATATTGTCTCCATAGTCCACACTATTATCCCCTCATAATATCCCTCCAGGTCATTCATAATTTACTTCTTCACATCCTGGGAGAAATAAAACATAGAAAAGGGGTGAGCTCAAATGTTCAGTAAGGATAACAATATAGAGGAAAATTTCATAAATAAGAATAAACATTTAAGGCAATTTATAACTAAAACAAAAGCCTTTTAAACTTGAACTTCAACATAGTATGGAAAAAATGAAATAATGCCATTTACTTATTCACATGGATATTCTACTAATCAAATAATCACATGCAATATCAATAACCACTTTCCTAATGATGGAATGCATAATGTGAGACTATCATAACCACATAGCCAAGGCCTCGTGCCAATACTACAAATAAGATTTTTCTAAGGCCTTGTGCCAAGACACTAGTTTGTCTCATGATACCTACCGATGCATCGAGGAGCTATAGTGGGCTCCACCCGTCACTTATTATGTCCAATTCATTCCTCATATGAACAGGTTTAAACATAACATAAACATTCGTATTAAAACTAGCATACGAAATGTCAATACTTTAACCACAAACCATGAATGGTATAAAAATAGCACATCCACAGTCAAACATAACTCATTCGATAAAATATAGAAGTTTATATTGTATCACATTAACCTCAATCAAGAATAATTAAGGATGTTGACATATATGAAAACAATCCTCACAACTATTTGAGAGAAATATCCCCCTTTTTCTTGAAATCATTTAAAAGTCACACTATTTGTCAAGAAGCCATTTAAAAATAGATTTTTGAATCAATGTGTCTGATACCACTTTGAATCTTTTAAAAAGGAGTTTTAATTTTAAAACATTAATGTCCATATAAATAAATCCTTAAAACCATTTTTAAAACATGGACATTAATGAGCATGATTTAGATGAATAAGTCTTTAAAACATTTAAAAATGGTTTTTTAGTTACAGATTCTAACCAAAAGAGAGACACTTCAATACAAATAATTGAGGTAATCAAAACTTTGTAATGTCATGAGAATAAAGGGATTCATGATATACTGTGTCAAAGTACATTATATACACCACATAAAAGTTATTTGGTGTATAACAACAAAGAAGTCTCAATGGAATGTAAATTGAGATGAAATCTCTCACAAAGGACGTATCCATAGATTAAGGATAAATAAAAGACATTGTTATGTGTGAAAAATATAAATACACTATATATTATTGGTTATTTAGTGTAAAACATTCAAAGTACATTCACACATAATCTTGTAAAAACAACACCAATGAATTGGATGTTTAACTCAACAAATGGAGAATGAGTTAAAATTACTCTTATCAAATTCAAATCGATGGCTTGAGAAATTATCAATGGAGTGATTATGTGTATCAAAAGTATATCAACAGGAAGGGGAGTAGAAATTATGACATAATAAAATGAATAGTTATTCCACACATAATCTTGGAGTAATATAATCAATGAAATATGTGTAAAGCCAAATGAGTGGAAATTGAAATTTCAAATTCCCTTATCGATTTGGTAACTTAGGAAACACGAACCCATGAAAGAAGGATAATACAATGATGATGTAAATATCCATAAAATTAAATTATATTACACAATTAATACAATCATGGGAAGTACACATACACCACATGCAATAAATAAGTGGTGAACAATGGAATTCTCACGAAATTAAGAGTGAGACAAGAGACACCTTACTTTGTACTTTTTCCTTGGCAGACGGTCGGTTAACCTCCTGTATAATGGTTAAATAATTGTTATTGAATTATACAATAATTATTTACATTAATATGATATCATATATGATCTTTTAACATTGATTTGTTAATAATATCTTAGTATTATCGTCATTTTGGGTGTTAGCTTACTCGTTTTCCTTTATATTCTTTGTTACGTAAGCCATGTTTGTTATGGATAGGTTTTATAATATTCATATACAGAATTATATCAAGTCCTTAAAAATTATTTTTAATCATCATATGAGAATTATACTTGAATGGTTACGATGGAGAATGAATCTCATCGCGTTCGTGGAGATGGTAGTCTGTACGTACACACGAGCGACAATATCATTATTTTGATATTAAAATAATATATAATTGGATGTTATATCATATATACAGAATAATTATCATGTTATATTTCTTATTTACATTAATTATACATCATTATTATACCCATTAAAATAATAATTTATTGAATAACAATTACACCATGACGTGGAGACGGTAAGCCGTACGTACGCATGTATGGTGACACATTATTCAAAGGATGGATAGAATACTGATTATAATTGTACCATATTTATAATAACATTAAAGTATATATAATATACTGGAGTTATTATTTTAGAATGGTAATAACAAAGAAAGAATATGTTGAAGAATAAAAGAACTTGAAAAAAGGTGGTGAAATTATTACCTCTTCTTCGGGCTCCTCCTTTTGATTTGATCAAAAAGGCTCCTTAAGTTGGCTTCCTGACTAAAGTAAGGCCTCTATGATGAATTAAGGTAAGTTTATAGAGTATTTGGGCAGAATTTGGCCAAACCAAAAGGCTTTAAAGGTGTGAAGTAATGAGAAGGAGGAGTTCCCTTTTATAAGAGGGGTGAGGGACACCTTTGGAAAAGCTAGAAATATTATTTTATAATAAATTCATATTCAGTTTATAATGGATCAAAAGTAGATTATTTAAAGTTTAATGTGGGGATAGGTCAAAAACCACTCAACCAATAGATTTTAGATAGGTTTGGTTCATTATATTAACCTTATCTTTAAGTATTAACTCTTTGTTAATTAGTTTCACTTTTACAATGTCTCTTTGTATTTTTATATTATATGGTAAATAAACATACTATATACATCCAGGCGACACCCAAGTGGTCCATTAATGATACAACTATCATGATATAAGTCTCTTTGCCTATCCTTATATTTTTAGGAATTTAATATCAATTAATAATATAATATTTGTTTTAAAAACTCTTTTATGTCAATTTTGACACTATTTAATAATTGATTTTTGTGAAACTCATATCAGAATGATTACTTCGAAAAAAGTCCATTAAATCATTCCTAAAATGTCATATTAACATATAAAATTAGTTTAATTCAATAAAAGTCCCCAATCATATTTATTTGGGTATTTATAATATCAATTATTTTAATTTTTCACTATTATGGTAATTACTGTATCATCATTGTGTCATAAATAAATTAATTTATTTAATGTCTAAAAATTATAAATAAAATATAATTCTGTAGGAAATTGTTTTATATTTCTAATTAATATTTATAATCTAATTTTTCTTATGTGTAACCCTATATTAAAAATGTTTTAGTAAATAAACTTTGATTTTAACTCTTTTAACTCTTTGTTGATTTAAATAAAAATAAATGTCCTAATCTAACCCAAGTGGACTTAAATGATAATATTTTATTCCTGAAGTTGATTTTGGTCGAGATACACTTGTACAATAGAATTAGGACATGTGTTAGGGTAATATTAATATCATTTTTACTCTTAATTACACTATTTACTTTTAACCGTGGTAAATAAAAGTAAAAAGACATTATTCACCAAAACTTATTTTCATCTCATTGAACCACATTTAACTCCTTGATATAACCGTGTCTCTCGGATTTTTGAAATTCGACTCACAGAAGTGGTAAAATTAAGTTTTATGAAAAATTAAGCTTTTAACTACCACTTAGTGGTTTCACTATTCATCAAAAATTGATGCTTTTCAGAACAATGCCAAAATTTCACCTTCAGCTATAATTGATATTCCAAATTCAAAAATTATGTCTATTTTATAAAATTCCAAACATATAATTTGCATTAATTAATTTCATAATTAATTCTCGTTGTCACAATAAATAGCGTGTTTTTAAGAAACAATATATATCAAAAGATTTACAATTGTTTATGTCAAATTTCAAAGTGAAATTAACTCTAATGAACACTATTGGATAAAAAGGTAAAAATATATTCTAATTATACTTTAAAACCACTCAAATTCAGAATTTATCACTATTAATTGTTTTTATTAAAAAAGTTGATTTTAATTAAAATTTAGTTATTTTCACTATTCATCAAAATATTAAAGTTATCCGAAATGTACCAAAATTTCCCCTTAGGCTAAATTAGATACTCCAAATCCAAAAATGAAGTCCATTTTGAGAGATAAAATTTCTAAAATTTTAAAAAGTAGCTATTAATATTCATAACGGCTAGTTTGATTGGTTGTGGTGTGTTAGAATCTCGAAGTTGCGTACAATGAACTTATTTTCATTATTCAAAGAGAAACATACCGTGGATTCTTGGTGTGTTACATTCTCCCCTCCTTCAATAAATTGTGTCCTTGCAATTTTTTAAAATTGGGCTTGAGAATATAATGGAATATCCCACATCAGAAAAAGAGTCAATAAAACTATTACTTCAAAATAAAGGAAGATAGGTATAAAGGTCACCCAAGATAACCCATACTAGGATTCCATGTAGGAAAACATGGATATGGATGATAAACTAATTATTCAGTTCTGATGAAGAGGGATATAAAACATGATCAGGAGAAAGTTAACAACAAGAAAATTACAAACTTGTGTTGGGACAAACGGTCCTTAGTCTCCCAGTAGGAAAAGTAAACGGAAAACATTTTTTTGTTTTAAGTTACATTACATAAGGACAAGGAATTAATTTATGATATTGACTAAGAACATAAAGAGATATACTTACATTTTAAGTAGAGTTTCATTCTTTAATAACTTTTTACCACTACCTCATTTTTTTGAACAATGAGTATTCAAGAAGACTTGGTCACAGTGGAAGATCTAGAATAAAATTCTATAGAAATACATGATCCACATAGGATAAACTATATATTTACCTTTTATTTAGAGATTAATCAAAACCAAAATGGTTAGTATAATCTATGATGACCCCCCAAATGGATATTTCATTAGTGAAAAAAAACACTAATCTTAATTTCTAAAATTAAACCATCAATACCCTAAAGTTAAATAAATACCATTCAATAATCAATTTTCCTTAAAATCATTCAATATAATCCAAACTAATATTGAAACTAAAAAATTATAAGAATGTATTCATCCATGTTAAATTGTATCTCCAAATGACATTAATTACTCTAAAGTCGCATACTTAAAAGTAATTAACCTAAGCATTTCCATAAACAACCCAAATCACTATAAATCCACAATAAAAACATAGATAAAAATCCATCATTACTTCTCAAATGAAATCCTATACTATTCAATTTTCCATAAAACAAAGTGAACAACATCCAAAATAACATTTATCACTTAATTACAAAATCCTTTTCCTATACTAAGGGTATTCATTTGATAATACATAAGATCCCAAATCAAATTATTAATGATCAATAAAATCATTTAACTAAAAATAATAGTCACACTAACTAGGGAATTCATGTAGTCCAGTGGTAGGCGATAAATCCCAATCGCACTTTGGTTGTGGGTTCGATTCCCACATCTTTGTCTGACGCGACGGGTTGTCACACGGTCTGCGTGTTGTCCCTTTTTAAAAACTACATTATAAAAATGAGATAAATTCCTCAAAATAACCATAACATAATTTAACCCCAAATGTTATGTCATACCTTGTATTTTCATCCAAAATTATAATAACTTATAATTTCCTCAAACCCAATGATCATATAAAAACAAATGGTTATTCATAACTATATCCACAAGATAAAAGATAATTATTCCTCAAATATCATTATCACATGGAAAACTGCAGTGTTACAAATACAAGAGAATATTATTCCAAAGTAAACCCATCAAAAACGAGCACCAACACTTTTTAAACATTTCCCCAACCATTTATTTCCACATAGCTTCTTCTTTGACCACGAAAATATCCTATAAAATAGGGAATTTACTCGGATAATGTTCAGGTCCCCTACATTTACGGAAAATGACTTTAAATGGATTCTTGGGACTATTTTTATCTTCTTCCATAGTACTCTTCATTTTTCTTCGGCAATTATTCACTTTATGTCCTTCCTTCCCGCACGTAAAGTATTTCCTTGTCCTATTGAGACACTTTCCTGGGTTTCCCCTTCCACATTTCCTGCATGATGGAAATTGAGGATTCCTTTCTCCATGGTCTCCACTACTGGAGCTCTTATCATTCATCACATGTCTTTTCTTTTTTGAGTCTAGGAATTGGTTAATATTTTTATTGTTTATCATATTTTTGGAAAATTGATTTGGCATAAAGACGATATCTTTTACGCCTATCAAAATTCCATTTTGTTTCTCACTTCCACCACCTTTCCCACCTTTTACATCATTCTCAAAGTCACTATGACTTCCTTGGAATCCAGCCATTGACTAAAACTATAAATCATTGTGTGAGTAACAGTAGTCAGAAAATCATTTAGAGATTAACATGTCACCATATTCTCAATTTTAAACACATTAGGATTAACCGAGGTCATTTTCTCTGATCTTATATATATAATACCTCAAATTGGTTTGTAAATGAAATGTAAATTATCCTAAGCATATCCCCCCAGAGTGTCGTAACCAAGAGTGCAGCAAGGCCTGTTGTCGTGCACCAGTTCCCGTTCGAGTCTAGCTCAAAGCGGTGTTTTCAGGTTTTACCCTTAGGTACATCTGTGCCAGAGCCGCCTCTACCTGCTCATATCCAGACAGAGATGTGTTGCTCGGAAAACTCACAAAATCTCTACAATACCAAAATTCTAGGAAGTTCTTCTATACTAATCCTCAAAGTTCATCTTAGTTCTACGTGCTCTAATCAGAGTTTATCTAAATCTATCTTCCAAGGGTTGTACTAAACTTTCTCTGATAACAACTGTAACGCCCCGACCCCAGTTACCCAGAGTTGGTGCATTATTACATAACATTGGCATGATCACAAGAAATATCAAATCTCGAAAGACCGATGGGTTTAGTAACCTTGAAAACACTAGATATATTCATAAGTCTTAAATTACATCATAAAAATAAAAACTAAAACAACATCATATTGTCTCCATAGTCCACACTATTATCCCCTCATAATATCCCTGCAGGTCATTCATAATATACTTCTTCACATCCTGGGAGAAATAAAACATAGAAAAGGGGTGAGCTCAAATGCCCAATAAGGATAACAATATAGTGGAAACTTTCATAAATAAGAATAAACATTTAAGGCAATGTATAACTAAAACAAAATCCTTTTAAACTTGAACTTCAACATAGTATGAAAAAAAAATGAAATAATACCATGTACTTATTCACATGGTTATTCTACTAATCGAATAATCACATGAAATATCAATAACCACTTTCATAATGATGGAATGCATAATTCCAGACTATCATAACCACATAGCCAAGACCTTGTGCCAAGACTACAAATAATATTTTTCCAAGGCCTTGTGCCAAGACACTGGTTTCTCTCATGAGACCTACCGATGCATCGAGGAGCTATAGAGGGCTCCACCCGTCACTTATTAAGTCCAATATATTACTAATATGAACAGGTTTAAACATAACATAAACATTCGTATTAAAAATAGCATACGAAATGTCAATACTTTAACCACAAACCATGAATGGTATAAAAATAGCACATCCACAGTCAAACATAACTCATTTGATACAATATGGAAGATTGTATTGTATCACATTAACCTCAATCAAGAATAATGAAGGATGTTTACATAGATGAAAATAATCATCAAAACTATTTGAGAGAAATATCCCCCTTTTTCTTGAAATCGTTTAAAAGTCACACTATTTGTCAAGAAGCCATTTAAAATAGATTTTTGAATCAAAGTGTCCCATAAAACATTGAAACTATTTAAAAGGAGTTTTAATTTTAAAATTTTAATGTCCATATAAATAAATCCTTAAAAACATTTTTAAAACATGGACATTAATGAGAAAGATTTAGATGAATAAGTCAATAAAACATTTAAAAATGGTATTTTAGTTAGAGATACTAACCAAAAGAGAGACACTTGAATAAAAATAATTGAGGTAATAAAAAATTTGTAATATCAGGAGAATAAAGGGACTCATGATATACTATGTCAAAGTACATTATATACACAACATAAAAGTGATTTGGTGTATAACAACAAAGAAGTCTCAATGGAATGTAAATTGAGATGAAATCTCTCATAAAGGTCGTATCCTTAGATTAAGGATAAATCAACGACATAGTTATATGTGACAATTATAAATACACTAAATATTATTGGATATATAGTGTAAAACATTCAAAGTACATTCACACATAATTTTGTAAAATCAACACCAATGAATTGGATGTTTAACTCAACAAATGGAGAATGAGTTAAAATTACTCTAATCAAATTCATATCGATGACTTGAGAAATTATCAATGGAGGGATTATGTGTATCAATAGTATATCCATAGGAAGGGGAGTGGAAATTATGATATAATCAAATGAATAGTGATTCCACACATAATCTTGGAGTGATATATTCAATGAAATATGCGTAAAGCCAAATGAGTGGAAATTGAAATTTCAAATTCCCTTATCGATTTGGTAACTTATGAAACATGCACCCACGAAAGAAGGATAATACAATGATGATGTAAATATCAATAAATTAATGTATATTACACAATGAATAAAATCATGGGCACTACACATACACCACATGCAATAAATAAGTGGTGAACAATGGAATTCTCACGAAATTAAGAGTGAGATAAGAAACCCCTTACTTTGTACATTTTCATTGGCAGACGGTAGTTTAACCTCCTATATAATGGCAAATTAATTGTTATTTATTTATACAAGAATTATTTACATTAATATGATATCATATATGATCTTTGAACATTGATTTGTTAATAATATCTTAGTATTATCGTCATTTCGGGTGTTAACATACTCGTTTTCTTTTATATTATTTGTTACGTAAGCCGTGTTTGTTATGGATAGGTTGTATATTATTCATATCAAGAATTATATCAAGTCCTTAAACATTATTTTTAATCATAAAATGAGAATTATACTTTAAAGGATACGATGGAGAATGAATCTCATCGCGTTCGTGGAGACGGTAGTCCGTACTTACACACGAGCGCCAATATCATTCTTTTGATATTAAAATAATATATAATTGGATGGTATATCATATATACAGAATAATTATCATGTTATATTTATTATTTACATGAATTATAAATCATTATTATACCCATTAAAATAATAATTTATTGAATAATAATTACACCATCACGTGGAGATGGTAAGCCGTACGTACGCACGTATGGTGACATGTTATTCAAAGGATGGATAGAATACTGAATATGATTGTTCCATATTTATAATAACATAACAGTATATATAAGATACTGGAGTTATTATTTTATAATGTAAAAAACAAATAAAGAAGAAGTGGAAGAAGAAAGGAACTTGAAAAAAGGTGGTGAAATTATTACCTCTTCTTCGGGTTCTTCCTTTTGATTTGATCAAAAGGGCTCATTAAGTTGGCTTTCTGACTAAAGTAAGGCCTCTAGAATGAAGCTAGGGAAGTTTAGAGAGTATTTGGTCAGAGTTTGGCCGATCCAAAAGGCTTTTATGGTGTGAAGTAATGAGAAGGAGGACTGCCCTTTTATAAGAGGGGTGAGGGGCACCTTTGGAAAAGCTAGAAATATTATTTTATAATAAATTTATACTCGGTTTCTAAGGGATCCAAAGTGGATTATTTAAAGTTTAAGGTGGGGTTAGGTCTAAAACCACTCAACCAATAGAATTTAGACAGGTTTGGGTCATTATATTAACCTTATCTTTAAGTATTAACTCTTAGTTAATTAGTTTAACTTTTACAATGTCTCTTTGTATTTTTATATTATATGGTTAATAAACTTACTATATACATCCAATAGACACCCAAGTGGTCCATTAATGATAAAACTATCATGATATAAGTCTCTTGGCCTATCTTTAGATTTTTAGTAATTTAATATCTATTAATAATATAATATTTTTTTTAAAAACCCTTTTATGTCAATTTTGACACTATTCAATAATTGATTTTTGTGAAACTCATATCAGAATTATTAATTCTAAATAAGTCAATAAAATATATCCTAATATGTCATATGTACCTAGTAAATTAGTGTAATTCAATTAAAGTCTCCAATTATATTTATTTGGGTATTTATAATATCAATTATTTTATTCTCTCACTATTATGGTAATTACTGCATCATCATTGTGTCATAAATAAATTAAATTATTTAATGTCTAAAAATTATAAATAAAATATAAATATGCATTATATCTTTTTATATTTCTAATTAATATTTATAATAGAATTTATCTTATGTGAAACCCTATAATAAAAATGGTTTAGTAAAAAAACATTGATTTTAACTCTTTTAACTCTTCTTTGTATTAAATAATAATAAATGTGCTAATCTAACCCAAGTGGACCTAAATGATAATATATTATTCCTAAGGTTGTATTTGGTCGAGATACACTTGTCCACTAGAATTAGGACTTGTGTTAGGGTAATATTAATAACATTTTTACTCTTAATTTCCCTATTTACTTTTAACCGTGGTAAATAAATGTAAAAAGTAACTATTCACCAAAAATTATTTTCATCTCATTGAACCCCATTTTACTCCTTGATATTAACCGTGTCTCTCGGATTTTCGAAATTCCACTCACAGAAGTGGTAAAATTAAGTTTTATGAAAAATTTAGTTTTTAACTACCACTTGGTGGTTTCACTATTCATAAAAAATTGAAGTTTTTCAGAACAATGCCAAAATTTTACCCTAAGCTATAATTGATATTCCGAATTCAAAAATGATGTATATTTTACAAAATTCCAAACATATAAGTTTCATTAATTAATTTTATAATTAATTACCGATGTCACAACAAATAGCGTGTTTTTAAGAAACAATATATATCAAAAGATTGACTATTGTTTATATCCAATTTCAAAGTGAAATTAACTCTAATGAACACCATTGGATAAAAGGTAAAAATATATTATAATTATACTTTAAAACCACTAAAATTAATAATTTATCACTCTTAATTATTTTGATTAAAAAAGTTTTTTTAATTATAATTTATTAATTTTCACTATTCATCAAAATATTAAAGTTATCCGAAAAGTACCAAAATTTCACCATAGGCTAAATTCGATACTCCAAATCCAAAAATTAAGTCCATTTTAGGAGATAAAATTTCTAAAATTTTAAAAAGTAGGTATTACTATTCATAACGAATAGTTTGATTGGTTGTGGTGTGTTAGAATCTCGACGTTGGGTACAATGCACGTCATTGCATTATTCAAAGAGAAACATACCGTGGAAGCTTGGGGTGTTAAAGAAGCTACTAAGGTTAGAGGGTCTTAATGGGGCTTATTCCATGATGGATTCCCATGGATTCCAAAATGAAATATGACGTCTAGGCTAGGGGTCATCTCACTAGGATAAGAGTTTGGTGATGGAGTGGATAATGGGATCTGAGAGGTCCACCCCTACGAGTAGGTCCTCGAGGTTTATTGTCAGTCGGGATTCAACCTCATGGATGTGTCGTACATATCCTATTTAGAAGTCCTATTTCAAAACCAACATTGTTCAGAAGGGATATGGATTATTAATGGTTAGTGTCCTATGAATGTTGAAACTAGGGACTACTCCAAGGGGGATTCCTAGTTGGAGGTGGGTGTCAAAGTCACTACCAATATAAATGAACATGTGATTCATGCTCGGTGTGAGAAATAAGTCTATGAAATGTAGAAAACATGTGCATCATGAATGATGCATCTATGAGTGATGATGTGAGTCTTACGTGTAGAAAATGCCTCTAGCAACAAATACTAAAGGGAGATTGATGGGGTGATGAGAGTGTCGAATTCCATCCCCTCTCTTTTATTTGTTTATAGAGGAAGAAAAGTGAGAAATAGTGTTATCTCTTATAATAAAGGCTATTTTCTTACCCCAAGAGGGATTCCCTTCCCCATAAATTAGATGTAATTCCATGTGAGGAGTATCACATTCCTTATGATGAATATCTCACACCCATGGGGACACATGGGCATTTAAAATACCCAAGGTGGGGAAACCCATGTGAATTTAATGGGGTGAGGATAAATTTTAACATCATGTGCTGAGGATTATGATTCTTGGACGTTTTACATCATTCGGGATGAATGGGGAGGTCTCACAGCTCACAACTTGGACATACAAAAATGATTCACCTCCACCCTTAAGGGAGGAAAGGAAGTACAAATTCTCAATGGATAGGTGTCGAGGAGTGGTCAATAGTAGGGTATATGTTATCCTAGATATATGAAAAATAAATATCTATTAGAGTACCTATGTGAAAAAAACAATAGGTTTGGAAACACAATAAGGAACGCCTTAAAAGGAACTAGAGAATTACAACGTGCATGCTTGGAGGGATGCATGGAAGATTGTATCGTGAAGAAGGTGGTCCTTATTGAGATGGTATTCATAAAGCTAAGGTACTTTGTAAAGAAAATGTTCTTTGAGACGTAATGGGTATCATGAATTGTGGTTCCCCTACTTCAGTATGATTCTAGGAGCTAGGTAGTGTGTGCTTCGGAAAGATTGGATTCTCCAAGAAGTATGATATTACATAAAGGGAATCCAACCTCCATGAAGGGAATATTCATTTTAGAATGACATACTTAATGTATGATGTGGTAATTTGGAACAATGGGAAAGATGTATCATTATGGTCTAATACCTTGTATGATTCATTTTTTTCGTCATTTATTGGTGGTTACAAGCCTTGTGAAATGGGAGATCAGAAGATTAATGGTTGGGGTAGCAATTCCATTTGAGTGGGGAGCCAGATTCTTATAGGATTGAAGAATTGTGACTTGTGTAATTCCACCTTGAAGAGGAATCAATCTTCATGAATTTTTTTTATCCATAGAACTCGCAAGAGTACTATCATATTCTTTCATGTGGTCGTGGTGTTGATTGTCTCCATGAATGGGCTTCATGAAACAAAACCCATTAAATGATATTGGGTTAATTGGATCTTGAATTTCATCCCGAATAGACGTAGTTCTTATTATCAAATCTCGGTGGATGGATTTCAGTTCCAAATGCCATCTTAATTTTTTTTTTCTTTTTTATAAAATTGTTTAAAAAAATAATCTTTTTGTTTTCCAAATGAGAAAAAATTGTCTTTTTACTAAATATATTAATGGAAGAACTGTTTTAAAAAATTTGAAATTATAAAATATCCTAAAATCAAGGCCCCTCAGTGACATAAGGGTTCAATTACATGTTTTTAGATTATTTTTAGATAAAATATGTTGCCCAATATTATGAAATTTCATTGATATTAAAAAAGTTCTTTCAATATAAAACAATATCTTCCTAAAGAAAAATTCAATGTTCTTTTAATGGTATTTTTCATATTTGATAACATCCTTTTATTTTACACATTATTTACAGGGAATATGATCAAATTAAATGATCCTTACTCTTTCTTAACATTTGTTATGATGATAAAATATCAATTAAAACTATGTTTTTTCCATTGGAAAAGTTATGGTGAATGTTTTTACAATGTTGTGTTGAATCTATTAATTAATTAATGACAATGTAATGGGTGGGGATAAGATTATATAACTTGAAAATTAATTGGGGAATGATTAATGATTATATATTCAAGGGGTACTTGGTATGTTATCTCTATATTAAAAATGGTGGTATAAGGGTGGTAATCTGATGATCGTTGAATTGGGTATATTAGAGGTTATAGAAAGACCAAAAAGAGGGTATATGGGGGGTTATACCAATATTTAATGTGATACAAAAGAGGCAATACAAAGAATACTATTTAATTAATATCTTGGAATACATCCATGACATTATATTTTAATTATTAATATTATGCGAAATTTTATTCCTCCCTTTTATGATAATATTATATAAAAAATTCATGCTCTCACTAGTCATCTTCTTCAAAACCTTTATGGTTCATGTCTTAAATAAAATGATTACATATACCATGACACATGATTATGATCTATGTTATATAGCATATGGTTTCCAAATGTCATGTTTTTATTATCATACCCATTTTCTCATGTTATAATAGTATATTAATTCATATATCTCATGTATACCCTTAATGAGAATCTAAGATCATGATTTATTATGATTCATTTCCACATGATATGAACAAAGGATTTATGTATGTTATGGATAATAATGTTGATAATTGTGAATAAGTAATTGGGAAACTATTTTAGATTTCTTTTGAATAATTATTATTATATATCATAGATTCCAATGAAACTAAACTTATATAATTTTCGAAAAAAATTATGTTATTTCATGACTACTCATCCAATAAGATTTAATTAATATTTATGAGATTTATTGATCACTATACATCCTATTAAATTTATCAGGTAGAGATATTAGAAAATAGTAAGTGAAAATCCATAAATACAAATTTTATGAAGATAGTGATGGGGAAGAGGATAATCCTAGAGTAGTCTTAATGATGAATTATGATATGTCAAGGGGGTTTTATAAATTAAAATTGAGATAATTTACTTAATAATTATTCAATGATAATTAGGAGGAAAATGATGGATAATATATATGTGATGGAGAAAATTAAAAAATGATCCTTCCAAAAATTAATGATGAATTTTTTTAGGTGATGAAATCAATTATCAAAATGAAAAGTAATGTAAATATCTTTATGATGAATAGAGAATTTAATAAATGTGAAAACCCCATCAACATGAATAATTCATTCACTATAGAAGAAAATTATAATATGATTTAAGCACATCATTGGTCAAATATGTTTAATTGAGATAATAGGTTTATTGAAATGAAATTGGAATAATTATTGAAGTCAAAAATATAAAATATTCAATATATTCAATTAAAACTTTTCAAAATGAAAATAATTTAAATTGGTGTACATAAAAAATTACTGTTCAAAACTAGAATTTGAAAAATATTCTAAGATTCTTGAATCTAGGAAAAACCTATTTATAGTGAAAACATTTTATTCTCTAAAATATTGTAATTATTAGAGTACTAATATAAATGTAAAATCCCCTAGAACTGGAGGGTCTGAAAAGGATGAAATAAAACTAATGAGAAGAGAAATATTTTAGGATTTCATCGAATGTGTGTTATAATAAAACTATATAATATTAGCGATATAATGAATGGTGAAATATAATCATCCAAATATGTAAAACAATATTTTAAAAAATTAAATATAATTTCTATTGTTTTTTTGAGTTTTGGAGGCATTTGGAATATAATAATTCTTTTTTTGGTTCAACTAATAACATCATAATAATCCTGGAATTCCTAAAAAGAAATGTTTAAGGGGGATTCATCAATCCAAAAATTAATATTTTTGGAAATATTTTCAAATATTTTGATAGAAATCAGAAATAAAAATTGATTTTTAGTGAATTTTGTGGGAGGTGTGACTAGGCTAGACATCATACAAATTATTTCCATTTCATTTTACAAGACCAACATAATATGAGTAATAATAGTCAAATTAATTATACTATGATGACCAATGTAAAGGGTAAGTCCATTGTTGGTGAATTATCACTTAATTAATCCAAAGGGGAAAGCCCATGAATCTTGAATAGTGGATGTCTAATGAATTATTTGTGTATTTTGATAATAATGGGAAACTAAAAATAAAATTAGTTGCACTCATACTTATTAAGAAATAAAAGAATAAAACAAGAAAAAATCTCATTTTTTTTGGATGGAAACACAAAATTATAGTTGTTCCCAGATTCTAATGAATGAAAGGATATGTTCCTTAAAAATAATTGGTTGCCTATTAGAAATATAGATGATGGAAAAAATGTTACTAACAAAAAACTAAAATATAGATACTCATTTCATGTGACTGATGCTAGAAACTCATTGTATCTAAGTATAAAATAAAAACCTATATTATGGAATCAATGGAATAACCATATTGGACAAAATTATAAGAATTTTATCACTCCTAGAGAAAATATTTTTGATTTTAATTTCTAGGAATATTAAAATATTATCTTTTCTCAACAATATAAAAGAGTAATGTTATTAAATTTTAAAAAAGGAGGTGTAGATTTAACCTAATAATCTTTTAGTGCTCATTCATTTACATAAAGTGAGATCATGTTGAGGAAATTAACCCTTGGAGAAAACTAAATTATTACTTTTTTGATGAATTTTATCATTTATCTTATTTATTATTTATAAATAAAAATGTTAAGGCCTTATAATTGTTCAAATATATTGTATATTTGTTGAATTAGAATATGGGTTTTATCACAATAATATTTGAATAAATAATGGAATAGAGTTTTCTAATGGTTTTTTTGACCTTATCTACAAAAGCTTGGAATTTGAAATTAACTCTGTGAAGCGTACAAAACTCAATAGAATGGTGTGATTGAACCACATAATAAATTTTTAGTACAGGTCGATCAAACAATATTTTTTAGGGTGATACTTATTTTTATATTTTAAAAATTCTACTATTATAGAATTCAAAATAGAAAACTATTTTTTACATAGTAAGAATTTAGGTAGGCAACCGTATCATATGAATTACAAACATTTATGTGTTTGAAGTATCATTGTGTGTTTGGGAGTGCTTCTATTATCAAGGTAAAATCATAGAGTCTTGTAATGTTTTAAAATTGGGGAGTTAATGGGACCTTTCTAGGATATACTCCAAATAGAAGAGGTTATCACCTTCTTCAACATAGTAATTTAAAAAAATAATTACTTTATTTAATTTAAAATTTTCAGGAAATTAAAATAAATTAGTTTCTCATAATGAATATTGTTCTATAAGTGGTGTTAATTTTGTTTCTACTATAAATATTGATTTAATGTCTAAAAAATATGATTTTTTTAATGATATACGTATTGGAGAAGAAGATTCATCCATTTTATGATATAAGGAGTATTCTCACTCATCTTATATAAGTATTAGAATGAATTTTTAGGTTTAAAACCTATGTAGGGGTAATATATAGAAAGAGAAAACTAGAAAAAATTTGTGGACTGCAACTCATACCATATTTAATCATGACTTGAAACTAAATATATTGACTAATAAAAGGAGAATCATTAATGGGATGAAAGTATGAAACAATAACTAGTTCACATAGAGAATAATGAAACCTATGCGTTGATATCGATTCCAAAAGAAATAAATATCATAAGGAAAAATTGGGTGTCTAAGAATAAAAGGATTGATTAGAGAAAATTAATTATAGACCAATAAATATTTCTATGAAAATAATATTAATAAGTTGAAGTAGTAGACTTCGAGGATATGTTTCTTCAGTTTAATTCCCTAAAATCATTAGAATCAATCTTTATATTGTAGTAAAAATATAATACAAGATATTTCAAAATGGTAGTCAAATCCCCCATTCCCAAAGTAGAATTGTAAAATAAGATATATATATATATATATATTTATAATCCATGTTTATTATTTCATGGTAAATATAAAAATTGAGTTTACATGTTAAAGATGTTTTAATATGGTTTGAAACAATATTAAAGAGTTTGGTATTCATTGATGTATTATAAATGGAAGAGTTGATATCAATATCCTCATTAAAGATGAAAATGTGGTATCTTTTATTGTAATTTTTAATGTAGATGGAATTATATTTTTTATAAATGACAATAAAATTTAGATGAATATTTAAAAGGACAATGAGGGGTTTTTTAAAATTTATATGATTGGATATAAGAACTTTTTTATTCAATTATAAATATCTCTAAAGAAATTATTTATTTTCCCTATTTATTAGAGAAAATTAAAAGTATCTCATGAAATATATTTCAATGGAAATTTCAAAGCCTATTTATATACATATTATAGTAGGTAAAAAGATATAAATTTATTTATGAAAATGATGAATATATAATGGAATTAATTATGTTAATTGAAGTGGTTTATATCTCATATATTCGAAGATATATTTATTGTATATTGTTACACTTTGTTCCAGGAATCAATGTAAACTTATGGGTCGCAATTTTTTTATGTAAATGGATTCATAAATATATAATAAATTCATAATTTAGTTCATGTTGAAAATAAAATCACATGAATTATTGATCCCTATGGTTATATATATAATAATTTTGCATATTGTTTTCAATACAAAAACCCACTTTTGGTGGATTTTCCTTCTTGGGTGAAATGTGTGTGTGTGTGTGTAGGATCACTAAGAATAATTTTTCATAAAATTTATGAACCACAAATGAAGAACATATTATAAAAACTCATAACAAAAGTCAAATAATGTGGATAGGGAAATAAATATAATTTTGGAGTGTTTTGGAAAATTTATTATATCTACAGGGATGTGATAAATATAGTTATATTATTTTTTTTCAAATAATCATGTTCAAAATTTTAAAATAAATAAAATTTACATTGAATATCACCTTATTGATAAGATTTACGAGAGAAATTAATTATTAACAGATTATGATCCTATAAATAAGTTTATTTCTATGTGTTCACTAATCCTTTATCTATGGATTCATATAAGAATATGATGTTGATATTTAGAGTCAAAATCTATTGTATCAAGTATACGGAATGGTATTCATTTACCCTATCTCTCTTTTTCATTGGATATTATTAAATAAGAGGGTTAAAATGACATAATAAATCATGTAGTATATTTATCTCTTTAAAGATACTATGTTATAGTGGTTTACCCATTTATATAAATTTCAAATAATAGGGAGAATATATTTTTGGGATGTTTCAAAAATTAAAAATATGTGGTTTTATGATTTCACCTATGTGTAGATTCATATATAAATTTATTGACGTGAATAGAAGAGTTTTTCAGAGAGGATTTGGTCTGATAACAATGGTGATATTGATGTATTGACTACAAATTGATTTATTTTTATTCAATTACTATCACATTATCATTAAATGATAATATGTTTAAATTTAATGATTAAATAACAGTACTACGAAATTGATAACATAGTATTTCTTATTTAGGGTTCTTTTTTACTACACTGGTTTTTCTCATGTTGGTTTATATTTATATAATGGTTATCTATTTAAATGAATTTATATTTTTTACAGATTAATTATCCATGATGGTCAATAAATTCCAATGAATGATATTATTGATAAATAGTGTTTTTGAGAATCTTATTATGTTATTTGTAAGAGAATAGGTTAGAAAAAATGTTATTTTTTATATTGGATTTGATTTTAAATTCATAAAAATT
The DNA here is from genome assembly GCA_963277665.1 of Viscum album. Classification (NCBI taxonomy): domain Eukaryota; kingdom Viridiplantae; phylum Streptophyta; class Magnoliopsida; order Santalales; family Viscaceae; genus Viscum; species Viscum album. The sequence continues at coordinate 2,005,882,429 of OY728125.1, forward strand.
ATACAAACTCACATTTATTATGAGAAGAATATGCTTGGAGTCTATTTTTGAATTATTCTAATGAATTTTTTTAGTAAATATCATTAAAATATTTCATGATGGTAATTGATTGAAAGGATTCACATCTGATGAAAATGGAAGCCTCGAAATGAATTGATTAATATTTTACTATAGATGTTGATTAGATAAGATGAATTTTTTCATATAATAGAAGATTCTTCATAAAGGAATCTGAGTTAATTTTAGGGTTTCCTATGAAATTAGAGGACCTCGAAGATATTTTTAGGAACCAAAATGCATAGCGCGGACAAGGTATGGGAATAGGAAAAAAGAAGTTTCACCACATAATAGAGGAGTTGACAAGGTAATATCTATTTTCCTTGGAAATTATGAAGTTCCTACACCATAATTGATGATCAAACCATATTTAGTTGACATCAATTGTTGATATTCTGAAGTTTTCTTTTTCCCTTAAAAATTTATTTGTTCTCATAAATTTGGTATTTCTTGAGATTTTGATACCACCATGACATAATATTCCAGTAGGATGTGTAGGTTGTTGGGTCGGTTATAGATGTCCTTATAAAAGTTAAGACTTACACACCACAAATGTTCTGGATGTTAAATAATTAAGGTTTTGAACTATCATAAAATGCCTCAAATGAGGTATATTTTCTACAATTAGTGGTATTATGGAAAAAATATTATCAGTTGGATAATTGATGATGATATTTCTTCCTATTTTGTTTTTTGTAATTTCATAATATTACAACGTCCTATTTGAATCAAATTTTCAATATAAAAATATAATATTTTTGAAAGGTAGTGATTGATAACTATGATTTTAATTTTAATTTAAAATTCAAAAAAATATTTCGGTTAATGTAGAGTCTACTATGAAGATCAGAAGTTGTGATGATTATAAAGAAATACACACCTTATATTGAGATGAATAATATGTTTTCCATATTTGAAATGTGGTTAATATATTACAATTATCCAAACTAAAGGAAATAAATCAATATAAGAAGATTGATTCGTTTTTTGGCATTCTTCTTGCATATAAAGTGAAGAAATACATGTCCATTTCAAGGTCTGAAGGAGAATATATGCGAGTTTCATTATGTAAAAGTATATTGAATGTCAAAAAATTCTTCAAACTAAATGAATTATAAGAAGTATATTTTATTAAATAATCATTGATTTTCTTCAAATTGATAATAATATAAATTGTATTAAACACTGAATAATATTATGAAGACATGAATATGTGGATTCCAAGGTTATTCCAAGATCATTTAACTTACATTATTATTATAGTGTGTATTGTGATCCTAGGGGAGTATATATCACTCCAAGGATTATCCTCACGAATTTAAGAGTTGTAACATGAAAATATGTTGTATTATATTATGTTAGATTTTTTTGGTTGTTTTAAAATAAAAAAATTATTCATTTTAATATTTTTTGGAGATAATTTTTAAATAAATATAAATATAGTGTTTATCGCTAATCTACCCTCTCAACAATCATTCATTGATCCCCATGTGGTTATACAGAATATAAACCATATTATAAATGAAATCCACCATAAGTCACATTTTTCATAACATCACATGGTCACACATCATGTAACACTGGGTCTATGATGTGGGTTAACATGGTTCATTTTTGAGTTAACAATATTTGAAAGCAGAATGAAAAATGATGTGTAATGATCATAAAACACACATTACATTCACATAGAATACCATATTGATTAAAAGTTTTTTAATTATGGTATGTTATTATAGTCACACATCATATACTATAAGGAAAATCATGTTGATCATACACATAATACAATTTATGTATAATTCTATTCATTACACATTGTTTTTGTTTTGTGTGTCAATTATGAAACATTACAAATTGTCCTTGATAATGCAAGTTTCATTATATCCACAACTTGTTTTATGTAACTTATAAATCGATTAACCAATCTCTTTCTATTAAAAACACTTGAAATTAATGGTCTTATAAGATATTTATGAATCTTGGTATGTGTTCATATGATAATTTTAGTTGAAACGTGTTAATGGATTAGTTTAAGGTACATTGGAGTTCATTGTGGATATAAAGGAACTGTCTTTTATAGACCCTAATTGTATTATATTATTAATGATAAGGTTTCACCATGTTATGTATGATTGATAAAAAATATTTTACTCTTATTTATTTTTTCCACACTATAGTTTTTTTCAATACATCATGATGATGTTATTTAATATGATATTTTTATTCTTATGTATCTAGAATTACACAGTTGAGATAGTGGTTGTACAAAGTGGGATTTACCAAAAGTGTTGTTGAAATTATATTTCTTATTATTGTTTAGACTAGAGAAAATAATTTCCTCACATGTCAACGATCAACACAGTCTCCTAATTTAACACATCAATTTGCTCAGTAATGACAGGGATCACACTATATCACCTATACAATGTGATTTTCATGTCTCTCTTGAATTTGGATTCATATTTCTCATATCATGAGAACTAAAATAATAATATAATATTTACTTTATAGATAATGTAATATATTATGATACATGTTATTTTAACCCTAAATAAGTTCACTGGGTCACAATAGCTTTCTAAGATCTTGTGAATTCACATTCCATATCAATCAGATTATTCCATCATGTAGAGAAAGAAGAACTCACACAAAAATGGTCTTATGATCTATAAATATAATGGAGTGATTCATGAACAAAGTATAAATTCATTATTATGAACTCTATGAAAGAATACCATTCATTATAGGAAAAATTCTTGTAAGGGATTAGCTAATATTTGATTTGATGAAAAAGTGTTCACATGAGATCAAAATTCTAGAGGCACATGATATAACATGAACCATAAATTGATTAAACTACTTATATTAATTAATAATTGGTGTACATGAATTCATGATCAATATCCGTAATCCTTTTATTATTTTTACTAATAAGTAAATAATATTTTGGGTAGTAGGATTATATTCATTTTACAAAAGGGATTGGAAAAATGATAATAACTATATGTGAACATTGTATTCACCATTTTGTAATGAATTTTATTTGTCTCTCGCCTTCTCATCCCCACCCCCATGATAACATAATAATATTGATCTATATAAACTAACTAGTTATAAAAATTCATATATTTATATTTTGTGTTTTTGGTAAAACATTTATTCAAAATAACTAATATGGGTGGTAAACTCTTTCTTGGGGTTATAACATGATATTAGAGAATTATATTGACAAGGATTATTCTTATTTATCGATTGATACCACTAAATATTTATTAGGGTTGTATGTATTTCTATCATGTTTGATATTACAAATATATTCTTGTGGTTTTAAAAATGATGGACTTGATACTTCCCCAGGAATGTATTTTTTCTTTTCACATCATATATCATTTATCGGTGGAATCTATAGAGTCAATGAATAAAATAAATGAATTGGAGCTCCTATCTTGGTTTCTTGGTATTCTATTTACAAAGAGATAGTGGATGGTTATATATAATTTATTTCATATCTTATATATTCTTGATATCACCATGAATCAAACCCAATATTTCTTACATAGAAATTACATTTTTTTAAATAGACAATATATATCATTATAATACACACTAAACATTAAATGTCTATTGTATTTGGATACCAAATTTACAACATTTTTATTTCATGAATTATATTTCATATATCACACAAATATATTCTCATTTAATAATCTTATTATACATTCCCTACATAAAATTGTTCATTATAACCAGGAGAAGGAAACATAAGATTGTTTGAGATAATATTAATTGTAAGTGTAAATAGAAGAGATATAAATTTACAATAAAATATAATCCTAAAATATATATAATGTTGTGAGTCCAAAACCAAAACACAAAAACATAATACTCAATATATAATGGATGATGATCATAAGTCCTAAAACAAAACATTTGCATTGAAATACCTGAATCATAAGAGTAAGAAATCATCACTGATCAATAACAAACCATGAGTCAAATAAGAATTATAAAATCCTATCATAAATTTATGGGAAAAATTGGTATAGAAACCATTCCATGTGTAAATTTTAAACCTAAAAAAATAAATAATATTGGATTATTCATTAATAATTATTACCTATATCATAAGGGATCCGGCTTCACTACCTATTTCCTTTATTGAATCATGCATGGTTACCTATTTCTGATAGTGTATCAACACATTAACTTGCAACCCATAATTATATAATGAGATATTAAACGTTAACCAATGAATTTGGGGGATACGTTATTCTTATCCCACCAATAAAATAAAGAAAATTATTTATTTTAGTTCCAAAAGATCGGAAAATATTCATTATATCATGATTTCATAACCCATGTAAAGAAAACATGTTTTATAAATGTTTCTTAAATTCAACATATAATTACACATGTAAATTATTACATTTAGTAAACATATCATAACACAAATCATAAAAAATCCATAAAAGTATTAAGTATTTTATCATTAAATCATACCCCTTTTAAATCATAAGTAGCACCAAATGAGGTTATCATATATGATAATTCCTTTAAAATATTACTTGCATATTTCTTGATGAAAAATAAACATTTCCATTTAAAAATAAAAAATTCAATTCCAAATATTACATAAAATGTAAGTAAATATATTATTTTTTAAAAAAACTTATAATTATAAAGGAATATGATAATAAATGAGAGTTCAGGATGGTGTAAAATTCCTTTATATTCATGAAAGATAAAGTAAAAATTCATTTTATATTTTTTATAATGTGTCATAATATCCTATTTCAAAAATCAATATGTATATTTCATTAAAAGTTTTATTTATAGAAACTAAGTCATGTGTTAATATAATTTTTGAAAGAACAATGGACAATAGTCAAACAGATTCATGAAAATCAATTTTATAAAACATTGTTATAGAAGAAAAAGATTCATGTTTGAATACTAAAACATAGTTCGGTTATATTAAAATATTCCTTTGATATCATTAGTACGTAAAGTTAGGAAATTGAAATGAAAAAAATTATTTCAAAAAAATAAGTATTGGATCATAAAAATTATTATATTTATTCGATAAGGATGATATAATTTCGTTAATGCAAATTTAAGAATAGAAAATCCAATTTAAAAAGTGATTTAAACCTAAATCCCCCACCTCAACTTTCTCATGTCTTTATATATATTCAAAACATAATTATAATAAAAATATAATTATTATACATTTATATAGAAATATATTCAAATATATCAATCCATATACTATTTACTCATATCATTTTATCACCCATGTATTAATAATTTTATTAAGAACACTCTTCAAGGAGATAACTTTTTTATTTATTAGGCATGTTTCAGTTCAGAAGTCTAATTTTTAATAATTTTACAATTGTTAACCTATATATAAAATGTTAATAGTTGTATAGATATAATATATATTAATTATTTATATATTCATCCATAATGTAACATATATAAAAATAAATTACATCATTCATGGAGACAGTAGTTTGTACGTATGTGACAACATTGTATTCACTTTATAAAAGATGGAAAGAAAGAATAGAAAAAAATAAATCAACATCATAGAAAAATTATTTTATAATATCTATAATATATATTCATTTTATATAACCTTCTTACCATTAAAATAAATTGAAAAAAAAATCACATCACATCCTATAAGTGGAAGTCAACATGTACTAATGAGAGAAGTTATAATTTTACAGCAGATGGGAAGGTGACAAGGTAGATATGATATTATTATTCTAGAAGAATAATTATATATGAAATATCAAATAAATCCATAAAACACATCGTAAAAAAATAAAATAAAGATATTTTTGTAAATTTAGTTGTATCCTTAAATGGATGTGTTAGCTCACACATATAAAAGAGAGATACATTCCCTTCCCATTTGATAATATAGAGGGTGGATAATTCTTATTCAATTGTAATAATAAAATTTTATTATACATATGATACATGAGTTATTATTTTATTTTTAATAATAATTATTAAGAGTGTGTATAATAGAAAATAATTTGAAATAGTTCAGGTATTGCAATTACATCTTTTTCGATACGCCTCCTTTACACCTCTTGAGGGGGGTCCTTCAGATGTAATTTTATAAATATAAAAATATCTAACTCATTCATAGGTTATATAATTATTTAAATGAATTGGTTTTTTGGTATATGGTTAAATTAGGTATAAGTTTAATAGAGAAGCGATATCATTTTATTATGGAGTGAAAGGACACACATAGAATTATATAAATTATTTAAATATAATAAATACATTTATCATATATAATGGTTTCAAATACCCATTAAATAGAATGAAAATATTATTTTATCAATATATATTCATAAAATGAAATTTATATATGTTTTTGTGTCATTTTAATTATTATAATTAGGTTTAACCCCTTCGTTAACCTATTTTAGCCTAAACCTTCGTAAAAACCTTTTCAATCATTAGGGGTTAAAACGTTACATATAATTGCAAAAATTATCTTAGATGATCAAAATGATTGATATTTTATAACATAATCTATCATAAATTCCCTCTTTTGAGATATTCAACATTTTAAAATAATTTAATAAATTTTTTTTTTCATAAATACAGTTAAGGTCATTTTGGACACATTCCACTAACTTTTTAATTAAAGGCATAAATATTATATATTAATAAAAATATAATCCTTTAAAACATATATAAAATGTATTATTCATATATTAAAGTGTTTATAAACTATAAATCAGATATAAAATATTACTTTTAGGGTTTTTAATAAATTGAATGCTTTTTGTACAGCTTCCACAACCACTATATCGACATTGTATAAACATTTATTATAATTATTCCATCACTAAAAATTGACAATAAATCACTATAATAATAAAACATAATTAATAATGTAAATAGTAATTTAATAAAAAATATATCCTCTTTTTATCTATATGTATAAAATTTTTAGTTTTAAATTTCAAAGGAGTGACATTTTGGAATTTGTTTTACAAAAAATTATATAAATGTCATTATCTAGAGAACATATATCCCAAATACCATATATGGAAATTTTAGATGGATATAGTCGAATTTAACAAATAAAAATAAATAAATTCTAGTATTGGGATGATTTTGAGACCTTATCTCATAGTCATATCACTATTTTACCCATTTTACCCATTCCATGGTAAAAAATATTTTCCACGTAACAATTAACAATGACAAATAATTATAGTGATCTATTTAAAAAAATTGAAACCAATGATTAAAAATATTCCTTTTTCATTTTAAAATTATTTTATATTGAAGAATTTAATTTTAAATTAAACAGGAAAAACATGAAAAAATGTAGTTTCCAAGAAAAAATGATTTTTGAAGTACAAAATATTTTTATAAATAAATCAATAATAAAATAAAATAATATTATATTATGTTTATTATTTATAATTTAAATCAACTAGTATTACATCATACAATTTTATAAATATTAATATTTTAAAAGCTTGAAATTAATGATAGTTTACAATAAAAATAAGAATCATTCACTATAAATTGAAAAATAAAACTTTTTAGAAAATTTTGAAAATATAATAATAAGATTATTTATATATAATGATTTATTATTGAATTTCATTTTCTAAAAAAAATAAAAACCTAAAATCTAAATTATTTTATTTTCTAACAAAATTAATAAAAACAAATTTTGATAAAAATAAGTATATTTAAAGCATATATTGAAATTAATGAAAATATATTTTCTTCATATAAAAAAATTATACTTTTTTTTTAAATTATATTATCCCTATTTTTTTAGAAAATTTAAATTTAAGGTTATAATGGTATATAGTATAAAAATTCATTTAGAATTGGAGATGTGTATACCACAATATATGAAAGAAAAATAAAATTTATTTGAAGATAACTATGAGCTAAGACATGGGGTATTAAATTCTACGACCCCTTTAAAGAATTTTTCCATTAAAATTCCATCACCATGATATAGAAAAAATTAGGACATATATGCTTCATAATATCATTGTTTTCCCATGTAGCATCATCTAATTTATGTTTTAACCATAAAACATAAACCAGGTTAGTGGTCATATTTTATAGAAAATTCCATATACTGTCCAAACACTCATTTGGTTTTTCCTCATATGAGATATCTTCTTCCAGTGATACAAACTATGTGTTTTGTATAAGATAATTATCAGGTATATACTCCCTCCAGTTAGAAAAATGAAACACATAATGAAATTGACGATGATAATATTGATGTGAAAATTATTTGATACCATCCCATTGTGATAATGAATATCCAAAAGGTCAATATATCTAGTTCTCATCATTCCATTTTTTATAAATATCATAACCATATGCCATGGATATATTCATTGGAATTCGATTTCACTAACTTAAAACACAATATCATGATGTGGATTTTCAGTATTACATTTCTAACAACTCGGTGGTTTTATTATCTTCTTTAAAATGGGTATAGCCATCTATTCCATTTCATTAACTAGATATGGAAAAAATAGGGGTTTTTTCTCCAACTTCATCTCAATGTGCAGGTGTTCAAGAAAATATAACCTAGTTGGACTCATAAAAAACCATATGAATGCTTGATTAAAATATACTATGTCATAAAAACTCTAGAATAGGATGGAATTGAACCCAACCACCATTTAAATATATATAGATTCATATTATCATATATTTTAGGTTTTGAATGATCCTTTAAAACAAACCTTCTATATTATGATGATATACTTTATTATAACTCAACTCCATATATAAATTATACTCATTAATTCCCCATAAAATCAAGGTAAACATCATATATTGGTTAGATGATACATGTTAACGATAGTTTTATCACTCTATTTCTAATAATAAAAGAAAAGAAAAATAACCCATCTTATTCCATAATAAAAAATGGCATGCCCCATGGGGACTCAATACTTCATATTCATCCCTTTTTAATATTCTAAATTATTTGCTTCTTTAATACATACAACCCAATGAGTACCATTATATAATGTTTTTTTAAAATATTTTTAATATTATTTTTGATTACTATTCAATAGTCAATGCCATAATTCAGAGGAAGACTAGAAAACTCTTCTAGAAAAACATCATCAAAATCCATTACAATATCCATATCTTCAATGTTTAATTTCTCCTCAACCATTAGATAAATTCACCCTTATTTAATAGGAATCAATTCTTACATAATTTTTGTAATATACATTTGAATTTCATTATCTTCTCACTTATAGAGAAACATTTTTTGGATCATAATATCTAATATGACTTCCCTTCACTAGTAATTAATGTGGGATTTATGTAAATAAATCTAATCCCTAACTATAATCACATCAAATTCAATTAATGGTAGAATCTAATATAGTTAGAAGGAATTTTCCCACAAACATCTATTTTTGAGGAACTAAGGATTTTATATGAGTCCATCATACCATTAGGGTATTCCCTTTTATCTCAACATCAAATCATTAAGGATATGAATCCAAAATATTATGTATTTTTCATGATATAAGTAAACTCATATAGTGGGTTCGATTGAAATTGGTGAAATCCAATTTTTTATACCATTTTTTACCCTTTATGAATTCAATTTTAACAGAAATTTCCAAACATTCATTATGTCAAAAAATCACAATATTTAAGAACCATAAAAATGAATATTATTGGTTTCTCAAATGGTATTACTAGATAATAGATTTAAAATAATTTTCATATATGGATTTTTTTTAAAATAAAATTTATAACTATAATTATTTCTCTCATTTTTAAATATAAAACAAATAATAATGATTCAAAAAAATGAATAATAAAAATAATAAAAATAAATTATTACTATAAATAATTTAAAAAATTGTTTTGAATAATAGGATTAGATTTTAATGAGATAGTTTTAAAAATATTTGACACATTTAAGAGAATTTAAATTTTAATGAACACTATTATGAAGTTGTTTACTATTTTTAATATTTTATTTTCAGATGAATTGTTTAGTGTGGATTTTTTTAGAGAAATAAATTCAAATGTGTAGGAAATTTGAAATCAAGAAATAATAATAATTTATTTTCATATCATGAGGAAAAATCTTGTGATAAGAAAAGTTCAATAGTGAAAGTAGACTCAGTGGTTGAATGGATAACAACCTAAATGGATGAATCAAATTAGTTAATAATGCCTCAAATGAGGATAAAAAATATCTTTCAAAAGTGGAAAAAATATGTTATGAGGAAAAATATAAATATTATCAATTGAGGAATCCATGTGTCCTTGGTTTGAAGGAAAATAAAATGATTGTGTGCGAAATATATCACTAAAAATTGAGAATGTATCGTTGAAAGAATCTCTTATTTAAACTAATTTTGAATACATTAGTGTTATAGAAGAAACATTCACATAAAATGGGGTTTATATAAATTAAATATTTCAAATATTTATATTTTTCTTGGTAATGAAAATTTACCATTTACATGAATGATGATATAAAATATATTTAGTTAAAATCAGTTGATGAAAAAAACTCTTTGAGATACACTCACCATATGTTTAAAAATATTTTCCATGAAATATAATAAAACACCAAAACATTGAATAAGGGTGAAGGTAATATGATATTTTAATATAATCCAGGGTTTTGGGAAATTATTTTTGGAAACATTATCATGAATTAAAAATTATATGAAATAGTTTAAGAAGTGAATAATAAGATTATCACACCACCTAAGAATGAAAAAACATCCACTTCTAAAATTAATTATGGTTTTAAACATTTATAATTATATATGGTATGGTTGAAAAAGAATAAAAAATTTAAGAATAAATTCATATCCATTGTGAAATAAATTTTTTTTAATTATTAAAATATTGAAATCCAATGATAAACATCATATAAAAGGATAATTTAACAACCAGATCCTGAAATATAAATATATTATTCAAAAATATTTATACTTTATGGAATATTTTTTTTGTAGAATCAATTTTAAAAGTATTGTGTGTTTTTGAAAAAAAAATCATTCCTATATTATGATATTTTATGAATCAAGGAGAATAAAACTTGATTCTACTAAAGTCCCTTCAAGGCAACATGAAAAGGGTAATTATCAATAGAATAATAATTATAATTTTATTAATTAAACATTGGGTTTGTGGGGTCATCCTAGAGATACCTCATTAATTTTTTTAATAATGATTTACGGGAAACATAATAAAAATTAGAAATTTAAATCTATCAGGAGGATAAATATGAAAGGCTTGAAAATGGTTGTTAGGCCTTCTTAAAATATTAAAAAATGTGAATATCATTGGGTAATTAGAACCATTTTCTCATCAACCATGATGAGAAACAATAATTTCATAAAATATATCTAATTTAATGTTTCATTAACTATTACATTTGGCATTCAAGGATCAGATAATATCAATTCAGTGGTATTCAAAAAAAAATATTAATAAATAAAATTATATTATCATCATTAATGTTCTAAATCATAATCTCTTTGGTGTTTTTCAACATTATGAAAATTAAAATAATTATAACCTTCAAATAGATTAATAAATTTTAATTAAGTTAAAGGAATAAAAAATCATGATGAGGGGACATTATTGAATCCATATGAGTTGGAATGATTTGGAAAACCCCAAAACTATTTTTGGTTTTAGAACATTAGAATTAATATTTATAACTAAAAGGAAGACAATATTATAATTTTTATAAAGGAATAATTTTCTAGTGGAAGCACTGTAGTTCAAAGAGATCCACTCTATTTATAATGGTTTTTCTCGTGATGGACCCTAATAATTTATATAATGACTCAATAGTTCAAAAATTAATGTAATTTATAGCTCAAAGGTTGTTATTTTAGGATCAATGCATTGTTACTCTTTGATGTTTGTTTACCATTCATGGAGTACATCACAAGTTCAAAAATAGAAATTAGGCAACACTCATAGATGGTAGTCATGGGCCTGATGCATGATTCTATTAACATTTTCCTTGACTGTTTATGGATTACATCAGTTGTTTATAATATTTTTTCTCTTTAATCTTAGACGAAATGATCCTACACACACCATCTAGTACCTTACCGTGATCATGTCATTTGTAGTATAGAGTTTCATAATCCCTATACAAACACCCATTTTATAAAATATGTTATCTATCACTAATTATAATTAATAATTCCTACTATATAATATAAAATGTGTAAAAAAATGGAAACAAATGTGACACTTTCAATATTGATAAACTCTATGTAGATTCGTATTTTCATTTTATGAGGATATCACAAGGTACTATGGGATATAAAATACTAAACTAATGAGGGAAGCAACTCATGAGATACTTTTTTAATGGCTGACTGATGATCCCTTCAACAATTTTAATATCATTTATTACCTTTTTCAATGAGAAGGCTTCTGAGACAGTAGCTTGTGAGCTCCATCAATAATGAGATGTCCCACAAAATAATATCACATAAGATCGTTGACAAAAAAATAGGGCACCTGGACAAGAGGCTTACTAGGACCCTTATAGGAGAAAAATTCCATGATTCCCCTTCACCATGTTCCCTAAATCCCGACCATAAATGAGTTCCCAAAATGAGTGCCTCATCTGCATGAAACAATTTACCATATACTACATGGATAACATTTAGTGTATAAATTTCCATACACTTAATAGAACTCATCCATATGAGAATAGGTACCCCCACGATTGCATTTACAAGAACTTATATATTAGGTAATTAGGCCTCAAATAAATAATATCACTTTTCACAATATCCTTCCCACACTATGTCAAAATAGATGGCCTTCATACCTTCATTTATCCATGGTCAATACCACAAAAGGGCCAAATCATAACCTTCTATATATATATGTATATATATAATCAAGTAATAAATCATGTGACAGTTATTTCCTTTAATAATTTATTCCCATTAGTAAATGAATGATTTGGTATTATCTTCAATGACAAATAAAACCCTCATGGTGATCATAACCATGTATCACCTTTAAATGAGGGGCTTTATCACGAGGATACAGTTTTGGCCTTTCCTAGATCTGGATTCACATGTTGTCTATAGATGTTCACCATTAGTTAACCCAACTAAAATCAATGGTTCACGAGGTTATATGAATCTTAACATGGTTTATAGGCCCCAACCATGTCCTCAATGATTATTTCCCCACTATTAGACATCGATGATCTAGGAATACCCATACATTGTCCTCCAAATAGGTTTAAGCCCCATCTCATCCTCATTATTTGATATCCCCTATAATATGTGTATTTGGTCCAACTCAATTCATAATCCCTTCCCAGTCATTCTTTTTTACTTCATTAATGACAAGTATTTCTCATGAATATGATATAAAATTTTATGATGAAATGTTTATAGAAGAACATGAGATATTTACAAAACAATTTAATCCCATGACATGAAATTCAAAAACAAGAACTATATGGGTTTGGATTCATTCATTAGTAGGATATAAAAGATTCATCCCTAAGATACAAGTACAGTATAACACCCACCTTTATCAGTTATATTCATTAAATATTCCCTATAAGTTTATATTTTCATGTTCATTGGATTATATGCTATCATAGAACCACGTTCAACTTAACTATCGAAATATTCCCTTTGAACATACCTTCATGGGGTTATACTTCTAATTTGAACTTATAAATACTTAAACTATGGGGTATATAACCTGTAATCCAATAAATACTGACACTAACATCACATTAAATGGTATTCTTTCTCATTATCTCATATTCTATATGATGGTGTATACTAATTAGTTGTCCATTTCGTTAAAAAAAAATAAACCACATATATCATATAACTATGTTAATTAAAAATATAACCCATCTTCATTGTGTTATATTCATTTTGTGGTCAACTGTACTGGGATTCCAATATGTGTTATCCACGCATACCATGTCCAAATATCATTCAAATAGTTTTTAATAGATCTTGAATCAATAAAATTAAAAGGATCCCCATCTTATCATGACTACACAACACTATAAGGTTCCATGATAGTCCTTGTGACATGACCCTAAAGTGGATGGAGTGTGCTACTAAGTAGATCAAAACTTAAATTATTTCAAATCAAATAATAGGTATTTCCAGGAATCTATACTTTAGAGATAGATCCCAACACCATAAAACTCTTTCTTCCTCTATGGAAAGCGATAAATCGTAGGGTTCCCTTCCATGTGATATTAAATACAACATAGTTAATATAACCACATAAATATTGAAAAAAATGATATATATAGATGGTAACATAGATGAGGATCCTAAAATACAAACATATGTTCCTCTTTAAGAATTTATATGATAAATCCCTAGCATAGTGGTAAGAAGTCATGAAATGGGATCTGGGAATGATTAATTAAAATATCATAAATCATTAACAGATTCCTATAGAAAAAAAATTCCACATAAATTGTGTGATTATCCCAATCTCTCATCCAGTGGCCAATGTGAAACCAAAATGTTTTTTGTGATATCCTAATGAACCTCTCCCATTGGAATGTGGGTTTTTATCAACATAAAACAAAACACATCAACATCACATTATAAAAAAATGAATGGTTAACTTGATGTGACTATTTTTCCCATGAATGTGATCTGTGGACTGTTATCTTACACAATATTCAGTATAGAAATGTTTCAATATTTTTTCATTTTTTTTATTTTGTTTATTACATTAATAAACTTAAAAACACCCATAAATGTATAATTATTGGAATTATTTAATCATTAATCACACAACTCATCCACCATGATGGTTTGTGGCATCAAAAACTGGGAAGGAATTATATCTAGCACAATGTCATCAACAATAGGTTATTAATACTATAGTTAGTGTGTAAGGACTCTATTGTATTATATTCATCCTAGATTCAACCTAGGAGAGCATCCAAATGATCAATCCCCATGAATCACATCATTAGAAAAAGTACACAAAAAGTAAATATAATATTTTTTCATCTCCAAATGCTTCATAAGAATATCCATATTGTAGGGTGACACATATTTTCCCTAACTTAGGGAGATAGAGAATGTGGGAAATATTAATTCTATTACACCCCAAAAATTTCATATGAGGGATCCTACTACCCACAACTATTATCAATTTCATATAGCCCCAAACTCTCTGGATTCTTCTATTGAGCATAGCAAGAATATATCAAGAGAATCAATTTTAGAAATGTCACTAAAAGATGACACTACCAAGCTGATCGAACAAAAATGTTAATAATATTCCATGTATTCTAACCCTAGTATAATAAAAATACTTGCATACTCTTGTCAATATCAATTCGTAGGATTATTTCCCTAATACCACTCATCATTCCTAGAAGTGCGCTCTAGTGGAATCCGGATAAGTATTCTAACATATTTGGGAATATAACACTGGTTATGATATATAACATACCAAGCATTTTAATAAATTCATGATATCCCAAAATAAATTAGGGTTTGATAGTGGGCTCACATACCAGCTCAAATTGTGAAGATAAAATTTATTAATGTTCCCATCGATGAACATGATCAATATATTTGGGTGGGTATTGAAGGCAATTCATTTATCCCTACACACACCATACACAAATATCAATATATCATTGTAGAATTAGAATAATTATAATATCAGTATTTATTAGTGGTCAACTAGGGCCCAACACATATTCCCTCTACATATTAAGAGGATGTTATCAATATATTTAGGAGAAAATCCGTAGTGTTCCAATAACCCAAATCTCATTCATGAGGATTGTTTAAATCTATAAATGAGTAGTAAATAAAAGGATTGTGGTTATATTTCTAATATGATTTATGATTGATGAAATTTTTTGGAAGTTACCTGATGTAGGATAATATCCCTACAAACCTCAAAATAACCCCCTGACATCTCCCAACATCTGTATCAGAGTCAGACAATATTATAGATCCTATTTATTCTATAAAGTTTTGTCTATATATCTCTACAACAACTGATAGGTAGTCACAAATTCTATCCTATTTTTAAGAATCTCATACACATATTCTGAGGGTTAGAAAATTGTTAGAAGATATTCATGTCCTATATCAAGAATTTATCATTATATTTGGTTAAAAAAATTCAGATCCTCTTATTATGTATCCCACCTATAAATATTATTGTACATGATGAATGAAACCATATTACTAATGAATAATAACTAAAAAAATATACCCATGTTTAACATATGAATCTGGTAAAATATAAAATCTATTCTATTATTATTTATAATAATTTTATCTCCCAAAATCATATATTATTAGTGGAACAAGAATCAATTATCTTATCATTTTAAAGATAAAACAGATATAGTCAAAAAGTCTCACCCCGCGGTTTTTTGATCAGTTGTATGGAGATCCCACCTGAAAGGTATTTCATGAAGGTCCTTGTGAAAACCTAAATATATTTTCTATGAATATTCATTATGATTATATATCTGAATGTAATCCTCACAGATAGAATATTAAATAAAGTGAAGGTCCTCCCACTGACAATTCATTTAAGGATAGAAACCTTGACTGTCTTTCATGTAAAAGCCTGATTGTGTACCCAAATGGTTCTCCCATAGGAATAAGTTATGGATGTACTCTATATAACATGAAATTAAAACATTATGGAAGCCATCCAATTATATAGAATATTATAATTCTCGTAGAGTTTCTTTCTATTTATTTCCCAAAAAAGGTCTTCCATGGAGTCATGTGCTACCTCCATAATTGGCCCCCAGTCAAAATCACTCTGAAAAAAACTCATACCAAGATTCACTAGAGAGACAGTGTCCAACTAAACCAAGAACCTCAAAAATAAATTGAAATATACCTACTCAATTAAAATACAATAAAAGTAAATTGAAATATATTTTTCAACCATTGGATTGTCTATCCATTGATGCAGTAGTAGATATTCTAGACATTCCCGCACCCCATAATAAATAAGACAATAAATGTATTCTATGATCAGGGTTATTGGGGGACCCCATCTCAAAATATGTGTATAAATCCATATTTATGAGAAAAAAAATTTCAAGGAAACTATACACGTTCAATTCTATACCATACGCACTCATAAGTATGAAATTATAGAAACAGTAGTTAGGGAATTCATAAATTATGTACTTTGAATTTTATGGAACTATCACCACTTTTTACGGAAAATAATCTTATCTTACAAGAACTATGACAACCATGTTTAGGTGATAATTGAAGTGTTCCACCAAATTGACTTATCTTTCCTTTTTAGTTCATAATATAAAAAGTTTGGAAGGAATCAAATATAAATCATTCATGAATTTCTCCTCACTTAAATGGAATTAAACTAAATGATTGTGATGACCCATTCCATGGGAACATTACTTCCTGGGGTGAGCATGATATATGAAATTTTACCCACTCCTTATCCAGCATGGACCCCCAAGAAAGGATTCGGGAAATATCATTTCGTCAAGAAGTGTCCCATGATTAGATTCTACATATGATGTTTGATATATCCAATAGCTTTAAATCGTATCTAATTACTAAAAAATGATTTAATTTGTGAGTTTTACCTATCAATACAAACTTTTTAGATGAAATAAATATCGTTGAGTGAGCCTCCAATACAGGGAAATAAAATATCACAATTGAAAAACAACCATCTATTGTAATAGGCTACCACATGGAAAGTGTGTTTCATCGTGTCTATAATAATAATATATCATGAAAAAGAAATAATCTTTCAATAATAGTTACTAGGAAAAAATATAGGAGTAACCTAAGACAATAGGGTTGGGGGAATATTTACCACAAAATCAAATTGGTCAAAATATCTTTAATTGGTCAATGACATGGTGGATTTGTAATGGATTCAACACAATCTCGTATATGTGGAGGCATTAATATCAAAACCTCATCTTATCCCCTGAAATATAAACCATCTCCACCACAGGTGAAATTTCTCAAGAGAGTACTTTACAAATACATCTACTTTATTACCACTCATATTACATGGGGACAATCTCACCAAATGCTATCAAGAAATGTCATGATATCAAATTTTATATACCTTCTAATCAAGATTTGTTGAAAAAAAGTAAAGACAACATATAAGGAGAAAGATACATAAAATCTCTCAATAAGAAGAATATTGCAGAGGATTAATGTTTTTCACATTGAAAATATGTAAAATATAAACCATACCACTATATTGTTGATGATTACAAGATTCCAATTTCATATTGTGAATAAGTGAATGTAATCAATATCATCCATGTATGATCCCATCTATTCTAGGTATGGATCTCTCTTTGTTTTATGTTAAAATTATTTTAGTTGGATATTTCCTCATCATTAATCATTGGTTATTGTCATAATCATGGATGTATTTTTGTTTGAATAAACACAGGCTTGGGGTGTGAAGAAACATGATAAAACTAGAGAGGTTCCACACAAGGAGAAGTATGGGGATTATATTATAATTAAAGTAGTCATGGTATAGATGTGTTAAATAAGTTTTTAGGGGTTCTCAATATTTTAGGGGACTCTATGGAGTTCAAGGTTTTTTCCATTTGAAATAGGCTAAATGTTTTCTATAGAGACATTACATGATAAGTTATGATGTTACACAACATGTTACTATTACAAGGAACATTATGTGGGCTTGGTTAATGATGTGAAAAATTACAAATCATGAAGGAATTACATATCCTTTAATTTGTTAGCAGGGTTAAAATCACCAATAGAGATGAATTTTTTGGCATATCCATCTAAAAAGGAATAAATGACAGGTAAATGAATTACATGCCAAATAATATCCTAAGATTATTTTAATGTGTATTAGGTGGATCAATTTTCTCTCATTACTTCATGAAGCCTCTTCCACTCAACCCTTGGGTAGATTCTAAAGAATCATTGGTTCCTTTATGATTTCCAGATGTCCCAATTTTGTGATTGTTCCTTGAGTAAGTGATTCTACTTCATTTTCCTCCTCTTTCTTTGTTCTATGACCATTGCGATGTAATCTCTTGATAGTGGTCAATGATGGTTTTGATCATGATCTGTTTTGATGTACTGAATCCATGTGATGTTCTTCACTTTATTATTTGATCACTTTTTCTATTTTAATTATTCTGTTATTCGCCAGGTAAAGGGATCGGGTATAAATATTAACCCTATGGTATGATATTCATTATCCACTTCTATGAAATATTATGACTATATAACATCCCAAGAATATAATGAATATGACATTTTCATATTTATTAATATATGTGAATTAAATATTAATTTTACTTTAAAGATGATTCTATGTTTGATGTCATACTTGATATACAACAACGGGTTTCTTTGAAATCTTACGTTACACACAACATTAAGTTATACCGAAAAATAATATAATCATATTTGTTTTTTAAGTGTTAGTAAATGCACAACCATTCTATTGGCGGGAATGAACCAGACTAATGAAAATATGATTATACATGTTTGTTAAATGTTTTTACTTTTATCCAATAATAGTTAGAGGCTTAAATTCTGAAAGAATCTAATTTTAATCATAAATACACTAATATTATCTAAAAGGTCGATTTACTGCCTTTTGATGCTGAACCTTATTTAAATCTAGTTTTCGTCAATTTTATGTGTTTTATTTGAAAAATTAAAATTCTTCTTTAGAATTGGGACATCAAAATTTATATTGGGTAAATCTTGGTTATTTTTCGAATAAAGTTCATTTTTTGATGAATAGTGAAAAATAATGCATTTTAATTCAAAACTGTCTTTTATTATAATTTATTTCTATGGATAGATTACATTTTTAATGGTTTTAAAGAGTAATTAGATTATATTTTTACCATTTAATCTATTTTTTTTCCGTGGAAGTAATTTCACTTTGAAATTGGACATAAACAAGTGTCAATCTTTTGAATGTTATTATTTCCTAAAAACACGCTTTTTTGTTTTGACAATAGGAGTTAATTTTCAATTAATTAATATAACTTCTATGTTTTTAATTTTGTAAAATAGTCATAATTTCTGAATTTGGAATATAAAATATAGCTTTGGCGGAATTTTTTGTATTTTTCTGAAAACCTTCAATTTTTTTGAATAGTGAAAACTGTAAGTAGTAGTTAAAAAAACGACTTCTCCATTGAAATGAAATTTTACCACTTTTGTGAACTGAATTTAGAAAATTGGACATATATGTTTTTTATTAGTAAGTAAAATGTGGTTCAATATGAGGAAAATTAATTTAGGTGAATAGTAACTTTTGACTTTTATTTACCGCGGTTAAATGTAAATTGGGTAATTAAAGGTAAAAATAATATTATAATAATATAAAATTACCTTACCACTTTTCCTAACCTTATTGGATGAGTAATGTCCGACCATTAAAATCATTGGGTAATAATTTTAACCCTTGAAATCCCATTGGGTAAGATAATGACAATAATAACTTTTTATTTAAAGTAAAAATAAAAATATCAAAAACATGTATTTTTTTACTAAAACAATAATAATTTGGGGTTATATAATTTATATATTTGACTATAAATATTAATTATAAAGATAAAAAATATTTTTTAATTCATTGTATTTTATTTATAATTTTTATACATTAAATAAATAAAATTATTTATAACATAATAATGATGAATTGTTTACATCATTATTGGATAATTTAAATAAATAAGATTACAAAAATTAAAAAAAATATCCAAAACGTATCCAACATTTATTGGATGATGTTATTTCAAACAATAGTCATATTATCTTCATATTTAATATGTTTTGTTCTTTATAAACCGAAAATAATTATATAATAAAATAATATTTTCAAACATCCCTAAAGAGAACCTCCTCCCCCTTATAAAAAGCCATCACCTCAAACCCGTTTCTCAAACCTCCCATGACCCTTGGATCATACCAGATCTGCCCAAATAAACTCAAAAGATCCCTATATTCCACCTATAATCCTTACCTTAGTCATAAGGCACTTTAATAAATCTTTTTTTGTTCAATCCAATGGGAGTTACCCGATTTAAAGATAACATATTCTCTTAAGTTATTTTCTTTTATTTTACTTCTCCAGACCCCTAAAATATTTTTATTAATTTATTTTATAACTACACCAGTATAATAAATATACTAGGTTGTTGTTATGATAAGTATTAGAACTTCACTTTGACACACATCGATCTAATGGGTAAACAACATATTGTTTTTGTGGATGGCAAACTACTGCCTTATGAAATGATGATTTTTTAATCTTCTCTTACCACCCCATATAGTGGACATTATGATTGAACTATATTTATATGTGATATATATATTATATTTATATTTTCTATATACTTAATTATTTTTCATTTATAGAATACCTTTATGGTTTCCATATTTGGTAAATGCGATAATTTAATTTGAGGAATTGCAAATTACCACCCCCTAAAAGTGATATGACTCGTTCCTGACATACATAGAACATATAAATGAAGTAGTTAGATAAATTATATATTATATTATAAAGGAATTATAATATACCTATTTATAATTATTTTTTCATTCAATTAAATACAATATATAAATGAATATAGCGTTCATGCATACATACGGATTACTGTCTCCATGAATGATGCATTTCATTTTTTATCTCCAAATGTTAAGTAAAATTATAAATAAATACATTTATAGGATATATATGATATATATGATATCTAAATTAGGAATATTATTGTGTATATAATGGAATTCTTTCCACATGACCAACTTGTAATTATATGAAGTTCATTTTTTACTCAAGTAACAAATATCGACAAAATGACCATTATTAACTTCAATGATTGAATAATGCTTAAAAAAGGAAATATGTAAAATAAATGGAATAATAATCATGGAAAAGGTTTTTAATCATTTATAAATTAACTTTAGTTTATTATTAAGGTGTTTAAAGAAAGAACTGTTCAAGTCTGTCACGTGGTAAGGGGTTTATTATCTCACTTTTAAATCCTTCAGATTTCCTTTGTTAGACACTTATTTCATGCATGTGGTGTTTTGTGTACTTAAATTTGATATATATTATCATGATTGTATTTAAATTCATGGTATTCTGTGCATAATTTGGTGTTTGTGAATTTTTGTTCATACATCTTGATTAATTGCTACGTGGTAAGCGGTTTTCATCTCACTTTTTAATACTGTGAGATTCATGTAATAATTGACACCATTTCTATTTGAGTGGTGTATGTACTACCCATGATTATATTCTTTGTCTAACATAATTTAATTTATATGTATTTACATCTTCATTTTTTGATCCTTTTTTTTATGTGGTGTATATTTCGTAAGTAACCAAATCGGCAAGGGAACATTTTAACCTAATTTCAATTCCCTAGGTTAATCTTCTAATTCTTAATTGTGTCATGCTAAGATTATGTATGGAATTGATATTTTCTATTTATATAGTAATTTCAACTCCCCTTTTTCGATATACTTTTGATACACATAATAACTCCATTGATAAGTTCCCATGTTATTGATATGAACTTGAAAAGGGTAATCTTAACTCAATTTCCATTCATTAAGTAAAACATCCAAGTCATTGGATTTGTTTTAAAAAGAACCTGTGTAAATGCCCTATGATTGATTTACTCTGATTATAAAATAATATTGAGTTTATATATATTTTTAATTTATTTATCCTGAACCTAAGGATGCAGTTTTTATAAGGGATTTCATCTCAATTAACATTCCATTGAGACATCATTGTTGTTATGCACTAATTCACATTTATATGGTGTTAATAATATCCTTTGGAATATTATATCACGAATCCCTTTATTTTCATGATTATATATAGTTTTGATTAATGTTATTCCTCAATTATTTGTATTCATCTGCCTCTCATTTGGTTAGGAAATATTTTATTGAAATATCATTTTAAATGTTTTAAAGATTTATTCTTATAAATATTTATCATTAAGTTACATGTTTTAAAAATGGTTTTAAGAATTTATTTATATGGACATGATTTTTTTCAAATTATAATTTCTATAAAATTATTCAAGTGGTATGGGGAACTGTAATTAAAAAATATCTTTATTAAAAGTCTTAAATGGTTTTTAAAATGATATGATAAATCATTAATTATGTCAGTATCTTGAAATAATATACTCTGATTATAATGTGGAAATATAATATTTCCTTTATGCTTGTTTTATGTGTTATGAATATGTTATGTTTATTGGGAATTTATTACGTATACAGGTGGTTTCATGCTAAACCTAAGGCAGGTGAGCCTGAGATAGCTCTACAATGCAATTGGTAACGTAACAGAGGTAAATGT
The DNA here is from genome assembly GCA_963277665.1 of Viscum album. Classification (NCBI taxonomy): domain Eukaryota; kingdom Viridiplantae; phylum Streptophyta; class Magnoliopsida; order Santalales; family Viscaceae; genus Viscum; species Viscum album. The sequence goes on from OY728125.1 coordinate 2,005,905,928, forward strand.
TAATGTTTCTCCTAAGAGATTTATGGAATATACAATGATGGGTATTCCAAACATAACTCCCTACGTATCTGTCAATACTACAATGTAAGTATGTTATGAATGACATAAGTTACTATTATGATTTATGATTTCATTGTGTTATTCACAAAACTTATGATTGCATGAGGTATGTTATGATTGAAAAGTTTGGTTTTATTTATTTCTAGTTATTGTTGGGTTGATGTTTTCTTTCCTTATTTTATAACCATTAAAGATTGTTCTATGCTCATCCCATGTTTTGAAATGTTTTCCATATGACATAAAGATGAATATGGTCATGTATGGGATCAAGGAAAAGAAAAGCTATCTAAAACATTGAAATAGACATGACTATTTTTTTCAATTAGTTTTTATTTTATGAAAAAAATCGAAACGGAGTAGAAGTATCTACTTTGTAATTTCTGAGATTTAATGTAATAGTTATGGCCTAATTCTCTAAAACTCTAAACCTGAAAGGATCCTCAATGAGAATTATTAATTTAATTCGAGATTATGTAAAGTTTTGAGGTCGGGTCCTTATATTTGGTATCAAATGTTGGTTTAGATAACTTTATAGGTTAGGGTGTTATTTAAGCATAAGTGACATAACCATAATTGTTTTTACATTTTTTGGATGAAAAATGAATGGTATAAGATAAATTTGAGGATAAAATAGGTTATAGTTATTTTGTAAAAAAATCAGAATTTTATATGAATGATATAGTTTTAGAAAAAGGATAAAACGAAGACCATGCGACAACCCATCATGTTAGAAAAAGCTTCAGGAATCAAACACATAACCAAAGTGTGATTGGGATTTATCACCTACCACTGGCCTACGAGAGGTCTCTTGTTAGTATGACTAGTTATTCTTAATTAAATGATTTTGTGGATCAAGAAGAAGTTGAATTTGGAACATATGTCTAATCAAATGGATATCCTTAGTATAAGAAAATGATTTAGTGATTAAGTGATAAAGGTTATTTTTGAAGATTTTTTCTCTTTTGAGAACACTATATGCCTATGGAAAATAGAATACTTTGGGATTTCAATTGATGAGTAATGATAGAATTTTATTTTGGAAGAATCTATGTTTTTATTGTGGAAATAAGGTGATTTGGGTTATTTATGGAAATGATTAACATATCCTAGAGAATATGTGATTTGGTCAATTACACTTTAGTATGAGACATTAAGAGTAGCCGATGGTTTTGGAGGGAAATGTTATGATTTACTGTGGAAGACTGTGATTAAATCCTTTTGAGTTTTGGGTTTCAATCATAGTTTGGAATATTTTTAAGAATTTTAAGGAAAATTGTATATTTAGTGTTCTTTCTTGATATTTGGGTACTTTTTGTTGAATTTTAGAGATTAAGAGTAGTATTTCTTTTTATAAAGGATATCATTTTGGGGATTATCTAATCTCATTCTAACCAATTTTGGTTTTAGTTAATGTATAATGGTAGGGGAAATATATGGTTCATATTTTGTGGATCATGTTATTCTCTAGAAGTTTATTCTAGAACTTTTTATGTGACCATGTCGTGTAGAATACTCATCGTTTAGAGAAAAGATGAGTTTGTGGTAAATATTTTGTAAATGATGAAAGTCTACATGTCAAGTAAGTATGTTTCCTTATGTTCTTCTTCAATATCATTAATAAATTCTCTAACATTATGGAAAAGAATATAAAACAAAAACATTGCCTGTTTACTTTTCCTACTAGGAAACAAATTATGGTTAAACACATCACAAAATTTGTGGTTTTCATATTGTTAACTTTCTTCTAATAATGTTTTCTATCACAATACATCAGAACTTGGAACTTATTTTCTCCTCCATATCCTTGTTTTCATGGAATCCAAGAATGTTTTATATTGGGTGACCATTTTAAATAGCATTATGTCTTTTAAAGTGATAGTTTTATTTACTCTTTTTCCAAAGCATGACTTCTAATGATGTTTTCATGCCCAATTTTAAAATTTTGAGGATGTAATTTCAAAAGGGGGGGAGGATATAACATCCCAGGAATATAAAGAATATGTCATTTTCATATTTATTTATATTTTTAAATTAAATATTAATTTTACTTTAATAGAGATTATATGTTCTAAGGCGTACCCGATATGAAAAAATGGATTTCCTTGAAATCTTATGTTACACACAACGTTAAGTGATACAAAAAATTAATATATTATTATTATTATTTTAAATAGTAGTTAACGCATTGCAGTTGTATTGGAGGGAAGGAACAAGACTGACTACAATATGATTATACATGTTTTTTTAAATGTTTTTACATTTATCTAATATTTGTTAAGGGCTTAAAATGTGAATGAATCTAATTTTAAGCATTAATACTCTAATATTCTTTAAAAGTTTGATTTACAACCTTTTGATAGAGAACTATCATTAAATATATTTTTAGTAACTTTTATGAGTTCTATTTGACAAAATATAATTATTCTTTAGAATTGGAACATCAAAATTTACTTTGGGAAAATTTTTGGTATTTTTCTGATAAAGTTTATTTTTAATGAATAGTTAGAAATTCTACATTTATATTCAAAACTGCCTTTTAATGTATTTTATTTTTATGGATAGATTATTATTTTAAGTGTTTTTAAAGCTTACTTATATTATATTTTTAACATTAAATCCAATTTTGTTCATTGTAATTAATTTCACTTTGAAATTGGACATAAACAAAGGTCAATCTTTTGATAGTTATTATTTCATAAAAACATGTTTTCTGTTTTGACAACAGAAGATAATTTTAATTTAATTAATGAAACATCTATGTATTTAGTTTTGTAAAACATTCATCATTTTTGAATTCTTAATATCAAATATAGCTTAAATTGGATTTTATGTATTTTTCTGAAAAACTTCAATTTTTTAAGAATAGTGAAAACATTGAGTTGTAGTTAAAAACCTGAATTTTTTATTTAAATAAAATTTTACAACTTCTGTGAATTGAATTTTAAAAATTTTACATACATGATTGTTATCATTAAGTAAAATTTAGTTCATTGAGATTAAAATAATTTTTGGTGAATAGTAATTTTTGAATTTTATTTACCGCGGTTAAATGTAAATTGGGTAATTAAAGGTAAATATAAAATTATAATAACATAAAATTACCTCAAAATTTTTTCTACCCTTATTGGATGAGTAATGGATGTCCATAAAAATCATTGGGTAAGACTTTTGGCTTTTTAACGCCATTTGCGTAATATAATGACATTAATAACATTTTATTTAAAGTGAAAAATAAAACTATCATAAACATGTATTTTGTTTCTAATACAAATTTAATTTGGGGTTATATTATTTATATATATAAATATACATATTCATTAGAAATCTAATAATATTTTTTACATCATATAATTTTATTTATAATATTTATACATTTAATAAATAAAATTATTTATGACATAATAATGATGCAGTGTTTACCTCATTGATGATTAATTTAAATAAATAAGATAATAAAAATTATAACAATATCCCAAACCAGTGCAATTATTTTTGTATGATGTTATTTCTTACAATAGTCATTTTATATTAGACATTAATATGTTTTGGAACTTTAGAAACTAAAAATAATAAAATAATAAAATAATATTTTCAAACATTCCTAAAGAGCCCCCATACCCCTTATAAAAAGACATCACTTCTAACCCATTAATCACACCTATCTAGACCCTTTTCGCATCCAAACTCTACCCAAATAAATCTAAATATCTCTCTCTTCCACCTAGATGACATACCTTAGGCAGAAGGAATTTCAATAAATCCTTTTGGTTTAAACCAAAGGGAGTTACCCTTTTTAAAAGTAACATATTCACTTAAGTTCTTTTCTTTTATTTTACGTATCCTTCCCCATATAATCATTTTATTACTTTATTTTATAACAATACCTATATAATAAATATACTATGTTTTTTATGATAATTATTTGAAAAAAACATACACACACCTCTGACTAATGGGTAAAGAACATACTGTTTCTGTGGATGGCGAACTACTGTCTCATGAAACGATGATTGTTTAATCATCTCCTACCACCTCTTATGGTGAACATTAGGATGGAACTGTATTTATATGTAATATATATATATAATTTATATTTTTTATATACTATAGTACTTTTAATTTATATAATACCTTTATGGTTGGCCATAATGGGTAGACACGATAAATTCATTTGAGGAAATGCAGACTAGTGCCCTCTCAAAGTGATATGACCCATTCATGTCATAAGTGGAACATATAAAGGATTTATTTAGTGGACTTATATAATATATTATACTTTAATTATAATATATCATTTTATCATTATGTTTTCATTCCATTATATAAGAAGTAGAAATGAATGTAGCGTTCATGAGTACGTGCGACTTATAGTCTCCATGAATGGTGCATTTCATTTCTTATCTATAAATGTTATGTAATATTATAAATACATACATATACTGGATATATATGTTATATATGATATCTAAATCATGAATATAATTCCAAAGATAAGAGAATTTTTACCACATTAACAATATGTAATTATAAGAAGTTCATTTTTGAATCAAGTGCCAAATTTTGACAAAGCAACCATTATTAACCTAAATGATTAAATAATGTTTATAACATTTTAATAAGTGATATAAAAGGAATAATAAACATGAATTTTTTTTATTAATTTATAAATTAAATTTTTTCTATTATTCGTGAATTAAAAGAATGAACGGGTCAAGTCGGACATGAAGTAAGGGGTTTCTTATCTCACTATTAATTCAATGAGATTTCCATTGTTCACTACTTATTTCTTGCATGTGGGGTATTGTCTAGTTAAATTTGATATATAATATCATGATTGTTTTTATATTAATTGTATTTTGTGAATCATTTGGTGGTTATTAATTGTTGGTCAAACAGCTTGATTGATTGCTACGTGGTCATGGGTTTCCCTCTCACTTTTTATTCCCATGAGATTAGTGCTATATTTGACACTATTTCATTTTGTGTGGTGTATTTAGTTCCCATTATTGAATTATTTTTGAAATATAATTTATTTTATGGGTATTTACATATTCATTGAATTATCCTTCTTTCATGTGGTGTATGTTTCATAAATTTCCAAATAGGTAAGAGAACTTTTTAACCCAGTTTTGATTCATTGGGTTAATCATTTAATTCATAATTAGGTCATGATATGATTATGTGGGTCATCATTGTTTATTTATTTATTTTGTAATTTCCAATCCCCTTTGTGTGGATATACTTTTTATATACTTAATCACTCCATTGATAAATTCTCATGTCATTAATATGAACATGATAATGTTAATATTAACTCAATTTCCATTCATTGAGTTAAACATCCAAGTCATTGGTTTTGTTTTAAAAAGAACATGTTTAAATGTCATATCATTGATTTACACTGAATATCCAACCACATTGAGTGTATTTATATTTGTAATTTATTTATCCTTAATTTAAGTATATAGATTTTATAAGGGATTTCGTCTCAATTTACATTCCATTGTGACTTCATTGTTGTTAAACACCAATTCACATTTATATGGTGTTAATACTACCCTTTGGAATATTATATCACGAATACCTTTATTTTTATGACATTATAACGTTTTGATTAATTTTATTCCCCAATTATTTGTATCAAAACATCTCTCATTTTCATAGGAACTCTCTATCAAAAATATCATGTTAAATGTTTTAAAGATTTAATATTCTAAATCTTTATCCTTAATTTTAATGTTTTAAAAATGATTTTAATAATTTATTTATATGGAAATTAATGATTTTAAATTAAAATTTCGTTCAAATGCTTCAAAGTGGAATGGGACACTTTGATTCAAAAATATATTTATTAAATGTTTTAAATGGTTTTGAAATTGTTTGATAAAACATTGATTATGTCAATATAATTAAACGATATATTATTATTCCAATGTGGAAATGTTTAATTTACTTTATTCGTGTTATATGTGTCCTGAATATGTTATGGTTATTGGGAATGTTTTTTGTATATGGGTGGTTTCGTGATAATCCTAGGGCGGGTGAGCCCGAGATAGCTCTCCAATGCATTTGGTAACGTGATGGAGGTAAATGTTGATGTTTCCCCTAATAGATTTATGGAATATGTTGTGATGGGTATTACAAATGTATCTCCCTAAATATCTGTGATAACTATAATGTAAGTATGCTTTGAATGCCATAAGTTACCCTTATGATTTATGATTTTGGTGTGTTATTCATAAATCTTATGATTTTATGAGGTATGTCATGATTGAAAAGTATGGTTTCATTGATTTATATTTTTTTATGGTTTGATGATTCCTTTCCTTATTTTTTAACCATTAATGAGATTTTTATTCTCATCCCATGTTTTGAAATGTTTTTCAGAGGACTTAAAGATGAATAGGGTAAAGGATGGGATCAAGGAAATGTCATATATTCTAAAACATGGAACTTGACATGACTATTTTTTTATCTCAGTTTTTATTTTTATGAAAAAATGGAAGCTGAGTAGAAGTGTCTACATTGTAATTTGTGAGATGTAATGTAATAGTTATGGCCAAATTCTCTAAAAATATAAACATGAAAATATCCTCAATGTGAATTGTTAATTTAATTCTAGTTTATGTAATTTTTTAAGGTCGGGTCCTTATAGACTATTCCATCACAAGTGCATAATAATTAATTTACTGAATATATTAATGATAATCATATGGTGAATTCTTTATTGAATACCATTGGATTCAACTGATGATGTGACAAATATTATATCAAGTTGATAGGGGTGGGAACCATTTAAAATAATAAATTTTCAATAGATTACATGTGATTTTTTCATGACATGTGATTATGATGATTTCATGATATTTATCACCATAGAAATTCCTTAATAGATTAATTGTAATAATGTGTAAATTGATAGAAAAATTGAAATTATTATAATTGACCATTTGGTTCTATGTGGTCATTTTGTGACATGATTGTTATTGTGATATGAATTTTTAAAACATGCTAATATTATTATATACTAGGATAGGCCCTGATACATGTTGAGATGTTTATATAAAGAGTGAGGCCCAGACATATGGAAAGATGATTATATCATGGGTAATTCCCAGACACATGTTTAGATTCTTATATACCAAGTTATACCCTCGAACATGCTAAGATTCATATATATCAGTCGAGGCCATACAAATTTCTATGAACCTTATACAACTATATTGGACCAATGGTTTTGTATACCATGGGTATATGGTAGTGGTTGGCATGGTCATGATGGATGCTTAGAGACGTTTCCGCATGGCCCCAAAGAAGGTAATGTTTTACTATAGATATATGGTTGTGGTTTCCATAGTTGTGAAACCTGATCAGAGGCATTATGAAAGGGAACTTAGGTAGTGTATATTTTACCATGTTTATATAGTTATTTTTTGAATGACTCTAGGACATGATTAGAGGTATTTTGACATGGAACAAAATCATTTCGTTATAGTAATCGATTAATTATTGAATTAATTAATACATCTATTTATCTAATTATTGAATGAAATTTTTAACAGGAAGGTTTTTTAGACATAGTGGTGTTGACCAAATGATTTTTTCTAACACCTTATTCTGGCCACTATTAGATACCCAAGTAGATTTTGTGGATGTGTGATGGGAGAAGGGAAATGTACCTTAATGATGACTTTATTGGTTGCTAGACGGGTAGAAGATTGTATATGGGTCTAACATAGATTCTAAGAACATAGCCTTTATGATTTATCATATTTCATTTTACTCTATTATTGTATTTTTTTAGTTTGACATTTAGATATATGTCATCCTATCATTACGTGATTCCCCAATTTTGGTATATCTGTTTCTCCTTAATTTTCCATGATATTTTATATGGTTTCAACTATGTTTATTACTCTAATTTTATTTTTTTGTTTTCATTATTCCCACTTCTATGAAACTTCATACTGGGGGATATAGTCTTCCAACTATACATATTACACCCCCACTGCTAGTCATAAGCATCTGTCATATGAGGAGGTGTGCTTGAGGTATCATAATGAACATTGTTTTTCCACATGATAGAGTATTGGATCTAGGGACATTCCAAAGTGGTATAATGGAGAGTATTTTATTTTCTATTATGTTACTATTTGGAAAAGGTATACATGAGACTAAGATGTGTCGAGACATGGTAATCGTCTTATGAAAGATATGAATTAAACCTTGTATAGGGGAAATATATTTTCGTAAGGATAAGATTGTTGTTCATGATGTTCACTTGTTACAGTTTAATGTTATTTCACCATTGGTTGTTGATGTGTTATGCAAGGTAATTATTTCATCACTCTATTTGTTTTTTGATATTTGTATTAATGGTATTGTATTAATTGATATTTTCATTCATTCCTCACCTTAGGCACATTCAGATATATAATAACATACATGGTTAATGATAGGGACATATTTATATGCATGTGATAATTGTCATGTGTAGACTATGATATGAGACGTCCATTATACAAGAAAAATGATATGAATGAACTATTATGTCATGAAAAATAATTTTTTCATCCATGTTTACAGAGAATAAGTATCATTGGTTCTCTATTATAGTCACATGTCGGGGTTGAAAATGTTTTTACCCAATGCTCTACGGTGCGTGTTTGTCTTGTAGATAAACACTATCCACATCTTCTTTGAATTGAGTGTCATGAGGGAGGAAATCATCATGCTCCTAATATATATGATAAATATCTTATAAATATTGTAGATTCTATGGATGTTTATATTCATGAATGCTTCATGAGGGTAATGTGATACATTGAGGGAGAGACTATTCTCACCTTATATTTGAAATTTGAGAAGATAATAGTGTTTCAAATTCACCATCCACAAATGTTCACTGGGTAGGGAGTCCCCCTTGAATCCGATTTTTGAATCAAGTCAGTACAAATAAAATTTCACCAACCATAATACACCCATAGAATAGAGTGTGAAGCTTGCTGGATATATTCTTTGTAGACCAGCCATGTGTTATTGTGACATTATAGGGAAAGCCATGTAGTAATAGGATTTATCTTCGAATGACTTCGAGATAAATTTATTGACACAGTCTATCTATATACAATGAGAGATTAGATGGATCATGATTTCATGCATCTGGAATATGAAGACATGTCACTGATGGACTATGTTAGGAGATTCGATAAATTGTTGCACTTTTTCTATTATTGGATACAGATGACACCAAAAGGGACATAAATTTTATAGATGCTCAAAGCTATGAGATCAAGACATAAGTGACTATTTTTTCATTCAATTAGTTTTAAGGATGTGATGAATCAGGAACCCATCATGGAGGGGAATGTAAGAGAGGCTTCAAGTAGTAGAGAGTATATTTTAGTAGGGAGAACTGGGATCTCTTCATCGTTACTAAGAAGTGACACTATTACTATTCCCTCTAATGACATACTGGTTAGAGAAGCCATTTTTATGAACTAGAATCTTAGTACCATGTTCCTTTGTAATTATATTAGTGTGGAATGTTTTTACACAATCTCTTATAGAGTCCATACCCTGTTTTTTGTTTCATTTTTTGGAATACATTGTAATCCTCATAATTTTTATGGGTATTTTAAATAGTAGTGTATTGGAGGGGGGATCGAGAAAATAATCTATGTCTAGAAGGGGATCAATTACCCCACATTTTTTGGTACCTAGAGCTCATATGGTTGTTCAATCCATGGATGGGGATGTGGTACCCTAGTTTTTCAAAGGTAGTATCACTAAGAGGTAACAACATAGGGAAGATAGACAATAGTCCAGGTATAGGGGCATTCCAACTATGTAATATGCAGTCCTCTTTGACCTATTTGGATGTAGGAACTCAAACATTCAAAGGTAATATTATTTTTTTCTCTACTTTATCAATATTTATTATTGATACAGGTGCAACACATTCATTTATATCTAATATTTTCTCAAATGGTTTTTTCTTCTTTTAGAAAAAAAGGATTTTGGTTTTAAAATTGATACACCATTTAGAGTTATATTAGAGAATATAAATCATTGTAAGATGTGTTCTTTAGAGATTAGTGGTTACAATTTTTTTTTCGAACTATTTCTACTAGAATTGAAAAGATTATATTATATTCTAGATATTGATTTGAATTTCCTTTACTAATAACATATTCAAGTTTATTGGAGTACTATTTCCATTTTTTCTTTGGAAAGAGACATAAATATTCACTAGGGTGAGTGGGATATTCTGGCTGGTTTTATAGTACCAATTCCTTACATATTGGATAGTATGGTGTCTGAAATAAACTGTCATTATCTATATGATGGTGGAATTTAATATGATTATTTTAGTCTAGTTGTAGATCATTTTCATGATTTTTTTCCATTGAGTTCTAGAAATAATCACCCAAGAGAGATATCATGTTCATGATCTAGTTGGTTCAATGCATAGAGAACATTTTTATTTCACCTTATAAGATGGAACCAACAAAGAATCAGGATTTGAATGTCTACTAAGATGATCTGGAAGCTAATAGTTTCATTCAACATAGAAAATCATCATGTGTTTCTCTAGTTCTCTTCACCAAAAAGTTTGATAGTTCATTGTTATTATCTATAGATAATTGATGATTGATCATAATGATGGTCACGACCAAAAAACCATTTCTAGGGATATATAATCTATTAGATCAGTTGAATGGTTCATGGATTCATTCCAAGATTGTTTTGAGAGAAGGATACCACCACTTAAGAGAGACACCATCAGATATGCCTCATACTTCATTAAGTTGAAGTTATGGATTGTATGTTTTTGTGTAACTTTTTTTGAGGTTGACTAAGACACCTATAGTATTCATGGCCTTGCAGAGTGGAATATTAAATTATATTGTAGACTGGTTTTACTAGTTTTTTGTTGATGAAATATTAATGTACTCCCAATAATAAGATGATAATTCTTAATATATTTACATAGTCTTGATTATGTTGATATATAATTGGATTAATGACAATATAAAAACATTACATTTCTAGATTTACAGTGTGAACATCTTAGAACATGTCATATTAGAAGAAGTAGTGTTAGTGTACCCAATAAAGGTAAAATCAAGTATCTCAGAATAATCCCAAGAATATATTATATATTGTTGATTTCTTGGGTTTAATAGGTTTTAATCAATGCTTTATCAAAGACTAATCATTTCCTAATGAATATATTTTATGGATGACCAAGAAGGAGGTGAAGTTCATTTGGTCAGTTTCTTATGAGGGATATATTTATGATAAGAAGTGTGGGAAGTCCCAAGAACCATAATCACTTTCCCCTTATTAGGTACATCATATACCATTTACTATTAAACAACTTGAATTAAACTGTGAATTGTTATGACACAGGAGGATAAAGTTGTTTTTTTGCTCCAGGTAGCAGAAATCACACCATAGGAATTACCCGAGACAAAAAATAGATTTATCAGTAGTGGTACAAGCCTTGGGATGCTAGAGGAATTATCTAATGGCTGAGAGGAATTTTTCATTCACCGACTATAAGAACATCAGATATATCTGCTCTTATTGGGACACAAACCATCAAAAATAGAGGTGGTTTCTGTATTTGTAGTTCATAGACATATAGTTGGATTATAGACTATGAAATTGAAACTTCATTACCTATTAATTGAGATGATGTATGTAGAATGAGGCAGATTAGTTGTCCTACGATGAGTGGTGAATGATCCCCCTCTTTTCATACAAGCATCAAGATGTCTAGGAGTCCCAAGGTCAAGTGGATATTACTTCTAAATCTGTTATACTAGATATTTTGAACCAGATCAATACCAAGAAGTTGTATAATATGAAGAAATTATTTCTGAGAAAAAACTTATATGGGGGGTAACAAAATTTAGATGGCCTCATGGAAGTGTTAATTCTCTTCGTTTTTTGGACCTGAATAGCTTCTTATGGGTTACATGAGGATCTGATGATGGAGTTTCATTATTTTTGAAGGAAGGTACATCATTTTTTGAAAAATATGTACCATCATCTCTATAGATAATATTGGTGGAATGGAATAAAGGTGGCCACAATGGGATTTGTGGTGGGAAATTTCAATTTCCATATGGTGAATTATGAGAATTAGATGACATCTTGGATTTTTTCAGCCATTTACCATTCCATATTAGAAATGGTATGATTTAAATATAGTTTTTAGATAGGATTACCTAGGAAAACCCATTTGAATGATAAATTATGATTTATTTTGTATTGACTGAAGAATGTATAACCCTTATTGGATATTAGTAAGGCCTTCATTGTTCATGATCTAGGTTATAATTTTGTTTCTGAGGCATTTTGGATGCATGGTGTTCCAAAGAGAATAATTTAAGTTAGAGATCATTGTTTCACATCATGGTTCTAGCATGATCCTTATAAGGGTATGGAATGCTAGGTTTTTTTGAGAGCAGAATATGATCTTCTAATTAACGGTAAATATGTGGGGACAATTCAGGTTCTATAGGATATGTTATGAGCCTATGTTATAAATTTTAGTAGTTTATGAGAAAAAACACGTGGCACTTGTAGAGTTCACATATAATAATATCTTACAGGAATCGATCTTGATGGAACCTTTTGAGGATTTTATAGAAGGCCATTAAATTCTCATCATTGTTGGTTATAGGTATGTGATTATATGATTTTCATAACTTCTCTCATGGAATATACATATGGGAATGTTATGTTGATCGGGAGGCATTTGGTGACCAAAAAAAGTAGGAATAAATTATATTCTAACCATCAGCGGAATCCTAGGATGTTTGAGGTTAGTCGTCATGTAATATATTAGGTCTCACCATTATTTGGGAAATATCATATTAAAAAAGTGAAATCTATGGCCTACGTTTTGGCAGAATTGGGAGAAAGTGGCAAGTTTTAGTTTAGGGGTGTATCTTTTCTCCTTTCAACAATGATATATTTATATGCACAGTGTGTTTCTTGTTTCACAACATCAGATGTATCATAAAAACACCTCTTATATGGTAGATGTTGCAGACATCGAGTATGATATAGAGGCATCCTTTCAGAAGGATTCAATTTAGATCATGGATTGTGCTGAGAGTTATGTCTAGGGTGAGACTATAATGTTGGTTCAAGTTCTATGGTATAATGGGAATTTCAAAGAGGGTTCTAATGAGATGGATTCTAATATGAGAGAAGAGTATCGAAAATTGTTCACTGAGACCCCTAGTGACTCTTAGAGAAGTACGGGGTTGAGCTATTATATAGTGGGGAGGTTGTAGATCCTTTCTTTTTTCTATGTATGTCTCATTTTAGTTTTTCACTAAACATTTTATAGGCTTGTTTTTTTCAAGTATTTAAACCATGGTGGTCATGATTCATCATCAATGTTTGTTTATGTGAATAAACATATAATTTTTTTGTGGGAAGGAATGTTAAAACAAGAGAGGATACAAATAGAGATCATTTTGTGGATTCTATTATAATTAATTTAGTCTAGGTATAAATGTGTGTAATTGGTTTACATGTTTTTTCCATGATTTGGATTTCATCAATGGTGGTTCTGGTTCTTTCCATTTAAAATTGGTTGATTTTTGTCTACAAATAAATTTCACATCGAGTAATAAAGTTACACGATGTGTTTCTATTTCTTGAAAAAAGACATGATTTTTGTACATTACATCAATATTACACATTTTGTGAAGGCATTATAAGTTTGTTAATGTAAAAATAGTGTTAAAAATCACATAGTAATCATTTTTCCGACAAACCAATATAAAATGAAATACAAAATGTGTAACTGAATTGAAATGTATGTAATTTCTTGATAATAATTTGAAAGGGTTCTGTGAATATTGTTTTTTTCTCATCACATCACAAAAAAATTGTGTTTTTGATCTTAGGGGGTAATTTTTGAGTGCCTTTCTCATTTCTAGGCTTCCATTTTGTGAAGTATATCCCAATTTAAGTGGTTCTACTTTTTATCCATTCACTTTTTTTATTCTTTGGACATGGTAGTGTCATATCTTGAATGTGGATATTTTTTTATCTTGGTTCTCCATGAGATCTATTCCACCATCATTATTGTTTTTGTTTTTCATTGGAAGCATTGTGTTCATTACTAGTTAAATATAGGGTTTCTAAATCATAAACCCATGTTATTGTAACAGCCCAAGATTTTATAAAAAATTTCTTTTTAAATTTTATTAATGTCTTATGTTGTACGCTACACCAAAAGGAGCTTGCACAACACAAATCCTTGACTTGACTTGCATTACACGCAATCGCGACCTTCCTCGATAGCGTGTGTAGTACGCAATACCGAGTTTCACTAAACAACGATATGCTATAAAAATATTATTAAAACTAGCCGTTATGAATAATAATAACCACTTTTTGAAATCCAGTAAATCTTATTTTTCAAAATGAACTTTATTTTTGAATTCGGAATATCAATTATAGCTTAGGGTGAAATTTTGGCATTGTTCTGAAAAACATCAATTTTTGATGAATAGTGAAACTACTAAGTGGTAGGTTAAAAACTGAATTTTGCATAAAACTTAATTTTACCGCTTCTGTGAATGGAATTTCGAAAATCCGAGAGACACGGTTAATATCAAGGACTAAAATGTGGTTCAATGCGATGAAAATAATTTTTTGGTGAATAGTAACTTTTTACTTTTTTTTAACCACGGTTAATAGTAAATAGGGTAACTAAGGGTAAATATGATATCACTATTACCCTAACACATGTCCTAATTCTATTGGACAAGTGTAATTCGACCAAAAACAAACTTAGGAATAAAATATGACCATTTAGGCCCACTTGGATTAGATTAGGACATTTATTATTAATTTATTTAAAGAAGGGTTAAAATAGTTAAAATCAAAGTTTAATAAGTAAATCATTTTTAATATGGGGTTATACATAAGATAAATTCGACTATAATTATTCATTATAAAGATAAAAAGATTTCCTACATAATGGTATTTTATTTGTAATTTTTAGACATCATATAATTTAATTAATTTATGACACAAAGATGATGCAATAATTATCTTATTTATGAAATATTGACATAATTGATGTTATAAACACCAAAATAAATGTAATTTGAGAATTTTTATGAATTCCACTAATTTTCTAGGTTACTATGATATATTAATGTTGATTTAATCAACTTGGTTCGAACATTTAATTCTGTTATGACTTTCACAAAAATCATATATCAAATAGTGTCAAAATTGACACAAAATAGTTTTTAAATCAAATATTATATTATTAATTGTTATTTTATTCCTAAAAATCTAAGGTTCGGCCAAATGACTTAGATAAGGATATATATATTAATAATAAACAATTTGGGGTTCGTTTGGCATGTTATAGTAAGTGTATTAACCATATAGTGAAAGAAAACAAAAAGACACGGTAAAAGTTAAATTATTTAACTTAGAGTTAAATCTAATTGATAAGGTTTAAAATAAGATCCAAACATGTCTAAATTTGATTGGTTGATGATATTACAACCCTATCTCATCTAAGCTTCGAATATGAGTCATTTTTGGAGGTTTTGAAGTGGGGTTAGATTTATTATAAATTAATAATTTTAAGAATTCCTAAGGTGCCCCTCTCCTCCCTTATAAAAGGACACCTCCTCCCCCTCCTCCTCACACCAATTTGAGCACTCAAGCTCGGCCAACCCCTGCCAAAATCTCTTCTCCACTTCCCTAGTAACATCCTAGAGGTTCTGGTCTTCCTCAAAGACCAATTCTAGTGCCCTAAGAGGAGGTCTCAAAGAGGCACTTCAAAGAAGAGGTAATTACCGTTACCAATTCTTTCATCTTTATTTCTTCTTCCACTTCTTCTTATTAGGTTGTTTCATTATGAAGTAATAACATCAGTATCACTCATATACTGATATGTTATTATAATTATGAAACAACCCTATTTCACCATCTATCCATCCTACGGAAAAAGAAATCACCGCGCGTGCGTACGTACGGAATACCGTCTCCACGCCGTGGTGTAATCTATTTTCCACCATCACCTTACAAGGATGGGTATAATGGTGTAATGAGTAACTATATATGATTATTATTAAGTAATATTGATACTGAAATAATATATATATATACTCCAATACAATTCCACGATCATAGGAACGATATCATCACTCGTGCGTACGTACGGAATACCGTCTCCACGATGTGATGCGACTCGTTCTACATGATCTTCATTTCATAATGATTGTATAAATGAATTGAATGAATGAATATGGTATATACTACACTAATACCATTCTGGAAATTAATTATCTATAACCTAAAGATAAGAATAAGAATTTATTCGACAAAACACGCATAAGAACAAAAAGTTATAAAGACCCGAGTAACAAGTAACAATGAAATATTACTAACAAGAAGCTAATAATATGACCATATATGATCTCATATCAATATGTATGATTCTGGAATAAGTCAATAACATTATTTAAACCATTATACAGGAGCTTCGGACACGAACAAAGCAAATCGGACCTAAGGTAAGGGAAATATCACAATCTCATTTTTATCCGAGATTGTTTATTCGTAAGTATTTACTGGGGTGTATTTTATCATCCACATCCATGTTCCTTCAATATGTAATATTGTTTCCATCCACTTACAATAGTTTAAATCCAATTTTACTCTTCGGTGAGTTTTTAGTAAATAATATGAAAGGAATCTTTTGTCGCTTTTTCATACGAGGTACTTTTTGACTTTTCCGACAAAAGTACGAAGAATGTTTTTTTTAACTTAAACGGCATGAACGGATTTTTACGGTTTTATAAAGCCTTATTTTCATGAAGATTCCTCCAAAAGATTTCATGACTATTTTTAATAAAATCTCTTTCTTTTAAAATTGCATGATGTTTTGTGAAAAGAAATTGATTTTGAAGAAGAAAGGATATTTTCCTCAAGAATTCATTTCAAGTGTTTTATCAAAATTATTTTCCATCTAAGATAATAAAGGGTTCTGTTTCTATCCATATTTTTACATTGATTTGACTATGTTGTGATGGAATTATGTTTATGAATTCCTTTATCTTATATGAATGGTTTTATGATGTCATGTTGTTTTAAGAATCCCATTTTTATTACATGGGTTATGAAATGATGTATGATTTATGATTTTGTGGCACACATAAGAATGGTATCATTATGAGATGGGTGGGACCTATATCTCCCTCCAATGCATTGGGTAATGATTTTATATCTCATGAGATAGACATGGCTGGAATGGTAGGTTATACCGGTTCAGTGAAACAGGACTGAAACGAGGGTTGCTCGATTCAGAAAGGGACTTTGTCCACTAAGATAGTCTTGGCAATGAGTCATGACTAACAAGAAATGATTCTCTATGATTATGTGTGTATGCCACAAAGTTCCATGTTTTAAGTTATTATTATTGTGATTACATTTCACTGCCATGATTTACCCCATGTTATGAAATTATGATCTCTTTTGCAGGTTAAGATTTCAAAAAGTTATATGCTTATGTATATGATGTGATTGATATTTATTTTGTTTACCCTTACTGAGCATTTGAGCTCACCCTTTTTTGTTTTCTTTTCCCCAGGATATAAAGAATGGTTTTAGGTAAAAAAAAAGATCTTTATGGGAGATATTGAAGATATTTCACCCCGATTAGAAGATTATGTTCCGAGTTTCCAAAGACACTAAACTATTACGATCCTTTAGTGTGTGTTTTTGTTATGTACTAAGTATTCCGCAAATGTAATGTAATGTCCATGTACGATAAGCTTCAGGTCTTTACAGTTGGTATCAGAGGAAAGGTTTAGTCAACCTTTGGAAACTAGGATGCGAAAACGTTAGTGAGATCCCTAGAGATATTTCTAAGGTATGTCTAGGGATTCCCCTAAGGATAAGTATACGTATAGGATATAGTTCTAGAATTATGGTAACGATATTAGATTAAACCAATGATGATAGATATTTAAGTTACTCCCCCTTTATTACGATTTTTTCATCTAACACTATTCTGTTTGGGTTTTAGAAAATGGCTGGAAACAAGATGATTCACAATAATGGAGGATATGATGGACAATGGAATGATATTCTTCATGAGCAACCAAATGAAATGGGATTTGGATGTCCAATCATCATTATTATTCCGAATCAGCAATCTCACAACATGATCAATAAAGTAAAATTTGGTATGTTTCCTGACTCGACTAATAAGAGAAAGATGGAGTTCCATGATGATCATAGAGGAAAGAAAGTTCAATTTCCCCTATGTACATCATGTGGGAAGAGGCATCAAGGAGAATGTTTCAAGGGAACTGGAAGATGCTTTGGGTGTGGAAAAGAAGGACACAAAGCAAGTAAGTGCAAAGGAAAAGGGTCAGTTAACACCATGGATGAGGATAATGGTATTGCTACGACATCAAAAATGGTTAAGTGTTTTAAATGTGGAATGTATGGGCATTATGCAAACAAATTCCCTAAGGGAAAGACTCATGAAGAGAATCAGTATGGTCATATGGGTAGTATTTATGTGGATGATGATGAAGAGACTACAAATGATATGTGAGATGAAAGAATTTTTGAAGCTCGGTCAATGGTTTGAGAATGTAGTGGCATGATTACATGTTTATCATGTGTAATTTTGGAATAAAGAGACATCTATGGATTGTTACACTGTTGTCTTTCCTTGTGTTTTGAAAGTATATGATTAATGTTACCAGTATCCATGAAAGGTTATTCAGATATTTTTGGAATTTAGATGATATGCGCATAATAAAGGGATAAGGAGAAAATTAAATGTTTGATAGTATTCATGAGCTCATGATTGATATAAGGACTAAGTGATATCATGGTTTGAGTATATAGAATTTTGAGGATTTTGGTATGTGGAAAGTGTTAACTTTTAACTTCACTCATGTTTTCACTAAGGTATTCAAGAGAATACACGATTAAGGACTTTGAATGTTTGGAATGTGACCAACAAGACATATCTTATGATATGTGGGGATCAACGACAGTATTAAATCTCTGGTAATCGATGTCACTATATTATGAGAGTGGACTGCAGTATTATGTATAAGCCTAAAGATTAGACTGGATTATGTTGGACAAACGTTAGTATTGTTTAAGGATAGAAGATTTTCGATATTATTGATGGGATGTTATAGTAACGTAGTTTTAGAAAAAGGGACAACCTGCAGGACGGGCGACAGCCCATCGCTTCGGACAAGGCTGTAGGAATCGAACCCACAACCGAAGTGCGACTGGCCTTTATCGCCTACCACTGGCCTACAGGAAGTCCCTGTTTATTAGAAACTAGTTTTATTATATTAAGCAGTATGATATATGAAGTATAAGTCCATTTTAGGAACCATATATGATTAATCCCACTATAGATCGACTTATGTATATAATTTTTGCTAACCTTTTGTTTGAGACAGATGGAATGACCCGTCATTCTATCACATGATCTGCTAACACTTCACGAATAACAAATTCAACTTCATTTATTTAAGATATGAAGTAGAAATTGTTCAAGGCACGAACAAAAGTGAGATTGTACCAAAATAAAGTAAGTATTTATTCTAAGCAAATTTTCAACTTTAGGGAAATGATCTTGAAAACCAAAAATGTTGTCCTAGTTCTCTTATACCTGATGAATCAGATGGTACCTTAGATCGTCACAAATTTATGGATTTGTGATTACTGGCTTTTCCATAGCCATGTTCTCTACCACTCTCCATCAGAACATGATGGTTACATTTCTCTTCCATATCCATATTTTCACCTATGTGGAATCCCAGTGATTAGTTTATTTGGGTAATCGTTACATTTCATACTTTAGTTTTTAAAGCCACGTTTTGGTATTCCCTTTTACGATGTGGGTTTTTATTAAAGAAACTTTCGAATAGTAAACCATTTATAACCCCGACGAATTTCGAGGGCGAAATTCATTTTAAGGGGGGTAGAATGTAACAGCCCAAGATTTTATAAAAAATTTCTTTTTAAATTTTATTAATGTCTTATGTTGTACGCTACACCAAAAGGAGCTTGCACAACACAAATCCTTGACTTGACTTGCATTACACGCAATCGCGACCTTCCTCGATAGCGTGTGTAGTACGCAATACCGAGTTTCACTAAACAACGATATGCTATAAAAATATTATTAAAACTAGCCGTTATGAATAATAATAACCACTTTTTGAAATCCAGTAAATCTTATTTTTCAAAATGAACTTTATTTTTGAATTCGGAATATCAATTATAGCTTAGGGTGAAATTTTGGCATTGTTCTGAAAAACATCAATTTTTGATGAATAGTGAAACTACTAAGTGGTAGGTTAAAAACTGAATTTTGCATAAAACTTAATATTACCGCTTCTGTGAATGGAATTTCGAAAATCCGAGAGACACGGTTAATATCAAGGACTAAAATGTGGTTCAATGAGATGAAAATAATTTTTTGGTGAATAGTAACTTTTTACTTTTTTTTACCACGGTTAATAGTAAATAGGGTAACTAAGGGTAAATATGATATCACTATTACCCTAACACATGTCCAAATTCTATTGGACAAGTGTAATTCGACCAAAAACAAACTTAGGAATAAAATATGACCATTTAGGCCCACTTGGATTAGATTAGGACATTTATTATTAATTTATTTAATGAAGGGTTTAAATAGTTAAAATCAAAGTTTAATAAGTAAATCATTTTTATTATGGGGTTATACATAAGATAAATTCGACTATAAATATTCATTATAAAGATAAAAAGATTTCCTACATAATGGTATTTTATTTGTAATTTTTAGACATCATATAATTTAATTAATTTATGACACAAAGATGATGCAATAATTATCTTATTTATGAAATATTGACATAATTGATGTTATAAACACCAAAATAAATGTAATTTGAGAATTTTTATGAATTCCACTAATTTTCTAGGTTACTATGATATATTAATGTTGATTTAATCAACTTGGTTCGAACATTTAATTCTGTTATGACTTTCACAAAAATCATATATCAAATAGTGTCAAAATTGACACAAAATAGT